>CANUEZ040000120.1:10495000-11695000 GCA_948099385.1 Fasciola hepatica | reverse complement strand
CCACATGCCCCTCTTCTTTATAAGCTGAAAACATACGGGATTACAGGCTCCATGTTGGGCATTCTACGCAGCTTCCTTACCGACCGCACCTTTGTGGTTAAGGTCGGGAATGTTTTGTCTCAACCCTCCCCAGTAACAACTAAGGTCCCCCAAGGGTCAGTCTTAGGTCCTCTTCTTTTCCTGATCTATATGAACGATCTACCGACAGCCTTTCCTGCGAACATTGCCATGTACGCAGATGATGTAACCCTCTGGAGTTCAATCGTCGAAGACCTGCAAATTGCAGTTTACGAAACAAAACGCTTGTCCGAGGATTGGAACCTCCCAGTTAATGACAAATGCGTGAGCATGTCTTTCGGCAGAGAGACTGGTCACACGTTTTCCATTAATGGAGCAGCCACTCTGCCAAGGGTTGACCGACACAGAGTGCTCGGTTTCTGGTTAGATTGTAGCTTATCCTTCTCTCATCATTACCAACTTGCGAGCAAGTCTGCCTTTCGAGTCCTAAACATGATTCGAAGGTCCTTCCCGCGCATATCTATGGATGATTTCCCCATAATTTTCGGCACGGATATCCGACCTCTGCTGGAGTACGGTAGTCAGATAGTGCACTCTGGTCTTGTCCGAGACCGTGAGATCCTAGAAAGGGTTCAGCGGGCCTCCACCAAGGCAGTAAGTGGTCTATCCCATCTACCTTATCCCGTCCGCCTCTCACTCCCCAACCTCTATCCCCTTGACGTAAGACGCGTAAGAGGTGATCTGCTTTGACGTTCCACCTTTTTGAATCATGTCAAAGCGATAGCTTCTTCCTCATCTGTCCAGCCTCCTCTCTCCGTGGTCACAGCAGAAAAGTTTTCAAACCGAGGCCACGCACTTCACTAAGGATTAACTTTTTTAGCTATAGGGTTATTACAATGTGGAATGCACTTCCGGAAGATATTGTTCTCTCGCAGAACAAAACTATCTTCAAGAAAATGCTAGACCTCTACCTGGGTCTCTCCCAATTATTCCCTTTGTCAAAAACAAACAAACAAAATAGTTGTCTTATATCGCATATATGTTCATGAATGCCGCACCCTCACTCAGCTTAAGGCACTGTCCCTAGTGTGACACTGAATGAGGTTATATGTATCTTGTTTTCGCTGCCACCCCCGCCCCCCCCTCTTCTTTTTGCTCTCGTTGCAGCTCGGTGAATCAGACAGAAGATCAAAGTGTAAGTCGAATCTCGCAAATCGAGCAACGCGTAGCCAATTCAAACGAATCCCAAAACCAGAACAAGATTGATTCGTAGTTTCTACGGTACTAAATTGAAATGCACAAAGGCTACAAATATATACGAACCTCAAGTATGCGGCCAAATAGACTTCACAGTAAAACCCAAAGGTCCAAAGCCCCGTGGCTCAAGCACGACAGTCAGAAACGGTTCAAGGCCAAATTCAAATGTCTCACATGGATAAACAAACGTGAAAATGTGTGGTGTATGAGCGAGCTTTCCAAGATAATGTTAAATATAGTCAAATTCACAAAGCACGTTGAACATTTAGAAGGATTTTCAGTATTCATTCGTTACACAAAGATTTCCTAAAGAACCGGGAAAATTGGGCTCAAAGCCTCGAACCCG
Source organism: Fasciola hepatica (assembly GCA_948099385.1). NCBI lineage: Eukaryota > Metazoa > Platyhelminthes > Trematoda > Plagiorchiida > Fasciolidae > Fasciola > Fasciola hepatica. The sequence goes on along the minus strand of CANUEZ040000120.1, from coordinate 11,693,379 downwards.
TGTAGTACATCAAGACTTCAAGACTTCAGTGGACACCGAGACACACAAATGCCTCCGTAGAGGAACGTTGGGAGACCATCAAGATGGGGCTACTCGAACTTACAGATGAGTTCGCACCCCTGATGGTGGCAAGCAGTAGAAGTCTACCCCCATGGTGGAAGTCAAAGGTCCGCAAGGCCATAGTTATTCGTAGGCAACGATGGGCGGCGTACAAGCTGTACAGAACTCAGGGGGCATGGAATAGCTATAAGATGGCTAGGAACAGGGCTCAAGAGATCCAAAGAGTGGAGAAATGTGCTTTCGAGCGTCGGTTAGCGGCGTCGGTCCGCACAAACCCAGAGCGATTCTACGCCTACGTGCAATCTCACAAACGTATGAGAGAGAGCGTAGCAACTTTGGAAGGAGCACAGGGGCGACTAGCTCTAAACGACGAAGACAAGGCTGACACGCTCTTGGAATTCTTCAAGAGCATATATCGACCAGAAAATAGTTTGGAGGGAAGAATGGAGGGCCCACAGGCGCCTCCAATACCCGAACTTACTGTAGGAGAAGAAGAAGTGTACGCGGAGTTGCAAACTTTGAATAGAAACAAAGCAGCAGGTCCAGACGGGATTCATCCAGCAGTCGTTCAGCCTCTGGCCGAGGTCCTGAAGGCTCCGGTGACGAAGCTGTATGAAACGTCACTTAGAGAGGGAATTGTGCCGGAAGACTGGAGGAGAGCAATAGTGGTAGGCATTTACAAGAGTGGACCCCGGCAAAAGGCGGAAAATTACCGGCCGGTTAGCTTGACTTCAGTACTGTGTAAGTGCCTGGAGCGAATAGTCAGGAAGCAGATCTCTAGGCATTTGGTTCAACACAACCTCATATCAAATGCTCAGCATGGGTTTGTGGCAGGGCGATCCTGTCTGACGAATCTCCTGCTGTTCCTCGATGAGGTAACCAAGCGTCTGGACGAAGGGCAACCGATTGCGGTCTGTTACTTGAACTTCAGCAAGGCATTTGATTCCGTGAACCACAGATTTCTGGACGTCAACTGCAGTCCATGGGAATTGTTGGAAAGGCAAGACAATGGATAAGTAGTTTCTTAGCAGGGCGAACTCGTAGTGTTAATTTGGGTAGTTGGGTCTCAAAACCGGAAGGTGTAACAAGCGGGGTGCCACAGGGCTCGGTGCTCGGCCCTCTGCTCTTCCTCATCTTCATCAATGACCTAGCACGTGGGCTTACAAACCCCACCTTTATGTTTGCCGATGACATCAAGATAGCTGGAGTAGATATAGAACTTGACGTGTTAGCAGTACAAAACTGGGCACGGAAATGGGACCTTCCAATAAATCTCACCAAGTGTCAATGCTTGACCACAAATACAGGGGCTAGTGAGAATAGTGTGGGTTCGTTGCAAGTGGTCTCGCAGGTCAAAGACTTGGGCGTTATAATGGACAACAGCTTTAAGCCGTCAAAGCAGTGCACCTCAGCAGCCAATACGGCCAGGAGGGAACTCTTTCGAGTTAGATCCATTATGTCGTGTAGAGATCCGGAGATATTCGTTCCGATATATCAGGCCATAGTTAGGCCGCATATGGAGTACTGCGTGCAGGCCTGGGCACCGTACTACCAGAAAGATATCGACTGTCTGGAGAAAGTGCAAGGGCTAGCCACTAGAATGGTGGCTGGGCAAAGGGGGTTTAACTACACAGAGCGTCTCCGTGCCCTAAACCTATTCTCGATGGAAAGACGACGCATTCGCGGGGATTTGATAGAAACCTTCAAGGTAATGAAAGGACTGTCAGGAATAAGTCGAGAAGACCCTTTTTCGCTGATCTTCGAGAGAGGCACAAGGGGGCATAGCCTTGGATTACAAAGGAAACATTCGAGGCTCCAAATTAGGGCGAAGTACTTCTCAAATAGAGTGGCACCCTATTGGAATAAGCTCCCGGAAGAGGTCATAAATACCACAACAGTGAAGGCCTTTAAGAAAGCAGTAGACTTATGTTGGGTGGCAGCATACCCCGAGTTATGTTAAGCAGCTTTTAGGGTCAGATGCAATTTACTTATTGTTTCCACCTTACTCTGCCAGGGCTGATACTGCACAAAATTTCTGCCTTTCAGAAAAAGAAAATCACGCAGTGTTGGGAGCTATGGAAACGCGCATATTTAAGGATGATTTCCCCATAATTTTCGGCACTTATATCCGACCTCTGCTGGAGTACGGTAGTCAGATAGTGCACTCTGGTCTTGTCCGAGACCGTGAGATCCTAGAAAGGGTTCAGCGGGCCTCCACCAAGGCAGTAAGTGGTCTATCCCATCTACCTTATCCCGTCCGCCTCTCACTCCTCAACCTCTATCCCCTTGACGTAAGACGCGTAAGAGGTGATCTGTTTTTGATGTTTCACCTTTTTGAAACAGGTCAAAGCGATTGCTTCTTCCTCATCTGTCCAGCCTTCTCTCTCCGTGGTCACAGCAGAAAAGTTTTCAAACCGAGGCCACGCACTTCACTAAGGATTAACTTTTTTAGCTATAGGGTTATTACCATGTGGAATGCACTTCCGGAAGATATTGTTCTGTCGCAGGACAAAACTATCTTCAAGAAAAAGCTAGACATCTACCTGGGTCTCTCCCAATAATTCCCTTTGTCAAAAACAAACAAACAAAATAGTTGTCTTTTATCGCATATATGTTCATGAATGCCGCATCCCCAATCAGCTTAAGGCACTGTCCCTAGTGTGACACTGAATGAGGTTATATGTATCTTGTTCTCGCTGCCACCCCCGCCCCCCCCCCCCTCTTATTTTTACTCTCGTTTCAGCTCGGTGAATCCGACAGAAGATCAAAGATTTCCTAAAGAACCGGGACAATTGGGCTTAAAGCCTCGAACCCGTGTAGTACTTCAAGACTTCAAGACAACACAACTATCTGGACACACGATTGGCTCTAGCCACACCAAGTCCTGTGCAAACTGAACTGAACTGAACTGACTTCAAGACTCCTTTGTGCATGTCGAGCCTGACACTGGGGCGACGGGTGGAAAAGAAAAAGCCACGACACTCAGAGTCTCACTCGATATGCAAGATGCTGCACCGCCGACACCCTTAGAGGCAAAAAACGGGGCATCACCTCGGAGATTGCGCCCGAGGATACCCTAGCCCTAGAATTAGCAATGAAGTCAGTAACGAGGACCAGGGAACCGTCAATATGGTACACCAATACCTGCAGTCTCCCGGGAAAAAGAGGGGAGTTGACGGCTAGGATCGCAGAGTCTGAGGTCGTTGCGTTGACGGAAACTTGGATAAAGCCATATACTGACATGCGCTTCCAGGGATACGCTGCCTACAGACAGGATAGAACAGATGGAAGGCAGGGGGGCGGAGTGGCACTTCTAATACGGACCGACATAGGCCATTGGGAGGCTCCGTTCAACTTAGTCTCCGGTAATGTACAGGTCAGATCCTGCTTTATTAGGATCGAGGGGCGTACAGTATGCATTATCTGTATCTACAGGGCACCGCTAGCCACAGATGAGGAAGATGTTGAGCTTTTCCAAATGCTGGATGCGGTGCTGGCACAGACAAAGGAGTTCATCTTATTAGGGGATCTCAATCTACCCGAAATTAACTGGGAAAACGGGATCGCACCAAGGGGATCAACGGGTGACAAATTTCTGCAGTGGGTCCAATTACATGCACTTACGCAGCATGTGACACAGGCCACTAGACACAGAGGTGGACAGCACCCGTCTCTCCTTGACTTAATCATAACGCGGCACCATCAGGACGTTAAGGAAATTAAGTGGGAAGAGCCACTTGGAAAAAGTGATCATGTAGTCCTAAGGGTCACACTAAGACTAAGCAAGGCGCCGAAGGAAATCGTGTTACGTCGGCGCTATGGGAGAATCAACATAGGTGAACTGAAGAAGGCGGCGGAGGAAATTCAGTGGACACCGAGACACACAAATGCCTCCGTAGAGGAACGTTGGGAGACCATCAAGATGGGGCTACTCGAACTTACAGATGAGTTCGCACCCCTGATGGTGGCAAGCAGTAGAAGTCTACCCCCATGGTGGAAGTCAAAGGTCCGCAAGGCCACAGTTATTCGTAGGCAACGATGGGCGGCGTACAAGCTGTACAGAACTCAGGGGGCATGGAATAGCTATAAGATGGCTAGGAACAGGGCTCAAGAGATCCAAAGAGTGGAGAAATGTGCTTTCGAGCGTCGGTTAGCGGCGTCGGTCCGCACAAACCCAAAGCGATTCTACGCCTACGTGCAATCTCACAAACGTATGAGAGAGAGCGTAGCAACTTTGGAAGGAGCACAGGGGCGACTAGCTCTAAACGACGAAGACAAGGCTGACACGCTCTTGGAATTCTTCAAGAGCATATATCGACCAGAAAATAGTTTGGAGGGAAGAATGGAGGGCCCACAGGCGCCTCCAATACCCGAACTTACTGTAGGAGAAGAAGAAGTGTACGCGGAGTTGCAAACTTTGAATAGAAACAAAGCAGCAGGTCCAGACGGGATTCATCCAGCAGTCGTTCAGCCTCTGGCCGAGGTCCTGAAGGCTCCGGTGACGAAGCTTATTGAAACGTCACTTAGAGAGGGAACTGTGCCGGGAGACTGGAGGAGAGCAACAGTGGTAGGCATATACAAGAGTGGGCCTCGGCAAAAGGCGGAAAATTGCCGGCCGGTTAGCTTGACTTCAGTACTGTGTAAGTGCCTGGAGCGAATAGTCAGGAAGCAGATCTCTAGGCATTTGGTTCAACACAACCTCATATCAAATGCTCAGCATGGGTTTGTGGCAGGGCGATCCTGTCTGACGAATCTCCTGCTGTTCCTCGATGAGGTAACCAAGCGTCTGGACGAAGGGCAACCGATTGCGGTCTGTTACTTGGACTTCAGCAAGGCATTTGATTCCGTGAACCACAGATTTCTGGACGTCAACTGCAGTCCATGGGAATTGTTGGAAAGGCCAGACAATGGATAAGTAGTTTCTTAGCAGGGCGAACCTTTAGTGTTAAGGTGGGGAACCATGTTTCAAAACCGGAAGGTGTAACGAGTGGGGTGCCACAGGGCTCGGTGCTCGGCCCTCTGCTCTTCCTCATCTTCATCAACGACCTAGCACGTGGGCTTACAAACCCCACCTTTATGTTTGCCGATGACATCAAGATAGCTGGAGTAGATATAGAACTTGACGTGTTAGCAGTACAAAACTGGGCACGCAAATGGGACCTTCCAATAAATCTCACCAAGTGTCAATGCTTGACCACAAATACAGGGGCTAGTGAGAATAGTGTGGGTTCGTTGCAAGTGGTCTCGCAGGTCAAAGACTTGGGCGTTATAATGGACAACAGCTTTAAGCCGTCAAAGCAGTGCACCTCAGCAGCCAATACGGCCAGGAGGGAACTCTTTCGAGTTAGATCCATTATGTCGTGTAGAGATCCGGAGATATTCGTTCCGATATATCAGGCCATAGTTAGGCCGCATATGGAGTACTGCGTGCAGGCCGGGGCACCGTACTACCAGAAAGATATCGACTGTCTGGAGAAAGTGCAAGGGCTAGCCACTAGAATGGTGGCTGGGCAAAGGGGGTTTAACTACACAGAGCGTCTCCGTGCCCTAGACCTATTCTCGATGGAAAGACGGCGCATTCGCGGGGATTTGATAGAAACCTTCAAGGTAATAAAAGGACTGTCAGGAATAAGTCGAGAAGACCCTTTTTCGCTGATCCCCGAGAGAGGCACAAGGGGGCATAGCCTTAGATTACAAAGGAAACATTCGAGGCTCCAAATTAGGGCGAAGTACTTCTCAAATAGAGTGGTACCCTATTCGAATAAGCTCCCGGAAGAGGTCATAAATACCACAACAGTGAAGGCCTTTAAGAAAGCACTAGACCTATGTTGGGTGGCGGTATACCCCGAGTTATGCTAAGCAACTTTTAGGGTCAGATGCAATTTACTTATTGTTTCCACCTTACTCTGCCAGGGCTGATACTGCACAAAATTTATGCCTTTCAGAAAAAGAAAATCACGCAGTGTTGGGAGCTACGGAAACGCGCCGACAACACAACTATCTGGACACACGATTGGCTCTAGCCACACCAAGTCCTGTGCAAACTGAACTGAACTGAACTGAAGACAACTGAACTGAACCTTCCGGCCTTGAACCGCAATTCGAATCTTTCGCACAATGGACTCGTCGGTTTTTGACGATGTTGCCAACTCCTTTTCTAAGCTGCGGATGTACCCATACTTCGACATATGTCACTACATTCTTATGAGTATTGCTGTAAAAGAGGATACACCGCAGTCAGGTTTGACCTAGTGATGTAATGTGCAGTTTTTTTTAGGATCATCGCAATTCTCCCGGCGGCATCCTTTTTCTTGCTGGCTGGCGACAATGCTTATGTGCTTCGGTGGGGCAATTCTCTCAAACTTCATTTGTGGATCTCCACTTTTTGTTTGTTTCGATGATACACGAGCTGTGTTGACGGCCACTGTCGTATGGTGAGTGGTGTTTTCTTCGTAATTTTTCAAGGTACTTGATCAACTATTTCCCATTGGATTTGCTCTATCGGATGAGCAAATTTTTACCGATTAGGATTCTGATATGCTCATTGAAGGAAATCCAAAGGGCGCGGAAAATTTCGATGGGAGTTCACCATGGACTTCACGAATTTCCTGAGTCTGCGGTCATGAGCGTTCTCCTGGGACTCCTAAAAGGTATATTCACTTGATGCCACTTGTCGTGAACCAGATTTTAGGGTGTGGTTCTAATCATATTCAGCCTGCTGCTCAGTTAGTAATGGGCAATTGGGAGCCCAGGAAAAACCCGTTTCTAGCCGCATCGTTGTAAGTAATCACTGAAAAATTCATTCTCTCAACTGCTTCTACGCTCGGCTTTGACGTCAATATTTCTTAACTTGAATAGCCATCTGGTCACAGGTTCGAGTAATGTGGAAGCTAGTTATTTCTTTTCGAGATCTATTGTGCGCACGGGTTTTCACCTCAATTATATCCTGACAATTTTGATGCAGTTAACAACAGTCTACAAAATTACTGTACAAAGTTTCCAAATGTTGGCGGAGCAGGAGAGCAAAAAATTGAGTTCGTGCTCAGCTTTCTTTTGGTCTTTCTGCTTGTTCGCTTGAGTCATTATGTTGTGATTCATTGGAATCCCACCCACGATACTCATAGGTTTGACCTGCGAAACAGTCTGCAAAGTCGAAATTTCTCTGGGGTCAGTGTCCAGTCTGTTAAATCAGACGGAGTTGAGTCTGGTTAACGTGACATTTCCAAAGAGATCTAGTGTCCCATCTTGGATACCTTTAAAATATGGTTGCTCTGTGGGCTGCTCGCAGGTCCGTCCCTCCGGATGCCACATTCGATAAAGTGCGTAAATCCCGGAGAAGCCAACTGACTAGGAGCCTGTGAAATAACCATAGGCAGTGGTGAGTTGTGAAATGCAAGAAACTAGAGAAAGCTGCGTTTATTGGCTATGCTCACAACCTTCACCGTTATCGGACGGTGGTACCGGAGTTACCAGCCCACGAGATATCGGTGTAAGTGAGTTAATCGAGACATCTGACGGCTCACTGACTCACTCCCACGGACGTCGTCTGGACCGTTGGGGGGAGCATTTTTGGAAACCATTTAGTTGGTCCACTTCAACAGTGGACCTCCCGAATATACCTGCAAAAAAACGGTGCAGATGGATATCACTCTTCCATGAGAAATGGAGGTTATCTGGCAAGTAGGTTCTTTAAAAAGCTACAGAACCACTGGACCGAATGAGTTGTCTCCGTCCTTTACAAGGATGAAAGTGAGACTTTGGTTTCGGAGTTGACAAAACTCTTCCGGGTAATCTGGGATAGTGAACGGATTCCCAGGGAATGGTGTGAATCGGTAATTGTACTGATACACAAGAAAAGGGATAGGTCCCCTTGTGAAAACCACGGAGGAATTAGCTTAGTAAGTATCGCATCCAAACTGCTCACTGGGATTATTCTCCACCGATTATCCAGTGCCCGCGAAATGTGTACGCGTGAGAATCGAGCCGGTTTCAGATCCGGTCTGGGTTGTATCGACCACGTCTCTACTCTTCGGCAAACCTTAGAGCACAGACACATGTTCCGTAGGCCCACAATCTGTCTTTCTTGATCTGGAAGCGGCGTTCGGATCAGTCGATCGTACAGTTCTCTGGCGCTGCCTCATTGAGGGATGTGCCAGAGAAATTTCTTCTTCTTTTCCGATGCCTAAACGTAAACAGCCGAAACCGAGTTCATGCTTACAGCGATCTTTCACTCGAGCTATGTGACATAGATTACGCGGACGACGTCGTCTGCTTGTTCGAATGCACGGAGCACGTGCGACGTACACTAGATAGATTCCCGAAAGCTGTAGATCCATTCGGCATGCGCTTTGCACCTTCAAAGTGTAAAGTGATGTTACAAGACTGGGCGTCAACGATTCCAAGCTTGATACTCGATGAGGAGGTGTTGGCAGTTGTCGACCGCTTTACCTACCTCGGCAGAAGCGTGACGACGGATGGGAGCACAGTAGTAGAGGTGAGTACGCGGATATCCAAGGCTCGAGCGGCGTACACTAGACTGAAGCACTTGTGGCGACGACCTGATATTTCACTGAAGTTGAAAGGTCGTGTATACTGTGCTGCAGTGCGTTCAGTTTTGTTGTATGGTTGCGAGACTTGGAGTCTGCGTGCTGAAGATATTCGTCGTCTTGAGGCTTTCGACCACCGATGTTTACGTAGTGTCGCTAAGATTGGGTGGAGTAGCGGAGTGAACAGTGCTTAGGTTAGAAAGCGAGTATTGGGTATTAATTCGGAGAACGTTCTGTCACAGTGTATTTAGGTTACTAGACTTCGTTGGTTGGGGCACGTGTTACGTATGGCAAACACACGTTTACCGTACCATGTCCTGTCACTTGCTCCTCAGGCGTGGAAAAAGCCCCGTGGAGGTCAACAGATGACGTGGCAGCTAGGAATGAGAAAATGTACAGCGAACTAAGGAGAAGTAGGTGTCTCACGTCTTCGTGGTTGGGGTCTAAAAGATCCATCGACCAGTTGGCTGGAGACACTGAAGGATATGGCAGCGAACCGTAAACAGTGGCGATCGTGTTGTCACTTCCTGTCAACTCAGAATAATTGATCGATGTGCGTTTAAACAGTTAGATTGTGTATTCCGTGTGTTGGCTGTTAGGGCGTTCTTTCTTCTTCCCACCCATATAGGTCCACTGCTTGTCCATCTTGTGTGTTCATACTTTCTAGTTCAACGTACAACATGGTGAGAAAGGCAGTGGTCAGTGGGGCTTGCCTTGTTATTTAACGCTATACGATGATGATGATGATTCCATCCGAGTTCATCACGGAAAGTGGTGTTCCTCGGGGTTGCCTTCTGTCACCCTTCCTCTTCAATTTTGTACTTGAATTGGTTCTTGAGGTAGCTCTATTCTCGTGTGAGAATGATGGCGTCGATCGTCTCTCAAGCAGCAAACTGTCTAACTGGGAATACGTTTACGTTATTGTTCTTCTGAGTGAAGGTCCAGGTGAGTTGCTGACCTTGGATAGCCCAAACAAAAGCGTAAGAATGTTTGGGGTGAATCTGGCACCTTCAGGGTGTAAATACTGCTGCAGGACTGGATAGGCTCTACGCCAAACCTTGTGTTAACAGGGGAAACTCTAGCTGAAGTGGATAAGTTTTGTTACCTGGGCAGTTACATCTCACCAGGTGGACAGATATCGGATGAAGTGTGACCGCGTACACAGAAGGCGCGTTTGGATTTTGCCAATCTCAGTCATCTGCGGTGCCGGTGAGACATCTGATTGTTTGTCAGAAATTGAGTGTACACTGCGGCGCTTAGGTCCGTTCTTTTAGGCGGTTCGGAAAGATAGCCGTGAAAGTTAGAAGATGGGTAAAGACTGTCGGTGTTTGAATACGAATCTCTCCATGGCACTTCCTGAATATGATGGAAACACCGTATCAGCAATTCTGAGGTTAGACAGAGTGTTGAGAACGAGAGGTCAGTCTCTGGATCAGGCATTGGATCTTAATAGATTAAGATTGCTGGGGCGTGTTACGCATGCCCACCGATAGACTTCCCCGGTGTACGTTGTTTTTCGATGCACACAGTGGTTGGAACGTAGGTTGACGTTGCCAGTCCATGACGTGGCAGAAAGGTATGAAAACCCTGACTAATGGACTTGGTCAAGTGGGGCGCGTTAGACTTCCAGGTTGGGATCCACGAAACCCGTCCGCCAAATGGTTAGAAACATTAAATGATATGGCTAGGTGTCGTAGTGGTATTCAAACTTTTTATTTGGCTCCGTGATTTTCACTTATTACTTTGGTTTTTGAATATTTTTCACCTTATTTTCCTATTCTTTTGCTCTTTACTCGACGACGCTGGAAGATAGCAACCGTAAGCAGACCACAGAATTGCGAGGGTAATGGTTGAATAAGATAAACAACTAAAATACGGCTCGGTTAGTTCTGTTAGGTGAAGCTCTAATGAATCATCAGCTATGCCACAGCTTCGTCCTCTCACCTCATTGGAAATAGCTTACAGTAATAATTGACAAATGTTTTCGGCAAAAATGCCCCTTATTGAGGGCAAACAGGATCCCTGTTGAAATCTGGGTCTTTCATGGTTCCGACTACCGATAAAAACTTCTTGATACGGCCTCTCACCAACCTATCATCAGCCTAGATTTATCAATAAAATCATTTTAGACTTAGGTAATATTCAATTTCCAGTTCACTCCTTCAAACGATACGACACAAGATGAGAGGATACCGAATGTATGTATCTGAAGCATGCAGATTATCTGCAACAATGGAGAGGAAAGTACGTTTAAAAATGTACACAATGTTTAGTGTTAAACTTATTTTGCTTGGAGCGGAATGTATATAAACATGTGCATCTTGGATATCATACTAGTCAAACTGAAGACACAGCAAAACATTTAAGCGAAAAAAGACGAAATATGTACGGACAGTATTCTTATGTTTCGTACCACGACTGCTACGAAAACACTAACGAAATTCATCATTATGGCGGCGGTAATGCGCTGTAAACTAAACCTCACTCTTTTTCTCCCGGTGACAAAATTTCCCCTCCTATCTTTCCTAACTACGCAACACCAACTTTGATGACCATCCAGTCAAACTTTAGCACACAGACGTTGTTCATAATTTATGCATTTCTAACCTATAAATGTAACTGTATTAGCCACGAGGATGATGTTACCGAAAACGAGCTTGTTTGCTATTCGTGTTTTCTATGTATAATGAAATGGGATTATTCAGTGGAGAACTAGATTATTGGAATTAAGTCTATGAAGAAAGTTTGTGAATGCAAGAGCACCACTGATCGAGGCATCTAGCCATATCCCCCAACGTATCTAACCATTGAGTGGGAGGGTCTCTTGGACCCCACCCAGGAAGTCTAACACGCCCTACAAAGCCAAGTCCACTAGTTAGGTTTTTCATGCCTTTCTTCCACGGTATCCCAAACTAGTGACTATACTATCGTTAGCAAACACCTTTCATCCTTGTGGGTTATGTTCTTAGTTACAAGAACCTGTGCTTTCCAAGGAAAGTTGGGCGATTCAGTGATGCCATTATTCAGAAAGTGCTGGATTTCAGCCCGTATGAAGCATTCGTCCTCAGCAGAATGTTTGCGAGACTTTGTGGCAATGGGTTTGCAATCAGGCAGATAAAGGAGAAGACTGTACCTTTGCGGAATCCAGGCCGCACAGCAAAAACGTACCACGTTTGCCGCCGAGTGGTGTTTCCACCTTGTCATGTAACCCGAGTAAATCATGGCCAACTAAAATATCAGCGCAAAGGTTACTCATTGCAGAAAGTTTGGAATCGTTATACGAAACGTTTTGGTAGCCGATGTTTGCCATGCAGTATTTTATAATAGCACACGACAGAGACGTAGAGGCCATTGTTATTCGAGAGTCGCATGGTCGAACTTCCCAGCGATGGGAGTCCGAAACGGATTGCGAAATATGGCTGTCAGAAATACCGGTGTCTATGAGTGCTTGAGGTTCGTAGGTTTAAGAAGTCGCGCAAGACAGATAAGGAGTTGCGGCAACTGTCCTTACAGGACAATAGTGGACCGACGGCCGAGGTAGCGGACAAGTTAATTGGTTTTGAACGGCATGCACGCTTGGAATGACCTGTTTTTCCACAGGCCTTGCAAATGGCATCTTTGGCAGGGCACTTTATACGAAAATGTTTAGAATAACCACAAAAATAACATTGAGAACAACACAAGGTGGCGAACAAGCTCGTTTTCAGTGATTCGTAATCATGCCATTACATCACATTTTATATGAACAGTGTTCGGTGAAGAGAACAGAAATCAAGATAAGGCGATGAGTGAAAACGTAAGTGGGGGAGAGGGAATCAGTTATCACATGCGTGACCTCGATCCGTCTCTGGATCGTGAATGGGTGTCTGCGGTGTCATTTGTCGGATCAATTGGTTCGGTCTCGATCGTTGGATTGACTGGTTTTGCCACTGGTGGAGAGCACGCCAGGGTAGTAGGGGAACAGGAAGGGTTCTCAGTTGCGTTGAACTGAGATTGTTTCTGATCATCTAGCGATCTAGCCATGTCAAAGGCCGTTTAAAAATTTAGGATGGGTTTTTCTAGTGGTCTTGTTCGAATGGAGTTCGATTGAGGATCGGTAGTGGATGCATCACGCAAGGCATCGTCACGATATTCTTCAGCAGATACAGAACGAAAGTCACAGTCCCTTGCGAGTGTTTTGATATTCTGGATGAACTGCTCTATGCTCTCTCTCTCTCTCTCTCTCCTGTTTGCATCTAGTAAGGAGATAGCGGGCGAAAACCACTTTTTCGGTAGACGTACAGGGACTGGACGGTTGAAATGGCACTGTCTAAAGGTTGACATTCGAAAACATGCCCGTAAACATTTGGAGGAGAAATTAACAAGCATGTCAAGTTTGTCGGCTTCTTTGGATTGTACTCCAGGTCCTTTAGGTTGGGGGTCGATTTGAGCTGGAAACTCAGTCAGCAAAATCAGTAGAAGATTAATTGATCCAAGCAAATGGGCTTCCACTAAGCCATCCCACTGCCTCGCGGATAGGTTCTTGTCAGAACTAAAGGCTTTGGATGTGGACCCTAATCGTTCTCCTGATTTGTGGCTGGACACCCTAGCAGTACCCGTCCAACATCTCCCATGAACTGCACGAATAGAAAGAATCCCATACTGCATCGGTCGTCGCGCAGGCTAATCAGGACCGCGCTGCCCATTGCATCGAGTGGGGTGGGTAGTGATAAGTGTGCTACTGCTCAGAGTTCCCTCTCTTTTATTCAACCTTTGTCTTCTGTCCCTAATCATCCCTCTTTGCCCCATCTATCCACCCATAATGCTCCCACTGATAACACGACCGATACCCACAACGGTTCATTGTCAAATAGTGTCGGGAATAATCCTCTATTTGGTAACTCACATCTTCTCAAGCCTAGTCAGCCTATAAATCTCGGCTCTCTCAACGTGCGTACACTCATGCAGGCCAGTCAGCAGGCGTGCCTAGCGCTCACAATAAATTCTCTGAAGATTGATGTCTGCTGCTTAAGTGAAACGCGTATCCAGGATTCGAGCAGTGCAATTCAGCTAACTGCTCCTGGTATCTCATCGAGGTATATTCTGCCATCTCAGGAGACGAAGCAGCTAGAGCTGTCGGTCAACGTGGTGTAGGAATAGTCTTGACTGACAAGGCTGAGGCTGCCCTCTTAGACTGGATTCCTGTTAACAGTCGTTTATGTGCTAAGCCTCCAAGGGTCAGTCGGCGTTCGAAAGGATAGTTGTGTTAAGCGCAATTTGTTATGGATCTCGGAATACACATCAACGGACTGCAGCTCAGACTTGCAGAAAGATGAGTTCTATGATGAACTCGCCACTCTCGTTCGCAACAGTAAAGGTTCTGACATTGTAGTGCTAGCTGGTGTCTTCAATGCACAAGTTGGCAAACTTAGTGTTTCAGAAGCCTGTTTAGGTGGGCGTTGTGCTTTACCCGCTGAGCGCACAGATAACGGGGATAGGCTTCTCCAGTTTTGTGCAGACAATCGATTGTTCTTGTTTAGCACAAATTTCCGACACAGCTCGCATCGCACAGCGACATGGCGCTCTAACTCTACAGGCACTTTGAGTCAAATTGACCATATCGCCGTAAGCTAGTGGTGGCGCAGTTCTGTTCAGAACTGTAGATCTTACTGGTCCACGTACGCAGAGTCGGACCTTGCCTTAGTTTTAATGCGATTATCTCTCCAGCTCCATGGCCATCGTCGCAAACCGCAAACCGGATTAGCCGTGCAACGTTTGTGTGATCCAGAAGTACGCGCCCGTTATGAGCAGAAGTTAGCACATGAGCTAGGATCTACGACAAACAGTTATGTAGACGAGCATTGGGCTCATATCAAACAAGCGATGCACGTTGCAGCAGGTTTCGCCTGTGGTCCTCGATCCGTTGTCCATCAGAGACATTGGATCTCGCAAGAGTCGTTGAGTATAATGGAGCAAAAGCGTCAGCTTTCGAACTGTAAGGAGATGAATAAGATGCGGAGAAAGCTACAAAAACAAGTTACGAAAATCCTTAGGAACGATCGCGAAAATTGGTGGGTCAAGGTAGCCGAAGAAATGGAAATAGCAGCTGCTTCAGGTAACAGTAAAAGACTGTTCAAACTTATTCGTGACACCGGTGGACGGCGAACTCAGGTCAGTGAAACGATTTGCAATAGGAATGGAGAACCCATCCATGGCAAACAGCAAAGGTTTGACCGATGGGCTGAATACTTCAAGGAACAGTTTAGCTGGCCGCACGCTAGTGTAGTTACTCCCGTGTCAACAACTGCGACTCCTTGGGTGGTATCACTTGAGCCCCCATCAGAAGTAGAAGTAGAGTCATGTATTCGATTACTAAGGCGGGGGAAAGCGGCAGGTCCCGACGAACTTCCTCCAGTTCTTTTCAAACTGGGTGGTGAGGCGTTGATAAAATCACTAACCGACTTGCTCCGTGACATTTGGAACGAGGAGTGTATTCCTTTAATATGGAGCGAGTCATTGATTGTTCCCATCTTCAAGAAGGGAATACGCAATGACTGCAGTAATCATCGTGGGATTAGCTTAATTCCGATAGTCGCCAAAGTATTAGCTTTGATTTTGCTGCACCGTCTTACATCGGCTCGCGAGAGGAACACCCGCGAACAGCAGGCAGGATTCCGCCCAGGTCGAGGATGCATGGACCAGATTTTTACTCTTCGCCGGCTACTTGAAACGCGTCACACGCACCACCGACCAACAATAATGATTTTCTTAGACCTGAAAGGCGCTTTCGATTTAGTTGATCGAACATCGCTTTTCAGTACTCTTCATCGAAAAGGTATGCCCCAGAAGTTCGTGAACCTACTGAGGTCATTGTATTTTCATACTTCTGGCCGCGTTAGGGTTGACGGTGAACTATCCGGTCGGTTCGAAACGACCAGTGGTGTTCGGCAGGGATGCCCTTTGTCTCCATTCCTTTTTAACTTCGTCATGGACGAAATAATGCAGAGTGCGCTGCAAAGTATTCAGGATGTAGGCGTCGAACTAGGAGATAGTGAAAAGCTGTGTGACCTAGATTACGCGGACGACGTTGTCTGCTTGTTCGAATGCATGGAACATGCTCAGCGTGCATTAGATAATCTCGCAAGAGCGGTAGCTCCATTCGGTATGCGCTTTGCACCTTCAAAGTGCAAGGTGATGTTACAAGACTGGACGTCAACGATTCCGAGCTTGATGCTCGATGGGGAGGTGCTGGCAATTGTCGACCACTTCACCTACCTCGGTAGCTGCGTGACGACGGATGGGAGCACAGTAGTAGAGGTGAGTACGCGGATATTCAAAGCTCGAGCGGCATACGCTGGACTGAAGCACTTGTGGCGACGACCTGATATTTCACTGAAGTTGAAAGGTCGTGTATACTGTGCTGCAGTGCGTTCAGTTTTGTTGTATGGTTGCGAAACTTGGAGTCTGCGTGCTGAAGATATTCGTCGTCTTGAGGTTTTCGACCATCGATGTTTGCGTAGTATCGCCAGGATTGGGTGGAATAGCTGAGTAAGCAACGATGAGGTTAGAAAGTGAGGATTGGGTACTAATTCAGAGAACGTTCTGTCACAGCGTATCCAAATTAGTAGACTTCGTTGGTTGGGACACGTGTTACGTATGGCAAACACACGTCTACCGTACCGTGTCCTATTCTCCGTTCCTCCTAGTGAGTGGAAGAGACCACGTGGAGGTCAATGGATGACGTGGCAGCTAGGAATGCGAAATTGTACAGCAGACTTAGGAAAAGTAGGTGCTTCACGCCTTCGTGGTTGGGGTCCAAAAGATCCATCAACCAGTTGGCTGGAGACACTGAAGGATATGGCTGCGAACCGCAAACAGTGGAGATCGTGTTGTCACTTTCTATCGAATCAGAATGTTTGATCGGTGTACGTTTGTATAGTTAGACTGTGTTTTCCGTGTGTTGGTTACTAGGGCATTCTTTTTTTTCCCACCCATATAGGTCCAGTCCCTGTCCATCTTGTATATTCATACTTTCTAATTCAGCGTGCAACATGGTGAGAAAGGCAGTGGTCAGTGGGGCTTGCCCTACTGTTTAACGCTGTACGATGATGATGATGATGATGATGACTCGGTTCAGAAACGCGTTGAAGGTCCGCGGCCGGCACGACCATTGTTTGGGTTCATCGGGAGCGTTTATGTCTGTCAGATTCATCCGGGCGCAGATAACGGTCCATTTGTTTGTTTGGTTTCCTTACTAGCTGAGAAAATCGTGACGTCCGTCAATGAATACGTGTGTGCTGTAACGCTTTACTCAATTATTAAGAAGTGCATATGGGCTGAAACGTAAAAAAACAGTAATGTAAGTACAACGTATACAATAAAACCATAGGATGAAAAGTGACTTGGTATAATAGCAGGTTAGTTATTTATTCAGAAAATTGCATCGTCTTGTTTTTGCCAATTTGAGCTACCTATGGCGCCGACGCCACATCCGAGTGTCCAGTCCCTTGCGGGTCAGAAACGTGGCCGTCACGAGCAGAATATACGTGAAGTCTGTCGGTATTGGAGCATCAGTGTCTTCGTAGTATTGCTGGAAGATGGTAGGAACACCGCATCAGTAATGTTGAGGTTAGACGTTAGGTATTTTGAATCAGGGGCTAGTCACTGGAATAGGCACAGAATTTAAACAGGTTGAGCTATTTGGGATGCACACGTCCACTGATGGACTTCCTCGGTGTACGTTGTTCCCCGAGGCAGGTAGTGGCTGGGAGTTAGGTCAAGATGGTCAGTCCATGACATGGCAGAAAGGTATGGAAGTCTTGACCGGCGGATCTGATCGTGTTAAATGTGTTAGGCTTATGGGCTTTAGTCTACGAGATCTACTAACCGGATGGTTAGAAACACGCGGTGATATGTTTAGGTGCCGTGGCCAGCGGTATGATTACATTCTATTTGTTCCGTCTGTGTGATTTTCATGTGTTCGCGTGCTCCTGATAATTCTATTTGTTTTACTCTCAACTTGACGATTCTTAGAGGTAACAACTCAAACTCGTGAACAGAAGTGCTTTTTAATGGTTGAAAAACTAAGCTAAACTATCCTGTCAGCGGAGTCAGGTGCAGTTCGGGTGTACAAAAATATGACTACGGTTTGTCTTTGATATGCATATCAGGGCTTCAGTATCTTACGGCTGCTGTAAATTTGATCAACACAACTGAGATTGGGTAGACAAACTGTCTGTGGTTCGCGCTCTGAGGGCAAGACATGATTTTTTTTAGAGTAACAGCTTTCTCACTACTTGTGCCTCCATAGTTGAGATAAATGTTGCGAGCCCCTTTCATGTAGACTGGAATGATAGATCACAGTTCCAACTTGATGGAGCGCTTTCATGTACCCAGATCTCACCGAAGAAACAAGTTGGCTCTCGAACGAGTGACTTCTTCATCCTTGAACAGGGCCGGAAGAAAGTCACATGGACCAGAAACCTTATGGCGCGTGAGTTAGAATCCATGGACGATCTCCTCGATGAGTTGGTCAGTACAGACTATCCATGGAGCACGTGCTGTTTTATTAAAACGACTGTGTGGAGAAATCGACACCGGAGGCCGATTGAGTTGTTGCTCAAGTAGCTCCCCCCAGCGTTCAATACGACACCAAAGCTGAAACAGGCTATCAGTTTTCCTTGCACATTGTGTCGCTCACACTAGGTTTCCTGCTGTCCGTAGATCGGGTGAGTTGGAAAAGCTTTTGGACGTTACCGGTAGTGTTCCTACAGTATGTCACAGATTATCAAGCCCAAGGTACGAGGTTCAGACACGACCAGCACTGGTCAATCTTGGTTATAGACAGTACTTCGTTATCGTCTAGTTCGTTAAGACGCTCGACCTATGTATTGATTTTATGTGATTCCTCATCTTGGAATCGTAACCACTGGCCCTCGGTTCTGCATTGTGTTGTTGTTTCAGTGAATGGCCCCTTCCGTGCACTCATACATGAGCATAAAATAAAACCCCTTATGACAGTGTTGCGTACTCGTCCTCTCACGAGGCATCCTCTTGTTCGCTTGAAACTTGTGTTGTTGTGCTGCATTTAAGGCACGGAATTTAAAGCGCCGTTCCTATAGTCCAAATGACGTCCCTTTTTGACCCCTTCGAAATATGTCACATGCATCTTTGTGGACACCGTGTAGCCGCGCATCTGATCAGCCAGGCGTTGGAACAGTGCTTAGTGCAAGTGTGAAATTAGTCTTGTGGGGACCGCACTAAGCTCTTCCCGGAACGTACTACGCTTCAACTGAAAGTCAAAACCAAGTCTGGCTGGTACTCGATTGTAGTTATTGACTGTCTCATGCATGAACTATGCATTTCAAATGTACAAGGAACGTGATGAGAATTTGAGGTAATCTGGAGGGATCACGTAATCACATTTTGAATGTACACAATTTTTACAGCCCTCAAAAAACCCGGTCAGTTCACATTTTTGAATTAGTCCAGGGTAGACGAACAATGACCAATGCGATTGGGTCAGTTCTGGTCCGTAATGGGGAACAAAACTAAGCAGGGTAACAAAACGTACACAATTGTGTCAATTCGTGTTCCTTCACCGGCTGAGCGTAATTAGGTCGGATATGAACTTATAACAGCAAAACTCAAATTGAATTTGCTAGACTGGATCCGGTTCTACGGTCGGTCGTGCGCGTTAAGACCTAAAACCAGTTGCCGCCCCATAAAACGCGACATGTCCGCTTTTTGACATACCCAGTAAACGTCAGTCATATGGAAGCAAACAGCTTCTTTCATACATAATATTATTTGACTGATATTGTGGCTTTGAAGGGGAACATGAATGCTAGGCCTAGTCGTTATGTAATTGCACGCATCTAGGAAGCCTTTTTGAACCGAATGTAGTGTGATGTGCAGTTGAAATAGGTACGACAATACGGGAAATCGAGAAAGAAGGATACCGGATGATTTAGGCATTACTCATCTAAGAATCTTCCACACTCTAAAATGTAGAAGAAACGTACGCAAAAAATTCAACAGACACAAAGGAGGTTATTATAATAAAACTCATCGAGTAAGAGAGAACATAACATTCTCTCGACCACGAAAATCCGGGTTGACTAGTGTCCACAATCAGGTGAATGGATGGAGTTTTTTCGTGAGCCAATTTTGTCTACTTCACAAACAATAAGAACGTGTGCGCTGTTGTTTGGTAGCGATTTCCTCAACACTAGTTGCCTGTTAGTCGTAAGCTGTCTGAACACATTTTTCTTATTTTCGGTTCCTGATAAGCTAAAAATGGTTTATCAGACCACCCTAATCTTCATTTTTCATTTGTGTGATCAGTGATGGGCTATGAGGTCGTCAAACCATGGGTTTTGTCTGGTTTTCCTCTCTATAAACGCGCTCGTCTATCTCGGCTGTCAGTGTGCGTGATGAGATATCTCAACAGAACGTGAACTTAACGCAAGCCCACATAGGGATCACGAATTCTGGTGGTAAAGTGTACCAGAGCATGCAGCCCTCACAGGGAACTATGGTAGTCTATTCCGTCTCACCAAAGTCATTTCAAGGAAGCAGCTAGGTGTAAGTGAGATGATATGTGAAGTGGACACTGTGCCTACTCAGAATCAGCAGCGGTATCTCAAAAGCTAGGTTTAATTCAGCTGGCGCCCTGCGGGTTCTTTTTCTCAGACAGATCAACTAATCTTGCAGACTGTCTCGATAGAACCAATTGCGTAAGCAGAACTGTACAAAGAAGTTAGTGACCGGACTTTTTGAAGCGCCAGGCTCCCATGGTGTTCTCGCACCTCTGATTGAAATGAGAAGTGTTTGTTTAGAGACTGAGGTTTGAGCGAACAGTTTTTCTCGTCATTAGCCGAAGGCGTGGGGTAAATGGGCTCAATTAACGTCTCTGTCTTTAAAATAAACTCACGCAGTGGCTTTGCTAATCACATGGTGATAAACATGCGTGCAGTCCAGGAAATTATCTCGTTGATTAGCTGAAAGGGCTAAACGACGTAGCCCACTGTTGTGGTTCGTGTAACACAATTGTCTTCAGTCTGTTCATCCGCCCATCTGTGTTTAGATGACTGGGTTTGGTTTTATCATTATGCTTTACAAGTCTTGTCATTTCTTGTTTTACCCGTGTGATTTGACAGGGCTATAATGGGGTTTAATCCTTAACCGCTTCATTAACTACCATGCAGTTCTTCCCGGGCAGATTTTGAGTCATTATAGTTTCACTACATATTTAAGAACGTTTTGTATCGGGTAACGGATCATATGCACCGTTTCCACAGGAGCGGGCTATTACGAGATGAAATTGATCCAACGTCTCGTACGTGGCGTTTGGCTGCCTGCGGCTACCGAATTTCTCCACCCGACTTTGTAAGCCCATTCACTTGACTCCGTGATTCATCGAGTCGCATGCGAACTAGTCCACTTGTGCAAGTGACCAGATGTGCTTGTAGGAAAGCATGTTTATATTACGTGCATCATGTATGAATTGACTACCAGCATGATTTGTGTTTGTTGCACGCTTTCCGAACTCTTCTAATTCGGTTCCCATTTTTATTGTTACAGCACAACGAAAATATCCTTGTTGGCCGCGATCGCTTACTATTCACATCACCTGGGTTTTGTTCCGCTTCCGGAAAATCAATTGTTTTTGACTGTGGCCTCTATTTTCGTCTATCTCAGGCGAGTGCGACTGGTCAGTTTAGACAATCTATGTTTATTCGGCAATGCTCACCGTGTCTTGGTTTTTCATGTTGAATTTCGTGTAACACAACCTCTCAAATCCAATGGTTTGCTCCAACCTAATTAAAACAATCAGTGTGATAATGATCATTTTCACAGAAACATGGAAAACCGTGGCCTTTGGATTTCTGACCTAATCGCTCCAAGCCACGTTAACATCATGAGAGAACACAGCACACACATTTTATAACCTCAATACTTTTGCTTCAAATAGTCAGGTACGAGTTCCGGCATATATATATATATATATATATATATATATATATATATATATATATATATATATATATATATATATATATATATATATATATATATATATATATATATATATATTGTCCGAAAAAATCCCCCAGAGCACATTTGGAAAACACAAGTTGGCGAACAAGCTCGTTTTCAGTGATTCTTAATCATGCCAGTACAACACAATATATAGGACTAGATGCATAAGGGATACAGTCAACAAAAATCGTGTCAGGGATCATCGTTCACACCTAGTGTGGTACAGGATTATCCGGATAATCCTGTACCACACTAGGTGTGAACGATGATCCCTGACACGATTTTTGTTGACTGTATCCGTTATGCATCTAGTCCTATATATTGTGTTGTATTGGCATGATTAAGAATCACTGAAAACGAGCTTGTTCGCTAACTTGTGTTTTCCATATATATATATATATATATATATATATATATATATATATATATATATATATATATATATATATATTCAAGCCAACGCTAAAACGCAGAAAAGAGATACGGGTAATTAATTACAGCAAGCAGTTAGTAAAAAAGGGCTAACGCAGTTTTCTCACGCTACGCTTTTATTTGTCTGTTTGGTATACTTCCAGGAGTTCAATAGCATTCACACGACTATTCTTTTCGTCTTAAAGCTTGGGCACGAGTGCAGTGGAGGGAGTATGTACGCCATAACTTCTAAGGCCCACTAAACTATTAGGTATAACGGGCAACCAGACCTCAAGACATGGGGTAGAGAACCATGGTAGATCCCAGTAAGTCAGGTGTTGTGACGAACCGGGCGACAGCGGGTAACCGTCTGCTACCAGTGACCGGGGGTGGTGGGATTCGAACTCCTTGGCTCCGAGATTGTAAATAAACGTTCCGAACCACTCGATCACCATCGGTTCATATCTCTTAACATTTAACCAACAACAGTCCCCATCCCTTGTGTCCTAACGAAGAAGGTGGGAAACACCAACCGCAGCTAGCGCTGATGCTAGCTTATTGGCGCCCCCGTACCAACTCCCAACTTGACCGCCGTGTCGTTTCACCCGGTCATGCCCAACAAGTGCGAATAGAGCACGGAAAGTTGGACGATGAACAGGCATACGCAAAACATGTCCGGGCTATCCACGCGCGTTGTAACGCGTTTATCTCGGTTGGAGGGCGACCGATCGCACCAAACCCGACGAAAAACCCCATCATCGCTCATTAGGTGTTCCTACCGAACACGAGTAATGCCTCGGACACATCGGTTGTGAAGCTCAAAATGTTGCCAAACATTTGACGTGGAGTGATCAGGTCTTGTAACCGTTAAATAAAATGTTACGAACCGCGGCGTTGTACACCCATCCCTTCAGGGAATGTTGGATGTCGTGGTGGCGCCACAAGTGCCGTATTTTGGTTGAAGCTGTTATGGTTATTTACTATCCTTGACGCGATAACCTCCCCAACACCGCCACCTGCTGTAGTTAAACTCCCGAGGTGCTTCAAGCTGTTGATTAATTTCGGGTGATCACCACGGAGGGTGATTGCAAGCACAAGCTGCTTCAGGTCTTGCAAAAGTACCTTGCAGTTCAGCAAGGCGGTTTCATCGGCGTATTCCAAGTGAAGAACTCCATTCCTCGGGAGGGTTAAACTGTACTGCTTGATTGACCAGACAGATCATGTATGGCGAAGTTGATAAGAAATGAGAATATAGTGCAACCTTGTCGCATCCCACTGGAGAAGGCGAAAGTTGGCAGAAGGCTCTAACTCTACCTGAGGTGTGAGGATGCAACTCTTCGAGGATGGATATACAGTTTAAGGTAATCCATTTTTCAACAACCAATTCAATAGTAAAACCCCGTCGACAGATCCGAAGGCCGCTTATGTCTAAGAACACAACAGTTGTCCTCTCGAAGGTATAACGACGGTCAAACAACAGTCCGCGGATGAACACTTGATCGATGTGCTCATGGCCATCATCATCGTCATCGCACAGCGTTAAACAGTAGGGCAAGACGTAATCCAACCTTCTTTTCGCGGCCCCGCTCTTCACACCTGTGGTATAACCTTCGAAGTACGACAGATACTAACAACTTCGACTCTGTTGGGATCAAGCTTACTCCTGTGATTAACACAGTCACTGCGTGAGCCCTTCTTAAAGATGGGGACAACATTCGATTCCCTCCACAAGGAGGGATCTGCTCTGAATTCGAAACCTTTGAGAACAACACATGAAGTTCTCTGGCAAGATTTTTTCCACCATCTTTAAACAGGACTTAGAGAAGGCCATCAAAACCCGGCGCTTTGTGACGTCCTAAGACTTGGATTTCTTTGTGGATTTCCGCCTCAGTAGGTGGATCTGTCGAAACACTATGGAATAAGTGCCGTTGGTGGTCAAGTGGTTTAGGTCGCTTTCTTACCACCTGGGAGCTCAGAGATTCGAAGCCCACCACCACGGGTCACTTCGGTGGTAGACAGTAATTCACTGTCGTCCTGCTGGTTACCGCACCTGACCTACTGGGAGCTTACGCGGCTCTCTACTCCAAGTATTACTCTGGTTTCCGGCTATCTTCGAGGCTATGGGGTATACCCTTTCGCTGCATTCGTGCACTTGCATGTAATAAAAGAAAACAAGGAATAGTTATGTGTGGAGTGGGCATGAGACCGGCTAAACTGTTTTAGTGCCTCGCCCGGCGTTCAAGATGCCGCAGTTGATTGTGATTTGGCGAACCGCCAGCTTCCCCTATTGTTTCACTCACACTTAATAGTTTCCTTCCACCAACACGACTAAGATGGAACGGCTTGCAGGAATTCCCCATTGTTGCAGCTTACTCTATCTGTAATGCACGTTGCGATCACCAGATTTCGCGACCTCTGTACAGGCTTGCGTTCGGTGCATTTTTCTTTACGAGCCGTGCTTCGTTACGCTCACTTCCAATTGGGATCGACTACCGATTGGGATCCAATCGAACAGTGTACGTTCAGCCTTCATGCTCAGAACGATGCAAACGCGCACCTGACCATGCGCACTAAAAACTGAATCGACTCACTCGAAGAGTGCGACGTGAAGGCGAGTTTGTCAGGCTTTGTCCACTTGGTAATATTATTTTCAGCTCTGTTCTCAGTATCGGACATGATTTTTGCTGTGCAATTTAAACCAGAACTACCTCAGATAGTGCATGGTCATTACAAGTGAAACATACATACGGTTGAGTTCGACCAGGTTTACCGAAGATAGTTTCAAATTATTTTCCCTGGGCTCGGAGGGTTTTGTTTACGCACTTATTTTATGGAACGCTTTTCGAATTTAAAAAGAATTTTCGTAAGATCGAGCGATGGATAGTATACCATTTAGCTCTGTGCTGATTTCGGTTTGCATCTCTTCCGCGCTCGCATTGCAGCCGAAACCACCCGTTCCGCACATATGCTTTTAGACGAAAACTAATGATCCACTTTTCAGCTGGGGCTCTTTATACAGTCATCGATGCAATGCGATGTCCAGGACCCAGATTGACACTGCGGTGGTTAGGTCCGTTCTTTTATATGGTTCAGAAAGATGGCCGTGAAGGTTAGAAGATGGGTAGAGACTGTCGGCGTTTAAATACCGATGACTCCACACTTCCAGATCGATCAGTCATTCTGAGTTGACAGGAAGTGACAACACGATCGCCACTGTTTACAGTTCGCTGCCATATCCTTCAGTGTCTCCAGCCAACTGGTTGATGGATCTTTTAGACCCCAACCACGAAGACGTGAGACACCTACTTCTCCTTAGTTCGCTGTACATTTTCTCATTCCTAGCTGCCACGTCATCTATTGACCTCCACGGGGCTTTTTCCACGCCTGAGGAGCAAGTGACAGGACATGGTGTGGTAAACGTGTGTTTGCCATACGTAACACGTGCCCCAACCAACGAAGTCTAGTAATCTAGATACACTGTGACAGAACGTTCTCCGAATTAATACCCAATACTCGCTTTCTAACCTAAGCACTGTTCACTCCGCTACTCCACCCAATCTTAGCGACACTACGTAAACATCGGTGGTCGAAAGCCTCAAGACGACGAATATCTTCAGCACGCAGACTCCAAGTCTCGCAACCATAAAACAAAACTGAACGCACTGCAGCACAGTATACACGACCTTTCAACTTCAGTGAAATATCAGGTCGTCGCCACAAGTGCTTCAGTCCAGCGTATGCCGCTCGAGCTTTGAATATCCGCGTACTCACCTCTACTACTGTGCTCCCATCCGTCGTCACGCTTCTGCCGAGGTAGGTAAAGCGGTCGACAACTGCCAACACCTCCTCATCAAGTATCAAGCTTGGAATCGTTGACGCCCAGTCTTGTAACATCACTTTACATTTTGAAGGCGCAAAGCGCATGCCGAATGGATCTACAGCTTTCGGGAATCTATCTAGTGTACGTCGCACGTGTTCCGTGCATTCGAACAAGCAGACGTCCGCGTAATCTAGGTCACAGCTTTTCACGACTCCCTAGTTCGACTTCGCAGGGCATTCACCGTTGTCTCGTCCGTGATGAAGATGTACAGTAATGGAGACATGGGACACCCTTGTCAAACACCGCTGGTCGTTTTGAATGGACTGGATTGTTCACCGTAAACCCTAACGCGGTCACAAGTAAATTCAAAAACTTCTGTGGCATACGTTTTTGGTGAAGGGCGCTGAATAGTGCTGTTCGGTCAACTGAATCAAAGGTGACTTTCAAGTTCAGGAGAACCGTTATTGTCAGTCGACGGTGTGTGTGACGCGCCTGAAGTAACTGACGAAAAGTAACAATCTGATCGATGCATTCTCGACCTGAGCGGAATCCGGCCTGTTGTTCGTGGGCATTTTTCCGTGAGACGGTGTCAGACGGCGCAGCAAAATCGAGGCTAATAACTTGGCAACTATCGCAGTTAGATTGATCGCACGATGTTTACTACAGTCATTGCCTATTTCCGTCTTGAAGACAGGTACAACCGATGACTCGTCCCACAATAACGGAATACGCTCCGCGTTCCAAACTTCACAGATCAAGGAGATAAGTGATTTTATCAACGCACTACTACCCATTTTTAAAAGAACTGGAGGAAGTTTGTCGGGACTGGCCGCTTTCTCTCGTTTTAGTAATCGAATGGATGACTCTAATTCCACTTTCGATGTGGGCTCAAGTGATACCACCCAAAGAATCGCAGTTGTTGACGTCGAAGTAGCTACATTAGCGCGTAGCAAGCTAAACTGATCCTTGAAGTATTCAGCCCATCGGCCAAGCCTTTGCTGTTTGCCATGGATGGGTTCTCCATTTCTGTCGCAAATCGGTTCACTGACCTGAGTTCGCCGTCCACCGGTGTCACGAATAAGTTTGAACAGTCTGACTGTTACCTGAAGCAGCTGCTATTTCCATTTCTTCAGCTATCTTGACCCACCAATTTTCGTGATCATTCTTAAGGCCTATCGTAACTTGTTTTTGTAGCTTTCTCCGCATCTTATTCGTCTCCTTACAGTTCGAGAGCCGACGCTTTTGCTCCATTAGACTGACTGATTCTTGCAAGACCCAGTGTCTTTGACGGACATCGGATCTAGAACCACAGGCGAAGCCTGCTAGCACATGCATTGCCTGTTTGGTATGGGCCCAATGCTCATCTACATTACCGTTCGTCGTAGATCCTAGCACGTGCTAATTTCTGTTCGTAACTGGTGCGAGCTTCTGAATCAGACAAACGTGGCACGGCTAACCGGGTTTACGGTTTGCGACGATTAGCATGGGGATGGAGAGATAATCACATTAAAACTAACGCACGGTCCGACTCTGCGTACGTGGACCAGTAAGATCTACAGTTCTGAACAGAACTGCGCCACCAGTAGCTTACGGCGATATGATCAATCTAGCTTAGAGTACTTGTAGAGTTAGAGCGCCATGTCGCCGTGCGATGCGGGCTGTGTTGGAGATTCGTTTTCGATAGGAATAGCCAATTGTCTGCACGAAACTGGAGAAGCCTATCCCCGTTATCTGTACACTCAGTGGGTAAAGCACAGCGCCCACCTAAACAAGATTCTGATGCACTAAATTTGTCAACTTGTGCATTGAAGTCACCAGCTAGCACTACAATGTCAGAACCTTTACTGTTGCGAACGAGGGTGGCGAGTTCATTATAGAACTCATCTTTCTGCAAGTCTGAGCTGCAGTCCGTTGATGTGTATTCCGAGATCACAAACAAATTGCGCTTAACACAACTATCCTTTCGAACGCCAACTGACCCTGGGAGTCTTAGCACATAAACGACTGTTAATCGGGATCCAGTCTAAGAGGGCAGCCTAAGACTTGTCAGTCAAGACTATTCCTACACCACGTTGACCGACAGCTCTAGCTGCTTCGTTTCTTGAGGTGTGCAGAAAATACCTCGGTGAGATGCCAGGAACAGTTAGCTGAATTGCACTGCTCGAATCCTGGATACGCGTTTCACTTAAGCAGCAGACATCAATCTTCAGAGAATTTATTGTGAGCGCTAGGCACGCCTACTGACTGGCCTGCATGAGTGTACGCACGTTGAGAGAGCCGAGATTCATAGGCTGACTAGGCTTGAGAAGATGTGAGTTACCAGATAGAAGATTATTCCCGACACTATTTGACAGTGAACCGTTGTGGGTATCGGTCGTGTTATCAGTGGGAGCATTATGGGTGGATAGATGGGGGAAAGAGGGATGGTTAGGGACAGAAGACAAAGGTTGAATAAAAGAGAGGGAGCTCTGAGCAGTAGCACACTTATCACTACCCACCCCACTCGATGCAATGGGCAGCGCGGTCCTGATTAGCCTGCGCGACGACCGATGCAGTATGGGATTCTTTCTATTCGTGCGGTTCATGGGAGATGTTGGACGGGTACTGCTAGGGTGTCCAGCCACAAATCAGGAGAACGATTAGGGTCCACATCCAAAGCCTTTAGTTCTGACAAGAACCTATCCGCAAGGCAGTGGGATGGCTTAGTGGAAGCCCATTTGCTTGGATCAATTAATCTTCTACTGATTTTGCTGACTGAGTTTCCAGCTCAAGTCGACCCCCAACCTGGAGGACCAGGCGACTGGATTTCGTCTGGCCTCTACTCATTGACCTGTCAGGTATGATTGCATCTTCGGCTTAAAGAAGCCATCGTGTATAGCGCAAGCCATCACACCACGTCAAGATGCAATCTCGTCGTGATGGCATACCGGATGAAATGTGATCGCGTATACAAAAGGCGCTTTTGGCTTTTGTTAGACTCCCTCATCTGTGGCATCGGCGTGACATTCGATTGTATGTTAAGGGTAGGGTGTACAATGCGGTGGTTAGGTCTGTTCTTTTATACAGTTCAGAAATATGGCCGTTAAGAGTAAAAGATAGATGAAGACTGTCGGTTTTCGAGCACTGGTTTCTCTGTAGCATCGCCCGAGTGTGGTGGGAACACCGTATCAGTAATGCCGAGATTGGGCGTAAGGTGTTGAGGCCAATCTCTGGATCAAGTACTGAGTCCAAACAGGTTAAGATGTTTGGGATATGTGTGACGCTCACCCACCAATAGAATTCCTCAGCGTACGCTGTTCTCCGAAGCAGGTGGTGTTTGGAAGGTAAGTCAAGGTGGTCAGTCCATGACATGGCAAAAAGGTATGAAAACCCTTGACCATTGGACTTGGCCACGTAGGACGTTTTGGACTTCCAGATTGGGGTCCACGTGATCCGGCAACCAAATGGTTGGATACATTAAGTGATATAGCTAGGTGTCGCGTTCAGTGGCGTAGTTGCATTCGGACTGTTTCTTTGTCCTCTTGATCTTCCCTTCATAATTTGACTTTTGAATCTTCATCACTATACTCCTATTCTTTTCGCCCTTTACTCTCAAATGCTGGCCGATAACAACCGAAACCAGAGCACAGAAGTGTGAGGTTAGTAGTTGAATAAACTGAAACTGAAATTGACTTTGAATTCGTAGACGAACCTCAGGTATCGGTCGGTAATAGATCGAGTGTTCATAAAATCAAATCGACCGACGCTGTTTCTGTCATTCGTTGTCATCGCGATTCGCATGACCGATGAATAATTCGGACGTTATTAATAACCAACACTTATGCAGCATTACCTTTGTTAGAAATGAAACGTTTCCAACGTAAACGCCCAAGCTTAGTGATCGGAAACTCATGAAAACTATCAAACTGCACCATTGCTCAGATTCTTTGCGTACCCATTTCATTTTTGTACCTGATATATAAGATTTTCGTGAATGATGAGAGTATACAGAAATATTTTCCCTCATATATTTGCCCTGCGTCTTGTCTGTTTATGTGAATAATATGCTAATTCTGGGTTAATCACAGAAAAAGCAGCACAGCAAAAGATCGTAACTTGCGCCCTACACGTCTACCGAAGTGTAAATTAATGGTGAAATAATAGATCAGGTATGCGGTATACAATCAGATCACTTTATTTATGCATGTCCGGATTTATCTGGTTTGTACGCACTGGCGTTGCAAGTATGACTTAATCCGTCCTTTCAAGAATGCTGTACCACGCAGCATAGATCACGCATATCGTCCCACACTTCAGGGTGCATTTGTTCATGATAGTGCGCCACTTCACCATACTGTATTCATCACCGAGCCACGCTAATTTACTGAAAAAGGATCAAATGGTCATCGGTTGTCTGGGTTTAAGACTTCTGAATCGATCTACTCTGCGTTCACCGGGTGTATAGGTTTCATCAGATGAACAGTCTGAATAAATCTACGTGCTTTTCTAACAACTGCTTTCGTTTTATACTTAAACAGGGTGACCATGATTCTGCTGGGATTGAAGGATCCGTTTTCACCATTTGAGAACATCACATGCACTGTAATGTTTGGTGGCACCGTCGATGCCTTGCGCAATGCTCTCGAACGAAGTCGGGCTCGTTCAACGGATGCAAGTGGAACAGCTGCTACCGCAACTACAACTCCGCTTCCAATGGGCACAGCTGTGTTATCGGGCCCTTCTACTGCCCACGTAACGACAGTTGGAAGCTCCGGTAGTGGACAGGGTGTGCCATCCAGCACGGGTATTCCTTCTTCTCCTGGGGCCAATGGACAAGTTGGTGGAAGAGATACAACAGGAACTCGCCAGACATCGGATAAGAAACGAGACTAGAGAATAAAACCTCCGGAGTGAATTGCTCTGCGGCATAAACACTACAGTTTATTCAGCTTTGTTTCAGATTACGATAATGCACCGGATGCTTCCACACCGGTACGCATTTACCACACGGTAAAACTTGCCCTGTGGCTCACTCACTGTCGCGAGTACACCAGACCCCATATTTCATTTTGACACAACCGTACTTCGAACGAACTCACCTTTCATTTGCTGTGTATTATGTTCCTCTTATTCAGCTAGACCGATTAGGTTTAACCTGGATAAAGTTAGGCTACACTTTCGTTTGAATAACGATCGTACGTACGTCCCTCCAGGCGGGATTTCATCCTTCCTGTTTGTTATTATTAAATCGAGCAAATGCTTATTGTAGATCTTTGACACACCAATACCTTGTTCCTCAGTAAATCACTTCAGCATTGTCTCGTGTTTTCTTAGCTGTCTTCGACTGATTTTGAACTCTGGTTGGGTTTACTTGATACAGTCCTGCATGATAATTGCTGGTCGTTCTCCGGCAGCTGACACTTTGAACATCGTACCGAAAGCGTGCAAGTGTTGCCGTAGGGCAATTAATGGCACAACCAGCAGAATTGCAGGCATACTGCATTACGATAAAGCAATGTCCATAGATGAGATGCTGTACAAGCTCAAATGTATGAAGACATTCCTTCCGAACAGATGATTTAACCTCCATTATCTGTCTTGGCACATTGGATTCGAAAGTGATGACACTATGAAGCCTGCAGTAAGCAAAGTGACACAACTTTCATTCTCACTCAACTTGCCGTACAGTTAGCTTTTTCGGCAAACTAATAGCTGTTTCTCGGCAATTATTATGCACTGAAAGAAAGCTCGATTCAGTGTTAGTGCAACCCCATTAAGTGCATGGCAGTACGTAGGGTACACTTTAGTTGGGAGATATGCGGGACTACTACAGCTCTGTTAACACGGAGCCAAGTAAACGTTTTTTGCGCCTAGATGCCCGAAACACAACTACCACATAAATGCATTGGTAGGTAATACAAAAGCGAGGTACACTGAAATCCATCAAGTGTCGCACCCTCAGAAATTAGCGGTTTCCGAAATTTTCAAAACCTATGTTTTCCATCAATTTCCAACCTGCGAATGTATAACCCTCAAAAATTTGCAGTTTATAGGTTGTTACCATGATCGCTAAAACCAACCTCATTGAATTACTTTAGGAATGTGTCTTCAAAAAGTCACATCCGATTAGCTGCGGCTTTCGAACCTGATTGGTCAAAGTGATTCGTCTGTTGCCCCAACCAATAAAATAGCAGTCGATGTTCCGAGTAGACCAATGATAGAGAAAAAACCTCCGCCGTCGGACCATCGCAGTTTGTTATTACAAAACACCGTGTTCACGTAGGGGGCTGGTCATTGCAACCGGCGGTGGTTTAGGTTCGGCCAGCTGGTTTAGGGGACTGTGTTTTCTGATTGGTTGGTGACACGACCAGTCACCGCTTGATAGGTTTCCTTTCTCAATCTATCGATCAGCTGTCCAGTCGCTCGCGATTCCGTTGGCTCCACCCTTGTTCTTTATTCTGGACAGGCGCAACTTGCGCCTCACATGACAATGATAGCGCTGGTCTGCTAGCAAAGGCAGGTTGCGTGTTGGCGACGCATCAATCACCCACATGTCCTATTGACTGTCACTTAAGACGTGAAAAGATTCTGAGTTTATTCATCACGAAGTCAATGTGGAGTCATGAAAAGAAAGCTGTCAATAAACGAGAAGGCGAAGATTCTGGAGATGGCTTCCGAACCAACGGTGACGCAAACCTCGTGGAGAAGTGTTTTAACGTTTCACAGCGAAGCTGTGCCCAGTGCGGTTTCGAACAAGACTAGTTTAAGATTGTCTCTGTGTAGGTAGCGGTCTACATAGGTTTTATCTGAAAGTTCAGCAAAATGTTGCCACTTTACACGGGTTTTTGAGGATGAGCGAAATTCCTATAGTGGAAAATGTGATCCGTACGAGGACAATCGATTTTGCTGCCCAACTTCAAACATCGGTTCAAATGGAAGGAAAGACGAATTGCGAACGTACAAAGTGGGAGCTTTCTGGTTTAATATTGCTTGTCAGATTTGTTGCGAACGAAGAGGCGCAAGTAACGACGAATTCGGTGGAGCTTTTGAAAAGATGCGAAGTCTGGAACAGAGCTGAATTCGAATATTTCCAGCGCTGATGAAACTGCGTTCGCCGAATGAACAATTGAAGGGTGTCATGTTTGGGTTTCCGGAAAGATTGTTTCGAAAACCAGATTGACACTCATACTTTGTAGCAGTGCTTCTGGCCCAAAAATACCGGTTGTCGTTGGAAAACAAGTGAATGCGTGCTATTTCGCGGGGTTTGGATAAGAAATATCTGCAAAACAAATATTATCCTTCACGAAACGCATGGATGACTTCTATCCTGTACTGTGATTAGCTAGGGGATTTGAAAAATTGGACGAACCTTGCGAAGCAGAAATCGGCTGATTGCGGGTAATGCAGCTCCGTTTTCCAATGTATATTTAGTGTTTCCACTTCCCGATCTTACGTCAGTTATGCAGTCTATGGGCCAGGGAGTTATCCGGTCCTTCAAATGCATTTTCCGAAAACTTGACTACTGACTGAAGGTGAAGAATGTTAAGCCCAGGAAAAACTGATAGAGAATTTTGACGTCTTAAAAGCTGTGCAGTTTATCACGTGCGCCAAGACAGAGCTGCATCTCCTGACACCGTCATCAGGGCATTTCACAAGGCGTAGGTATTGAGAGTTTCACATAAATCCCATGCAGGTTTGCTGATCCGTTGAAAAGTTGCGGTGCAGTCGACAATTTCCTTCTCGAAGAAGATATACAACGTAAAAACTCGGGCACCGCAGAGGTTAAGTTACAATTCATAGATGAATTTTTTGATTCGCGTTAGATTTGGGAGCAACGGACATTGAGTCATACTGAACAGCGAGAGGGCTGAAAAAGAATCGGAAGTAGTGACGACGGTACCGCCAACTTTCGGGGGGAATTACCCTCAGCCTCCAAACTATCAAAGTTAATGCGGTGACGTGGTGATTTCTATCAAGGAAAATAATGGAATGTGTTATGCGATCGAGCTCACTGTTCGTCAAGCAGAAAAAATGAAACAGCAAGCTTGATAGTTCCTTCATTAATTAATCGTCAAGTGTTTTCATGTGCATCAAGATTTTTGACAACAGATTTAGCTGACTTTTCAGCTTCACTTTCGGTGACGTTGATCACCCAGAATAGGGTTCTGCGTTGGTGAATGTCCAATTAATAGGGTAACCTCGTTTCTTCACGAGGATAGGACAAAGTATGGAGTAGCTGACAAGGACCTAAACAAAGTGGGTCACGGGTTTTTAGAGCGGATTCCCACGGCCGTGAATGGCCGCGGGCTAGGATAGGTGAATACTCAGTCTTTATGCGGCCACGGATAGCGGTAATGCTGGTGGTCTCCGTTAGGTACCCAACTCTCACCGGTTGCTTAACGAAGCTGAACAAAGCATCAGCGGCCACAGCCCGGAAAACCGCTCGACAGGTGGTCTAAATCAGGTTGAGGTAGCCGAGGTCCAGAAACCTCGATGGGACGGCTTTCGACACGCAAAGACAGTTAACCCTGAATGGGCGGACAAGGTCTACCGTATAATCCAACGGCTATGAAAGAGGTTTGTCAAACTGACAGGAAGCATAGATCCCTGGGTTGGACTCAATTCAACCGAATGGCGAACGAGCTTCTAGGGAACCACCGATAACCATGCGTCAACAAGCTGCTGCCTTGCAGTTCGCACTTGGTTGTGTACGGGATAGAGGCGAACCCTCGAAAAGAAAGCTCAGTGGCGCTGGGGCCGTCTCGTACCGAACACCTATGAAACTTCATGACCATTACATCATAAAGTCGGCTTATCCTCCCCAAGGAACCAGTCGCAGTAAAGTAAAGACTCAAGGAAGACTGAGGGCTTAGGTGTGCAATGTTGATGAAAAACTTTACGCGAGGAACGGTTTCTTAACTGGAACCCACTTAACCCAAATGCCGAAAGCATTCTCAATCGTAAGCAGACTGATCAAAAGATTTGAAGGAGCGAGACCTGTTGAAAATTAAAGTGTGTGGTATGCCGAAAGACCCTAAATTACTGAGATATAATGTTGAAACTTGTGTCACCTTTGGCGTGGTTGATCATTTAAGGCTGCCAAACGGTATCATTCTACGGTTTTTGTCACATAAACCGATGTCGTCGGTAACATCCTCCATTCATATCGCTACCATTTTTGCATTTTATATACCACGTTTCTTAAGTGGCATATTGTTTGGTAGACGCAAGAAAAGTCACCGTATAAAAAGGCATCAACTTCAGTTCATCCACTTTTGATCTAAACCATTTTTAGGCATACACAGGTTAGCGATAGGAAGCAAAAATGCTTGAGAAATTTGTGGAAACTTCCTGTGTTCGTTCCCTACGACTGCGTTTAAATCAGGAATTTGCTGGTACCGAAGAGTTTGATATAGACTACGTGTACCGAAGATTAAGAGAAACGAAATTCCCCGTTGGTTCGCTTCTCCCGCAAAGGGTCTGTCATACCGGTCGCAGCCTCCGGAAAATCCACTAAGTTGCACCAGAAATGGAAGGAGGTGTGAAATACAAATACAAAGACAATATTTTCATCTAAATTTGCAAGTGACCTGGAATAGTCTCGAACCAATCGGAAATTTCCAAAAAATAACTAGAAAATAGATACGAAGATGAAGCAGTTGTGATTTTTGGACTCCGTTATTGGCAACATCCGTGAATTGATGCTTGTAGTATATAAGTGGCAATAAAACACCCATATTTCGAAACGTTGAAGTTTCTAAATAGTAGCACTTTTTGTCTTACCCAACGGATACGACGTCTCAAAGAACTGAGTATATACAAACACATAACGACCTCAACACTGCATTATTCCGATGTGGAATGTAGCGCGTTCAGTGCTCTTAGGAATCGAGCAGCATAACTTACGACCGAGCATCTGTGTGACAACACGCGAACGTACTTGTGCTTGTATGCGGGTCAGGTCATAATTCACGGGTCTGATAATATCTCCATGGAAGTGAGAGTACGAATAGGATATGCCGGAACTCGAATAGTCGCCATTTAGAAGCGGAAAATTTGAGTACGACTGACCATCATAGCATCTATATATTACGTGATAATGTGCCGCTGGTATCACTATTACACCGGAAGCCGAATACCAGCCTACCTTTATCTTGTCCGGTTTTTTGGCGTGTTGGCTTCCAAATCACTTCCTGGTAATGGTAAAAGGTGCACACTCGGGTAAGGTGACCTACGATGATCAAACGCTGACATGTATCTACTCGCGAATAGCGAGTACGCCAAAAGGCATACGAATCGCTCGTTCGGTCACCGGTTCCCAATACAAATTCCCTGTCACCCGACAGGTAGCACTCAGTGTACGGTATACGGTTGCTATTTTGAAAAGCCGAGTGAAGCTGGGGACGCCACTTCATACCACACTCCGAAGACTCTTCATGAAAAGTTTTATTGCACACGTCGCTCACGCTACGACATCCCCGATAAGCAACGCACCTGGTGTTCTCTCCGCGGTCGGGGTGACAAGTATGCCAGCTGGAGACCTCAATACGCGAAGTCACATCCAAATCTCCCGCTGGAATATGAGAGCACTCTTGGACATCGAAGTAAAGCCATCACCGCATGGACGCAACATGGCCATCGCATCGAAATCGCATGTCTCACCGAAGTTCGGATGTTGAATTGTAGCACCTGATGTATAAAGGTACCCGGAGTAGAACACAGTTACCATCTCTATTGCAATGAACCCATGGACAGCTATGGTCTCCACGGCGTCGCCATAGCTGTCAGTAACAAGGCTACCAAGATGCTGCTTTCATGGAACCCGATATCCTCTCGGATCGCCTTGGCTCGCTATCGCGCCTCTTCCTTGAACATGTCGGTTGTCGTGGTCTATGCCCCGACAGTTGCAGCCTGAGAAGCGGCAAAGGAAGAATTCTACGACAGATTACAAGAAGTGACAAATAGCGTCCCGAAATGTAACATTCTCCTCGTTGTGGAGGACTGGAACCTTCGCACTGGTACCTCTACCCAGGCAACTAGACACATTTCGAGAAAATATAATCTCGGACAGCCGTGCAGCGATGGCGAGCGTCTCGTCAGCTTTGGAGAAGTCAACAGCCAAACCGTCACCAACACCCACTTCCGAAATTCCAGGAAGCACGTTCTAACGTGGTATTCTAATGACGACCATACAGCGCACCAGATCGACAACATTCTCATACAGTTGCGCTGGTCACCTTCGATTGAAGATTGCTGGCCATACCGAGGCGCGGAGACTAGTAACATGAATGGCACCGACCACACTCTCGTCATTGCACGCTTCGAAACCCACCTAGCGAGTCTCAACAAGTCCTTTGCTTCGAGAAGGATAAACGTAGCTGTCCCAAGATCATTGACAAAGCGGCAAGCAGTATCAGATGCTCTCACCGCCCATCTAACCAACCACCCAGTCAGTGAAGAAACATCGGTCGAACAGCAATGGAACTCACTGAAATCGTCTGCCAAGCAATCTGCGGTCAACAAACCGAGCACTAAACGACAACGTCAGAAGGACTGAATATCGGGACTATCCTTCATCTATCCAAAAGACTAGAGACGTCTGCCTTAAAGGCCTCCATAGCTTTCGGAAGGTTTGACGAAAAGCCACCCGCTCGATCTCGCCTCTGACAGCCGTTCATGGGCAGGCGCAATCTGCGACATCCATGAAGCCGGTCCATCCTTTCTCAGGAGATAGCCGGATAGAAGTAAAATTAATTAAGTCGCTCGTAAGCCCACGTCCTACTGACTAGCCTCAATCGCGGATAAACCATTGGGTGGTCGTGATGGTTACTAGACCACTTGGCGAACACATTACGCGTGATGATTGTGGATGTGCGCACAACTACACAAGTACGCCTATGTAATTGAAAAAGATTACGGGTTATATTGAACTTCTTTTGGGGGAAATAGAATAGGGCAGATTACAAGAGCCGTGAAACGTCGTACTGCAGTCACGGGTTAAAAAGAGTCCGAATAGCCCAAGAGTTTGACAAACTGAATTATACGATGCACGGATAAAAAAAATCTATAAACAAGCGCTATCCCAAGAAGGACTAAATTTGAACTCCTAATGTGCCACTATGAAGAAAAATGCTACCTAGCTAGAAAAATACTCGAGTTTACCGAGTTCATTTACGAGGTGTACTCAACAAACCATCGTTCCGACTCAAACCCAGTAGGCGGAGAAGAACGCTTCATGGAAAATGGAATGTGATTCCTGTGGTTGCAAGTATATACCCCTGCTGTACTCATTCTTGAAAGTAGAACAGCAAGAAAATAAAGAAAACAGGCTTGTGGTACAAGATCCTCCATATCACGATTTTCTCTCCACGATCTCATCCATTGACATTTCTAACTAAGTTAGGCGGTCTCCAAGTGCCAACGACACGGTATTGTCTAAAACGGATTTGTCAAATTTATTTTGGTTGCTCACTTAGAAAACAAGATTAGGAACAAAACATCGGACATGATGCTCCATCGCCGTTACGTGGATGATATTTTCGTTATCACAAAGAACAGACAAGAAGGTGAAGAGTCACACGTCTTGTTCAATGATCTACAGCCAAATATAAGGATGACAATCCACAATGAGGATAATGGCGCCATATGCTTCTCAGATATTGAGATTTTCCGCCGAAAAGATGGTTCGATTAGAAATTCCGTTTACCGGAAAGACACCTGGTCGGGGCAATATCTCCACTTAAGCAACTTTGTCCCGATAAAGTACAAGATCAACACAGTGCAAACACTGTTTCACAGAGCCCAGAGGATTTTCACGGCGGAAACTTTGGATGAGGAAATAAATCAGATCACTAAAATTCTGATGGAAAATGGATATCCAACATCATTTCAGGCAAAGTATCGTCACCTGAAACCAAGAGAGGATATTCCAACCACAGTGTCTAAGATGAAAGCAAATCTAAAACTCCCTTACAAAGGTGATAATGTAAGAAAACGTTCGCAGTCAGCTGCTAGCCGCACCTACTAAGCAGCCGATCCGGTAATTGTATTTACAACTAATCGGCTAAATAAGGTATCGATGAGAAAACCACCGCCTGTCCACACCAAATCAAACTGTATATACTAATTCAAATGTGAGTCCTCAGCCACCCACATAGACAGAACGGGAAGCCAGTTACGTCATCGATTGGCTGAACACATCCCAGTGTGGTTTCATAAGACAATGAGTAGCGATTTCACCACAATTGCATCATCAACCGAGCAAAGGTCAGTCAGATCATCAATTGCTCGACATCTTTACTAGACTAAACATTGCGTCAACGCAGATCAAGGGTCCTAAGTGATCTACTCGACCACCAATACCAAATTATTAGGATATATGGAGGCCCTGTTGATCCGTGCACACAAACCTGAACTGTGCAAACAACGTGAACTTATGGTCAGTCTATCATTGTTGTGGTAACGAAGTGTGATAATTGTTGTGTGGTTATTCGGTACACATGTATGTATGTGTGCGCCATGTGATTTTGCCTTTGTTTATAAACATTTCGTTCATTCATTTTGCTTTGCAAATAATCACTCCGACTGCAGTATGCACTTTGCAAAGATGTAGCGAAATGATCCAGGATACTTTGGGCCATTTGAGTTTTTGACTTCTGTTTTCAAATTTACTTTTGCACGAATCGATCGTTCGACCTACTCCAACCCCCAATGGACTGCTTGTTTTGACGGAATTGATCTCATAGCACCGGGTCTCCGGGTGAGCAGATTCACCGCAATCGAGTTGATTTGTTGAATAGGTATGAACCACCTGTTTTAGAAAAATGTCTAATCAGTTTTCCGGGGAAATTTACAAGAAAATGGCTGTTTTGTGATGACAAAGGATAAAGAAGTAGTTCACAGTACAAAATAACGCATGATTCTTCTCGAAATGAATTGGATCACATTATGCCAATGGTTCAAAGCAAACAGCAATAATACAAAGAGGGAACTATGTTGGTCAGCAAATACACGTACGATACACTTTTTCATACAAAACGAATGTGCACTAGTCTGATAATGCGGGCGAGAATTCACAACCTGAGCTGAAAGCTGGGTGTTCGGTACTAGAGGGGCGAAACTCATGCGGCTGGGTAGGGGATCAGGTAGGAACATTTTTACACTGAAGATTAGCACATCATTTCGGGAGCGGTAGTTTGTATCAGAATATAATTAACTCCTTTGTACAGGGTACCTATTATCCGTGTGCTCTGTTATCTGACATGAACCAGCCTGATTCTCGGTTCCATTGATATGTCCACGTGATGAGCATGGTAGTTAGCACGAGAACCCATGTGTTCGGTCTACGTCTTTTCGATACGTTGTAGTCCGGACAATACGGACAAGCGAAACTGCCACAAACGTTGCAGATGTTGTTTGTGTACAACGAGACCACATTGTACATGGAGTTATTGTAACGTCCTGTGAAAGAAAGACGAGGGATTTTGATGAATGGTACAACGTGGACACATTGACAAAAGTATATTTTTATATTCATAGTGATGATAAGATAATGGGCAAATTCCAAGGATTTGTCTTTTTGCTATTGACGAAATGATGTTTTGTGTGTGGGGGGGGGGGAGGGGTAAGAGACAGAACAACATAAAATTACGAACATGTTCATTTGCCGTGGATGAATTTGGACTGATAATAGATATTTAAGAGAAAATTACCCAGCACGGGCATATATGTGCCATCGGTACAAAAATTCGGGGTCACCTTAGTTCGGTTGAAATCCTAACATACGGTCGAATTCCAGTTTAAACAACTGCTGCTACTCTAAGTAGCCAAAAATATACGATAGACACCACTGTTTAGCGAAAGAGTGGTATCAGTTGAATGAGCTGGATTTCGACCGTATGTCAAGATTTTGACCGAGTTGAGGCGATCCCGAATGTTTTGGATAAACTGTACGTCTAATGGGATTACTTTTGGATTTACTCATCTCATCGTACCACATGCTGACAGCATATGCAACATCCATTACACAATAGTAGTGAACTATTCATCTGTTGCCTAGTGAAAATTTACAAAATCGGAAATGAAGCTGTTATAAAATTCGCAGGGTTTGTCGACGACACGAGGAGCCGGAATGATGTAGATAGTGGAAAATCCACTTGCATTTTTCGCACCCAAAAGTCCACGCCGAAATGGAACCGGCGACCTCCTGCTTACCGGACGGTTGTTCTACCAGTTGAACTATTGCGATACGGTCACTGGTCGATTCGATACTGACTTGGGGCGTTGGACTTTTGTAAGCAAAAGGTGCGAGTGAATTTTCCATGAACGTTATCAACATATTCACAGGAAGTGTGAAAGCTTCTATTGATGGGGAACTCGTTCATCAGTTTGACACGACAAGTTTTAATAACCAATGGGATTGATTGCGGACCCGTGCATACAGAACAATGAGAATCGCTACCAGTGAAGCGCCTGATTAAAACAACCCACCGACGATACTAACTACATGCCTCTTCATTCATCCCAGTCATACAGTGTACGGGTATGCACTTCTCGTCGTTACCGACGTTCTTCGCACGTAGCCACCAAGTTACGATAGGCAAATGGTTCAATCGGTATCAGTACCAGATAGCACAGAGGTATTTAAAAAACAAAGAAAGCTCTAGCTATTCGGCGTTTTTAATCGGTTTAGATTGTACTCTTTTCCCCCTTATTTTATAAAACATTTACAATGCCGCGTCTGTATGTTGCGGCATACAGGGGACTATTTAATCACTACATGAGGAGTGTTGGACTTACCGGGCTCGTAATATTCGTATGCGGAACAGACCTGTTGTTGTGTGATATTTGCAACCGGATAGTAACGTTCTGCTCGAAACTGAACGCATGTGAAGTTGCTTGTGAGCTGAAGAAATTCAAGAAAAGCTGGTATACTTTTGTATCTGTATAACAATAGTAATAACAACAATGGTAATAAAATTGAGTCAGGAAATTTGGTCACCCTACTGACTTCTATTTCAGTGTCATTGCACATTTCTACCTGTTGCATATCCGCAAATTAGCCTTCCAAACCTTCAACCTCAACTTCTTAGGTAGGTCAAGATTTGATCGACCATTGTAGATTGTTTTTTTTTACCCCGTGTGAATCATAGAATAAAAAACACTATTAAACACTGAAGGGTTCTTATGTTGCTCAACCGTGTCACAGTATCACTCTGCTTTGCCACAAATCTTCCGCAGCAGCAGTAGAGATATCTCCTTCTGAACAACCAGAAGCTGTTTGGTGTTCTTTTGAATGAAACTAAAATGACTCCATTTATGAGTAACTCAGCAAATGCATGACCCCTAGGAGCGGTTAGGTGAGGCAAACGGCTGGCTTTTTCATAAGTGTTAATACTCATTTTGAATGAGACGCATTCTACTGATATCAGTGAATTTGGAAATCTTTTGCATCCAGTGCAGGTCAGTGTTGACTTTTGTAAGGCCTTTGCACCGTTCTCTTTTCCTCCCCTTATAATGCAATAAATTATGGTAACACATTTTATAAGCGGTCATCATTGTCACACAGAATCACATCAGACAAACACATACGAATGTTGCTCTCACGTGTTTTTCTCTGTTCTCTTATTTGTGTGTCATCTAAATGGCAATCAGACAATAGTGAATTTCCAGAAACCTCTGTACCGTGAATTGGACATTTTGGTCCGTGAAACGTATGGGCATGATCTTTTACCTTATCAAAGAAGAAGTGCACTGTGTCACCCCAAGCACGAGCAAATCGTAGATTTGGCACTTTACGACTCGTCACATAACTTCGCAAATCATCGTTCAAGACCACAAAGCCTGTGGGCAGCCCGACTCGGAACACGGTCATTCCACTCTGTGTCAATGGTTCTGGACCCTGCTTTGCAAATGGACGTTGAGAATGAAAAAAATTGATATTCATACGTACATACTCACCTGGTGGTTATCATTCAGTCAAGGTGGATTTGCAGCAAAATATTGGGGTGACTGGAGCACATGTTCGCGTTTACTATCATCTGGTTCACAAATACCAGATCAATTAAACGATTTACGTTTTGATTACAGTAAAAGAATATAAGGAGGATTAAAATTGCATATGATAGAGTCGACAAAATGTCGCGCAGAACATTTTTCCACTGATCAGTATTTCTCTTTCATGCACTGCCACATTATCAGAATTACAATACTTTTCGAACAAGAATGTGGTGGGTTATAGGCTTTCTAAGAGAGATGTCGGATGGCGACGGGATTCGGTTCCACTAATACTATGTCCTGAGGCCGCTATGATAGCAAAAATTTGTTATCCTGACATTATCAAGAACGCACTGGTGGGTTTTTGGACTGCACCATTGCGATGCTGTTTGGGAAGTAGGATGGATGAATTTTCCTTACTTGAAAATCGAATATCATTACAAGTGTTCATCGGTTGGAACGAGTGCAGTAGCAGGGGGATATTCCACAGCATAAAAAGCCTACAGTACTCCTAGGAATGATCTACAAACTGACCTTGGAACTTGGAGTGAAAAACCACAAAGTCCCTATAGGTCAGGCATGACAACGTGATCTTGTCTGTCCCTCTTTGACATTACTTCGCAATATACACATTAGTCAGAAAAAACTTGCATCCCAATACCTACTCGTACGATAAGATTGAATTTACTCCCTGAACCTAATCGAAATTATTCACGAGGGAGAGAGAAATCAGTGGTGCCAATTTAAGGGAAATGTCCCTGAATTGATTTCACCACATGCCCCCCTCCCCTCCGGTGCTCAACACCGAGACACAAAGTAACTGCATAAGTTTGGTTGCTAAAATAAAAACAATTTTTTTGCAACGAAATGTGAACCGAGTGGAAAGAACCAACAAATCATCAAGACAAGGAAAACAATACTTTCTGTTGCCCGGAAGAACTGAGTTGTTCTGTCAGCGAAAAATTGGACGAGCCTTACCAAACCTAGACAGTGTAGCACCAATTTTTACAAACTGTGAACGTAAATTCACTAGGCCATTTTTCAAGGTTCATTCGTATCACAGAAAAGGGTATTTAATCCATCAGGATTACCACGGATGGTCCCCTTCAGCCGTCATCTCACCGACTAAGTTTCGGCAATATGTCACGATTGCAACTTCAGAGAAGCTTCAGTCCCATGAGGTCATTTTTAAAGTTTCTGGCCAGTATGTCCTGCTCCTTTCGTTATGCTGTTCCACTTTTGTCTTAGAAATCTTATCAATAAAGGTCATTATTACCGACTATGTTTATTCTATGTACTGGTCAGTTGTGGAATATAGAGGATTAGATAATAGACAATCCACTTGCGATTCCGCATCCGAAAGTTCAACGCCGCAAGCTGGAAACGAACCAGCGACGTTCCACTTACCGGGAAGATGCTCTATCAGCTGAACTATTGCGGTACAGCCAGTCGGGTGGTTGTTTCCGGCTCGTGGCGGTAATATAGTGTGATGAGTCATTTCATGAAAAAGTGTATCAGTTTTTACCGAAAAAAGAGTTGACAAGCAAGTATAATTCCATAGTTCACATGTGACCATTGCCACGGCGAAACTTACCGTAGTGCCGACCCAACGTCCACAAGTGTTCATTAGCATGATAGAATTGTTCCGACCGGCAAAGCCCGGATTACATTCGATTTCAAAACTGCGCAGCACAGTTTGTGTGTCATTCGGATTCATTGGCATTTTCTGCAACGGTGGATATTCCACGTTCACGGTGACATCCAACTGAAGTAGCAAACGTCCGGTGCCCTCGGCTCGCATGGTTATATCACCCCATACTTCATCGGGC
Source organism: Fasciola hepatica (assembly GCA_948099385.1). Taxonomy (NCBI): domain Eukaryota; kingdom Metazoa; phylum Platyhelminthes; class Trematoda; order Plagiorchiida; family Fasciolidae; genus Fasciola; species Fasciola hepatica. The sequence goes on along the minus strand of CANUEZ040000120.1, from coordinate 11,648,716 downwards.
GGAAACTGATGGTAAGCAATCGTGTGGTGGATGGGGGTGATTTAAAGTAATGATCAAAACTATTCCTGGGTAACCAGAAGCATATTTGAAAACCAATGTGAGATAAAAGCAGCGATTCGTTGAGGATATTCATAAAAGTCAGTTTTGTAGCTCTCGTTTAGCCTTTCTGGTGAGTTGTACAGCTTGGTTGCAATATTTTATCGTCAGACGAGTCATCACTTGCCATAGATTGATACCAGATCAAAAGTGATTGCGAATGGTTTATTAACGTTTTCTTTAAACCACAATCAAACTCGGAAATAGTTTTTTCACACTGTAATAATGATATGAGGATAGACAACTCACGACGGTTCTGACCACTGTCGAGTAGTTCTGTTTATCCACATAGATGCGGTTTTTCCACGTACTACTCGAGGATATGCGCTGATCCACAGCCATCCGGTACAAAGCCCGATTTGTATCGGCCAGAGCAAACTTACGCAAAGCGTGTAGGGCAATCAGAGAGTCCTGAGGTGCGAGAAAACAGAGAGAGAGAGAGAGAGAGAACGAGAGGTGAGGTGAGGTTGCGTGGTCAGTCAGCTGTTCTGGTGGATGTGACAATTAAGAAGAAACATGAGCATTAGGTCTGTTTGGTTGGTTGACCAACACACCCCGGGATCTGACCGTACATACCCATTCGCTCGACCGGGATGACCGTAAATCATACGCAGCCTAGGGTATGGTTACAAATCGGATCTCTTGTAAACCTTGTCCTCATTCGACCGCCCTAAGGAATGTGTGGTTCGAACATATGAAGTTCGCAGTTTTTCGAGGATTTCAATATCTACTTTTCACTCTGCTGATTTTTGTATTTTGACAAGAGATATTTGCAAAGTAACTTTGGACTGAGTCACCGTGGGGTGAAGGTTTGGCGAGAAGTATCGAAGCATTCACGTGCTGTGATAAACTAGAACACAACAGCTAGGATAGAGGAATCCCTTTTGCAAATCCTCAACGGTAGTCAACTTCATAACATCAAATAACATAAGAAGGCGATTTAGTTGAGTAGGACGGTTTGGAGGAGACGTAACAATATGTGTGTATCTGTATGTAGGTATGTATGTATGTTTGTTTGCTTAGGTGAAGAGGTTTTTAGGCTTTATTCTACGTTGCTGCTCCCATTTTGTTTGTGTAGGGTTGGAATACATCAATCAAAGTTAGGTGGAGAATTAGCCCATTCAAAGAATTTGCAGCGATCTATTTCGCTGATAAATGTCGGACCAACCACACGGAAAAGAGAGTTATCTCAATAAGCAAGCTTAACCCGAAGGCTTGAAAACTATATTATGAAATTGTAGATGTAAGCACTCTTGATAAGGCAACAATAGCGAGAAGATCTGAGACCCTTAAATAAGAAAGATAAACCAGAGAAAAATGGGAAAAAATGGTGCATTACAAGGTAATTTGGTTACGAAATCAAACTGGAATACCAAATGGGGTCGGATAGGTTCCATGAAACCAAAATCTTAACAGCTCTCTAGTTTGTCTAAAGAAGGAAGCAATGTGACGTTAATCTAGTCCATAAAGGACAAGTGAAAATGTTCTGACTTACGTTAGACCCAGCGCTATTTAATATCCTCACGCCCCCAACCATGTGTTGGTAACAAACCGCTCTTAGCAGGTAAAATATAAGCCAAGATTGAGATGATAAGCGTGAACATAAACTTATCATAACTGGTGCATGCTTGCAAACCCAACAGATACCCTCTGGATGCAGTTGGTTCAGTTTGCCATTTCATTCCAAAGAGCTTGAATGGTTCCGTGAAATCCATTCGTTGTATTTTTCCTATCTTCCCCTCCGATTTTGATTCGGTTCGCCGTTCTCTACTTCTTCAAAAGCTGGAGGCTTTTGGCTGTCCCACTTCTTTACTTTTATAGTTGAAATACTATTTTTCTAATAGAACTCAACTTACTAAAGTTGGCACAAGTTTATCAAATTCTTCAATTAACGACTCTGGTGTTCTTCAGGGTGCTGTTCTTTCCCCTATTTTTTCACAGCGCATCAGTGACTTGATCACTGCACCACTTGCACAACTTTTTTAGTACGCCGATGACGTGATGCTTTATCAGTTCACCTCCAACCAACCAGACTTTAGCTCTTTTTCCTAGAATTTATACAACATTCGAAATTTTCCGTCTCATTCTGGACCACATCTCAAAACTTCCAAATGTTTTGAGTGTACTAACTCTCTCGTTCCTCTTACCCCAATTACCAATCGGTCATCAACGATGTACCCATTTCCAGAGTTGACTCGGTCAAATGCTTAGGCATTACCAATTTACAGTGTTCTTCTCATAATGTTGATTGTGTTAAACTATGTAGAACGTCTTTTCAAATTCGTAGACTAAAGCAGTTTGGTGCCACACGAAATATCATTTTTTTTCTTTTTTCCATAAATGTGCTCTCCCTTTTTCACTCTACTGCTCTCCCGTAATCTTTCCTGGTCTACTTAGGAAAGATTTTATCACAGCACATTGTGGCCCAGTCAGTATCAATCGTGTTTTTTTTAAATTCCCACAGGACTTGTTATCTCCAAAGTTTGCGATTTGCACATTATAGCCAGTGCAAAACTCGCCTCATAGATTCTTGGGGATCCGTCCCATCCCCTGTGCCACGACTTATCTTCATGCCGCTTCTATCAATCTCTACACATTCTGCATTCACACTCATTCCCTTTCCTACAAATAGCTTTTGCAACTCCAGTGCCTTGTTTAGCACGTGTTCTGGGTAAGAAGATGAAAATCCCAGAGGAACTTTGCATGAACCATTTTTTCCTGCAGTATTCATTTTTTCTGCGTATGTCATAGTGACAATGACCAGTTCCTATCCTTTTGGCTGGCATACGAGTTTATTAACTTTACAAAGTCCTCAGTACAATACAGTGGTACCTGAGAGTTCCGCACTGTTTGTAACTCAAAAGTAAACCTCATCACTTGCTCTTTTAACCGATAAGGATGGATGCCAAATTTTCAATAACAGTCTCCTCGTTGAAGTCCTGACAGCATTTAGTGACACACAAACACTCAGGTACAACTCAAAGTAACAGACGGTGCAAAGGTTAAACTTCGCACTGAAGGGCATGTGTAGCATCGGATACAAACGAGATTGGTTCAGTTAGAAAAACGTGGAAAAAAACCTAATTAGGATATGCATACGTTCAATAAAACTATTCTCTGTCTTGTTTAGCACGGTGTTTTTCTAACGTGACAATTTGGGAATAGCTTAGAAGTCTAGAGAATGCCCTCTTGCTTGGTATTCGGCCGTGCATCCTAGTTTGTAATTCATGATTTTGTATTGAAAAGTCAAATTATCGAATTTCAAAAGACAGCAGTCAATTAATTTTCAGTTTCATTTATTCAGTGGTGAGGAGTAAGCGTTAAGCTCTAGTTTATTTCCCACTTTTGGGCTTTTATCATCATCAGACATGTCCCATAAGCAGTAGTAACCCGTTCCATAATGCATCGATCCTAAATTCAGAACAGAAAATTACTAAGAATTTTTACCGTAAAAATGTTGGAAACTTTGCAACTAGCCATACTTCGAGGCTGCCCACAACGCCGAAGCACTTTACATTTTGGAAGTTAAACCAGAGCCATTGACTCAACAGTCTGATCTGCGAGGCACCGGGGCTTTAACCCAGCCCCGGAACATAAGCGAAGCACCCGTGAAGGAACCCATTCTAGTCTATCATGGCTGATCTGATTAACATGGATATCTTGTCTTGTCTTCGCTGGTGCTGTAGCATCGATATGCTTCTCCGATTCAGTCCTTAGCCCCATGCACTCAGTGGAGCAAACGGAGCATGGATGAAACAGCACCCTTGGGGTTGGGGGTTGCCCAGCCTAGGAGGGAGATAGGTGCCCAATGAAGTGCAACGACTACTCCCAATTTCCACAGAAACCCCAGATACTCCACCCTCACGTACATCTGGTGGAGGTGTTCGACCGATAAACTGCTCCCCTTCGTGTTTATTTGCTGAAGTTTTCTTTCTTGAGGTATTGTGTTCGGTTAAATAGAACCAAACGTTGCCTATCAACTGATTCAGTGAGGATGAGCTCTGTCTGGCCTCAACCATTGGTCCATCCGGCATTATTGTATCACCGGCTTGAAGAACTCATCACGTATGGCTCTTTGGGTCGTCGAGGTACATAGTCCATCAAATCACGACAAGGTGCAATTATGTCACGAGGTACCAACCCAAAACCAGAACACAGAAAGGCGAGCTGAATGGTTGAGAAAATGAAATGAGCTGAACTTCTGTTTGACCTATTTCGCCTTATGTGGTTTATTTATTACCGAGTTTCTCGGATAGAGCAACCAGCTTCCGTGGCCGTGTGGTATTTCTCTTCCATTGCACCCACATGAACAGGCATGGTGTAAAAGCTTGCATTTGGGAGGACTTGTTATAAATGACCCGAGCCTAATGAGTCAGCAAGTAAAGTGTGACAAGTGGTGATTTTGGAAAAGTGGTTGAAACATGCACCACTTTAACAGTTTTACAATTTATCGAGCTGACAATTCACAGATAATTTTAACACTCTGTAAAATTTGTCTTTAAATAAACCAAAAGTTGCGCGCAAAATTAATTGTATTAAGTGCTGAAACTCGGTAAATTTTTACACTATATGAATATATTTATTTTCTTCTCTAGTTTCTTACATCTACTATGCATGTAACAGCAGTGCACTAGTTTAGGAAGTGGGACGCCTACACGAGAAACTACCTTCACGGTATTCTATACGCATTGTTGGTCGTTTGATCATTTCGGATGAGAATGGCCACCGTTAGAAATACATTGGGAGAATTTCAACCCTTTGATAATGTTCATCAATTATGCAGATACACTTTACTAGTCCTTTTTAAACCACCTGTGAGGGAAGAAAGCTGAAATAATGTTTTCAGTGTATTTTGTACACTAATAATTGATTAAACCCAACCTTCCTGGAAAATGAGATGATATCACTATTAAAGAAGACTGGTCCATTCGAACGTGCAGAACCAGTGTTTGTTCTATAACACTTCTACGAATGACTCTGGGAATGGAGAATACTTACAAAATCTGGTTTGTGCTGTGAGCACTTCAATGTCACTGATGTGGAAACAATTTTTTCCGATGAAAAGTGCAAATAGTCGTTTGAGTTTATTCGACACAAAATGTATAACAATAAATAGGACCAGTTTTCGTTTGGCTTGACTCGTACATCTAGGCAAATCGATAACTTACAAATGTGCTTGCGAACCCTGCCACATGATTCCGTTCAGAAGCCAACCAGTGAACCATATCCAACGCTTCCGGGGTACGAAATGTCCACGAGCCCCATTCTTGCATGAGCAAGAAGTAGAAGCTCGAACATGCCACACCGTAGCCGTCATTTGGCATTTCCAATCTCGGATTCTCAATACGTCGACCGGCCTGATCAATCTCCCATTTGGGTGGAGGAATCGGGTAGTTTGCAAAATAGATGTACTCGCCTTTTTGATGATACGGTTCTATTTTTTGAATAGCTCTGTCGGAAGTAAACAAAACAATTGATGAGTAAGTGTTCATTGTCCGGTAACACAGAATTGTCTCAAAAAGATGTTAGTCAGTCGACGTTTCGGTTATCGCGAGTAACCTTTCTCAAGACCGCTTTAAAATGAATGACCGAACAGCAGTGAGTATCAGATGCAGAAAGGGACAAAACATCATTCAGTAAAGCTCCAGCCCCTATTTACATGAAATTCCAAACATAGCTTACTTTTTTCAGTATGCTGGCTAATCACCGTGCACCATTAACAGACTGGCTGATTTAGCTGATCAATTTATACCGATACGTACACGTCATGCACGTGACTGGTGGTGGTCGAAGGGTTTAGAGTGTTTGCTTACCATCTCGGACATCAGAGTTTCGAATCTCATCACAGATGGTCACTTATGTCGTAGATAGTAATACACTTTCGTCCGGTTTTTTACCACACATGACCTATAGAGATTTTATGTGGTTCTCCACTCCAAGCCTCAAGGTCTGGTTTCCGGCTATCTCTAGTAGTGAAGTGGTCCTTTAAGGCTGTGGTGTATACCCTTTCACTGCACTCATGAAAAACCATGCAATAAAAAGGTAATCTCGCGGGGAAAACATAGCATAGTAAATATTTGTCATCTTTGCCGTTGGTGTGAATGGAGCACGAGGTGAAAAAGGTAGGTAAATAGACGGTTCAGTATTATCATTGCAGATTCGGGATCGTTGACCATTGCTGTGAGGAATACTTGGACGTGAATGATTTTCTGCCTACGCATGAAACTCCCGCCCAAGGTGCGCCTTAAGAAAAAAGTAGCGTATGGTCCAGTTGTCGGTGAAAATCTTATACAGCGGGGTAGGGTATAACGTTATTCACGTGACGGATGAACCCTGCCCTCACGTGAACACGTGATCTGAAGAACTGTAGTTTGCAAAGATTTATACAGTTCACGTTTAGGAGAACGTCAAGTCTGTCCTGATTCGAAATCATGATGGATATATAAGTTTTCGCCTTAGATAAAAGAAACCTGTTTGAAACTGTAGGGTTGTTGTTTATTCAGCAAAGAAGCATAGTACGATGAAGTCAATTTAATTAAATTTGTGTGGTCTGGAGTGCACTCATTTAAGCGTACGGTTCTTAGTCAAGATGAAGACCGCCATCAAATCTCAAATATTCAGTCCCTTTCAGGATTTTCGGATGTGGTGAGACGCACAGTCACTGTACTGTAATATAAGTAAATAAATTTGATATTTCCGACAAGCTTTCAGATTGCAATTTAAATAAATTTGATAACGCAGACAAGAGGTGATCTGGTTACATTCACTTGACGTATCACGCAGAAAACGTTTTGCCTCCATAAATACTTACTGCATGATCTTTTGTTGTGAAGTAGCATCAGTGGCCACACTTAGGGCGTACGCACCAATCATGAGAGAGAACAAGTCATTAACTTGTAAAATGTGCCGGCTGATGAACTGCACCGCACGTGACACAATAATCTCCGCTCGTTCTGAGCCTACACCACTGGGTAAGGATCGCCCAGTGGATCGGAATGCAATGACAACCATCGCAGTTGACGGTAGCCGTCGATGTGCCTCTCGATCCACGGGATCTGAGGCATTGCTGGACGGAGCAAAACGTCGATCCATCACCTGTCGTACGTCCCAGCTGCCGGACAAACGAATATCTACCTGAGTAGCGCCAGCAACATTCGATGTGACCTGCTGTGTCTCACTGAGATAATTAATGATCCTCATCAGGGTCTCGTCGTCCACATGAATCATTCGGTTCCACTGTGGTTGTCTTGTCAGTAGTAAGTTCCACAAAGCAAACGCTGTGGCCAACGGGTCTGCACTACAAAACAATAATAGCAGGTAACAATGACAATAGTAATGATCTTTTTATTTTCTCTGTTTATCACAAGACAATGGTTCGATATTTCTGGCAGGGAAGTGGCCAGAGGCTGCTGAAAATGGAAATTGGCCGCCACTGTACAAATTCGAAACCATAACTCAATGATCTTTAGTTCCCCGTGGTAAATATTTGGCCGCCACCGGCAAAAATTAAAGCAGAGGAAATAAAAGGTCCTCTCGTTTTAACCTCGCTAGCCAATGAACCAGAACAACAATGCAACCTGAAAAAAATTCTGACAGCATAAAAAGTGGCCAAGAGTTCTGTGACACTAGATAGGATGACACTGAATTCACCAGGAAATGCTCATATCTGACCCTCTGTCGGTGTGTGTCAGTCTGTCTGTCAGTCTGCCTATTCATATATTTAGCTATCTGTCAAACCGTAAAGGTTTTAATAGTATACTAACCTGAAACAGACTACGCCCCCCCCCCCCCCGGTGAACTGAAATAATCAGGCTGCTTACAATCATATGTGCAAGCACTGCAAAAAGGACATATCAACCAACTCAGACCATTCTGTCACATCAAATCCACTTGCCATCATTCACAAAGCCCTTCCCCACAATTTTGTGGAAATACTTTTGGAAGTTGCATAAAATGCCGACGCATCAGTAACTTTCTTCTATCTGTCACTTCGTTCCACAGAAAAATTTCCAACTGGTATAACCTGGGCAGATTCATTCAGTCACCGGAGCAAAAGATAAGTGGAAATTGTGCAATATATGAGCAAGTCAACTGTTACAACAACAGCCAATTGCTGTATTAGTAGTGATAATGAAAGTCACAATGTAGTCAAAAAAATACGATGGAATATTGTTATTTCTCTTCTGTTCATTGCAGAACAGTGTGGAATATTCCACGAAAGCCGTACGGTTGACTACAGATTACTGCAAGGGGTAATCGACTATCACCCATGGAGAGTTTTTGAACCCAGGGTTCAAACAGCATAATGTTAGGAATTAATCTGTCAAAACGACCGGCTGAATAAATAGACCATAGGGAGTTACATGTATTGATCCATCTATCTGTCGGTATTTCGACCAATAGGAACGCATGTGAGAATATGCCGGAATCTACTGAGTAGTTAATGATCGAGTGGCATATTTGCTTCCTAAGATTGGTGCCAAAAGTCGTAATGAATTCGAAACCTCCCGGATAAATACTAGTCATAATCAGTATCATTTCTATCTTTGCACTTTAATTACCAGTATTGCGCATCGTTCTATCTCTCGCCGAGTATTCTTCATCTCTGGGACGAGTACAAAATTCACTTCTACGTATTTACGCATCAGGTTACGTAAACATTATCTCTCACAACCTCCATCTATTATTTCACGAACTGCTGCATTTTCATTCCGAGAAAGATCTTTTGAACGCATGCACTTAATGGTACCGATGAGACTGACAATATCTCCGGTCATCCCCCTGTCTCGGGTTCGATTCGCGGCATCATCGATTAGCATTCCTCTTTGGAAGTTTCTAATCGAGGTGTCATCTGTGCGAAATTATTTTACCACAAATGAGTGGTAATTATAAGGAGATAAGGCAACAGATTGAAAGCCGTTACACTGAAAAACAAAACATTGCACCTCAAGTGGGTGTACCTTACGTCAGGTCGCTGCACTACTGTGAACGCCTGCCAGCCCCATAGATTTATTTCTCCGATCTCTCTGTTCATGCTGAACACGTTTATGCACAAATTGTTTCACGAATTAAAATTCGTTTCCCTGCCTTTCATCATATCGCGACACCTACGTACGCATTGAACAGAAACGAAACTTCCCCGTTGGAGATTGTTCCAGTTGACTCTGTACCGCAATAGACCTTGTGCTACCGTTATGCTTGACCGGACAGATGGTCTAAAACGAGCGTTGCCTCGATTCAACCTACCTCTTTCCTGTTCTGTTATCTGTATTTTCTCATCTGTTTTTTTCTTATTTTGTGGTATTACGATTGTTGTACTATTTTAGAATCGTGAGTTTGCGATACGCATAGTTATTCCATTGGATGTGTTCCATTGATTTGGCAGCCATGTGCTGCTCTCATTCTTTGTACAAGCTAGTGTGGCTAAGTTGCCGTCAAATAAACGTACCTCGTGAATGGGAATTCGCTCACCAGTCTAACGAGCAAGTATACTGTTCTCATGGTGAGATACAGTGAGACATAGTCAGCATGTAAATCAATCAATCAATGTGGTGGTTTTAATGCATTAACTCTCCTGGTTAGTTGATCCCCAACGATGCCGACAGCGTGACTGAATCCTGACACAAATGGGGATTTTCAGTAGTCTCAATTCATTTTTAGATGGAAAACCGTTCAATGTGTGATGTAACACCCTACCAATTGATTGACTAACCATTATTCTGATTTAAAAGAATTGCATTTCATGAATCAGTTACTTTGAAAGAAAATTTATGTCTGATTTGATTTTCCCCATGTTTATTGGAGTTAGCAAAACTGCGGAAGATAAAATACGTTTGGTATGGTGAGTTCTTGATTCAAAGTGAAATCAGTGTTTTTTGGCCTCGTGGTTGTGGGTCGTGATACTGCTACTTGATCTACTTAAGTGGGGTTTAACTTGATGCTTTCTACTCATTGCAAAAAACGAATGACTGCAGAATCAAAGTTGGAGGGAAAATATTTGGAAATGTGCATAAACATGTGATATGACTATAGCTTTCCATTTTAGACAATTAAATTAATGCGTCTGATGTTGAAGTCAACACCTGTTGAATGGACTGTTCCAGTCCTCGTTCGCTGTCTTTAAATGTCTATCTCAGAGACTTGCAATTTGATCAGAGAGCCTGCTTCTGTACCGTGGGGTTTGGTGAACAATTCGGTCCACAAAGATACTAACGGACATCCAACTGGTCACATTCTGTTGGCAAACCGGTTAGAAATTCGGAGCCCGTGATTAAAATCAATTGTACCAGTCTTGTACGGTCACGCAGGATTATCGATCTGACAAATCCGAGGTGCTAGCATTTTCATGTAGTCGACCCAGTTTGTACGACGCTGTCAAATGGTTCACCCCCCCCCCTCTCTCTCTCTCTCGCTCTGTACTCGTCCATGTGCCTGTCTTTCGATCTGCACGCAACTCCCGCCCAGGTTACAGAACTCCGTAGTCCAACGGGGATTTTGCACTTTCCGAACGTAAATCGATTGAAGCGGTTCATTATCCCCAAAACCACCCATACGCACGCACAGGATAGCCTAAACAGGGTTGTGCACATTTCGCTAACCTCATGTGCTGGCCGGTACGTGGGCATCTTGCACCGCAGTTTTTGCTACCAAAATGTGCCGGGTAGGCTGCGCGCCCTATGGACAGATGACTGGTAATACCCGATTCGATGATGGGATGGAAAGAAACGTGCTTGTACGGTGATCCAATCGGGCAAAAGGTGGAAAACTCAGTGAAAATCTATTTTTCTTATGAGGAAATGATAAAACTGGAAATGGAAGCCTGGAAGACACGAATAAGATGATAGAAAGCAAAGAAAAACATTCATACTACTCACAGATCCACAACACACTTGGGATCGATGCCCAGATAATTAGTCAACCCGTTCGTCGCAAATGAGGCAACAATTTTCCATGGAGCAGATAGAATCTCGCCTGTCGAGATTCATCCTGTTGTTTTATTCGATAACCCTTGGCCAAGAAAAAGCCAGAAATTGTCCACTAAAGTTCCACTTTCTGTCAACAATGGCCGAGACGTGTGCAAATCCTCAACAATTTGAAACAAAGCACTTCTTTAGTCATTTCAAAACATGTGATTAGCAAAATATCAACTAAATACTGGGAAGTCTTTGGCTAGTTTTACCGACAACACTACAGCACAGAATGTATTGTACTACACAGTACAGTGTATTATGCACCTGTGGCTGGAAGATGAACTGGTTAACAAAGTCATTTGGGATATGCGCATTGTGACATCAGAACACGTTTTCAGAGACAAACAATTGTTTCCAATTGTTCATTCTCAAGTCTTTACAAGTCTTTACTACTCGATTGCATATAGGAGATGGTTGTGCTGAAATGGTCAAAGGTCATTCGGATTGGGCATTGTTTGCGGGGGAGGGGGGGGGGTTCGATCGACGTGTCGATCCGCACGACTAGGTGCGATTAGCATCCGTTTTTCTGCACCTGCTCTGTGTACACATAAGAAATTCGTCCAAGCCCTCGAATTACCCTGGCCGCAAGTGGACCGCCCCCACCCCAGTCACTCAGCTCCGAACCATGTGACCGTCATGACCTAGTCGTACGGATCGACACGTCGATCTGACCTCAACCCCCCCCCCCACAAACTATGTTCAATCCGAATGATCCTTGACCATCTCCTATATGATTTGTAAGGACTTGAGAATGAATCATTGAAAACAATTGTTTGTCTCATTTGGGATACTTGATCACCTGACCGACTCAATGGATTTTCATGGGTTAAACTGACGTTGTGCAATCCAAATCACTCACGTAATTTTCGCTTGTCATTATGCCCTGGTTAATGATACAGAACTTGGGCTAGACTGTCACAAAAGTATGATTAGAGGTGCACCTGAGAAGGGAATTCGTAGAATAACTGATGAGCATCAAAATCTAATGATCATTTAAAAGGAAAAAAACAATCAAAAACGTAGACATGACCGACTTACTTTTGTAACTCATCACGAAAATTGGAGAAACCGCCGACTGATTTGTTGAAATAAGCAAAGCCTTTTTGCAATACCACTGTGCAGTATAATAGACTTTCTCGGAGTATCGGTTCAGTCAGATATCCATCCCCGTACAGATAGAGCAACAGATTCAAATTATAGCCCAATTCAAAAAATACATTCTCCACGCTGCCGTACTTCATGCGTAGCACACTTTCGGTTGTAGCGTAGCGAAAATTCTTGCTTAACGCTGGACCTATGAAGTCACCTGATAGACAAAAAGGTAGAATGAGGTATTGATAAGATGAGAAAACGTAGAAAAGTTCTTCAACATTGCATCTGAGATCAAGGTTCAAAAAACTGCCACCGTCGACTACTGACCTTGAAATCATCAGTGAAAAGCCACGGTGGACACCACAGCATTTAGCGGTAGCATGAAATAAATCTCTCATGAATTAACTTAATCACGTGGCACGATTGCAAACGCGTCCAACTGTCAGCCATGTTTAACCTGTCGGGCTTGCACGTCTCTTTGAAGATGGTTCGATTATTGTTGTAAAGGCTCAAATAGTGTCAGAGCGTTTCCGATACGTTTCCATAGCGGAAGGGTTGTTAGTAATGTGTGATAAATTGTCTCATGGCTCCCGTAATTAGACGCGGGTTTACCTGTGTAGAGCTCGCTCTGCCAAATGGATGCAGGTAGCCAAAACGGTCTGTTGTTCTAACTACCACTAGTGATCAAGCTTCATGATTGTTACCGCATCCCCATTATACAACTAGCTTAATACACCGGTCGAATTCATTTAGCTTTATAAAAGCTCCCGGTGAGCTCATTCAGGTTACAATTCTCATCATCAATCGAGCTGATTTCATCAATGCACTTCATTTATAAAATGGGTGTTGGAGATCACACGCACACAGTCAATCGATGCGTTATCCACAGCCCCTTATCTAAATTGTCACTCATACAGACATCGTGTGCACGCTGACCTTGATTCTCACTAGTTGCTGCCGAGTCCCATGTTTGTTGACCTTTTTCATTATTAGCTATCTGTACGCAGTGTGATGGATCACGATTGAAATAGTTCCCCAATCGCAGTATGGTCGTTATTGTTGTTGTTCTGTGTACGTTTCTTTAATGATACAATAACGGGAATATCATCTGTTCCGTTTTCAGATTATAATTCATTGTAGTCACACGTATGAGTCGCACGTAGTAATAGTCAACTTTCTATTTTTGATCCAACGGGAAAACAAATTGGAAAACCGCGTGCTTATTTCTTGTCGGATGGTAAGCGAACGAACATTTTCACTATTCTCATCAGCTACTGAGCGTTGAACTGGACTTTTACGTCACAAACGTTTCATCACCGGTCGAGGTGACACCTCGAATGGTGGTGGTACGTGTACACATATAAGGCCAAACACAATGTGGTGATTCCATAGGCATTTCAGGGGACACGGCACGATACACCTTCGCGCAAGCATACAATGAGAAGTCTCACCCAATCGGAATCTCGGCAAACAGCTACTAGGAATTGGTTGTGCTCGATTAAACTGTGATCTACCAATTGAAGACTTTGATGTTACACATCTAAACAGATCAGTTCTTTAGTAAAATTAACGTGCAGTTCCGCAGCTTGAATCTTTTCGCGATTTCGATGCGTGTAGTTCCGGGTTGGAACCATTTCAATTCGATCTCCCAGTTCAAGTATTGCGAATAATACACTTATCTATCAAAAGCTCATGAAAGCCGCTAACAGTACCGGGTCGTCTCGATAACTATTTACCCGAATCTGTAACCAATTCGACTGTTTCGGACCACTTGGGTCGGTGTAGGTGCTGTACATATCCTGGAGCACTATAGCATGCCTTTCTTGGTAACAAAAGAGACACGTTGGTCGTATGTTGCGAGATGACCCATCACTGAGAACATGCGCTTCCAGAGGCCCACAGTTACAAATGCTTATTAACCCTAAGTGTTTTCACTGTACACTCATTCAAGTATGAAGCGGTATTGACACCACAGGTAGGCGATGCACAAATCTGTCCATGTACGATCCGGTTGCATGAGGATATTCTCCTTTCCTGTTCTCAGGTCAAGTCCCAGTTTGACTGATAGATACGATGCTCAATAGTGCCACGTATCCCAAGATACAGTTACTTAATAATATGAATAATTTTAAAACCAAAGTAGAGGCAACGAGTGTAAGCCACGGCAACAGCGTTTGCACAATATTCTGGATGGAATTCGACGGGTATGTGATTTGGTGATCCGAAGTACCGGTATACTTGACACCGGTTTTTCCAATAGGATGGAGTCGGAAAATGAATGACCAATTCTCAACTATGTGCAGACATCACAGAGAGGAACGAGGAGAAATAAAGATAAGAAAGAAAGGGATGAAAGGTACGCTCCTAACTTCAACATCAAGTCATGTGGCCAAACGTCTTTAACCATACTTGGTCTGCCTTATTCTCAGCCCTATCCGACTGCTTAACGGGAGCGCGCCAAAGAAAAAAATGTACGAATGAAATATATTTTCCAGCTAATAAGTCTCATGTTCACAGCTGAGGGAAGCAAAATCCTAAAACACCCTAACTTGAGTCTGTTTGGTCTCACGAAAATGCGCATGAGGCTTCTGGTAGACCTCTTTAATTTTATCTGGGTCGGTAGAAGACAACAATATGATTATACAGCCCCGTGCTAAACGTAAGCTAATTGTGTGGTTCAGTGCTTGTCAGGGAGTCGCGAAATAAACCTTCCCCGAAGTAATTCACAAACCAGTTGAGTGTGCCAGCTTGAAGCGACTAATCAATAATCAATAAGTCTCCAGACCATATGAGGCTTAACCCTCATTGCTAAATGAACGGTTTTTAACAGTCCGACACAAACTGCGCAATGATCAATAAATCGGATTGGTCAGGGTCTCATCAACCTAATCAAACCGATGAGGCAGAAACCTGACAGGAAGCCCGAGTTCGGGAATGTTCTACTTTCACTTTAAATATCACGCCGTTTATCCATGAAAATGCACAGTAATTTGACGCATTATGCTGTCGTCTCCTGATTTTCATTTGTCGGCTGAATAGAGCATACGTCAAATGCCCAGGCCGTTCATGGAAGTCACGGAGAAGAACGTGAGTGTCAAAACATTGTTGCCAACATCAAAGTTAATGCTGTCGGTTCTCTTAGCTCACAGTTGTGTTGCCTTAGTTCTGACTTTCGAATGCAGTTATGCTTCGATATGTCTAATAAACACTACAATTATACGATAGAAGATGGAGTTAACCATGGGCTACTGAAGGGTGGTGGTAGGTCTATGATGACCGGAGTCGAACCCGAGATCCCAATATTTACAATCCTCAAAGTTGATTGTCTAACCCTAGTCGACCAGACACACTAGGGTTTATCATTCCACCATATTCTGACGAAACAGCTATGGGAACGCCTGAAGCCATTGATAAGTGGATCAAACCACTCCATAGCTAACGCCCAGCACCTGGATAAACTGAAAGACATCAAAGTGGAAGAGGATAAAACAATGCTTCCGTTTGACATCACGGCGTCCTTCACTCCAGGTGACTTGAACGTAGCAAAGAGAATGCTGAAGGAACTTCTTGAAGAACCTCAACCAGACAATCCGCTAGGAACATAAATAACTAGTGGACTGACGGACTTGTACCCGTAAACATGCTTCAAACTGGTTGGGGGAATAGACGAACAAATAAAAGAAACACCAATGGGATCACTCATACTCGGATTCCTTGCAGATGCTGTGATGCAAGCCCTTGAAAACATCACATGACAAAGGAGATTAAACCAAAAGCTTTAGATGAGATGTGTGGATGACACATTCGTTATCGTCAAACCCTCAGATACTGAAAAGGCACACGCCACGGTCAACACCTTCGAGGACATCAGATTCACTGTGGAAATGAAAAGGACAACCAGCTAGCATTTCTGTAGGTACTGGTAAGAGGAACCAGCAGCGGCCATTTGGAGACATCTGTGTGTCGAAAACATACACATACGGAACAAAGTTTGAGCTTCCATAGTAATCATCCAAACCACCAGAAGAGTTCCTGAATAAGAACTCTGTTTACCGAAGCTCAAAAGCATTACAGCTCCACGGAACTGAAAAAAACAAAAAAGTAAATATCTTTTAATGATGTTTCAATGAAACGGATACCCAAAGAGCTTCATTGGGAGAGCCACACTTGGAACCAAAACTGAAATCAGCCAAGCAGCACAATATAACAGAAGGATAACAATGCCATACACCAAAAATATCCTAAGTGACTGCAAGGCTCCTCTAATTACAGAGCATCGCAGTTGTTCATAAAACAACCAAAACCCTAAGAAGAATAAGATCAAGACCAGAAGAACAACTCAAAACCGGTAAAAAAAGAAACATCGTACACAAGATGAACTGCAAGGACTGTGACAAACACTATGTCGGTCAGACCGGGAGAAAAGTTGCCACACGAATGCATGAGCACAAACTAGCTAGAAGAAGAGATGATCCATTCTTCTTAATATCCGTTCACGAGGATCAAGAAGGGCATTTGTTCAATCGGGATGATTTTCGTATTCAAATAACCGCGAGACACGCAAGGGAGCTCTTGGAAGTCTGGCACTTTTCGACCAATTCAGTCAATGGACACATTGAATTGGACCGCATTTACAATATCCTTATATGCAGGAAATTCAATTAAATCAAGAAATGGAAAACGAATAAACTGGTCCTTAATGCTATCGACCTATAGCCAATAAACCCAACTTTTCGCATGAACACATCAACCAAACTTCTTCCATAACTCAGCAGAGCAAGCCTAAGAAAAAACGAAAGAATAAAGGATAAAAACAAATAAAAAAGGGGCACGAATGTCAAGAGGCTTTGTTTCTGAATGTAGATGGAATTACAGAGGGCACGAGATCAAGTTACTGAATTTAAAAGTTTGCGTTCAGAGGTCAAAGGGTCGAGCTCACATAATTACTATCATTCTGAGGTCAAGTTCACCCGAAGCGTCAAGGTCAAGCCAAGGGCAAGCTCCAGGTGTATACAAATGAGTGCTGGGGTCATCACCTGCGCACTGACGATGGCACCTCGACCGGCGATGAAACGTCTGAGAACAAGGCACCTAGCTCAGCAAGTAAACCATGAACCTGAACTATAAACAGCACCAACATTCATTTCATCGGATTCTTTTTGACCATGTGGAAGTCAGGTGGCGCGCTCACTTTAGCAATTTTCTCATAAATGCTTTCGCGACCCTCTTAGAAAATATGGCCACTTTCAGCAATTTCATCACGCCCAAGTCAAAGAACACGAGTGACATAAAAAAGAAAACCATAAGACGAAAGCATCATGCGAGTGTAGCGATACAAAATCGGACGCCATTTTCTCAAAAGCATTTTGCGATGCTTTTAAGTAGCAATCACATACGGCGAATTGGATTCCATTTCAACCTTTCTTCTATTATATACTTCTTTCTCATCATATAATAATGGTTCACAAATGCGGCCTCGACCAATTAGAGGCTATCTGTAACAAATAACTCTGTTTGATGCACGCGTCGATCATCATCGCTGGAATAGTATGAACCGCTACCGTCATCAGCAGTGCCTGATTCACTTGATTGTAGTCCATGCCACACGTGCTCATAAGCCATCCTTTTCCGCTTCCAATTTACAAGTCGAAATTCCCACAATGAAATGAGTTTGGCTCTACTGCTTGTGCTCCCCACATGTACTTCTTCAGGAACTCCGCGAGACCATATCCAATTTGTTACTACCGGCCCAATTTGTTTGATCAAGCGGATTGAACTTGTATCTGCCTCGTCTACTGACCTATTTCTATGACAGTCTAAAAGATATGCTTACACATGTACATAATCAGTATTGTATTGGCTTGAGAATCAAGATAATCATATCAATTCTTCTTAATTTATTCAATATACGACAAAGTTCAACAGTTCTAGGTGGGACCGCTTGGCCAGCGAAGGGCTGCCAGATAAGGGAGCGATCAGCAGTGGCAGGAATCGAAACTTGGCCATAAAGCTCTGAGTTCCACGATGATTACCGTTGACCACCGCCGGTTTGACGATGCTTCGCAGTTGCATCTGAGTTCGGTCAGATTGTTGGCCTTATTGCATCACATACTTCTGATCCTCCGGTTTTTCAACAATATCACCGTTTATGCAACCTTTATACCCGTTGTGTACCCACGTTCATTGATCTACTGATGTCACTGGTTAGGCACCCGTTATCATGCTTCATTCCAGTCGATCCGTCTGTTTGATGATCTTTTGTATTGTTTATTTATTTGCAACGTCATTGATTTCCATCTTTGCCCCCCCCCCATCCTTTGTGTCGACTAACTTGAACCGCCCGTTTCACACTATTACATAGCTCCATGCTGCATGATGATCGTGATAGGTCATTTTTCACCGTCCGTCTCATATCGTTGCTTGCTCCTTCGTGGTAGCTGGTGACTTTGTTCGTGACTCCATCTGCGTGCGCTTGCTGTCTCTTGTGACGGCTAGTTCAGAGCTCCTTAGTTGATCCGCATACACATTAGGATTGGATCACTCACAATCTGAGGTATATATTCAGTCGTGCTTGAATGATTCACTTATAACACAAATAGATTAGGGACTTCACTTCCTCTGGCCAAGGATTCGTGATTCGTCTTCTACAAATCACCCAACCACTGAACAACAGGTCGTTATACCATTTTTTCCAGCACGCGACTGCCGTTTGCATATTCATGTTGGTCAACCAAATTGCCCTTTCTTTTGTGGTCTACTGCTGCTTGGAAATACTAACTTGCACTCAGTTTTTTCCAATGAAAGATGTGTTTTTGGCATTACTTTATTTTTGCCACTGTCAATATGAATGGGTTCTGCAGCTTATTTGAGACTGTTCAGTAAGCAGAGACCTTTTGAACAAGAAAACTGACTGTCGCATCCTATCATTGAGGAAAAGTAGGAGCGATTCACGTAAGAAACCGGGCAATCAACTGTTTCCACGTCGTGTTCTATTGATCTATTACCAAAACGTTGCTTATTCCAACCCGTCTGCCCATCCCAAGAATCGCTGATATTGTGACATCTCCCGCCGTTGCACATTTATAAAGATGTCGTACCTGGGTTACAGAACATCTGCAAAATGATTATACCTGTTATCACACAGCTGAGCTTCAGATCTGCTGTGTTCAACGGTTACTGTTGTCTTGAATTCTTTGTGCAGTGGGAGTGGATGAAGCGAATAAGGTTCAATTGGCAGGAGAGTCGTTTAAAAACCCCATGACTGAAAATATCCCCACAACGACAATCACAACAGTTACAATTATATGGTTATTTGCTATATGCAATCACGCAACCAACCAAATGTATCAGCTGTCACGACTGCGTGAGAATCATAAATGATCTGTCTCTTGCGCTGCACTTTTCTTTCGTAGGGAATAAATCTAGAATGACGTTTGATGGGCGAATTGTAGTGAGATTGCAAATCCTTCCGCTTCACGTGATAACTGACAGCCATTCACGCTAATCCGGTCGCACACGACTGACTGGGATAACCAGAACAGGGGTCTTCGTAATAACAAGCGGTATATGCAATGCGACGATGACGGTAGAAAGAACCGGGAATTACCACGAACTCTGACCTACCCACAACACTAAGATCGGCATATTGTGATCCAGGGACGAATCGGTGCCATCTGCGCTCCGGTACGGTGTATTTTTGAGGGACAATAATTTTGAAGTTGTTCACGAACAAAGCACTTGAACTGGTCAAATCAAGAAATTTCGCTGTATGATAATAATTGGTGATTCCATTCATCTGGGGGTAACAAATACAATCAAAGATACAGGGAGATAGATAAATTTATGTCAGCGTTTAAGTGAATCACCACAAAGTAACTTAAAATATCGACGGAAAATGTCCTAAACAGCGTGGCTACTGATATCATTTTCTAGTAGCGCAAAACTTAGTTCGGTATATAATGAACCTTCTGCTGTTTACTGACTTACCGCACATTATTAGGAGCATTAAAATCATTGTAAAACAATCGGTTTTATTTGGAATAATCAACTACATGTATAACCTCAACTGATGTTGACAATACTGCACGGTGAGTCATGGCATATCTTCGACCGAAGACGTTTACCGTCTTCTCAGTGATTTTGGGACTTCGTGTTGTTTGTAGCTCAGGTTGATGGTTCTCGTGGGTACCTGATTGAGGGGCTTAGCACCGATGTCGTAAACGAGTCATCGCCGGACGAAGTTTTCTCATCAGCTGCTCACTTACGGTGTCACCTCGACTAGTTATGAGACGTTTGCGTTCAAAGCGTCAAACTCAGCGATCAGAAACCCGCGAAAACGTTTACCATTTGGATAGCTCGAGTATTTATACAAACCTCTCGGGTAAAACCCATCAAACTACTAATTTCGTCTAAAACTAACAACTGATGTGAGGACTTTTTCCAGCGATCGACTGAGATGCCGAACAAAAGGTCATCACTGATAGTTTGCTGTTAGAAGTGATTCTTCAGTTCACACAATAAAACAGTATGTAATGTCGGAGAATGTGCGCACACAAAGGCAAACAAGATAAGTTGAATAAACGAGGGAGAAGAGAAAAAGTTTCTGATACAACTAGAAAAGTCAAATATAAATTTGTTTTCTCCGTGGGTATAGGATAGTGCCGCTAATCTATGAGTCCACAGTTGGGATAAATTCTGTGAGCAAACTGAAGCAGATGACCAATCGACGATGATAAACTTTGAAACGATTTGCTATTTCTTTTCATTTCGATCTGATTAAAATGACCCAGGCGATAACATGATTTACTAATCTGGCCTCTTGTCGGTGTAAACGTTTCAGATAGACTACATTTCACGTAGTGTTTGGAGATTTTGGAAAGGAAACGAAATCTAGAATCGTTTATTTCCGAAATCACTTCACCGCATCTCGACTGGTGCCTGCCACTTGCTAAGTTATTTGGAGGTGATAGCGATCAGTAGAGAGCGTCCAGCCCATATGCCAACAAACAGACCTCAACATCAGCCTGGCCCAACCATGAAGAGTGAGGCGAAACTACAAAGGTCGTATTCGCCACATGGACGGTGAAATATAAATGCGCGTCTTTTCTCTGTACTAATCATCAGTCGAGATGCAGAGAAATGGTTCCAGAAATAAACCATGCAGTGTGGCTATAGGATGTTTCCTATCCAAACTCATTTTGTGAACAGATTGCTTAACGTTTGGATACTCCATGTTTTTGGTCCTCGTGCAGATTTTTTAGATCATCAACCGATGCTAGTTCACAAAATACAATTTGTTTCATGACATGTACTACTTACTCTTCGTAGGAAAGAGTATACTTGAATGTTCTGGTCGTTTAGTTGCCAAAAAAATCCTTGACCACTGGACACGTTGATCCAGTGTGTAAGGTTTCCTGGTTAGGACTTGGCAGACTTAAGTAATTCATAGTTAGAGAAACAAGATGGAGGTATAAGTAGATTTTACCATCACTGGTGCACATTAGGTTGCAATTTTTCCCAATAAACCTAACTTCTGGCGAAGTTTCCTCAAGAGGTAAAAAGACGGCGACTTTGAGCAGCAAGGCATGTTGCTCGAAATAAACTAGTTTTTGCGCTCTCTCTCTCTCTCTCTCTCTGTCTCTCTCTCCCTCTTTCGAACAAACAACATCTGCGAAAGGTTACCCTTTTTCCCCTTTTTTCTTCAACCTTTTCATGGAGAATATTCCACGGAATGCCCTGTCTGATCCACTAAACGGTACTTCCTCCCCCCTAAGGACCAGAATTTTTGACTTGCAAAAAGGTGTATTCTTTTTACTTCTATTAATTGTTGTACAGCAAAGTGCAACATTTCTAAAAGGGGACCGTGATCAATGAAAGGTTGTTAAATAGGAACACACTGATTGTATCACCTTGCAAAGTGACAGTACGTATGTAATGCAACAGGTTTTGAGCCGCTTGGCGATTGAGGTGTCTAAATGTGATGTATGCTTTATCTCACGTGAGTTCAAAGTACTGTTGGAAAACTGGCAGCAGCCTGTTCCTGCACTCATCCTGAGCGGTGATCAGCTCGAAGTTGTCGATAACTTTCAGATGATCTCGAAGCTCAGCTGAAACAGCACACGCGGTAATAGAATGTGGGTGACGTTCACGCCCGTGTGCTCGAATCCCACCGGGATCCACGAATTCCACTATTTGAATCAACTTTAATTTTATCAAATCTGCCCAAATGATACATAGGAATGGTTGTTCGCGGCTTTGTGTTGCTAACCAGGCATGGACGAGAGAACCAGCGTGTAAGGATGTTTGAATGATTTTCATCGAAAAGCTGTCTGAGTCAACAGAATGATCCAATAATGAACACATTTATCGAGATGTGTAAGCGAGGAAAACGAGATGAACAAATGAAAAATGAGGTGGTTTTGAATAGCGTAGAAATCAGCTTATGACTAGGAGCGTGCCTGACATTCGTCGGATCTTTGTAATTTTCCTAACTGCATCAGACTTATCTGGCTTCAAGTAGTCATTACCATTAACGACATGTTTAAACTCCTCCGGATATCGATGAAAATAGAAACCAATTCACGTTATGGCACATAGTCATTTAAATAAAAGAATATCCGACTTACCCTCACGTAGATGCTTCGCGTCTCACAATTCGAACCAATAAAACTGTAAGAACAGATTGTGAACGAAGTGTTCCCAATATTTTTCGGCAAAATTGGCACGTAGATGTAACGTGAAGTTCCGGCCTCCAAGAAAGCCAAGGATTGAACGGCCATATTCGTGGTAGTGACCGGACTGTAGGCTGATACACGTCCACCGTAACCAACATGTACCACGCGCACGGCCGGACTTGGTTTGACTTCAACTAGGGCCTAGTGACGGAAAAACAAATTGTATGCACAAACATGTTCCGATTTGGAGCAGTATTTCATAAATTGCCAAATCTTTGGGAAGTTTTCAGACATCTTACAATCTGTTAGAAAGCGTGTGACAAACTTTGTAAAGGATTCGGTTAGATCAATACTGTTTCTTGTGCACACCACAATTAGTAAAACTAATCAAGCTGACATATGTGTCACAACTGACTTGAATTAAAATGTCCAAATGTCAGTTAGGCAATAAGCAGTAACTGAGTGAAGAATTTCCCGCCTATAAAATGGACAAGCACAAATGATTTAATGAAAATCGAACAATATTACCACTATTATTACTAATATAACCAGTACTCACTTCAATCCAGTAGTTCCAGTTATTAAACAAGCAAACGCGCACCCCCAACTGTTCACCCCAGACAGCTTCTTCGGGCACTTCAAGTGTCATGTAGAAACGCCGTGTTCCGGAAAACAAATAGGGTCGTTGCATCAGCGAAAGTCCAAAATTTCGATCGATTGAGAACGCACCGGCCATCCAGTCGGCATTCAGTTTCGGCAGATTTACACGGAATTGAATTTGCCCATCCGGTCTGAGAAATTTTGGAACATCCCCAAAAAACGTATACGAAGAGGAAAGTTTGATACCAGTTTCGTAATAATCTCATCAACGGATATTGTTCCAATGTTTTGTGAAGGCTATATTCTGACTGTGAAAAATATATTTGAAATATACAACCCGTTCAGTCGCTATTACGGGTTGTCGACTGCTGATTCTGGAGCTCCTATAGGATGAAGGAGGGAATTACTACTGTAGGGAGAAACAATTTTCGATGCACCGCGAACGATTGAATCTACTGCTGAAATGAAACTAATGATAAACTTCTAATCTTAGCGGGACTCAAATCTACCAGTGATTATAGTTCTTAGTTTAGTGCTATGCTGTTCACAAAAGAGCTTTTCCCATCTGTCAATGAGATTTCTTATCTCATACCAAGGACTGATCGTCACAGCTATGGCGTGATCAGTTGAACAGGCTCGAAAATCGTCACAGTTATCCAGTTTGCAGTTGAAAACCACTTACACAAGCACTTTTCTATAGTTCTGTTCTCCGGTTTGTTTTTCTGGGACGATGGTGAAAAGAAGAGAAAGTATAAAGACATTTTCTCCCGTATAGATACCATTTTGGTTGGTACGAGGGAATTCGCAGCTATTCCCTTCGGGATGGTCACAGTTTGGAGACTGTTTTGTTTTCGACATCAGCAGTTCCTTCGTTGTTTAGGTACCAGCCTCGAAGCGCGCTGGTAACCGTTTGTACGACTGAGTGCAATTGCAATATTTTTCTTCAGTAAGTGGAAAATAGAAAACTGCATTTATGCTTTTGTTCCCTGGTGAAACACAGCCGTAATAAAATGTGCACAGGAGGTGTGTTCATAGCTGGTCCCCGGGAGAAAAAATCTCAGTAATGAAGCTCCCATGGTCAGCCCATCTTGGTATGTTTGTTTTCCGCTAGTGCTGTTAATTTACATAATAACAAGGCGCTCATGAATGCGGCCGATATTCTGAATCATGATGATAGCGATTAAAATAAAACTAACTTTATACATATCATTGGATCTGGTCTCAGCCATGATGCACACATCGTAAATACCACAAGCCCTTTTTGACAGTTTTGATTGTTAATCATGGGGACTGAGAGTTCCCTAAGCATGCCGCACAGCATTCTCATCACTGGCTTCGGTTCTGAGCTATATCCCTCAACATCTCTAACCAGTAACAATCGTAATCCGTTAGGCCCCAACCAGAGATGCGACAACAGACACCAGTACTGACGTCAAATTTTCCTGCTCCCACGCCAAACCTCACTCTGATCCCCACGTCGTTTTCCAAAGCCATACTCAGGAGGCCACAATAACGCGTGCAAGAGCGAACGATGAATATGCATCCACAAATGGTACTCAAGCCACCAGAGGTGATGTGCAGTGATTATTTCGGTCACGGGGTGGTTGTCCACATCCAAAATCCGATGACAAGCTCCATCCTTAATCATCAGGTGATCATCCCGTCATACGAGAGAAATGCATCGATATCCATGACAGACGTATTTTTCATGGAAAACTGAAACTAATTCGTCACAGGAATTGATCGCCACTCGGATAAAATTTTGTAAACGTCGAAAGCCGATGACGGACGGGGCAGTATACCATTTCGAAGACCCCGGATAATCTAACGATTACCGTTTGAAACTCGCATTCATTCACGATGGGCCCGGGTGGGATCCGGTGAATGTGCCTTAATGCTGATTCTTACTGAATGAGTCAGATGAAATGACTTTACACTGTGTTCGTGGTTTCCAAAAGTGATTTGAGTGTTGATACTGTATGATGAATTATTTGGAAGGAAAAACATAGCCAAAACGGATCATGTATTCCAAGATTTGTTGTGCAAATTCACTTTGTATTCCCGATGTTGCACTGACAACATAGTTTGCCTAATCACAATGTGTTTTTTTTTTGGGGGGGGGGGGAGCGGGAGACGACTGAATTCCCTACAATAATAAAGCGCTGATTTTATTGCTGTTTTTATTCTCCCTTTGAATTGTTTAGTTTTAGATAAATTCCATTTTTATAGGTTTTATCTGTAATCTGAATTTCCCTCCTTGACGCAATTACTCAGTACTGGTTGGTCAATTCCCATACTTTCGCAACAATTTACAAGGTCGATCGTCCCCGGCTCGAGCAACGCTCCATATACAGTGGAGCTCGTTTTTAGCTCTTTTCCGGCTGCGCTGTTAACACAAGCTCTGTCAAGTGTTAACCTGTGTTCTTTTTCAAGCTAGTGAGAGGCCTAGCTTCGATTCTCGCCGCCCCTTACAATGTTCTAGTTCGAGGTCCGAACGTTGTGCCACCACGGGCTAAGGTATCTACCTGTATGTCCGATCCGTGTTTATCTGTGTTCATTTTGTGTGTAGCGCTCAGTTTGGATGGATTTTGTAACTGAGTGCTTCGAAGTTTGGGATCTATCCGGTTAGACAACGCTTTCGGAAAACCAAGTGATCTTTTGTCAGTTGTATCATCCAGTCTGTTTCTTTTTTATGGAATAATGCCGATATATTCATGTACATGACTCCAATGGGTTTTGATAATGTCACACCTTTATTCCACTTCCATCAGAAATAGTAAATCTTTTCACAATCATAGTATTCCCCCGACGGTGTGCTTCCCAGATTTGAATGCTTGGAAAATTCTAATAAAAACGAGATAAAATTGTAAAATTAGTCTGCTCTCGTGATATTCTATTGCCCGAGAGATCTAGTTTATTCAAATTGCTACAGCATCACGATCTGATAGGCTACAGTAACGTATTCTGCTTCTCACCAGATTGAAAACGTATGACTGACGGTTCTCATACATTTTCCTCTTAAACCCACTTGTTGACTGACCTTGACGTGCACGCTGTTTTATCCCGTGTGTGAACAAGCTTACCTCCACAAGCTACTACAGCCGAATATTTATGATTCTTCAACTTGATAGCTTGTGACATCTCTATAAGGGTCTAGTTAAGCCAAGCAAATACCTAAGTCTCTAGGATTCGTACTAAAACCTGTGTTTTACAGCCTTAATGGTGACTGAAAGGGTGACATAAACTTAAATTGATCTAGAACAACTCGTCAATCAATTACAAAGGTCAATTACCACTAAAACCGTTTTAGGAACTGTACAATTTTTTAATCTCGTTTGTTACGAATCCTTCAAAATTTATATTCACCAAAGAAATATTTTGATAGTTCATAAACAAAATATTTCCTATCATTGTTCAAAACATTGGCCAGCGAAATGTGTATTGTTACTAAGACAGCCCCGTTACTCGCTTGGGTTGTTATTATTGCATCAGAGATTCGTCTTTTAACTTGTGAGGAGTGAATAAACACATTCTCTTATTTCAAATTGCCAGTTTGTTAAGGTCGAGTATACTTACTTGACAAACGAACTGTGCCACAGCCATTCACCATCGTTCCACAGTCGATAGAGCATCTGATACGAATCGACAAATCGGTATGGGCTGGCTGAATCGTTTTTGACCTCCGGACAACCCATTTCGTCCACCCAAGTCACACACTCGGCAATCCCGTTGCAACGTTCCGCGCGGGAGTAGCAATCGCGTCCGGTCAGAGAGAAACAGGGAAACGCTCGCGCCGGGTCTATCGTCTCGTTGCAAGTGTCTATGCATGCGCGAGAGGGCATTAGGGTCCGTCAAGATGTGATGCGAAGTTCGGGTAGGAGAAAGAGAACAAAGACCGATCATAATGATTCAACTGGCCCATGAGAACATTTGAATTTTTAATTTCCTGGTGCAAAAATTTCCACCTGTCTCATGGATAAATGGACTAATTCATTCCAAGCGGTACCTCGTAGTTAACCTCGCGTCTCACCAGAGTGAAAAACATGATTGCAAAGCGCATCGGTCAGCAAAATCGCAGGGCTGGCGGAAGCTTTCAAGTGATCACATTAAGAACAAGACGCTGGAGAGCGAACAATTGTTTTCAATGAATCCTATACGTGCTCTTACAATTCATATGGGTGAAGTAACATTGGAATGCGTTAGCCATTGGCCGGAGTAAAGGTCATTGTCGCGGACATTTTCATGGCGAAACTTGAAAATGGAAAACTAAAGCAAACCATTGAAGGTTTTACTCACTACAGTCGGTACATGGATGATATATTTTGTTTATTAGACCAGGAGTGCAATGTACCCAATGTTCTAGAAAAATTTAACAACGCCCACGACTCACTAGCCTTTACTATGGAACTGGAAACCAAGAACAAATTGGCTTTCCTCGACATACTACTAACCAGGAGGGAAGATGGTTCAATACAACGCAAGGTCTATAGAAAAAAGACATGGAACGGCCAGTACACGAATTTTCACAGCTTCGTGCCCCTGTCTCACAAACGAAATTTAATCCGATGCCTAGCGTTCAGAGCCGTAAAAATTTGCTCAACGGAGACTTTACAAGGTGAACTAAGCTTCGTTCAACAAGTTTTGCGAGAGAATGGCTACCCCGAGAAGTTTATCCAAAAGAACTTAGAACTAAAGTTATCTGCAGAGCGGTCTCCCGGCGTACCAAAGAAGGAACTATTCCTTAAAGTATCGTTCAAGGGGGACACACATGCCGAACGGTTGACAGAAACACTCAGGGCGGCTGTTAACTCAACGTTCCCAGCCGCTAGACTGAAATGCACATTCTCCACCTCTCCGGTGATCCGCATGCAGGTAAAAGACAAACTGCCTGAGCTGACCTCCTCCATGATCATTTACTCGTTCAGGTGCGAATGTGGCGCATCCTACATAGGTCGCACGGCTAGGCGTTTGTCTCAGCGCATTAAGGAACATCACCCAAGATGGTTGAGTCACGGGAAAACCGGTGCGATTACCAGTTCGATTCTAGGTCATTTGGTGGACAGTGGCCACACGATCGACTCTGAAAAAGCTTTCAAAGTCATATACCGAGTTCCACCCAATCGATCAAAGCCAGTCCGACTTCGATCCCTGGCCACGGCAGAGGCAATCGCCATTCGCTTACTAAGCCCTAATCTATGTGCACAAAAGCGACTATTTCAGGCTCTCCAGCTGCCCTGGCCGAAACCGGAAACCACGGATCGCCGACCGAACCCCAAAAGTCCACTATCGATTACCACTCGTGACGGTGGGAGTGAAACTCTCACCACAACACACACACGATAGAGACACCCCTCCCCACCGACCCCGTTTTTCCTAACGCCACGACAATGACCTTTACTCCGGCCAATGGCTAACGCATTCCAATGTTACTTCACCCATATGAATTGTAAGAGCACGTATAGGATTCATTGAAAACAATTGTTCGCTCTCCAGCGTCTTGTTCTTAATGTGACCATGACTGTTGGGCTATTCAGACTATTCTTTCAAGTGATCTCAAGAAAACGTGATCATATCATTAGGGTTTACGAAGTGTCTCTAATCGATAATAATTCACACGATATACGGGAACAGTCCCTCCCAATTTCTTCTCTAAAAAAGGCGTTTTTCAAGGTTTCCCTCCATCACACATTCTTTTTTCAGAGCCCACCACTTGATCCCATAGACATGACCTGAGAATGATTTCTCCAAAATGTTTTGATTTCGATTCGCAAAATTATTAGGTTCTCGGATGTATTCGTATTCAGTTCAGATTGACTCATGCCGAGCACGTAATAGAGACACTATTCCTTAAGTACCTCAGTATAAATATCAGCTACGATCTCACTTAATCACATTATGTCACTTCAAATTTTATGAACGTCGGATGTCTTACCTTCTACGGGCTACGCATGTAGTATTTTCTATTTCAGATTGCCCAATTAGATGCTTTATATTATCATGCACTTACTCTCTTCGGTTCCGTGTTCCCTCTGATTTACTTCGTAGTTTCACTGATGCAGATTTTTCTAGCTTAGCATGAGATTTCTCAAATACCTGCCTAGATCAATCGGAGTGCAATACGGACAACTCACTGAGTCTATCATATCGCAAATTCATCATGCATGGATAATGGTGTCCTGTCAAATATTGGCTACTCACTCACATTCTATCAAGTTAGGCCTCAATGAGTGTATTTTAAAGCAACGAACTAAGTGTGCCTGCGAACATGTTTGCCCGTGCAACTTCTTACAACTTGTCAGCGGTCCTTTGCCAACGCTAATATCGTCACCACCCACCCACAAAATGTGCTACACCAAACTTTCCTTCTAATTACAACAGTACACTTTTCTATTATCATACCCATATCAGTGTGGTCAGGCAGTCTGTTGAATCTTTGCCCGTCAATAATCTGCGAAGTTCCGTAGGCATGTGACCACTGAGATTCATTTTTAGATAACGAACGTGTCATCACCGTTCCAAGTGATGAAACGGTTGACACAAACGTTGAGCTTCGTAGTCAGGACCATGCGAAAAAAGGGTCTGAATGTGCCAAGGGATGCCCACCACGTTGAAGAAAATCAGCCTTCCAGTTGGAACCATCTAGATTAGAAGTACATCATTGACCTACGCGGTCAAGTTACTCACAAGTCACACCTCGATCCTAGATTGGTGCCTGAGATACTCGAATTCCTGAGGCAACAACTGACTAATAGCCTGAGAAATGACCGTGAGCAGCGATGGATTGCGAAATGCAGGGGATAGGTGAAGGCCGTGTCTATTGGCAATAGTCGCAATCTTTACTGACTGATTAGAAATACGGGTCCACGAAAACCTGGCGTGAGTTAATCAAGAAATCGGACGGTTCACTTATTCTCTTTCACGGACGTCGTCTGAGGTTTTGGGCGGAGTACTTTAAGGAACAGTTCAGTTGGACCACTTCAACAGTGAATCAACTGAAAATGCATGCCAGAGAAACGATGCAGCTAGATATCACTCCTTAATCAAAAATGGAGGTTATCTGGGACATGGGTTACTTGAAAAGGCACTAAGTCGCTGGTCCGGATGGATTGTCTCCATTTTTTGCTTTGCCATTGGAGTTAACAAAACTCCTCCGGGTAATCTCAGTTAGTGATCAGATTCCCAGGGAATGGTTTGAATCGATGGTTGTGTCGATTTCTACGAAAGGTAACAGATCCTCTTGTGAAAAAAACAGACCAACTAGCTTGATAAATATCGCATCCAAACTGTTCGTCGAGATTATTCTTTACCAATTATCGAAAACCCGTCAAAGATGTACGCGTGAGAATGAAGCCGATTTCAGAGCCGTTCAGCGTTGTATCGACCGCATAAACTAAATTGATCGGTGCCTGGAATGTTAACAACCTTGAAGTGTATTCAATCAACTCGGGGGTCGTTAATAAATGAACAGTATACCATTCTATCAGAACAGATAAAATCCTTCCAGTTCTGAATGACTGGTCGAAGGGAATGTCCGTTGTACTTGAACCACGATGCAGAAGAAAATGGTTCAGAGCGATGGGGATAGGTGCTGAATAGTGTTTATTTTATCTCCTCTTTGGTTAGATACAGTATGATAAAGTATTGAAATTAAACAACGATTGCCATGAAACTGCTTTTCCACTACTTGGAGAGAATAATATAAAATGATCCGGGGATAATTGCTCCATATTCGTTTCAATCCGTGAAGAACGCAAGTATTTAAACATGACCAACTGAACTTTCCTCTGTTTTGAAGTGGTCTAAATGTTGGCAAATCTCCAGCCACAGTGATCTTTGCCCCATGAACTGACGCAGAGCACACTCCAGTCCAATGTGTTTTTCCGATTTATTAAAAAAACTAACAAGCGAGATTACTGAACCACCTAATTGTCATGATGGATGATGAATGGCTCATTCAACAGCATAGCAAAGGGGAATGCCGCTGCAGCTAAATGTAGTCCCCATAGAGCGAATGGTGTCAGCTGAGCAGGGACTACAGAAATATGTAACAGGGGTGTGTGTTTACCTTCAAATCAGCTCTCAAGAATCAAAACGAAGTCAACCGAGAACCGAACAGACTGGTGCAGATGTAACG
The DNA here is from genome assembly GCA_948099385.1 of Fasciola hepatica. Lineage (NCBI taxonomy): Eukaryota > Metazoa > Platyhelminthes > Trematoda > Plagiorchiida > Fasciolidae > Fasciola > Fasciola hepatica. Next base: position 11,617,151 of record CANUEZ040000120.1, on the reverse strand, counting down.
GACAGATTGGAGGCCGCCATCTTGTTGTTCGTTTAATGTAAGTGTTGGTGCCGTTGTTACACTTACTGGGCCTCGGCTCATGGAGTTTTTCCTTCTTTGCCCTTGCAGATCACACACGTGCTACCCTCGTCGGAAGAGCATTGCCCCTGCGTGTTACACAGAACCCGTGACAAACAGGCAGATGGCCCATTTAGAGTGTTTTAGATCAGTCGAGCCAATCGGATCAACCGTCAGAATGGTGTACAAAAGAATGGGCGTGTGGCTCACAGACCCACAGAAGGAGCAGGAACAGATCGCGGTCGGGTGGGAATGCGCGAATGGACTGCTTGAACGGTATCACGTGTTTGATGGTCTGACATGACTGTTTCGGCTAATGAAGGCATTGGTCATGCATTGCCTTCTCCTTACACTACTTGCTAAAAATAAACGAGATCAAAAAAAGCAACGCGTTCCAAGGTCCTCAATCAGTCAAACGTGTGTCAAGATCATAACACTTTTCAGCTTCGAGTACAGGTTTTGAATGTTGGACTGAACAAAACACTGTGTCCTTGTTTGTTTTCGTTTTCAGTTTCCCTAAGCAAACTACCTACTTCAAATATTTCATTCAATCATCTATTCCAGCTGACCAGTATGGAGAATTGTTATGTTACGAACAATCAGAATCGAAACAACTCTATGAATATGTACCAAAGAAGACGATTCAATCCGTGAACTCCTTTACAAAGCTTCTGTCAGGAAATCTGATTGAATCAAATAGTAGTATTTTTAGAAAACGAATATTAGTGATCCATAGAAATTAAAAAAAAGAAGGACAAAAACTTACGATAGAAGTTAGCCTTGGTAAAATTGGCATCAGTGAACAGGATTAGACCGGACACATTCATTGTCGTATTGGTGTCTGCACCGAAGCTGGGCGCGGGCACATAGACGCGTTGTATATCCATCATATTTTCATACCAAGTGTGCGTAAATGGAGCTTGACTTTGTTCGCTGTACGTTGCCAGTTCATCGACAATCTGATTTGGGAGGACGGGGATCGAACAATTTGTGTGCACCAAGTAGTCACGTCATGTGCGGTTGAAAAAAGCGAATCACCCAAGCAGGCACAGTGTGAGCTTCACATTTCCAACTGGCCTGAACTGAATTAGTTGTGTAGGCCAGCAAAATTCTCAGTCATGATGTATGTGAAAAAGAAAGTTTGAGTGGTAGGATAACCAAATAATTCATTACGTACAATCAACAGCCAAATGAATACTAAAAACCATGCTAATTCAGCGCGGCTGTTTGATCCTTTTTTTAATGAATCATCAGCTTTGTTCTAGACAGACATTCTTTTAAAAATAAAACTGCATTGACGAATCGATTTTGCTTATATGCGTTTATTCACCAATAAGGGTGGCGAGATTCTACGAACAACACGGTCCAGACATTAAAGAAGATAAAAATGTTCTATCAATAGTCGGAATGAAAACGTTCGCAACGTAACTATTACTGACAATAAATTTCAGCAATGGCCGACACGATTTTCAACCAAGCACACTGGGGACCTCGAGAAGCCTCCAGCCATAAAGGCGTGGGTGCCTGCAAGAAGCAAGTGTCAACATCAACGTTTTGACTGACCGGGGCCAATTTGTAGCTTGTTTTTTACACTGTTTTACACAGAAGAGCCCAGAATCAATGATTAGGGTATGACGTGTGAGCTGATTGCGCGGCATAGGTAGCGGGTTTCCTAACCAACGTAACCGGTAGGGCGGCATGGTGAATCACTTTATACAATAACAGTTAATATCTTACATTTTTCTAATTTCAAGTTAAGTGACCCTTGAGAAAAAGGAGCCGAAAACTACCAGCAGTAAGCACAAATTTAGATCGAATTTGTGAACTTGTAGTCATCTTTTCATTTCCTTCTATCTCTTGTTTAAATGTACGTTTCATGCGTGCAGTGAAATGCAGGCGCAACTTCCGACACAAGTCCCCGGCGCACGCCACTATCTGGTCTCTGTACATAGCCCTTTATCAAAAACAAGCGGTTGGCATCCATCGACCCTATTCTCGTCCCTTGCCCTGCAACCATAACCTTTTGTGATTTATTGCAAAACAAACACAAATTGCATTAGCATATTTGCGAAATTATTCGGATCAAAAATGCTTCGATTAAACGTAAAAATCCCACTGTTCGAATTCGGTAACTAGATTGACCCTTCGTCTGCAGTGAATTTAGTGGTCTGTGACCTGGAGTCCTCTTATCTCTAGATAATCCACAAGTGCCGTAATCTGAACGCCGAGGCTGATTGAGGTTGACAGTCAGACTGAGTGTTCCATTTGTGATCTAGTAGATTTTTCGAAATAATTGAACGTTTGATCAACCAATCAGTAGAGACTTTACCCGATACCCGTTTGGAACATTTCGATTTTAATTCAACAATTAGTGACGGAGACTCTTTATGCCATATAAACAGAGCATTCTGAGTGAATAAACTGAAATGGTTCGAAGGCAGAAAAGTCCTCCTGCCAGAGCTAGTGGGACCCACTAGAACACAACTCACATCAATTTCACGCAAGAATGATTTGTCTGCAAACTTGTACAAATCTCCGTGTATTACATTGACAGCCAAATAGGCTCCAGGAGTTGTGAAACCTTTGATCTCGATCGTGTCTTGATTCAAGTCTTTTCCACGATTGACAAGCATGTGTACATTGTTCAGGTTGGTATAGTTTGTATAGAATGTTAACGCATCCGACACAATCTCACTTTGGTCTTTGACAAAATAAGCGACCAAATGAGCGACAGGAAACATGGCCCGAGACACGGCGATGGAGAAAGTACGGGAGGTAACCGCGTTGGGCATGCTGAGTTGATCAGCGGTAAGGATATTTCCGTTGGAAACAATCTATTTTAACGAAGATAGGAAAACGAATAATGTGCAATTATCCAATACAGTGCAGACAGAAGTTCAGCAAACCTCTCTTCAGCAGCCGGATTAGGCGGCATCCCCGTCGGAATACTACTACTAGTAGTACTACTACTACTACTACTACTACTACTACTAATAATAATAATAATAATAATAATAATAATAATAATAATAATAATAATAGTATTATTAATATTAACAGTCACAGTAGTAATACAAACCGAAGCCTCACTTAGAATCTTGGAGCATCTAACTCCAAAGATCCTTGAGCCTACATATTTCGTAAAATAAACGACAATAAACTATCATACAGATGAAACCTGTGAGCTTCATATTGTAGCGTGAGATCCCCATTGACATTTGTTCCAAAAGTCCCAAATGAACCGATTATCAGTGAAGGCCGCTATATCACCACATTTCTGTCTGACGTTATTCACCGGAAGAAGTTTACGATGGCGAAGACTGAGACAAATTTCTTGACCTATAGAGATGTAGCCCAAAGACAACTGTATTTCTCACAAGATTGAATTTGTTCAAACTAGTGCAGTCGCTTACCGAAACATTTCTCGTCCATCGGCTCTGTATCTCATCGGCTGTTTTCCTATTTCGATGCTCACTGACCTTGTTTCATATTGACTACCCTGCATCTGTACTGGTTGCAGGTAAGCAAACTGGTTGGAATTCGGAATTCCGCATGCAGTGCGTTCGCTGGTCTTCGTGACCTAGTATGCTTTTTTCACGGATACAACACATGCATCATGATATGAATGGCTTGGGAGAAATTCTGTCTCCGACCTCATCCCTTGGTTTTCTAACAAAATTCCAATACCAGTTTGGGGTTTCTCTTTGCAACATCGCACCCCCTTTCTCACACAAACAGTTATGCTCATAAAAATGCAAATAATACGTTACAAACAGAAAGAACTGCTGATCAATTAAGTCCGACAACGCCAAAGTAAATCTCGTATTGAACAGTACTCACCACGTAATAAATTTTGTCCGTTGGATAATTTGTTTGGACAGTAACCACAAGGAATTCATTAACCTGTGGGTAAGTTAGAAATAAGACAAGGTGAAGAACTGGTTTTTTGAGTCAACAGTCAGTCTGTATCTGATTAGTGTGGATTGGTCCTCAGAATGACAGAATGAACGACCACCAAAAGGTAAAATGCCAGTGCCGAATAACACCACATGTTCTGAACTTCTAACACAAAACAAGCCTATGGGAATCATAACGATGATGACGACGATAATGATGGTGCTGATGATGACGACGATGTGCATCTTGCTTCGAATGGATATTACCATTATTTATTTTGTTACCGCTTAGATTATTATTATTGTTAACTAGTAAATGAATTGTTGTTAGTAGGACTTGTTTGGTGTTTTGTTATCAAAAGATGAAACCATTAGGCAGAATCTAAATGTAAGTGAGTTTACTACGTTTGTCATGCACTGATTATTTCACGCCAGTAACAGAAGTTTGTTCTAAGGAATCTCCAAGAATGTAAGAATAATAATTTTTTATTTGGCTACTTAAACTTGTATAGTAGGCACAGTGATATCCCATATTAATCATATTTACTCTCGGAACAGTTTTCCGCTCAATTTTAATTGTTGCGTTTAAAAATCAACGCATACGAAGCCCTTCCTCACATGACATAGCTACGACCGGAAATCATACTCAACGATTTATGGTTCCCATCGTCAGATCATTGCACTGTCAAAAAGACGTGGTTTATAAACAGCACGCACATGATATCATACTAGGTCAGTACTCCGAGTTTTCCACCAAACTTACACGAGCTTGGAGCGTTGAGGTTGACAGTTGAAGGAAGGTATTCGAATACGAATGGAATCTGAAGATTCGTTGTTCAGCGCTGGACAGTACTCGACTCGTTTCGTCCAAATAATGTGCCTGTGTGTTTTAACAAAGGTCGATAGCGAAGTTGCATAATGCCTTTTGTTGTATCAGTTCGTATTGGCAAGGTTAAGCGCAGGGTAATAGGCACACGAACCAAAACATTGCATGAAACACTAAAGGTGGTTGGGAAGTCTATTGCACACGTACTCGGACAGGATTCCCCGCGCTCAGTGTTCGCTGGGGCGGGTAATTTTTGGAAGACGAGTAATGGTGTCCAGTTCATTATATGAAAGAAAGGTATGAAAGGGTTTCTGATCACCGAGCTTTGCGTTTAGGTAGAAAACGTTTCATCACCAGTAGAGATGATATCGCCAGTGCGCAGATCACACCAACTGGTGATGTGACGTCTGCGACCTCAACGCCAAGCTCAGCCGTCAGAAGCCTTTGAACAACATCAAAGTGAGTTACAATCAGGATCAATTTTAAAAGTGTTGACCAAGGTATGAAAAGCCTAACGAGTGCAGTTTGCTGTGCAGAGCGTGTCTGGTTTTGTAGCTGGAGTACAAGAGAGCCACCGAGTCGGTGGTTAGATATACTGACGGATATTACTAGGTATCGCTATCACTGGCGCTCTCTTATTCAAAGCTTTCAATGTCGACTTGATTTGTAGATCTCTTCTCACTATTTTCACACTCTAGCTTTTTCCATTATTTCCTGGTAAAGTGTTGGTTGAAAGATAGAAACTCAAAGCCACCGAACCCAATGCTTGAATAATGGTTGTTTGAACTGAAATAAACTGAACGGTATCAGCCTGTAATTGGTCTGCTTTTCGCGGGATTACAAGACTTACGGAAGTGATTCAGAATCTAAAATAACCGTGTTACATAGTTATTTTGTGTTCCCTCGACGTACCAGATAACAGCCTCCTTTGGCTTGCCGAGTTATGCAAAAAGGCAAAATCACAATCGTACGCTTCACGGATGTAGTCTCCCAAAATTTTTCTATTTCACAGGCACCTTTCATAATATATTCGTTTTTCTGTTCGAACAGGTTTACATAATGGTGAAATGAACTCGCATTACGGGTCAGAAAACTTCTTGCACACGGCTGGATTAAATTTTTCCAGAAGCTGGAAGTATTGCAAATAAGTGCACTTAGTTTTTGGCGGTATTCTTTCCGACTATTCCAAAACAGTTTTGCAGGATGTCACTCAGCTTCAATGTGATCAGTTTAGACAGCTGGTTCGATTCTTATGCTAACTAACCACGTACAGTCACATTACTGAACAGCAAGAATCAGATCCGATCTACGTGGTCCAGTTCTGCATCAATCGACTAGGTAAATTGGGTTTGAAGACGCGTTCTTCAGGACGAATTTTGCAGCTTGAGTTATGATGGGGTCAAATATACATAGGGAAGACACTTTTGCCTATCCACCCATCCCACGTAGTCTGGTGGTTAGGATCTCTGCTGGCCCAAGTTCACCTCCGGGTGCGAGGTTTACTTTTTCAACCGGCGCTCGTCAAGTACTTGAGGAGACCAACATGAACTCCTTTTGTATCGGCCAGCTAGTTACCTTGACTAATCTTCAGTACTCATTATAGGATTGCTTATATTAGATCGGGCATCTATGGCATACAGGAGTACTGCTGCGCTCGCGAACAGTCATCCTCAAAGTTTCAGAATTCGGGGCAGAGGATAAAAATTATTCACATGCCACCTGATGAAAAACAATACATACAACAAATAAAATCAGTGTAAGCAACAGAAATTCTTATTTCATTTAATCAAAATGTTCGCCTCAATATCGTGTACCAAAAAGCAGATGGCGGCTGACCTAGCGCTAGTTTGATGACGTATATGACATCCTGGTCCATTACCTGCTCCGGCAGTTCCTCCCCCATCGGGTCTCGGATTTCCATGCATTTGGACATTTGATGCCATTATAACCTCAATTTTTGTGTTTGCACTTAACTATCATTCTCTTTTTTGTCACATAATCACTAAATTCATTTTCCTGTCACGGCATCGAGCATAATTGTTCATCCTTTCTTACAACTTGAAGGAATTATTTATGACTAAGTGACACAAGTCATTTTAAATGAGGGGAATTCATGTGCACAGTTCAGTTCAGCTCAATTCAGTTTGAACAGTCCGTAATAACGTGGTGGATTCGACCGTTTCAGCTGCTATCTCTCAATTGGAAATATAAAAAAACTGGGATTATGAAAAAATTAGGAATAAAACTACAAACAACAGCATCGGTTCGATAAAGAAAGCATGAGTGAATACAAGTAAGCCACTGACTGAGACACCTAGCCACATCCTCTTATGCCTTTAGCCACTGTATGTGCACACAACATCAAGAATGCACATATTCTCTTTTGTTCAAAGTTACCAGTGAGGAACATAGTTCTGAAGCTTTACTTTGTCTCTGAAGTGAACCATCACGTCACGTGAACGCTCAACTCCCTACTGGAAACCAGGGAATCAGCGTACACGGTCAGTTCACAGTTTACATTACAAAATCTGACTCGGCTTCCATCAAGCTCATGGAACTGCCACGAACGAAGTCGAAGAAATTCGCACGACGTTTCAGTGTTAAAAATTGCACAAAGTAATGACTTGCATATGAGGAATAACGCCCGTGACAATATCATTTCTTCCCACTGACAGGAAAATATTTCACTTACTACTGTTCCCATGCAGTGCTCGAATAAAGGAGCCCATTTATATCTATTGTATATCGTTTCGAATGTCATGCTCACGAAAAGTTTATATTTTGTTCTGTTTTCACATAGAGAAAAAAGAACCCGGCAAAATTTCGTTGAAAATTTGGTATAAATTATGATCATCTGCCAATCGTACTAGGTATTCAGATCTCCCTTGTTTCAACTGAAGGTAAAATTTCGTCTGCTGTTGTAAAAAAACGACTGTATCCAGACCCACCATTGACTCCCACCCAGTATGATGAAATATTGACCCACAGATCCGGAATCTCTACGAGAAGAACTGAGAGCTTACCTGCAATCGATAAATGATACAATTTTCACCACTCGGTCTGTAGGTGTAGACAATCAGACCGTCATCGGGTACAACCAAGGACACATCGTTAATGAATGTGTTCTCATTGCAATAGAACGACAATGAAACTCGTCTGTTCCCGGTAAACCGCACCATACTTCCATCTGGCATGTAGACAACCAACTGTAATAATAATAATGATTTATTGGTAATAACAGTAATAATGCATAATACTGATGGGTAATAAATAATTGCGAAGGAATGACACATACTGATGCGGTCAAAAATGAAGTAAAAAAATGCATGGACGGAAAACTTATTAGAAAGTGGGAATGTTTCGCATCCATTCGTCTTTAAGATTCTCTCAAAACATTGACAATGTGGGAACCTTAAAGGAGTACCAGAAGAGCATCATTGCCTTTTAAGCGTTTTTAAAGGATGGATCTTCCCGTATCATCAGCTCATTATTTTTATTCCCGCTACGGCGGCAGGACTGGAACCGGTGACAGAAGGGTCGAAAGTCCATCGTGATTTCTATCTGACCGCCGCCGGTGACCGACCCACTAAAACGTTGTACAGCTTGTTATGTGGTTTTGCGGACGTTCGGGTCGATAACAACGCCCCCTCCCCCTCCTAGTTTAAGATTCTGATTACCCTATTGATCCATACTCATTGGTTGCCATGTTCACACATACACACGCACTTTGCACCTGACTGAACCACTCTACCCAATCGTGTTTCACCACGCACTGGACGGCCATACTTGGCCATGCCGATTTGTTATACAGCCTGCGCCTGCTCGTTTCCTGCTTTACCTCAAAAACATGCAAATAAAACGGATTTCTTAAGTAACATGTGCTACGTTTGGTTGCGTATACGATACGGCTATTTCATTCTTATCGTCAGTTGTCAGTAGTTCACGTTCAACAGTTCGAACTGCAGTTCAAACACAGTATACATGAGCGTGAGTTTAATGAATAATCGTCATAATTTGCCTGCTGGTTCTGTAAACGACTTGCCACACACTATATGAACAGACTGACGTGGACCCTGTGCGTTTGGGTGTGACGGTCACAGATCACGTAGATACAGTGATGGATGGAGAAAGGCAGCAAAACACTGAGAGCCAATTCGCGCAGCCTATCGAATAACATGTGGGACTCATGGTCCTGTATGCCGGGTTCAAGAGGCCCGTTGAACATATGGTTCCGGTGATTCTTTACAAGTTGGGTCAAATAGCTGTGCCTTGCACATACGGCTTGTATTGATGGGTGAAACGTTGATATTGCATGGCGAATTATTGTGTTCTTACAGAAGAGTTTTATACGTCAATTGTTTTTGTTTACCAGGTATTGCTTTTTCTAGGGCTTAATCCAGCGTGTTCTTCCAGGCCGATATCAGCTGAAGTGAAGATCTCACTAATGTAGCAAAAACAAAAAATCAACCCTCCAGGAGTAGATAAACCGCTGGGGAACACACTGTACAATCCTTTGAAATTACCGTGGTTACATAATAATGATAATAATAATAATGATAGCAATAATAATAATAATAATAATAATAATAATAATAACAATAATAATAATAATAATAATAATAATAATAATAATAATCATTATCATTATCATCAAGAACAGCAACAACGAAGACAACAGTAAACTCAATGACACACACATGTAGGCTAGCACTTTTTGATTGCTTCCGCGTTTCAGTGTGCAATACAATGACTTTCAACATTGTACTGGCTCTCGGGTCTTTGAATGAGTTGACGTTCAACATGAAATAGAACGTCACTGGCACACGGCGACCCCAAGTTTTCGAAATTTATACAAGTAGGCATAATTAAATCACTTTCTTTTGGTTCCACTTTTCGGCTTGAATCCTTTATATACGCATCTTGCATGCACTAGTGCAACAGAAGAAGTACATCAACATTAACATACGTAAAACCATTATTAAGAATAGCATTACCAACGAAAACAACTACAGTAATTGTCCCCGCGAACATATGTCCGAGGAAGTAACATGCATAGGTAAGTAGGCTCACAAATCGCGGCCTGTTTGGGTGCTCGGACGTACAACAGTAGATGTCCGCTGAGCAGCAAGTATTTCCTGCGTAATGAAAACTTGAAAGAAAATAGCAAGTTCTGTGCATCATTCTTCTTAAATAAGGTGAACTTTCTCCAGTCATAATTATCTAATGCCAAACCAGAGGAAATTTTGTGGTCGGCTTTCTGACGCCAAAGTTGATCACATTCGTTTCTAGATGTCCATCTGATATTGTTAGTCAGACTGGAGTAGGCACCATAGACTATCGGTGGAAATACTGGTTGACGGTTTGTGATCTAATTTGTTTTCATCATTTCCGAACATTTACGAATGAAAAGTAATTAGATTGAAGATGCAGAAACGCTGATAGATTTGCTCATCTCTCATATTCAACTTGGTATACTTCTTTTCTGAACACTAAATCAATCCCATCCACACTTTTTTGAGCTGACCGCAGAGAATGAACTATAAGTCATGTAGTTTCATGAAATTTTCAATAGCCTTCTAGATGTGATTAGTACCTAGTGCGTTTCAAAAATGCTCACTGTATTGAATAATACTTCTTTTTGATAACTTTACCCCTAATATTTAAATTTCCCGGAAAGAGACCTGAAAGCACACGAACTGGTAACCGAACGTATCCGTCCTTTGCTTTACAAAATACGGCAGTCTTAATGGGAAGAATAATGGATTCAAATAATTTATTTTCAAGTCGCTACATATTGTATTTATTCACAGTTTGTTGGGAAGGTTGAGGTTTATGATGAAATGAACATATAACTGTCTGAGTGGGTAGACTCCTACTTGGTTGGTTCATATTAGGGTGTTCATTGTCACGGTCTGCCTACCAAGTCACGGGTCCCAAGTCACTGACGGGATGATGGCACACGCTTCGTGTGAAGGCGTACGAAATAGTTGGGTGTGGAAGGTGTGGGATGTGCAAAAATCGTTCCCTCCCCCCATTTTCCCTTCGAAAACTCAACCAAAAAGCTTCTAATATGGCCAGTGTTCGGTGTATAACGTGTTCTGAACAGAACCCATGTACACAAATACTCAAAGCACACTGTGCAGGTTGAGATTTGCAATTTTTTACAGCAATTCTCGTCAGTAGGCATAATGGTGAAAAAATCGCACGATGAATAACCCTAAAAGCCCGGTTGAGACCAAATTGCTGCTCGTGAGTACCGAAAATCACAAGACTTCAAACTGTTTGAGCTCTATTTGGTGAGAACAAAGGTGACCAGTGCACAGTCTACAACTCTCACGGCAAAAACGTCCCCCCGCTGCACAAGACGTGTACCACCATGACGCCAGTGATGGTAACCGTGGTTCCACCCACACAATAACTTGCTAGTTCCCCGTAACCCTCTCCCCCTTCCAACAGACCTCGATGCCACATATGCCTTAGCAACCCTATGATAATCATTTGACAATGATTGTTCACCCACACCCTTGATTTTCCCGACCAGATAATGGGCATCTTTTCGGAGTTTGATAAAGTATATAGAGGCCGACGTATGCAGGTCACAACTGGGTTTCAAGCAACAGATTTGGTTAGCACGAGCAGGACAAATGTAGTCACGTGATTCAGAGACGGATTGTGCGCTCGCACTCAGCAAGATATGAACACCTGCTGAAGCTAGTAGACGGTCTGTACAGCATGGAACTCTCACTAGATGAATCAGTCACGCATGATGCTGATGTGATTGTATAAAAATGCATGTCTCATGATAGATGCTTACATCGAACAGAACAAGTTGTTTGTGGCGTGATCTACCACGTCGTGTCAACGTGCGACTCACCAGTGAAAACGGTGGAAGCTCTTTCACTACATAGCTGTTCCGTCTAGCTAGTCAGAATTTACCAACTGTAGAATACGTATCCACAGAGACCTCCTCCTACCGGGGACTCGAACTCGGGGTGCAGCACTGTGAATCATACACACCCGTTACCACGAAGCTATGCGGGTTGGTGACTCGTAACGGTTTGTTTTTTGTTGCCACTAAGACGTGGCACCCTTCTATCGCCGGCTTTAAAGGACGGCAACCCGAGGCGCGATCAACAGTCAACTTCCATGGATTACGTCTCCTGGACGATTCTCGAGGGAATTGAAATGCCTCGTGTAGCGTGTGATTGTGGCATAGAAGTGTAACCCACTAGCATAGACCGTCATTTCTATACCCTTTGTTGTCTGTGTATGCGCTACCTGAGTCCTAGCTCATAGGGTTTGTATTCATTCCACGCCTATTCAGATCGTGCAAGCGCAACCTCCCACGAAAGAGCGTTGTATTTAACACACGTCCGACGACCCTTCAAGCCCCTTTGTCAGTGTGTCGAACCGCTGTCGTTTCCGTTGTCTCGTGACTGTCGCTCGCAATCGTTACAGAAGCACTTCTGGTAGTTCCACATTTTCAATTGGTGTTCTTATTCTGAATTATTTTTAAGCATTTAAGATGGTATGTTGACGAGACTGTGATTGATAATCTCTTTGGAGTATTCATTTTTTTAGTGTTAGGGGACAGTATTAACAACGTTCAATAAGTGGTACACGGATGGAATTGTTTTAGGTCTTGGTAATAGGGTAGGAATGTTACTTGGAAAAATGTTTTTCAGGTCCAGTTAATCAAGTTGTTATGAGAACTTAGTTAACAACCATAGGTTTTCTCATGACAAATTCAAATCAAAAGAAGGATTGTGGAAGCTTGCGAAACATGCAAGAACTTACGTAAGCAGTAAAATATAGATTTGGCTTGAACGGGCGCACCAATCCACCGAGGAATTTGATCAAAGGGTTCGACGAGAAAATTTGTGTGTAAGCCCAGCCCTGTCGAGAAGCCTTTTCCCACCAACTGTAGTAGGTGACATTGATCCATACTTCGGTATTTGCCAGCGAAGCGACTGTTCCACTACCACCGGCAATGGCGAGACGTAGCTCCTCCAAGGTGATCAGAACAGTGCCGAATCCTTCCAACTATGTGGTATAATTTGATCATAATTATGCATCAGAGTGCATAATTGAAGAAATACAATAAATTTGGATGGACATATATTGTCGAATACTTTTAACTCAGTCTTATGACGTACATGTTACATTGCGTAATATGCTTAAGAGTATTTTCTCTTGCGTTTTTGGTGCACATAATTTGCGTAGCTTTCAGTGATTGCCTCTGTTGTTAGGGTCAACCCGCTCACTTTGAACTTGTTTTGCTTGAGTCTGGTATAGGAACTTAAAAATGCACCAGATGCGACGAGCGTGCTTTAAATCCATTGAGAAGTTCTGTGCGTTTTTACTGTTGGTAATGTCTTGAAGGTAACGATGCCATTGATGATACCTTATTGGATTAGGATGAAACGGTTGCTACCTAAACACCATGATGAGCAGCCATGAACTTCTGAAGCTATCAGTCGGATCTACCAGCAGCACTAGCATTCAAGGCCACCGAGATCCCAAAAGGATGGTCAGTTACTTAGTGCTCTGAGGTGTTTTGGATTTTAGAGCAAAAGGAAACTTTACCTAATTGGTTGGACTTTATTAGTGAGAACAGAAGGAGAATATAAGTTGGAAAAGGGAAGATCTCTTCTCATGTAACTAAACAAGTTGTGAAATTTGGTCATTCAGTTGCATGGTTTTTCATAGTTGTACGCAGAGATCGAAAAGTCCTGAAATGTGAACTTTTAGTTACTTTTTTATTTATCCCATCAGTAAATCTGAATTAAAGTGGTGTTTTTAGGTCAAGTTGACGGTTTAAGAAGGTTTTCATAACTGAGTCTGACTTTTAAGTTGAAGACTTTTCATCACTAGTCTAGGTGAACCCAGTAGGTGTTCATACTTTTCGACCTAAAAGTTAGGTTTAGTCTTCAAGAGCTTATAGCAAGTAACTGAGGTACGAACTTCCGTTAATTTCGCATGGACAGCACAAGTTTCTGTATAAAACTTAAGGCAGAATAACACAATGGAATGCTCCTTCAACAAACCTCTTTTTTTCCTGGCATCTGGACGAAGTCTGTTGAGGCAAACCATGTCCAGTCGAACTAAATAAGCGCACAGCTCGTTCTTACAGCATATCGTATGAAATAATCTAACGCATTAACCGCAAATCCATGCGCTACATGGATAATTGAAATGAGTTATATCTGTTTTTTCAAAACTAAGATTTATCCAGGACTAGAATTGTTCACTGAAGAAGATACTTTGATTATATCACTTGAGAAGATGAAGCTGCCTAGAATCCGCCTCTATGCATGCTGCTAACGTTCCGATCAACGCTCGAGTCACACCCGTCAGCTTAGTTTCAGTTCGAACAACCATGGAACACTCATTGGGTGCGGCAATTCCGGTTGCTGTTTTGCGATATCCAGAGGATTAAGACTATGAAAATAGTAACGATTGAATTACAAATGATAATACCAGGTAGAAGACGAAAGTATGTGAGTAAAAGAACATATCTACCAATAACTCTAAACACAGAGTAGATGGGTCGCGTGGACAGTATCTTAGAAACCTAACAAGACCTGAATGGTTAAGTGCCCTGCACGGAGTTTTTATGCCTCTATTGTTTTGTCACGCACCAACCGTCCTACTAATGACTACCAGTTTCGGCAAACATTGTATATGAAGGAGATCTATCCGTGAGAATGCAAAATACATGTCCTAATCATTGGTTGACTCATGGGTCTTAGCATTTGATCTAATTATCTGTGACAAGTTACAAATGCTTTTTAAGGTTCTCAGCAGCATTTGCTGGATTGTTCTAAATTGACTTTTATATATTACAAGTTCCCCGATGATACAGAACTACTACCGGGTGGTTGAATAAACTGTACACCAGAATTTCTGCTCACCGCTAACAATTCTCGGGTCAGTTGTGCTCGTGGTGGTGAGGTCCATCGTTTGGAACCGGCTTCACGGACTTGAATCAGTGCGGTTGCGTTGCCGTTCACTGCTTTGCCACTCGTGTAGTTTGCCATTATCAAACCGTACAAAGCCAATTCATTGTCCATAATGCGTAATGGCAATGTGACGTTTACGTCCCACAACGGTCGCCCTTTTGAAAACGAGGGGAAATGCCATTTGAATTTGCTGCCAGCCTCGAAGCCACATTTCTGATTTTGACGCACATTCAAGCAGCGAACATTTTCACAGTTGTATATTTTAAAGTCCTCTCATGTACATGATTTTGGTGGTTTGAATAAATGTTAGTACATTCTTCTACATTCGGACAGTGAAATAGTTATTTCCATCACCCCACGCTATCAAAAACAACTGGCAATCAAAACTTTGAGGCTTGGGGTGGGAAACTACTCAGGACCTCAATAAGTGAGGCAAAATGAAAATTTGATCAACTGTACAGTGATGTCTACGACTAAATGCAATTTACTTATCACAAAAACTGTTTTGATCTTGCCGGGAAAGCATGCTAGTATCATTATATGTGACTCGCACCGGGTTGAACAGGTTGCTTCATGAAAACACCTCTCGCTCCCCATGAAAATAAGGTTATGAACTTCAGTTCGGCAGAGCTGGACAAATTTTCAAGTGATCCAAATGTCAGTTGTTGTCATACTGAATGAAATTCGAATCCTTGCATGGTTGTCAAGGCTGTTTCAGCACAAGCTGTGCTCTACGAACTTCAGCTATGAGAACCAACTGGAACATCGGAGAAAAAACCGATTTCCGGCCCAAGTTTCAAGTGAACTTGCTGTCTATGTCAATAAACTTGTGATTCAACTGAAAACTTTCCATTAGACTTAACCGTATGACTGGTTTCGCTTAACTATTATTATTATGATGCCCTCGATCTTTCATGAAAGTAGATGATTCAAGTAGCTCCTTTTGAATGGCACGCGAATCCACCGTAAAGCTTCCACAATCATTGAACTGCGCTCGCTTTTACCTTTTCATTCAAGGGCGAGAAAAGTTATTCACTTCCATTTATTAATCCTTCACTTTGAACATCACAAAACCCGCTGTAATTCAACAGGAAACAGTCTCACCAACAACTTCAGCATCAACAAGACCCTCAGATGTTAAATACTACAAACACCCCTTTTGTTTGCAATACAGTTCGTTTATCATAAATAAATAATAATCATTCGCTTCCCATGTGATAAAGGCTTGATAATTTTTTCCGACGCATTCGGCTATGCACTTCTGAGCCACAAACACGCGTCTACCGCTATTTTCTAGGTATTTACAATCTGTTAACGGAAAACGGGAAAATTTTGAAAGTATAAGCTGTTTGTCTGCAAACCGGTGTCATGGTATTAAAAGACAGAAAGTGAATCTTTCATGGATGACTTACTCAATCCATTTTTCTACGCTAAATGTATCACTTGCCTCTGATGGGACACAACACAGTATATATAGATGGAATTTACGCAAACAATGCTCAGCTACGTTCGACTCACAAATCATCTCTAGAGAAAAGCTGTTTCATGTTGTCAATTAATAACGTGATAAACTTGGCTATATGGAAACGGAACCGTGAGAGTTCATTCTGTTTCATTAGTGGTATTTGTTTCCGCGAATTTTTGGGCGAGCAGGGGTAAGATTCGCAACTACCGTCGACCACGTTTGGTGTGTTTGGCTTGTACAATCATGTGCCCACACACGCACGCTCGATCTACCTCCTGTGCAATCACGGACACACGCCTGCAGTCGTGTACACACGTACATAGTTGACGTTTGTCATGTTTCGTCCAATCAGATTGTACCACGTGTTGCACGACCTTGAGCAGCTCAATCCGATTGTATAATTGCCCTACGCGTTCGATCGTATACGTCACCGACTCACGCGGTCGCATACGTTTTTATATTTTCAGCCGCTCGGCTGCGCTAGTGCTTACCGTATGTTGCTGCAGGATACAATTTTATCCATACAAGTGCGCCTTCCTTCTGCTTACTGAATTCGGGATACAACAATGTTTTATTCGTTTTTTTCATTACCACAAATTGGCACCCAACGTAGTTAGTTACTAGGCTTTTTATGTGTAGTCCAATGTGCTTTGTCAAGGATCACAGTCATATACCACATACATAACATTTCGCATTTGACTACTGGAGCATACCCAGTAAGCCAACTGGCCATTACAAGTTAACAATAAGCGGAGTAGTTTTCAATCTTTGTATATTTCCGTATGTTAGTGCTTCGTTGCCCATGAAGCCACTCTTATGAAGTGAATTAAGTCATTATTTTCATGCCTTCCTCTAGAATAGTCGTACTTCCTACTGTCACAACCTAAGGATCGGGAGTTGTGAATATTGTTTGCATCCAGTGAGTATACTACTACTATTGCGCCAGTGATTGAACGACAAACATAGCAAGCTCAATAAATCAAAAATTTGTGTTGTTATCACCGCAACGCAATTCGATTTCTTTACTAGTTAGCCAATAACTAACTTCTGAACCCCTTTCCCCGCTAGCTGTCTTTTACCGCTTTTGTTTTTTATTAAGAAGACGGAGTAAAATGGGAAAAATGCAACTAGCTGATACAAATCAAAAACTTACAGTATTCCACAACTTTAAACTTGCGCTCAGATGCAAACCGCTCATGCTGAGCACGAATTGTCCAATCACCTTCTTGAACGATGTCAGATAACGGGAAATCTAGTTCAATAATGCCTAGGAGAAAAAATGTGTAAATAATTGTTCTACTAAGCTTTTTATGAGGAGAGACTTCCAGAATGAATAACTGCGATACGTGGAGAAAAATTGTTCAACTTAGTCGAGGTCGTACGTCAGAAACGGTATACATAGTTCAGACAAGATCCACTTAGCACAACTAATGCTTGCAAAGCATTGTAGATTTTTAACAAAAACGGGGTCATATGCTGTTCTTTTCAAATGACTGGGAATCTGCATACATTTTCTCCGAATGAGAGGGTCATGTCATATGTTTTCTTCCCGAGTTTTGTGCTTTACCACAGAGATAAAAAAGCATCAAATACTGTTGGAGAGACAACAATTCACTCTTAATAACTAAGCCGGTGGTAGTGAGGACTGATGAAGCACATTCGGCCACTCAGCCGACTTGAAAGCAGGAAGCTTGCACAGATCTACGTATAATCTGAGCATCAAAACCGAGCACGTTTGCTTCATTATCTGTCAGTGAAAATCAGTGAAAATTTATTCTTCCAGTTCTCTCAGTAGTTACTGATGACACGGAAACAAATGAGAAGTTTAAATTCCAGCCAACCACATAGTTATTTACTATCAAAATCGGTGAAATAGAGGTCTACAACAATCTGATTCAGAACTGATTACATGGAAATAAAGTAAACAAAGAGTTAACCTCATTGTCAACTTTATTCAGTTAAGCACAGGCGAATTACGGTACGCATACAGTTCCTAAGATGTCTTATTCCTGCAAATACAGATAATAAAACAAAACGACTGGTGTTGAGGCCCAGACCACCAAACGAAGTCAGAACTGACTTAAACGATGTTCAAACTGCAGGATCCAACTCACCTCCGGTATTAGTCATTGGATTCAACCACCGCTGAAACAAATTGCCGGACGCATCAAAAACCTCGATGCTCACAAGCGATGGGTAGGACGGTAGCAAATCAGGACTCACGGGAATTACACGAAATCGTACTACCTGACTTTGATGATAGATAGGCTTGCTGACCTAGAAAGATGAGGAAAATCCCGGATCTATATGACACACTATATGTTACTTGCCTGAATAAATAAAGACTCTGATTTAGGCATAAATTCCAGTTTTGTTCGATTGAAGAAGAGAATCGAACTGTTTGCCACGACGGAACCCTCCACGTGAAACCAGTAAGTATCGTTACTTGTGTAGTCCGGTACCTGTATGAATGTGAATTATTCGAGCTGACTTGAATAAAATAAGAAGACTCAGTGGAATAACGTTTGCATGAATCACATGTACAAGGGCATCGCGAACTTGACTTCCCGGCTACTTTCGTAGAATGTGTCAGTTCATGTGAAAGGCATGTCACATGGAACCAGGTTATTCAAAAATGCAACTGTTTATATAAGAAAGAAATATATACGTTTTAAGTAACAATTAGTTAAAATAATGTTACTAATTTACAAACGGAAGTTCAAACGGTCTCATATAGCTTGTTTTAAAGAACTCCAGCGGAGTACCGTAATTATGATGCAGTAAAATGAGTCCTAAAGTAGCACTTGACTCCGCGAAAGCGTTTACTTTATTGGCGTGACATGCAAAATATACCGGCCCAGCCTCACAGGTCACCTTCGATCTAAGTCCTTATCAGACTGACTTTGGGGTCAACATTTGGATCCACGGTAAAGTATGCTCGTTCGTTTAAAACCTTTATTCCTGTGTTTTAAAAACGTTTCATCACTATTCTCCTTCCACTCTTTGAATTTCTTTACGAACAAAACTTCTACCACACACGATACCATTGATTTTGCATTATTTTATTGCACGGAGAACCACATCTTATACATAAAAAAGCTCAAACATTATCTGAATGTTTTTTAAATTGTCTCTAATAAATCTATCAGCTTGATTTGAATATTGAACGAAAACTTTTTGCACGAAGAAATCATGCAAAGTTTTGTTTTTTCTGCAAATACTGAACACAAACAAACCAATCTAATTTACCAACTGAACAATATATCATATACATTCAAGTCAAGATAAAATAACCGAAAGGTAACTGGGACGAAATTCTAGTTATAAGCAGGGTATGTTAAAACATTTCATACCGGATTACCTTCAGTTGCATGATTCTGGTCCCAGGAGATTTGAATATCTCCACAGCAGAAATAATCTCGTCGTTATTGATTTTAATTGACAGACGGATTGTGAGTTGTTCATAGAGCAGACGAAAAATAGACACGGTGACCTGGACGAGTTCGTTTGCCCTGATTCGATTGGGGGCCAATATGATATAGGATCTGCGATTTTAATGAATTTGTTGCAAACACTGACAGTAAATCACTTACGTCAGTGGTTCCAACTGATAGCCTTGCTGTTGCTGCGCATAACCTTCTATGAACAGGCCCACCAGAATAACAGTAAACAGTGCGCACGTGTACAGCTTCATCCTGCTAAAATGAAGGTAAAAATCGAAATGCTGACAATCTGGGAATAAAAAAGAGCACGCTGAAGGGGGGAATAAAATGACTATTGTCAATTTTTGTTAGGAAAAGAGCTTTTCACACATACTGCTCTGAACTAGAAATTAACGCTTCAAAATAATGAAATTTATCAGTTACATATTATTTAGTATTGCTACATGCTAAATAGTTGGCAATTATTAGGACGGAAACTGGTGCATATTATTATTAAAATTGGAGGAAACACAGTATTAGGGCAGGTATGAAAGGTATGATTCTGTAGAACATTCAGTCATACTGTCTTATTAGCATTTGCGCTCTTTAGATGCTTCAATCACACTTTCATACTATTAGAGCTGCGAATCATGCAAAAGGTTTCTTTTTGCATAGTCTACGGTGGCTAATTCGTGTAGACACTGCTTCCGTTGTGCGTAACGTAACGCCTACGAGTTTGTTCAAAGACTGGCAGAATTTCGGTAAATTATTTTTACTGATCCACCGATATTCTCCAGGTACTCTATGTTTATAAGTGTTCGACTGTGGAAACTCCTAATGTCACTTACTACTCTTTCGTTGATCCATCCCGGGTTGTGCTCTTCCGCCTTATTTAAAATCTTCCGACTGATACAACCAATATAGCCGCTCAAGAGGAACACGAAACGGCAGCCTTGGCTCAAATTTATCAGTGCATGGTGCTCGCGGTGACGAAATATTTCTGTTTTTATTCAAAGCAATTTTCTGCACCTATCTTTTTTTAAGCCTGCATGGTCAAATGCGTACTGTCAAAATATGAATAGTTTTAAACTTTCTGGGACCTCTGGTTCTTTTTTCTGCAAGCCTGGTTTTTTTCTTCACCATGTGCAGGACATTTTGCATGATGTTATTTATTCTTTTCGTCATTTATATACTACTTTTTGGTTGTTTTATATCAATCTTTCAATGGCCATGTTTTTAAACCTATGGTATCATCAGTTTTGGTGAAAAATTGGACTTTTCGAAACAGAAACGACTGTTCTTCTAATTTTCGGGTTGTATCCCGTTGCTCTTCATCAATGAGTTCAGTGGTCGTGAAAAGCGGGTTATAATCGCTGTCCAAAAGCTGTTATTTTTATGTGCCATATGAAGACTGTTGTGTGGATGAAGAAAATGTTGAATATATGGTCTAATATCATGAAGCGAAACCTTCACAGTTTCTAAGACGTTTCTAATTCAAAATAAGACCAGTCAGTTCCTTTAGAATAGGAATTCAACCAACTAATTATATACTCTGTAAATAATAGATACGAAGAACCGTTCGATTATAGCTTGGTCAGTAAATAACTGCGTTTTGTGTCTTTGATTTCAATCGTCTCTCAGTATAACATAGTCAAGAAGGTTTGCGGTTGAGAATAGATGTATGTAACACAGGGTGATACAGTCAAATGTCTTTTGAGAAGTGGACATAGTCTAAGTGCCAGTACGATTCTCGTAAATTGTGTGATCATTCCTCCTCAAAATTATAAACAACAATTAGATAGTCCTTGTGGGCCCCGTCCAAAGAAGCCTACCGCAAGCAATCCGCTAACCGAATTTATCTCATATTTTTATTAAGATCTTTACTGAGAGTTATGATAGTAAAATTATTTTTTTTATCATAAAGTCTCCGCACATAAATAGCTGAAACCGGGTTCACGTTTTCATCCGGATTTATCGTAAAAGTGGTGTGCATCACATTTACTCCCCTCTCCTCTTTTATTCAGCCTTGTGGTCGGTGCAGTCTTCTTCCATTGTTAGGATGGTGGTATTAAACGTTTTCCACGTGGATGTGTCAAACCTTAAAAATCTTTCTCAGAAGCTCCAATAACGGCTTATTGTTTGGTATGCATTTTGCATCTTCAAAGGATAAAGTGTTGTTGTGGGATTGACTTGGTTCTGTGCCGCGCCTTAGGGTATCTAAAGAGGCGAAAAGTCAAGTAAATATGTTTTGTTATCTAGGCAGCTGCATTTCGTGCGAAATTCGGATATCAAAGAAAGTGCCGTCATGCATACAGAAGAGGCTTTTGCATCTTGTCAGCCTCAGTCATCTGTGGTGTCGCTGCGACATTTCCTCATCTATCAAGGTTCGGATGCACGCTGCAGCAGTCTGGCCACTTATTCTGTACGATTCAGAAAGGTGATCATATAGGTTGAAGGGTACTAGAGAATTATTGGTATCTGAATACCAATATCTTTGTAGCATAGCTCGGAAATGGTTAGAGCACCGTATCAGTAATGCCTCGGCTGGACTAACATTGATGGGCGAACAAGACAGATAATTAAATGAAACGCTAAAGCACACCAGACTTAGGAGCATGAAACATGTATAACACATGCCCCCTGATGGGATTCCTCCGCACGTAACGATTGCTGAAGCTGGTATTGGTTGGATGATGAGCAAAGGTGGTAAGTTTATGATATGGAGGAAACGTATTAAAAGCATGATTAGTGGTCTCAGCTATGTAGGGCTTTCTAGGTTCTGTGATTAGGGTCCACAAGATCCACCAGAAGTATGTTAAAGGATGTGGCTACGTGAAGTAAACCTTGGCTCTTTCGAATCCGCAAAGTTTCCTTGACCGAAGCAACTGCCAGTAACTCCGAATGAACTAAGGTCAGTATTCTGAATCGAAGAGGAAGATTTGTTCTAGTTTATTTGCTTAACTTATACTTGTTTAGCTCAACAATTGATGCCAAGCTCGATGGCCATTTGACCGTTACACGTGCGCCCACCAACCGCACCATCTCGAAATATGCGAGGATCAATCCCTTTCGTTTGATGATCTTATCATGGACCATGGGAAACATTACCCTGGTTATCATCTTGGCATAATTTGGACCATCAGAGTGACTGACAGGTGATCTACGCATAGTAAAAAGAGCCAACAAACGCACTCAGTTCAGTTCAGACAACTATCAACCATGCACTGAGTGCGGAGGCTTTAGTTTTCATCTCCTAGCGGCAAACTCAAAAGTAAACAACGAAATAAAAGAGCGTGGAAGGAGTAAGAAGATAATTACAACAAACGCATGCAATGAGGAAATAACGCGGTGAATTTGCTGATCTTACAAAACTTTTCTCAAGATCTCTTGCACACTGTGCCAGGTGTTCTTGTACATTTTCCCACTGGTTTCTATTTCTTCAGCCGGCTGTATCACCGTTTGCATTTTCTATGCTTTAAAAGCTTGTGCTCTCCAAAATGACTGTGTGCGATCGTTTTCAGACTAGTAAACTTGAAGAAAAGCCAGATTGGCGCACTAATTTAGGACTGGTTATTCCTGCCACGTTTGAATTTCACCCATTTGAATACAATTTTTAGGGTATCCAAAGTTCTTGATGCAACCCGGAATGCGCGTCTTCTTGATTGCAATCCGTGGTTTAAACACAGAAAAGACTGGGCACTGGAATTCGGGCTTTTCGGCACTTAAAGCTTGTTTTCAGAGTACAGTTAATTATAGTACGGTTTATTTGGTTCTCATCTTACTGTTCCCGTTCACTTGGTTTGTAGTGTTCCTGAGTGAGGTTTTCGCCTGAGAGATATCAACCAAAACTGCCATATCCGATGAATGGATAACGGTTGTTTGAACTTAGTTTACCGAACTTACTGAGCGTTTCGTATTTATTTAATACATCTTTTCTTTGTGGTAATCCATGAACGTCAGGTAATTAGCATAATTCGGTGGTTGCATATCCCAGTTGAACGTAAATTAAGTAAGGCTGAAAGAGAAGATGCAATTACCTAATTTTGAAAAATATGAACATCAAAGCAGTTCAACAGTCCCAGGCAGCACAAAGAGACACTCGGTCA
Source organism: Fasciola hepatica (assembly GCA_948099385.1). Classification (NCBI taxonomy): domain Eukaryota; kingdom Metazoa; phylum Platyhelminthes; class Trematoda; order Plagiorchiida; family Fasciolidae; genus Fasciola; species Fasciola hepatica. The sequence goes on along the minus strand of CANUEZ040000120.1, from coordinate 11,593,417 downwards.
TCACCTGAGTGTCCCCTAGAAGACGGTCGCAGTAAATCAGTGCAATGTCCCCAGAAACAATCGAAACCTATGGAAATACCAAAGAATCCACCATAAATGCAAAAAGGCTCCAACGAGGATCTCTGCCAAGCCTCATTTTGGGATATTTATTGGTTTGACTCTGACTCCATTAGGATACGAAAATCTCTCAAGTCGTGGACATATGAAAATTTCAAAGCCAGTATTTCATGATTAAAAACCGTGATAATGATAAAAAATATAGACAATTATTGTCCAGTTAACTGTGTATTATGGATTTCGGTATCCCGTTTGTTCGAATGCATTCCCATTAAGGTCGCCATTTTTTGGCGGTGGTTGTTCATCGTCACTAATTTGGCAAGATTGTTGGGCACTGCACCGCGTTTAGTCAGTTTTTGCGGTCCTCTGATGGATATATGCGATTTATTCTCACGCATCTCTTCATCTTCATATGGAAAAACAAACCCTGAACTGGTTTGTTATCCCAAAACTACAATATGGAAGTGCAAGCAGTAGATCGCATTCTACAGGGTCAATACGGCAGATTTCAGTCTGTCCCTCATTTAAAATGGTGATGTAAAAGTTAGCTGCTATGACGTTTGGTACAATTTTTCAGACCATTGTTCCGGTTCAGCGGGTAACGAGTCATATTGTAACAAGGACGATAACACACGGCAGAATACTTGTATTCCCACGGTCACACAAGTCCAGCCATGGCACACATACAGTCGCCTATATAGGCCTTTTCCAGACTGCGCGGCACCAAGATTGCTATTGCCGCTGCTTGAGCGCTTCGGCTGCGTTCTGTCCATTTGCCGGTGGCCGATGGCTTGCTTCTCTTGCCCGTCATTTCCCTTCGGTTGGCCCGACTGTCTCAGTTGACGGCTCGGTCGGCAGCCCTTCACCTGAGCTATCTTGCTGGTTGCCGTAGATCCCGCCGCTTCCTTTCTGGTCATCTGTATGCTTCTTTTTGCCTGCTTCGGGACGCCTCCGACATATTCACCACCTGTTCTTTTGTCTGTGGCCCTCGTTTGGTTCGTTCGTTCGCCTTGATGTTCACGCCGTTCCCTCGCCCCAGCATTCCCTGTTACACTTGCCCTTCCTTTAAAACATTCGGTCCGGACGTGCCAGGGTGCCAAGTCGCATCCGTTAACCCATTTGCCCTGTCGTCCTTGATCGATTTTGAAACTGGAATTCTTCCTCTCTAGTACGGTGTGGGGTCCACTCCCCAGTTTGTGGAACTTGCTGCCCCCCGGACCGGCCACTGCGGGTCTGTTACGATTCCTCAATTTTACCAGCTGTCCGGACATGAACGGATCCCATTTCTGTGTTTGTTTCCGTCTGTCGTACCTTGCCTTGTTAAGACTCTGAGCAATTCTTGTCTGTTGTACGGCCACTTTCTCTAGATGCCTCCGCTCGCGGGTTGTCAGAGGTTTATCATTTTTCATGTTGAGCCACACATCCAGTCGCGTTCTGGGTTCCTGTCCAAAAAGCAGTTCAAACGGTGGCGTCCCCGTTGTTGAATGGTTCGTTGCGCGGTAACTGAGTAATATCTCTGATAGTCCTTCTTGCCAATCACTTCCGTGGTTATTTAGCCACTCCTTCAGCGTTCTGTTGAATCTTTCCGTCATTCCGTTTGCCTGGGGGTGGTGAGGCGACGTTCGTATTCGCCGGATCCTCCACTGTTCCAACATGTCTCGAAATTCCTTCGATTCGAAGCAGGGACCCCGGTCAGTGATGACCGTTTCTGGTACACCAAATCGCGCCACCATATTACCAACAAACACGCGAGAGACCGTATCGCCTGTTTGATCCGGTACCGGGATTGCTTCCACCCAGCGAGACACGTGATCAACCATTGTCATGATGTACCGGTTTCCAGTAACACTCACAGGTAAAGGACCAAAAATGTCCAAACCCCAGCTTCAGAAGACTCGCTGTGCTTCTATGGGCTGCATTGGCGGTGTTGCTGTGGCGTGCTCTCGGTTCCATTGACAATCAGGGCAAGTTCGTATGTAGTCGTCAACGTCGTGCCGCATCGTGGGCCAGAAGACTCTGCGCCGCAATAATTCGAAGACTCGTTGTTGTCCTATGTGAGCACTGTCGTACGCTAGCTGTATTGCTTGCTCACGCACGGCCTCGGGAACAAAAGGCAGTCGTCTGGGTCTCAGACCCTGTCCCACATCAACGTCAACAAACAGCTTGCCATCTTCCGCATGCAATCGCTCCCAAATTTTCATTAGGTCGCGCAGTGCAGGTGAGCTCCCATCTGGTCTTGTTTTGGCTTGAAGATGTGAACAAACTGTCCGCGCCAGACTGTCATTTCTTTGGTGGCTGAAAACATCATCACTTGACATTAGCCGATTCACTGGGATCGCCTCAGCCGGCAGTTGGTCGTCTGGGATCGGGCGGGATAATGCGTCAGGTATTTCGTTTTCTCGTCCGTTAACATGCTCGATTTTAAAGGTGAATTCTTGCAGGCGGTATGCCCACCGTGCCCACCGTGCCAACCTCCCTCTTGGATCTCTTGTTGTCATCAACCACGTCAATGGCTTGTGATCCGTTTTGATACAGAAGTTAGTAGCAATCAGATATGTTCTCCACTTTTCCAGTGCCCACACGATTGCTAAACATTCCTTTTCCGTGGTGGAGTATTTCCTCTCGGTACTTGTGAGCAGTCGGCTGGCGTACTCGATCACCCCAGACGGTTGTGACAATACTGCGCCAATTCCGACGTCACTGGCATCCACAGCTACGGTGAACTTCTCATGCGGCTTTGGTATTGCCAAACAGTTTCGAGGGTTTTTTGCATTTTCCTTGAGTTTCCTGAACGCCGCCTCTGTATCTGACGTCCACTCGAATTTCTTATTCTTCCTCAGTAGTTGAAACAGGACACCAGCTTTCTGGGCAAAATTTGGCACAAGCTTGGCGTCATAGCCGACCAAGCCAAGAAAGGATCTCAGCTGGCGCTTTGATTTTGGCGACGGAAGCTCCTAATCGTCTCCGCTTTCTCGGGTAGGGGTTTCAGTTTTCCTCCTCCAACAATATGTCCCAAACGAACGGTTTTGTCACGAGCTATCTGGCACTTCTTTGCACTCAATTTCAAACCCACTACTTTGATTCTCTCTAGGACTGCGCTTAATCTGGACACATGCCCGTCAATCGTCCTTGAAAATACCACAATATCATCCCCATTCACCACAACACCATCCAGGTTTTCCAGTACCTGCAGCAGCAAACGCCTGAAAGTAGCCGGTGCGTTACACAACCCAAAAGGCATCCGCAGGAACTCATACTGCTTCCCATTGACACAACGCTGTTTTCTATCTGTCGCTCACAAGCGCCGGTAGCTGCCAATAGCCCGACCTCAAGTCGATCAACGACGGCACCTTCGCGTCATGAAGCTGCTCAAATATCTCCTCGGTTAGTTGCATTGGAAACGCGTCCTTAATTGTGACACGGTTGAGTTCCCGGAAGTCAACGCAAAATCTATACGTCCCATCCGACTTCCCCGTTAACAACACTGGTGAGGAATACGGGCTCATGCTTTCCTGATCTATTCCCTTCGAAAACATGTCCCGAACTTGCTTCTCAACTTCCGGTACGACTTTCCGCGGCAGCCTCCGATAAACTGGCTTGCAAACCGCACCCGGCACCAAGTTGATCCTGTGTTCTTGTCAATCGCAAAAGCCGTACTCGTCATCTGGTGTCGAAAATAACTCCGCATACCTCTCGAGGCACTGTCTGACACACGGCACTGGACAACCTGGAACCGAGGAAGCTTTTACAATACCAGCGCGGTTCAGCCGGCCCCAGCAGGATTGCAGCTCGATATCCTTCCCCCAACCCACAATCGATAAGCTTCAAAATCGATTTTGGCCCCGATACGTTCACAAATCAACCCCAACAATTGTCTCGGCGACCCCTCCAACCAGTAACATCTCATGCGTCACACGAACGTCGTCGATCTAAACCGCTAGCCGCTGCTTTCCCGCTACTCTCAGAGCCTCCCCTCCGACTGCACGCACTCGTATTTCACATGGCCTCACTACAATTCCTTCAACGCGAGGTGTCACAGATACCCCAGCTCCCGTATCTACAACTGCAATTTTACGTTCGCCCCCAATTATGATCTCAACCATAGGCACCCCCTTTGACTTGAGTGTGGATAAAGAAAAGCAAGAAGAGAAGCGTTTTTCTGGACAAAATCGGGCAAAATGTCCTACTTTGCTACATACAAAACACCTCCCTCGTGCTCCATGCATCAATGTGTCATTATTGTGTTGTGTTTGTCGGTTGAGTTCCAGTTTTAATTGTGCGATTTCTTCGCTCATCTTCTGCAACGTGGACTCCAAATCCGATTGCTCTAATCGGGAAACTGTCACTTCTTCTTGGGCTGCACGAACAATCATAAACAGGCGTTCTGTATCATTCACGCCGCACGCAACTGCCATTCTCAACCTGCCTTGGACATCCGGGGCCATGCTTTGAACGAAACGATCACGAACAAGGCGTGCCCTAGTTACGCCACTTGCTTCGAGCAGCCCGATCGACAGCTGACGCAACAGGTACTGATAATGAACGACTGGGTCTTGGGTGCTGTCGTAACGAGCCGTGTTGAATCGGTCCATTGCTTTCTGGCGATCACCTTCCTGTGTGAACTCCTTCACCAGCCCCGCACGGAGCTCCCGATAAGTGGGGCTTGTTTTTCCTCCCATCTTCAGATCATACACCGCCTTGGCACGCCCAGCCAGCAGTGCCCCAAGCACCGCCAACAAAAGTGTGTCTCCTTTTACTCCGTTGCATGCCGATATCCTTTCAAAATCTGTGATCTATTTCTCCACACCCCCATCCGCGAACGTAACAGGCCAGGGAAAATTCATCACGTGAGCGTGGTCACGGCACCAATGTATCAAGGACGACAACACACGGCAGGATACTTGTATTCCCATGGTCACACAAGTCCAGCCATGGCACACGTACAGTCGCCTATATAGGCCTTTTCCAGACTGCGCGGCACCAAGATTGCTATTGCCGCTGCTTGAGCGCTTCGGCTGCGTTCTGTCCATTTGCCGGTGGCCGATGGCTTGCTTCTCTTGCCCGTCATTTCCCTTCGGTTGGCCCGACTGTCTCAGTTGACGGCTCGATCGGCAGCCCTTCACCTGAGCTATCTTGCTGGTTGCCGGAGATCCCGCCGCTTCCTTTCTGGTCATCTGTATGCTTCTTTTTGCCTGCTTCGGGACGCCTCCGACATATTCACCACCTGTTCTTTTGTCTGTGGCCCTCGTTTGGTTCGTTCGTTCGCCTTGATGTTCACGCCGGTCCCTCGCCCCAGCATTCCCTGTTACAATATGATTTCATTGATAACATCGACAGCCCTGTAACAGCGACAGACTCACCCGTAGTAGTTGCCGAGTAACAAGTCCTAGTTGCTACTACCTGTGCCGTTGTTAGGTAATTCATATTGAACTTTGAAATATAGATATTTTTGAGAACATGATGGGTAACACTACGTGAATTCCAAAAAAGGAATCCGCATCAACTGATTTGGCTGCGACCAATTTCGCGAACGGTAAGCCTTATGGTGATCCGCAATATATGCAACAGAATTCTTATTCAGTGTTGAGGAAATTAAATCTAAGACATCAAGGAAAACAATGTGTAGACTTTCAGAAGGTAATTCCGTTTGTGAACTAAGATTTTCCGCCTTTTCTTTCGCCAGGGATGTTGTGAGGCAAGCTGCAGTACAAATGCACTCACCGACGACCGTTTCGAGGATTTTGTTACAAGCTCGGAGACAATTAAGGCTTAGTTTGCCGCTGGACCCGAAGTCGTTGCTGAGGTCACCAAGGAGGATCCAATAGAAAAATGTTGGCGCCGGTGGATATGTACATTTTTGGCTAAGTGAAAGACAATACTTAAAAAGGTCATACATCAGCCACAGATGCACACATCTTGGCTATTGCATCCTACGCCGACTCATTTCCCCGTCCATCACTGGAAGGCTACACTGTGGTTTTGCTTCTCGAAATTGCTATCAAGGCAGTCGCTATACTGGCAGTTCCCTGTTTGAAGTACTACCAGTGGACGATAGCCCTGTTTCCCAATGACTACCTACACAGTGTTTGTCTCGGAAGTATGCGACGATTATTCGGTCTTTATCATGGACTTAATTCTGGACGTAGACCCATTTTCGGTGTCAGTGGTGCGCGATAAGTAAGTGAACACTTGAAAATCATAGAAAAATACGTATCCATTATTTCAATAACCCCTCAGGACCCAAGTTATAACGCACTCAGCGATACCAATTACGCCAACCCCCATCAAAGACACTGCAAGACATTATGAAGTATGTAAAAGTTTAGTATAGGTTGTGATATTCCGTTCCTAGTAAGACGAAAATAGAAACGAAGATAACAAATGTAAAAGACTAAGTTTCTGAATGTAGTACTTATGGAAAAACTCTGGTTTGTATGTTCAAGTTTGGATGTCGCGTCCAATATTTGTAGTTATGATAAACGATCTCACAACTCGTGTTGTCAAGGTACAGAAAACGTTAGAGAACCTTTAACTTCAGTTTGCAAATTTGAACAATGCGGATACATCGACGCAGCTGTTGCATTGCATTATTCCCGTGCGGAATGCATGGGATTTCTACAGATTGAACGAAAAATTGGAGGGTGACACCCTTTACGAACAAATAGCAACTTCCGTTTTTACAGCTCCGAGATTCGCAGTTACGATTTATGTTCGCCACAGGAGCAAGAACTATCGATAAATGCGTGCTTCAGATTATGCAGCCAGTGGTTTAGGACTCTTGTAGAAAAACCGCTCGGAAATACGTCGGTTTTTGGCTGATTTTTGCATAGTTTTTATTATTATGCTGGCCATTCTTAGAGCGGTTTCTGAGTAGTTTCTGACCAGTTCCCCAGCGATTCGTACCCATGGTTTGAAATAAAGGATAGACTTCAATAATTTATATCACTTTTCTCAAATTACGTTTTAAGGTGCCTCGTTTTTTCTATTTCCCAAGTTATGACTTTCCATACAAATGTGCTTATTTAACCCATTTCGAGGGCATAAAATAGAGTGATCTACAAGGATGTATCTCAGGGTATTTCAATGAAGTAAACCAACGCCAACTTATCATAGTGCATTACTCTGGCCGTCGGTTTCTCTTGTATCAATTCAGTTTTGATCCGTGTAAAATGGCTACGAATTAAACCGATCGAAAACCGATGTTACGAACGCGCTGTGTGGTATAAGGGATTGTCTTCTGCAAAAGTTAATTTGGCGGAGTGTTCTTCGGCGATACTCGTTTGCAAATACAAACGTTTGCAGAATAATTGTCGGCCAGTGTGGTGTTCCGTTATCTTATTCTGTATATAAAAGCACCAATTCACCTTTTCAAGACGTTGCGGTACAAACCGACGATGTTGAGGTCAGTCGTGATTCGATCAGTTTTATTTTCCTATTCTTTACTTAACTATCCGATAGGTCTATTAGTAACGGTAACAATTATAACTACGTTTTGTACTACCCTGGTTCAATAAAAATTTCTATCGTTTCACTCGTTCTAGAATCTGCGAAGTGCATCGCAAGAACACATGGACAAATAACAACTGTTCATTAAAAACTGCAGTTTACGTGCACACATCAAATCGGCAAATTACAACTGTGTTTCGTAAAACAATTATATTAACTTGTATTTTTAATATAATAACTGGTTTAAAACATCGGACTTTTGCACGCACTTTGGGAATTAACTCAGCTAAATGGTGTACGCGGAATTATGTTTAAGGTTATCGTTACACCCGTGAGGAATTTTCATTATACACTAGAATAATAGCATATTAGTTGGGAGGGATCCGTGCATTTAGGTGTACTAAGCCCAAATTAGTACTTAAAACTTATTGGCGGTGAGAGAAACCGTTTTTATTCATTTTCGGTGACCGTCACCTGAGTGTCCCTTTTTGTTCCACAGGGGCCACTCAGGTGACGTTCAGGTGACGGTCGTGCTACTTGCGACATAAAAAAGAGACGATCTGTTAGACTTGCGTCCTGGTGGAAACTTAACAGAACTGAAATGGTTTTCTTGAAATAAATGTTTTCTAATATGACAGAATGTATAAATTTCAAATGTCATAGCCGTTAGAATTGGATTGAGATGTTCACGCACAACCCAGTCAGCACAATACTCCAAAATATGCTTCAAAGTAGCCAAACATTAGTCCTGTTTGAGACACTCCAGCAACGTTTTGGGGAAACTTTCGAACACAATAGGAACGGACCAAATTATTTCCTGACCTTTTAATTCTGGTAAGCTTTCCTACATCCATTCATCTTCAGATATTGGTTTATGAACTTTATAAATTTTCGTTTGAGAAAATAACATGGTTTGTAAACATTTAAGGATACTCTCAAAAAGTAGCTGGCAAGATCCTCGTATTTTCCAATATCGGATGTCCTCAAATACTGTAGCATCTTAGAAAGAAGTGAACATATACTTCGACTTTGGGAATCATACTAAGAGCGACAGGAAAAATCCTCCAACCTACCTAGAGAGGCCTTCCGGGACTACAACATGCACTCCTGCGTTAATCTGGAATGTTCTTCACATGTTCATACTTCTCTTATCCCCTTTATTTTTGGAAACCATTGATTCGGACTCTTTGGTTTATTATATATATATATATATATATATATATATATATATATATAGTTGTAACAAACAGCCCGTTCGTAAGATCATTCTCCGACCGGTTTCCGGTCTGTGTGCTTAGCAGTCATTCTTCTATCCGTCACAACTGAATGATACAAAGAAAACTTATGACCATGGCACTGTTCTTTTCACGTTACATGTTGTTCCCATGAATGCCTTTTATTACCGGTTGGTATTAAAACGGACTTTAGTTACAGGTAGTCCTGGTTTCTGCACCTTAAGATTAGTAAAATAAGAAGGATCATTAGAATTTCATCGTTAATTGGGTAAGAGGGAGAAAGAGAAAGGTGCTACAAAGTGACAGACGTTATCGAAGTATATCTCGTATTTCACTCGTTCGTTTTAACCGCTCAGAAAACGTTCAGAAGCTACTCGGAAGCCAGTCAGAAATCTCTCGAATATCTATCAACGCAACAACACAAACCATTCGAAATCTGCCCAAGAACCGATCGGTTTCGGAGCGATTTGGGGGGGTTTTGCTACATTTGTATCAACGAAAAAAGCAGCTCGTTGAATAGTTTTCACATAAAATCTCTCAAACTTAAAATTATTCTGCATGCTTGGTTTATATCCAATAGTTTCGATCATGCCTAGGATTCCAAGTATTACGTATTACACAGTATACTAAATAGTATACTTATTCAGACTATGAAATGAACTTGTGCATTTCGTATTATACTGAATCGAAAAATGGAATTTTCGAGTAAAAGCTTATGCTCAAAGCAGCATAGTCCGATAAACTCTAGTGGCAAATAACAGTGACGAACCATATGGCCGGAAAACGCATCCGGAGAATAAGTTTGATTGCTCCATTCGATTTGGTAAATAATAACTGAAGCAGACAAACAAACGCCGATGATAAGATCAGACCAGGGCACAGAATATGAAGGCTTGAGCTGAATTTGCGTCCAGTTTCTCGCACTCAGAGCTTCAGAGATTCTCAAATGCTGCGACACAAAAATGAAAACAGCTTTCATTCCATTGGTCACTACAATGCGGCAGGTTTCTAGTTGTCCCACTCTCCTGGAAGAAGTGCAAACGACTTCGGACCCTACTGAGCTATGAGACAGGGTAGCAGCCTTCACTGAAGTTGGGACCTTGATGCTCACATTCTTTGGTTCTCTCTGGAGACTGTCGTAGTGGTGCTTGTTTGGATGATTTTGAAGGCTTTCTATCTTTCTGCTGCTTAAAAAGCACAACTTGGGGTGTAGTAGTAAACTTTTGACCATAATAAAAAACAAACCAAAAAAAGGACAGAAATCTAACCATGATAATGAAGAACAAATAATAACACGTGGAAATAGAAGAATACGAGGGAGAGGAGTTCAAGGACTTGGAAATTGGTTAGAAGTGGCAGCGATGATGGCTTCAGCGAGAGTGAGAATGCACTAACTGAAGATGTCAGATATAGGACACTTCACCGTACTAGGACTCTACCTGCAATGCGACACAAGCCAGTCTCTGCTACGTATTCGGTTCAATCCCGAAACATGTTGAGGATCTGTTGTGTTTTGGGTGGTGAGTTACATGTTACGTCGTGTTTTGTGATAGCAGGGAAGCAAATCTCTGAGCCACTTTACTAGGAGCTCACTTCACTTTTTTTCTGGCCTTTGATTTTTAGGCATCTGTGCTTCCTCAATGTCCTCGGGGTTTTTTGTAACACCATGGAGTCATAGAAATTTCCAGGCCTCCAGACAGTCCACAGGTGTAGTTCTGGTTACAATTCACGAAGTTTTGCAAGGTTTGACGGACCCATGTACCGCAGTTTCACAGCGTCACCCGCTGGTAAATCAGACGGTATTGAGGGAAAAAAGGGCTGAGATCGAATTGGAGGTTTAACAGGACGGGGCTCTGTGGAGCGGCTTTGAAAGCACTCCGTGGATAACCTCTTGCCTCTGACTGACGGGGTAGTTCCTCTTAGGAAGGTTCGTCGGAGTTGCGCTTAGCCAGAAGAAGAACGCCGCTTGAGCAACATACCGTGAGAACGGTGGTCACAAAAGCTACCTGTAGTATTTAGCAGAAAGAGTTAAGTCGGGTAATATTCAGGAAGAGTGCAGAAGGAAATGTCGGGAGCTTCTAGCCGAAAAGGCCAGGTCATGCCCGAAGAAGCGTCACAAATAAGTGCAGTCCCAGGCGATTGTAAGAGTGGCTGTTGGAAACGTGAAAGGTCGCCAGGTTTCAGCAGCCACTAACAACCTGGGGTACGCAGAATCCCCTCAGCACCACTTCCAGCATGAGTAGAGACGAGAAAACGGGACCTCAGGCCTTTCGCGAATCGCCGCCGACGCTGTACTCTGAAAGCCTTAGGAAGCCATTGAAAAGAACTAATACTGAAAATCCTTCCAAATGTTCTACTTGCTTTGCGAATTCGACTATATTTGACATTACTTTGATAAGATCGCCCATTTACCACAATTTTGCACGTTTGTTTTCTCGTGTGAAGCATTTGAATTTGGCCTTGAAACGTTTCTGACCTTCGCGCTTGAGCAACGTGGCCTTGAACCTCTAGGTTTTACTGTTGAGTCTACGTTGTAGCATACATGAGGTTTTGTATATATTTGTACTCTTTGTGAATTTTAATTTGGTAATCTATCCACAACTTCCGTGGGTAATAGTGTAGGCCCAAAGCAGTGGAAAACCCCTGTTATCAGCCCCTGTTTAGAGAGGGTTCACAGCATGACTCTCATAACTGCCGTCCAATAAACCACACCCCTGGTGTATGCAAATTACGGGGCGAATCTTCAAGCCTAAACCAGCTGCCTATCTTCCGTCCAACAAACAACTAAAGTTTGGTCAGCCATGCCTCATCAAATTGCGGTCGTGTTCTTCCTGTAACGACCGGTCGTGGAAAATACCCCTAAAACCCCTGCGATTCAGTGTTTTTCTTGACATCACTCACTTGCTTACAATATGGGCGTGTCTTTACGAACGGTTTGTTTTTATGGACCAATTGTTGTTTGTTCGCGCCCAGGGCGCCACTTTGTTATATCCTTGTTCTAAACCTGCCTGACGCACGTGCTCCTTGCTCGAGCGCCGCAATTCGGTTCCTCGTTTGTTGAGTCCTTGTGATCTCATTATTGAGGTTTGTATCTTTTTGTTGTCACTGTTCATTCAATAATCTAGTATCGAAAAATATCACGGATGATCGCCTTTTGATTTCGGGATTCGTTGTGAATTTGGCTACGCATTGCTCAAACGTGTGTTACGATTCCTGACAGCCTGACTTCTCGAGCGCTCTAACCTCAGCTGCTAACGATGAGATATCTTCTATCATCTTTTTCCTGGATCTTCCAAAAGCTTTAAACTGGGTACCCCACCGGAATCTGGCGATTGAATTCAAACTTCTGGGTCTAGCTGCCTCGCTGCAATCGTGGTTCTCTCTTGATCCACCCTCCACTTCTCGGGTGGTACTAGTATATGGTCACTCACCTCCCGACAGGCCTATAACAAATGGTGTGGTCCAAGGCATTGTTCTCGTACCATTACTGTTTGTTATACATATCAACGATATCTTTCACAGGCTCCGCTGTGACACTCCATTCCCTCTTGCGAACGATATCAAAATAGCTAAATAACAGCCAACGGGATCTAAACTCACTTAGTAGTTCGAGCATATTGTGACAAATAAAAACTTGCCTATTCAGGGGTTCTTTAGTTCTCCGTAAGTGCCAGTTACCCCAAGGCGGCGCTGTAACGTACATGCGTGAAAATCCTCCCTAGCCGTCTTCATATACTTGCATTGTTGTTGCTATGCTCTTTATCTTATTGACCCTGGAACAAGTACAATATGCATCAATCACCACACTTCAACATTTGTTTATATTTTGCCTACGTGAAGTGGCATAATTTTGATTCAAACTTGGACTGCCGTAAAGGTGGTACCTGACATTGGCATTTGTTCAACTCTGGTCTTCGTTGTTAGACGTTGTAGTCGTACAGTTGAGGTTTGTACATATTTATATGTGCGTAACTTGTTAATCCAGCACCGTAGAAACTACGAATCAATCTTGTTCTGGTTTTGAGATTCGTTTTGAATTGGCTACGTGTTGCTCCCAATCAGAATAACCGTTACAGCACTCAACTTGGAATCACCTGGAGGAAACCAATCGGAAAAGCCAAGAAGAGGACAAAGACAAACCGAAGCTGGACAGGATGTAACCCGGCAAGTTCCTGGGGTATTTTTGAGTGATACTGATTCCTTAGACATTGCTAGGTCTGCTAGTCCTGTCAGTGCAACTTCATGTACTTCAGCTAGTCTTACAGAATTTAAAGATGATGATATTCACCGATTGAGAATGGTTGAATTAAGAACCTAGCTGAGGCAGGCTAGGGAAGAAGCGGAATCTGTCGGGAAAGATCAACTCCAGAGACGGGAGTGAGAGGTGACTTTGGAGACCACATAGCATACGGCCATTCAGCCCAGAAGCTCCGTGGAACTATGAAGGTCGACTTGTACCACGCTATTGACATACCAAGAGTGGAATTGTCCCCATTCGATGGGAGCGTAGAACAGTACTGTAAGTTCGAGAGCTTTGTGGAAAGGAGAGTATCCGATACAGGGCAGAGATTCTTGTATTTACTGCATTATTGTTGTGGAAGGGCCAGGGAAGCAATCGACGGGTGCTCGACGCTGGAGCCCGAAGAAGGTTACACTCGGGGGCGTGAAATTCCCAAAAACCTATTTGGGCAACCATTTAAAGTCTCCCGGAATTTGATCTATGTTGTACTAATATTGGTTTGTTTCAGAGACGCCCGAAGCATGCCATATGCATTATTTTATTGATACAGGTGATGGAATGGACAGATATAATTCTATAAAATGTGGAAACTTGCAAGAAAATGTGGGATAAAACGGCTCAGAAAAGGAAATGAAGTAGGATAAAAATAGGATAAATTTACGCTTACCATAGAGGTTGTGGGGAGTTTCACTGAACTCAAGGGCAGATTTGAATGAACGCCCATTGAGGTTGAAAGTCAAGATCAGATGGGGAATATGACTGGTCCAGGTGGAGACATCTGTAGGCAGACTGATAAACATGAGAAAGGTTATAAATCGGTATAAAGAACTGAAGTAGCGGGGGACGATGGAGAAGAATGTGGGGTGCATTGCAGTGGATTAGACGTCAAAGAAGCTTTGGTACACTGCAATGGACTGTCGGCGGACAGGGCACAAAACTCATCGTAAAACAGGGAGCGAGCAATACAAGACGTAGAGGGCTGATCAGATGACAAAAAACATTTAGAAGCATTGGATACCGTAGATGTGAGGCACAGATGTAGAAGTGCTGGATGCATATCATAACGGTCGGTGGGATGATAGCGAGAGAAGTGGCCGGTGAGGAACTGCAAGATGCAGTGAGCGTGCACGTATACATACTTGCGCAAGTTTGTATATATATGTTTATTATATATATATATATATATATATATATATATATAAAGAGGAGCAGGAGCAATAACAATGGGGTCCTAGAAAGAAATTATAAGTCATTGGGAGGGGTTGGTAAGCTTAGATCAAAGGGTCGTAGAATGAACTTTGGGATTTCGTGGTGGATTATATTCATGACAGGTGCACATGGCGGCCCAACTGAGAGAAAAGGAATGCGAAAGCAGAAAAGTGATAAAGACTGTGAGGGGCAGTTCATGGAAGAGTGAAGATGAAGGAAAGGATCGGACAGATCAGGTAAGAATGGGTCTAATTATTTGATCAATGCAGGCAAAACGCTCCAAAGGCGAGTTGGGCTCTCTAGTCAACATGGTAAAAAAAAATGCGGAACTGCAGCATCGCATTGAATCACCTAGATTACCGATCGGACCTGAACGCACTGCACACACTGGAAACCATAGTGCACAGTTTACCCACAGAACAACAGGGTTGGTGGGCCGAGGAAGCCGAAGGCATCAGTAGATTTGGGCGGGAAACCACGTTTGAAGACATGACGCAGTTTATAGATCGTCATGCCCGAATAGCAAACAGTATTTTCGGTTACTTGTGCGCAAGACGAGCAAATTACCCAGAATTACGACGACGCAAAGCTGGACCAGAGAACCAGGTAGAAGCCAACCATGGGCAAACAAACGCGCATTATCTCGCGAAGGTGAAAACCTGCCGGTGTGTAAAGCTTGTGGGGCGCCTCATCGGCTAGCGGAATGCCCTCGCTTCCGCAAGGTGGACGTCGACGAACGGTGGGCAATGGCTAAGAGACCAAGCGCTTACTTCGTCTGTCTCAACGATTCACATCGAGTAGTGATGTGCCGAACGAAACCCAGTTGTAGTCAGGATGGATGCCATGGGAAGCACCATTACCTGCTACACAAGTGCCAGATTTTGAATGCCAAAGAACCCCCGAAGCAAAGTGTGGTCTGCAGTGTCTCGCTCCACTAACAAGCCCATTCGCCCGAGAGTAATAGCGGTTGGCATAGAAGCCTCAGTTGGGGTTATAGGAGTGTTGGCCTTCGTAGATAGTGGCTTGGATACCACGCTAGTACGGACAGAGTTTGCAATGAGATACGGGATCAGATGGAATCAATCTTGATTTGCAGTGAGCGCAGTGAGTGGCACCCAGGTCACCCGGTCGACCAAAGTGCACCTACAACTCGTTTCCTCTGTCAACAACGATAGGGCAAAAACCCTAGAAGCATTCACCATAAAGGACCTGCCGATGAGAGCATCCCAGTCAGTGCAATCGATTCTGACTCAATGGCCGCATCACGACGGGGTTACGATTGAAGAGTGGCAGAATAACGAAATTGATCTGCTGATCGGTTGTGATGTACCGGAAGCGCATTGGGTCCTGTATCAAAGAATAGGAAGCCGCAAAGCACCCTATGCAGTACGCACTATATTCGGCTGGACGTTTTATGGTAGTACAGATGGGAGATGCCGCAGACAAATCCAAATCAACTGCACTTCGGTGGAAACGGCGAACATTGAACAATCATTCCAAGAACTGTATAACACCGAATTTGCCGACCTGGCCATTGATAGGGATGTCCCATCACGAGAAGATAAGGCGGCTGTTAAAATGGTAGCCAAGGATGCCAAGTACATAGTAGGTCGTTTCGAGGTTCCTGTCCGTGGAGACCCAACATTAAACCTATGCCAAACAGCCGAGAAATAGCTCTGAAAAGATTATGCTTCCTCAAAATTAGGCTAATTCAAGAACCACAATTAAGAATGGAATACACGCGAGCCATGCAACATAACATCGATTTCGGGTCATTTAGAAAGAGTGGATACTTTGGTTGTCAACGCAAATCTGAGGTGGTACCTACCTCATCACCCGGTTGTGAACCCGAAGAGACCGGGGAAGGTTAGGGTGGTTTTCGACTGTGCCACAAAATGTCAGGATGTGTAACTCAACGACCATATACTACAGAGCCCAGACTGGACAACACTGCTAGTCGAGGTCTTATGTCGTTTTGGGTTAGGAAAAGTGGCCGTCTCTGCGAACATACGTGAAGTGTTTCTACAAGTAAAGGTGCCCGTTGAAGATAAAAACGCCCTTCGTCTTCTCTGGTGGCCCTAAAACGACGCAGATCGCGCACCTGACGAGTGCAGACTGACCGTTCACCCCTTCGAGACGGTATCATCCCCCTCCTGTGCTAATTTTGCCCTCCGGGAAACCCTCAAAAGTTTCGGCGGCACCAGCAATTTGCCAGGAAGAGAAATGGACCACTTCCACGTGAACAATTTTTTGTGTTCCTTTGACCACCCAAATACTACTATTCTTTATATGACCGAACTGATCGCCACTCTAAGGGCCGGGGGATTCAACCTCACTAAATGGATTTCAAACAGCAAAGAGGTGCTCAATGTTATCCCGAAGACCCAGAAAATTGAGTGCACAAGAGAGCTTTTGGTACCCTCCTCACAAACGGGGCACACGCTTGGAGTTCAGTGGAAACCCGAAGGTGACGAATTCATTTTCACTCTGGACCTACCTAAACTATCAGCCACACGAGGAGGAATCCTGTCATCAGTCTCAAGCCTCTATGATCCCCTATGTTTAGTTCCGCCATGGTTGTTACTGGGAATGTGCTTGCTACAATTGCTGTGCCAGAGAAGGACGGGTTGGGACGAACCTCTCCAGGATGATGACGATAAGCGATGGCGCTACTGGCTGTACAGCCTGGAGGAACTTGGTGAGATCAAAATGCAAATATGCTTGACGTGAATCCAGTGAACCAACGACGCCCAACTCCACTTATTTTCTGATGCATCAGAAATAGACTACAGGATAGTGGCTTACGGCTGCTGGGTGGACGAAAACGGTGGGCGGCACAGTCATACATGATTCGCAAAGTGGCTCCACTGAAAAGGGTGTCTATTCCAAGGCTGGTACTGACGGCAGCAGTACTGGCCGTGAAAGCCGCGATGCTGTTTAGGAGATACTACGATCGGATAAACTTGGAACCAAACTTCTTGACGGACTCAGCCACGGTACTACATTACATAAACAACATCACCACTCGCTTCAACACTTTCGTGGCCAACGGACTCACTAAAATCCACCAGTCGACTAAAACCGATCAATGGCACTATGCACAATCCGCCAGTAAACCCGGCTGACTTCTGCTCAAGGGGCCTGAAAACACTAGAGAGGTTGCTGGTGTGGGCGATTGAACCAGACTTCCTAACTGCAGCTAAAGAGATGTGGCCAACGCTATTAATACCTAAGGCCGTTGGTGGCGATATCGAGACCAAAAGACTGATACTGACTACAAAACTCACGGGAAGCTTAAGCTTAGTAGGAAAACTGTGCCACTTTCCCGACTGGAAAAAAACGTTAAGAGCCGTGGTCTGGTGACCACGGTACAAAGCATTCCTACTGATTATGAAAGACGCAGGACCACAAAACACAGTAAGTGTTCGGACGATGCTACAGAGCAAGGTGAATCAAGCCGAACTGGACGTTCTACGTCTACTACAACAGGACGCTTTCCCGTTCGAGGCCCGCGAGCTAGCCAGGATGGATGATAACACCGAAGAAGGCAGGCTGTTGCACAGCAGTTTCCGAAGATTAAACACTATGCAAACCAACGGACTACTGAGAGTTGGAAGGCGGCTGACGAATTCAAATCCAGAGTACGAAACAAAACACCCCATACTATTCCCTGGTGACCACTACATAACGAGATGTCTGATAGACCATATACATCGGGAAGAAGGACAGGCAGGTCTGAACCACTTATTGAACAATATTGTAAAGGAGTTCAGGAAACCCCGTTCCATGCATTAGCATCCATATTACAAACGATATTTATCATTCGCATGAACTATCTTTGCTGGAATTCCGATTGTTTGTTTTATTTTTTTAAATCTTTGTCACAAACCGGACTCCTACCGTTGCCTCGAGCGAGAGTCGCTCAGCTTGAATTTCGTTGTGACTGTATTTGGTAATCTCATCTTCTGTAGCTAACCTTTGCTGTAACCCAGCTGCAGTTGTTGATTTGTTGTCCAATTTGGAGCGAAAGAGCCCAGAAGGAACACTATTGGGGTTTGATTATTGTAAAATTAATTAATTTGTTGTATATAGTACCGTAGCTATTTGGAATCGACTGTGTTTTGAATTGTGTCGAAATTGGTTGCTACGCGTCGCTCGAGCGTTCCGGTAGCTGGACTTTATAGTACTCAATATCCTTGGCAATTGCTGAGGCATGAAATTACGCAGTGAATTGGCAAACCGTTCCGAATCAAAGGACAATACCCTGCAGGTGAACCAAAACCCTCTGCCCGTAGGTGTTGGTCATGTTTCTTGCTCAGGCTCTAGTATATCAGGTTGTTCTAAGGTTATCTCGGTTTCCCATAGAGCTAGAGCTGATCTGTTGTTAGCGGAGTTGAAGGAGAAGCAGGTTGCAGAACAATTAGAGTTAGATGAGCAACGTAAGCTGCTCCAGGTGAGGAATGAGACGGAAATGGCGAAACTGCGTTTGGCACTCCCTGAGGAAGAAGATCTAGTCAACAGAGATGAAGTCAAGGGTGGAGTAATGATCAGTGAACATCTTTCTCGTTACCTAGGTGATTGCCACGCGCAGAACGATGCACCACGAACAACAAGCTTGGTTCCAGTGGCGGAACCTGCAGTGAATTATCGTTTGGACTTACCCGGGGTGGAACTGGAGTCATTTGCGGGCTGCTCGTCAACGTACTGGAGGTTTGTGAAACAGTTCGAATATTACGTCGAAGGTAGAGTTCAAGACGATGGCCAGCGCCGTCTTTATTTGATGCATTACTGCAAGGGACAAGCAAGGGATGCGATTGCCGAATGTGTTATGTTGCCTCCAACAATGGCATACAATAGGGTTGGGGAAATCCTAAAGGATCTGTATGGGCAAGATCATGTAGTGGCTTGTTCACTGATTGACGGCTTACTGCAAGGTCTGAAGCCTCTGGTGGAAGATTCGGATGCCCTGACCAAATTGTCGTTAAAAATGCTGAACTGTGAAGTTGCCCTCACGCAGATGAATTGCATGTCAGACCTCAATTCATTGCAGACTATGGAACGTATCACTCGAGTACCACCAACGCGTCTCCAGGATTTGTGGGCTAGGACCGTTGATGATATTTTGGGAAGAGGAGACGAACTGAGGTTCCAAGATCTGCAGCACCTAGTGTCCCGTGAGGCACGGATTGCTCGAAGTAGGTTTGGCAAACTGGCTGGCAGTAGCAAGGCTCAGGGGTATTCGCGGTCATCCAGTTGGAGGAATTATGCACAAAACCAGCATCCAGAAGCGACACGGTTCATGCCAAATCAGGGTAGTACTTTGTTGGTCGCAGCTAATAGGTGTTCGGTATGTAATGGAATACACGCACTTGAGGAATGTCAGCGATTCCTTTCTCGTGATATACCCGGTCGTTGGGCATTGATCAAAGAAATCAGGGCCTGTTTTTCGTGTCTCAAGTGTAGACATCTGTCTAGCAACTGTTCTGTTTCCAAACCATGTTCAACATCAGGTTGTCCGAAACGGCACCACCCTCTACTGCACGTTGCACAGAAGCAATGTGCCTATCGAGTCACGCAAGATACATCACAAGGGCTGCAGCTGGATAAGCTGGGTACAGACGAGGCAAGAAAGCCTGGGCAGCGGACCAATAATTGTGCGGCTACTCTTAGGCCAGAATGTCGGGTCAGTTTAGGTGTACTACCAGTGCGAGTAGACGGACCGGGGGGCTCTGTGGAGACCTACGCTCTGGTGGACAGCGGGTCTGGTGTGACTCTAATACAAAAATACATTATGGAGCTGGTGAGCTTGAAGGCATCCCCGACCTTACTTTCGATTTCGATCGTAGATGGGACTACTACTTGGAATTCGGGAATAACGGAGCTGCGACTGAACTCATTGTCAGAGAATGATTTCGTGAATGTAGAGAGAGCCTTTTGCGTTGATAGGCTACCAATCCTAGCAGTCCAGTACTGCACAGATGCGGACATTTTATCCTGGCCTCACCTACATTGCATCCAAAGACAGAATCTGGAAGATTCGAGAGTGCGGATCCTGATAGGTGCCGACGTCCCAGAAGCATATTGGGCATTAGAGCAAAGATGCGGCAAAAGAAAACAACCCTATGCTGTGCGGACGATTTTAGGATGGATTGTTCTTGGTCCGATAAACCAGAAACCACGTTTGTGAGGACAGTAAACTACACTGAGAGGGGAATAGACCCCTTAGCAGAACAGATCGATCGACTGTACAATGCCGATTTCTGCGATGGGTGTGCATCGGAAAACTCTCCTTCATTACAAGACAAACAGGCTGTTGATATGGTTTCCAATGCCACAACCTGGTTGGACGGACACTATGAAGTTGCACTTCCGTGGAGGAATCCTGAAGTGAGACTTCCAAATAACTATATTGTGGCCAAAGAGAGATTGAACGGCTTGAGGAAAAGGTTTGCGCGTGACCCGGAATTCTTTGACAAATACTCTATAGTAATAGAGGGTTATGTGCGCAAGGGCCACGCCCAGTTAGTGCCCGTTGTACAGCTAAAAATGGGTTTTGAGCCAAAGTGGTACCTACCACATCAAGCAGTTGCAAACCCTAAAAAGCCTAGCAAGTTGAGGGTGGTGTTTGACTGTGCGGCTGCATTCCAGGGACGTTCCTTGAATGATTATTTGCTACAGGGCCCGGATACGACAGCAAGCTTAGTTGGAGTGTTGCCTCGTTTTCGAAAGGGATCTGTCGCATTGGCTGCGTATATTGAAGAAATGTTCATGCAGGTTCAAGTGCCGACGAGAGACAAAGGAGCACCGGGGTTCCTCTGGTGGAAAAATGGTCGACTAGGTGAAAATCTTGTTGAATATCAGATGAATGCCCACCCCTTTGGTACCACTTCCTCCCCATTTTGTGCAAATTTCGCGTTACGTCGCACGGCAGACGATTGGGGAGGACAGTATGAGGATTACGTCTCCAGGGCCGTATATAACGACTTCTATATAGACGACTGTCTTGTTTCTTTGCCCACACCGGAGAATGCAAGAGGTTTTGCTATCCAGATGAGTGAGTTACTATCACGAGGTAGATTTCGGCTTCATAAGTGGGTGTGTAATCGTAAGGAGGTGCTGGATATTTTACCAAAATCTGAGCTGGCCCATCCCACTTTGGAAATAGATGATTGCGCGCCTATGCCGGAGAGGACGTTCGGGTTAGAATGGAATGCAATAGAAGACACGTTCCAGTTTTCATTCGCAATACGCGAAAAACCTCAAACAAGGCGTGGCTTGTTGTCTATAGTATCATCCGCGTTCGACCCACTAGGGTTGGTTTCACCTTTCATTCTGCCAGGCAAGGTGTTTTTGCAATCACTGTGCCGCTTGAAGCTTGGTTGGGACGACCCAATTGGAGAAGAACCCCTACGATGCTGGAATGAGTGGTTAAGAGGTATGGAACAACTATGCGCATTCAAAATTCAGCGTTCTATTATTAGAGGTGACTCACTGAACGAAGGTGTACAGCTTCATGTATTTTGTGACGCTTCTGAAGCTGGCTATGGGGTGGTGGCGTATTCCAGAATGGTTTCAAGGGACGTAGCCCCCTACTGTGCCCTACTGTTCTCTAAGTCAAGGGTAGCTCCTCTGAAGACCGTAACGATCCCTCGATTGGAGTTAGCCGCAGCAAGACTGGCCGTTAGAGTTTCTCGGATTCTTATGGAAGAAACTGGAATCAAGTTCGGTAAGATCTACTACTGGATGGACTCTGCTATAGTTTTGCACTACATAAACAACACTTAAACGAGATTCAGTACGTACGTTGCCAACCGTTTGGCTGAAATCCATCAGTGGTCGGAACCCTGGCAGTGGCGTCATGTCAGATCGGAGGCTAACCCTGCAGACTTGGCATCAAGAGGCACAACATCACCTAGTGATACCAGCTGCTGGTTCGAAGGTCTTAAATTCTTGAGGAACGATGAAACTTCATGGCCGACCAGTCCTACGGTGTCTGCAGCACCACCAAACGTTGAGTTGAAGCAGCCTTCGAGTACAGTTCTCACAGTGTTGCAGGATGCATGGACGGACGCACTACTAGCTAGTCACTCCAGTTAGTTTCACTTGCTGAAGTCGGTATCGTGGTTAACCCGTTTTAAAATGTACGTTGCAGTCATGAGAGGCGGAAGCACGGATCTAGGATTGACAACTGGGCCCTTGAAGTTAAACGACATTGCTAAAGCGGAGGAAAGTGTTATTTTGATTGTACAAGCTAAGGTCTATGGCGAAGAGCTAAAATGGCTACGAGACAGTAGCAATAACCTATGCACTAACAAATCTCCGATGAACAGGACTCTATTAAAACTCGATCCAATTATTTATATGGAATTATTTGTGTCGGAGGACGACTGAACTGCTCCAGTCAGCTTCAGGGTGTGAAACATCCGGTGATACTACCCAAGACTCACCCGATTACAGAATCGATAATCCGATGGTATCACGCGATGGAAGGACACGCAGGACCTTCTCAGTTACTCGCGGAACTTCGCAAAAAATTTTGGATTGTACAAGGGGGAGCTGCCGTCAAGCGAGTACTTGGAGGATGTTGGAAATGCCGGAAGCATTTGGCGGTCGTAGGCAAGCAGCGGATGGCTCCTCTACCAGCCATTAGAGTCCAACAAGGTTGGTTTCCGTTCAAATACGTCAGAATAGATTATTTTGGCCCATTTGCGGTTAAACATGGGCGCAGCATGGAGAAACGATATGGATGCATCTTCGCCTGCCTACAGATGCGTGCAGCACATATTGAAGTTTCTTATTCTCTAAGCACGGATTCATTCATTATGACATTGCTGCGTTTCATGTCGAGGAGAGGGGCACCGTCCGAGATTTTGAGTGATAACGGTACAAACTTTGTTGGGGCTCAAAGAGAATTGAAGAACCTAATGGGAAACTGGTCTAGTGATAAGATTGCTGATAGATTGTTGCAACGGGGCGTGCAGTGGCATTTCAATCCCCCACATGCTAGTCACCGTGGTGGTATATGGGAGATCATGGTGCGCTCTGTTAGAAGAGTACTTCTTTCAATTTGTGACGAGCAGCCGATGACTGACGAAATATTGTTGACATTCCTCACGGAAAGTGAGCGGATAGTAAACGGAAGACTGCTAGTGCCTTTGACCCCGGACTGTCGTGATCCGCCAGCACTCACGTCCAATGACATACTTATCCTGAGGGTGAATCCACGTGATATTCCGACGGATTCTTTGCGCGATATAATAGTTCGTCAATGGAGGCAGGCAAACTACCTAACATCTGCGTTTTGGAAGAGATGGATCAGGGATCATCTTCCACTATTACAACGGCGGCAGAAGTGGATAACTCGAGAACGCAACTTCGAATCGGGTGATGTAGTGCTACTAGTTTCGGAGGCCTTGCCGCGTGGCCGGTGGCCGATAGGATTCATCGAAAGCATCTCAGTTTCTGACGATGGTTTGGTGCGAACGGCAACAGTGCGAACTAATGAAGGATTAGTGCTCCGTGACATTAGAAAGATTTGTTTTATTGAGGGCGAACCGGACACTGGTGGTGTAAGCTCAGAGGCCAACTCTTCTCAGGTGCGAGGCGGGTCTTCGGATCTGCCGAATCGGGAGAGACCACTGAGAGTTGATCCACTTGTCCGACTGGGAGCTGCTCTTGACGGTGATAAGTTTTAGGTATTGGGGAACCGTAGGTCGAGCCGATGCATGAGGCCGACCACACCTAGCGGTGCACGGGAAAAATCCGGGTCGGATTTCAGGGGCCGGTGTAAAGGAGTTCAGGAAACCCCGTTCCATGCATTAGCATCCATATTACAAACGATATTTATCATTCGCATGAACTATCTTTGCTGGAATTCCGATTGTTTGTTTTATTTTTTTAAATCTTTGTCACAAACCGGACTCCTACCGTTGCCTCGAGCGAGAGTCGCTCAGCTTGAATTTCGTTGTGACTGTATTTGGTAATCTCATCTTCTGTAGCTAACCTTTGCTGTAACCCAGCTGCAGTTGTTGATTTGTTGTCCAATTTGGAGCGAAAGAGCCCAGAAGGAACACTATTGGGGTTTGATTATTGTAAAATTAATTAATTTGTTGTATATAGTACCGTAGCTATTTGGAATCGACTGTGTTTTGAATTGTGTCGAAATTGGTTGCTACGCGTCGCTCGAGCGTTCCGGTGGCTGGACTTTACAAATATCTTTCGACTATTTTGGAAGACAAAGGGACCAGCAATGGTCAAGCGAGTCATAGGCAACTGCATCACTTGTCGTCGCCGGAGGGCGGTAGCAGGCCAACAAAAGACGGCCCCCATCCAGCCGCAAAATTTCAACCAGGATGGTGCCCGTTCGTGGAAATTGGCGTCGATTGCTTTGGCTCAATACTTGTACGACAGCAAAGGAGCACCCAAAAGAGGTATGGCCGCCTGATAACATGTTTACAATCTAGAGCGGTCCATTTTGAAGTAGGGCATAATATGACCACCGATTCATTTCTAATGGCCTTTCAAAAGTTCATCGCGAGGCGAAGCTTCCCCAAGAAAGTATACTCAGACAATGGCTTGAACTTCGTTGGGGCTCATAAGGAGCTATAGAAATGGTGGAACCGCCCGGATCTCGCCAAAATACAAAACAAGACCGTAGCAAAGGGGATAGAATGGCACTTCAACCCACCTTATCCAGTCATCGTGGTGGTGATTGGGAAAAGCTGATACGATCAACTAGGAAGATACTCACAGCCCTGACCTCGCAACAAACCCCCGATGACGAGACGCTGACTACTTAACTAACAGAAGAAGAGCGCATACCGAACAACAGACCCCTGGTGCCGATCGTCCCAGGTGTAAAGAACGAATACTGAAAATCCTTCTAAATGTTCAACGTGCTTTGTGAATTTGACTATATCCAACATTATCTTGGAAAGCTTGCTCATACACCACACATTTTCACGTTTGTTTATCCATGTGAGACATTTGAATTTGGCCTTGAACCGTTTCTGACTGTCGTGCTTGAGCCACGGGGCTTTGGACCTTTGGGTTTTACTGTGAAGCCTATTTGGCCGCATACTTGAGGTTCGTATATATTTGTATCCTTTGTGCATTTCAATTTAGTACCGTAGAAGCTACGAATCAATCTTGTTCTGGTCTTGGGATTCGTTTGAATTGGCTACGCGTTGCTCGATTTGCGAGATTTGACTTACAGTACTCATGTGGAACCTGGACAAGAAAACCCATTGAAAATGCCCAGACGAGGAAGCAAGGACCTTTTGAGACAACAGGAAATAACTCGGCAAGTCTCTGGGGATGGTTCGGGTGTTATTGATTCTCTAGATAATGCTAAGTTTACTAGCTCTGTCAGTGCCAGGTCATATATCTCTAACCGCAATGCGTTTGACGATATTAGTACTTATAGAATGAGAGTAATAGAATTAGAAAACGAGCTGCGGTTAGCCAGAAAGGAAGCAGAGACCCTTACACAAGGAACTGGTCTCAGAGAGCCAGCAAAGAGTCCATGTAGTTCACAATGTCAACATCGAAAAGGCACTGTGATCGACGAATATTAACCCTTGAGACAGCCTGAAACTACCGAGGTTTTGGCTCTTGACCTGCCGAGAGTGGAGCTGTCCCACTTCGACGGGTACCCCGAGCAATACTGTATATTCATGAAACAATTCGAAAATTTTGTTGAGTGCAAAGTTGCAGATCCTGGTCAAAGGTTTTTGTATTTATTACATTACTGTCGTGGGAGAGCCAAAAGTGCTATCGAAGGCTGCGCGATGCTTGATCCACCGATGGGGTACATCAGGGCGCGCAGAATCCTGAAAGATTTGTTTGGACAACCATTCAAGGTGGCTAGAAGCCTAATTGATAGTGTTTTATTGGAGGCGAAAAGGACTGAGGGCAAGGCTGAATCACTGTCGAGTTTGGTGATAAAAATGCAAAATTGCAGTATAGCACTGGAGCACTTAGGATACCAGTCTGATCTGAATGCATTGCACACACAGGAATGCATTGTCCGATGTCTATCTATTGATTTACAGAGCCGATGGGCAGAGGAAGCTGAAAAAATAAATATGCTTGAGCGGGAATCTACGTTCAACGATTTGACGGAGTTCATAGGTCGTCAATCCCGTATCGCCAACAGTCGATTTGGACAAATCGTACGCGAAAGTTGCAGACTGGCGCGAAGGGAACCAACATCTCAAATTGTGGAGAAGGACTGTAACCAAACCCAGTCTTTGGCTAACATGCACATGATAAGTCAAGAACCCGAGAGGTCAGCTGAATGCAAGCTATGCAACTCCCTGCATCGGTTACTAGATTGTCCGACCTTTCATGGGATGAGTGTACCCGATCGGTGGTGCGCAGTAAAAAGGATTGGCTCATGCTTTATGTGTTTGAACAACTCTCATCGAGCCTCTGAATGCAGCTTAAGAGTGAAATACAACGAAGACGGATGCTTGGGTAATCATCACTCGTTACTGCATGGCCTTCTCAACAATAGACCTATTCAGCCAGGTGAACCCAAAATTGTCTGTTCAACGGGACATGATGATTTCAAACCGGCAAGATTAGGCATCGTACCTGTCGGTATCGTGACACCTAAAGGACTGAGGGGGGTCAATGCATTTTTGGACACGGGGTCGGATACCTCGCCGATTACTCGCGAGCTTGTAGAAAGCTGTGAACTAGTAGGCGAGCCTACCTCGCTCACTATCAGCACGATTGCAGGGGGTCATGTTAGCAATTCTAAGAGGCTGACCCTGCAGTTAAAGTCTTTATCTGATGAGGGGACCGTAGAAATTCCGGAAGCTTTTGCAACAGACAGCTTGCCAATGAGACCAGTCGACTCTGTTAGATCGATCGCCAAGAGATGGTCTCATCTCAGGGACATAGAGTTCGAAGAAGTGTCTAGCCCCCACGTCGACATACTAATTGGATGCAATGTACCAGAGGCTCACTGGGTGCTTGAACAGAGCATAAGCAATCGAAAAGAACCATTCGCTACGCGAACGATACTATGCTGGACACTCCTCGGACCCCTGACGAGCGAACTTCAACAATCGGCATCAATAAATTGCTCAAATGTTGCTGAGAGAAGTGCCTCTGTAGAACACGATCAGCCTTTCGATATTGAATCCAACGGTACATCTCAGGAAAGCGAAGTTCACTCAAAGGATCAGTCGGTGCTTTCGATGGCGAATTCAAAGACGGGACGTCACAGTGGGCAACATGAAGTTGCCATACCCAAGAGACCACCGTCAAGTCACTTATTGAGAAAAGGAGAAGTTGCCCGGAGGCTTTTGAAATATCTCAAAAAAGGACACCAGCAGGTCACCCAAAGCAGCTTGAAATTTGCCGACCCAGTGACAGTGTACGGTACCTGGGCGGAACTGCATGGCCGGCGGCGAAACAAAGTACCCTTTGCCAAAACAAAAATTGCTGAGCTGAAGTCAGTATCCCTAAACGAGCTCAAAACGACTGCACTGGTATTGGGTTTTAAGGTAGCACGAATGCTAAAAGAGAACTGCACCACCGCCGAACTGAGCCTTGCCTATTGGACAGATCCTACAGTTGTGTTACATTACAGGAAACGGAAGAAACGAAGAACGTGTTCGAGACATCAGAGAGTTAATCCACTCGTAGCAGGAAACAGCGAGGAAAATGTTGATGATTCGAGCTCGAAACCACATACAAAAGACAAAGTAGCTCGCAGATCGCCTCGCTCCGAGTTACTCAGCACTTTATTGCATTTCATGCTCTACAACTAATCAACTGGACCCATTTTTTCTGAAAGGTTGCAAATGTACTTAGTTCCAGTTTCTATCTAGCGTGCACATAGGCAAAGAGGAGAAATTCACCAGTATTTCACTTGAACAGTTCAGGTGAGGCATACTAGCTGTGAGCACACTGTGAAAATATTATTATCATTAAAGAAGAACATTTATTTACATTTTATACAATATTGATTGTCACATATTTTGTGCACAGAAAAACTTCGAAATACTCTGATAGATGCCAGTATTCGATCAATCTCCGTGTTCATGTGTATCTCGATACTGTCCGCCGTACGCTTGTTTTCGAAATTTATTCATGATCAGAAACCGGTTTTCATTTCTTTCGGAAGATTTGGTGCGTTAATTTTATGTAATTCCACTGGTTCGTGACCTGTCAATTTTACGCGATATCTCATTAGGCGTTGCACCTGCGTTCAACTTCTGCGCTCATGCTTGTAAACAAAATTAGGGTAACCAGTTGCTGCAACGGGTTACTGCTTGTGATGCTTAGACTTATTTCGTGCGGCGAAACACTTACCTCTGCGAAGCCTTCATCTTCATCGTGCGTCTGACTAAATGCGCCGGTCTCCTGATGAATATGTCAATCTCAAGTTGTGCAGCGGGATTTGGAATTGATTCCTTATGGATTTTGCGATGATGACTACGGCGAAAACCTGTTTCACGTTCAGATAACAGGAAGTTAGTAACCACAGGCACTAACAATAAGTTAAAGGTAGATAGGGTGAGAATCATGGCCCCTTCCTGACCCTTAGACAACCATTTTCGCGGAAGGATTTTGGCCGGAGGTGTAAAGAACGAATACTGAAAATCCTTCTAAATGTTCAACGTGCTTTGTGAATTTGACTATATCCAACATTATCTTGGAAAGCTTGCTCATACACCACACATTTTCACGTTTGTTTATCCATGTGAGACATTTGAATTTGGCCTTGAACCGTTTCTGACTGTCGTGCTTGAGCCACAGGGCTTTGGACCTTTGGGTTTTACTGTAAAGCCTATTTGGCCGCATACTTGAGGTTCGTATATATTTGTATCCTTTGTGCATTTCAATTTAGTACCGTAGAAGCTACGAATCAATCTTGTTCTGGTCTTGGGATTCGTTTGAATTGGCTACGCGTTGCTCGATTTGCGAGATTTGACTTACACCAGGCCCTGAAAGCGAACCGGCTCTCACTCTCAAAGACCTGGTAATACTGCGGTCAAATGTAGCAGCAATCACACCGAAAACCCTGCGCGGAACGCATATCGTTGGATGGAAACAAGTGAATCACCTGGCACAGGCTTTGTGGAAAATTTGGACGAGGGAGTACTTACCGACACTGCAGCTTTAGCGGAAGTGGATCCCCAGACAGAGGTTGTTTAGACGTGGCGATGTATTCATCCTCGTGGAGAGCCAATTACATAAAGACGATTGGCCGGTTGGAGAGATCAAGGAGTACCGCACAGAAATCGATGGCCTCGTGCACACGGTGGTGGTGAGAAAGAAAAGAGGAGACGTATTGCCAGATATCCGTAAGATATGTCTGCTTGAAGTTGACAATGGCGAAGGCGAGGTCGACGCCACAGATCAAGCTAAAACCATGTCTGCCATTGGCCAACGATAGAAAAAGTCCATGGTGACCTGCGTGTGCACTGACTCAGGGCCGAGGTAGGTTAGGACGAGTCAGTACCTCTGTCTACTCCTTGGATGTTGACCGTTTCATGGGAGAATTCGGTGGGCGGTATAAAGTACATGCGTGGAAATCCTCCCTAGCCGTCTTCATATACTTGCATTGTTGAGGCTATGCTCTTTATCTTATTGACCCTGGAACAAGTACAATATGCATCAATCACCACACTTCAACATTTGTTTATATTTTGCCTACGTGAAGTGGCATAATTTTGATTCAAACTTGGACTGCCGTAAAGGTGGTACCTGACATTGGCATTTGTTCAACTCTGGTCTTCGTTGTTAGACGTTGTAGTCGTACAGTTGAGGTTTGTACATATTTATATGTGCGTAACTTGTTAATCCAGCACCGTAGAAACTACGAATCAATCTTGTTCTGGTTTTGAGATTCGTTTTGAATTGGCTACGTGTTGCTCTCAGTCGGAATAACCGTCACAGGCGCTTCTGTTAGAGGTCTCCCATACCAATCAACCGCGCTGTATTTTACCTTGGACTTCGCAACTCTTGTTTTTCCAGGCAAGCCAAAGTGAAAATTGCTGAAGCCAAAAGATCCACTGACCTCACTCTCCGATACCTTAAATTGCAGCACAGCCGACTGTGCGCCCAAGTCTCTCTTTTTTGACCTCTATTTTAATATTGTTGTGCTGTCTTCTGCCACCTTTCCAGATCAGCTACAACTATCCCGGGGAGTATTCAGCGCACTCGCACTAAAAATTTGGTTGATACAGCTTTTGCCATGATCTATCGTAAGATTTTTGAGCTTTCCAACCTCAATCCACTATGGATGTCTCCTGCGGCTGAATATGACATGTTTATTCAAATTGATTCATCGCAGCGGGTACGCAAGTTTCCCGTTTTTACTTAACCAACCGAGCTCTTACTCTCCTCAAAATTTTGTCTCTTCATGGCATCAGCCGTGAGGTCCCGATTTTTTCGAACCGTTTAAAGGAGAGTTTGGAAAAAATCGCCCCCGCTTTACGTCCTATCACCTCCTCATCTGTATTTGTGCGTATGCTCCTTGACTATCTTAAAGTTCCTAGTGCCTTCGAGCTACCCATGGAAAGCTTCCATGTCGATGCAGCTTTCACGAAATTTGGCAATAAACGTTGCAGGATATACCACTCCACTTCCATCCCCGTTCGTCAGCTGCATATAAACGACGGTTGATCAATCTCACTTGAGAGTAAGTTTCTCCTGCTTGTCTGCATTTCTTTAGTGACTCACCATTAGAAATTTCTGGGCCTGTAACCTCCGATATTATTGATCATACTGGGGAAATTCTAGTCCGTTCACCTTTTCTTTTGCACATTTTTTGTCCTCTACATAGGTCCGCTCGTTGTATACACCCACTCACTCGCCCTACCTGTATCTCTGCTTTGCATCTGTTCTCTGGCTTTCACCTCTCTATGGTCCAGCCTTGAAAGTATCATTCTTTCATATTCAGCGTTGACCATAACTTGCACGAAGTATGTCTTCGCCACTGTGTCGTCCTCCTCCGCGGGACAATGGTGCGAATCTGAACAACCACTATCGACGCCTTTATCTACGTGTCACGTTTATTGGTTTTGAGCTGCGCATGGTTTGGGTCGATCGTGTAGTCCTCACTTAAAACTGTCGAGGACATCTGCGCATGGGGTATGAACAATTTCTCCCACTTCTCTGCCTTTTTCTCCGGCAACTGCCACCACTCTCAAAGTCTGCCTTTGTCGTCGTAGCCTGATTTCCCCTAAGTTCCCTTTTACATTTACAGTGTAGCCTCAGTTCACGAGCGTCTCACATCTTGCCAAGCAAGCGTTTAATTAGTGTGATCGTGATGTAACATCAGCCGTGTCTGTCTTCATCGTTGTTTTGCATTCCTTCCACGGGTTTAAGCTACGTAGATGTCCATCCTACTTTCTGTTCAGAAAGGGTATTTTTATGTGCTTTCAAACATCTGGAGCCCAACCCTGATATTATCTTTTCATAAAACTGTTCAGTTTCGAATAATTCGCATTTTCACTGCTGCGCGAAACTGAAAAGTTCTCCCGGCAGTTTTATACTTTCATGATTACCTCCGAATGCTAGTTTTCTGCTGCCCACTTGATTTCACTAATGGATTTGTGAATGTTTTTACAAGGACGCTCGTACGGAGCATGTATATCTTAAAGATGACACCTAGGCTTGACTTCTGTCGGTCGTCACCAGTAAACTCGCGGCACTGCATATTGCCTGGCTTCTCGCTCCAGCTAGCGGATGATCTGGCTCTATTGACGTTTGCACCTTGTGCGTGACCTGTGAGCCAGCCGACGTCCACCTTCGTTGTACTACCACGGGTCTAGGAGGTTCGACCCAAGCCATCACTTGAGCCGTTATCCTGCTAGGCCTCAGGCGTTAGTCATTGTCCGTGATTGTGGTTTGTGTTTTATGTCCCTGCTTGGCTTGTGTCTCGTGTTTTGAGTTGTGGGTATACTTGGCCTCCTGCTCTGCTTTCCGTGCAGCTTGTTCATTCTGCATCGTGTCTGCAGTTGTGCAGTGTGTCTAATAAGCGCTGCGCTTTCATCCTATGTGACTTCTTGAGGCCTAATGATTTGTGTTATCGAGTCTCAGTGAGTTGAGACCTCCCGTGTTGGGTGCGTTCATCTTGCGATACAACAATAAACTCCTTGCAAGTCAACTAGCCTTCGCGTATTACCAGGAGCCATCCTGTTTTACATCTTGTATGCCTTTTACTGCTCATCAGTCCAAGCAGACGGCTTCCTTTTTCTTGTCTTCCCTTCAAAGTTCTTCAGTCATAAATATACATAGTTCTACAACTTCCTGTCGTTCTGAGTACTACATCCGCAGCTATCCGAGATTTCGCATTTGGAAACTAGCCCATCGCATGCCCATCAGCTAGTCGTTTTTTCATTGACCTTGATCTCCGAGACCGTTTGCAACTCCGTCAACGGATGACGGAACACACCTTTTTGCAGTCTGTCCTGTATCTCATGCAGAATTAACTGTGCTCGCTGGAGCTCATCTTAACGGCGAAGGGCACCGGCAGATACAACAATTTGGCTGGCACTTATCGAGCGTGCGGGACTTCAGCTGCGATATGCGGGCCAGACTAGGCTGGCAGGTAGCGCCGCGTATCACCAGAAGTGGTTTTCAGGTCGGGAGTCATGAGCACGGCCGGTCCCTTTTGCAAGCACGGCTTACGGATTGCCAAACCACCGTTCTTATGCTACCATGACTTCAGCCGTCATGTCATTTGCGCTGTCGCCTCAAATCCTTATTAGCTTCTCCTGGAGTAGGCTGTTGATGTCTTCATTACCACTCCCATTTTTTGCCCGGTAAGAGTTTTCTGCTCCGTGTGTGAAATTAGCAGTGCTTGATTCTTACCACTAGCTGTCACCGCCTTTTCTTGGTGTACATTAATCGCCCGTGTGAATAGTGCGAACATTTCGGCATATCTACTTTTAAGCGATTTCCATGAGGTTCACTCCTGAATAATCACTGGTCCCATCCGTAACCGTGTCCTTGCCTCATGACAAAAACTGCCACCGCTTTCGGTATATTCATTCGTCCGCTCAGCTATTAATGTTGTCGATTTTCTTGGTGTTTTAGCCAAACGACGTTCCTCGCTGAAGCATCGTTGCGTTATCTTTCAGCAGTTAGTGAAGTAACTGATGGTAGTCCACAGCCTTCATCAGTCTACTTGCTCCTCAACACAGTGCTCTTCTGTCACTTTACCCAGATCAAGCAGGGCATCGTATCCTTTCTGTGCCTGCAAACCTTAAGCAGATCCATCCCGCAATTTCACTTCTCTGTTGCCGTCGCACGAAACCTACGAAAAAAGTCATTATTTAGAGCAGGTTCATCTTCCACTTCCTCCATCATTACCTTTGTACGCTAGTCGATTCTGTAATAGCCATTAAAGTGCTTCTAAGATTGTTTTGTCCAAAGTTACAGCCTCCGTGTTGACATACCATCATCCACCTATCATAAAGTGACCACTCTTCCGGCGTCTTCTTTCGTCATCACTCTGGCAGTCCTTTCCCATCTCTGGACATGTCATTCTCCAGCTATGTCACCAATTCAGTCGGAGCTAAACCACCAATCCCTGCCATTTTCCCATTTCGGCAGTTTATTCTATTTTACTTCCGACGCTCCGACCCTTCTCTACTTATCGGACTCTTCGGTATTTCAGCCTGTCACTCCATCTTCATTGTGCGCTCCACTTATATAATGGCCACTTAAAGATGTTCACCAAAATTCAATTTATTTCACCACATCTTTTGCATGCCGTTGGCTCTGCCGTTGCTATAGCCACCGATATCGGATTGATTTGTCACTCACTTCACCATTTTCTTGTTGGTATATCATAGTCCAACTATTGTATTGCGAATATTTGCTGACTAGTTTTCCTTGGCAATTCCTCTTATCGTCTGGCTGGTTTTCTGTCACCGCCTCGAGACGTGTTATTCGCCTGATGTATATCTGGTTCTGGGGGAATATAACCTTGGAAATCATTGCTGCTATCTTTGTTTGCTGATCCATTATATTTTTTACTACAGATAGGATGTTTTATCACCGTTCTTAGTTCCAAATCGGCCCTATGTTTCAGGACTGTTCTATTGAAATGGTCATTAGCGGATGTTCACTTGCTTTGCATGTGCTACGCGCTCTACCTTCACCTTTATGCAACATCGATCCCCAAAACAACTTAAGGTACACGCCCAAGACCGTTCTATCACAGTATTCCTATCTGTTTAGTGATACCTTATAACTCCTGTCATAAAGCAATTCAATAGCGGATAAAAAACTGTCTTCTGTTGTATGTCACGAATTAGAGCTCCGTTAGCTGTCCTCATCTTCACTGTTCTTATCATTCCGTCAGTGCTTTCGATGGTTTCCGTAACTACTCCCAAGAGCCAGGTGCTGAAATGTGCGCGTTCATCTGCGATCATCACCACGTCCCCAATCTTGAATGGTCTTGTTTTGACCAGCCACTTCTGTCAAGTCTGCAGAGCCAGCGCCTCCAGAAAAACTTGGCAAGACAATTCGCCTGCTTTCATCCGTGGAGGTAGCTCCCACGAAGGTTTATTGGCCCTTGGAAACCCTCGTTCGACCTTAACGTCAATAAGTCGTTCGGGATGAGCGCCAGGTGGGCGGGGTCGCCGTTCATCACTGGAACCAGGGGGCGGTTGTTCAGAATTCTCTCTACCTCAGTCATGACGGTGTTCAGCCTCTTGTCGTCGGGCCGCTGTTGCCTCATGATCGCTAAAAATATCCGTCTGGCGGACCGAATCATGCGTTACCACACGCCGCCGCGGTGGCTGGCCTGTTGGGGGATTGAAATGCCATCGTATGCCGTGGGCCACGGTTAGATCATGCAGTTCATCCCTGTTTATGTTCTTGTGCCAACGCTGCAATTCCCGGTGGGCGCCTACAAAGTTCGATCCATTATCTGAGTATATATCGGCCGGTACGCCTCTTCGGTTGGTAAATCTTTGCAAGCCCGTAGAAACGAATCGGTCGTCATCGAATGTGCGACTTCTAGGTGTACCGCACGCGACTTCATGCACGTTATGATACATCCATATCGTTTTTTTAATGTTTTACCGCACTTGATCCACAAGGGCTCGAAATGGTCCAACCCGGTGTCACTGAACGGCCACCAGCCCGTAGTCACCCTGCATTCTGGTAGTGGGGCCATGAGTTGTTTGCCCGCCGTGGCATTGCGTCTCCTACATTGCACACACCGTCGGTTTACTTGTTTTACAGTCTCTTGTCCCCTCAGCAACCAAAGGCGCTTTCGGATGACGCCCGTCACGTGACTATCCCTGGCATGTCCCTCCACGGCTTGGACGTGTTGGATCATTAGCTCTACTACAGGTTGTCTCGCAGGCAGCAGTATAGGATACATTGTGTCGAAGCTCGGGTGGGCGTTGGTCAGCCTACCATCCACCCGCAGCAGTCCGTTGATGAGTTTGGGGTTTAAACGCTTCAGCTCGCCTCTTGGAGATGGTATGTCTTTGTTGATTGGTCTAATTCTTCCGCCCTCTCGAGTTCTCGGGCGAAAGCCTCGCGTTGTATCATTCGGAAAATATCGTATTCTGCAGCCTGTAGCTCATCGAGACTTATCAAGCCGACCCGTATCCGGCCTGAAGAGCGTAGCTTTTTCATGACTAATAAATTTCTTTTGAACCTGGCTAACCAGACTAAGGCACGAAGTGTCTTCGTCCAGGAAGAAAACCTGACCAATCGCGATAGAATGGATGTCACTTCGACGACGTTGGCCGCTATCACTAGGCTTTTGACCTCTAGTTCTACTTCCGTAAGGGGTTTTAATTCGAACACGGGCCATTCCTGTTTAGACACTTGCAGTAATTTTGGCCCTCTCGTCCACGTGTCTAGTCGCCTGAAGTTGGTCGCGCATCGGGAGCACAGATCGGTTGGATTGTCGCCAGACCTGACATGATTCTACCGGTTCATGGCCGATTCATCGTAGATAATCGCGAGTCGGTTAGCAGCGAAAGTACTAAACGGGATCCGGACGTTGTTGATATAGGAAAGAATTATTGTTGAGTCCGTCCAAAAGCTAGCCGACCAAACGCAGAAGCCAAAACATCTCTTCACCGCTTGTATCGCCATGACTGCTAACACGGCCGCGCTGAGTTCAAGGCGTGGGATTGAGACCGACTTCAGTAGAGCGACGCCGGCTTTAGCGATCAGGATCCTCGTAGCATATTGTCCATCTCCTGCGCACCATCGTCCGTGCACCACAGCCCCATAACCGACTTCGGATGCATCGGAAAAGGCATGCAGTTCTCCAGTCCGCGTCGTATGGCCAGGAGTCGAACATCGTGGAATCCCTATATCCCCTAATTTCTCCAGGGTGTTTAAAAATTGTTCCCAGTCCAGCCGGTTCCCTCGGTCCAGTGACTGGTCCCAATCAACTTTCTTACGGCACAGCCGCTGCAGCAAG
The DNA here is from genome assembly GCA_948099385.1 of Fasciola hepatica. Classification (NCBI taxonomy): domain Eukaryota; kingdom Metazoa; phylum Platyhelminthes; class Trematoda; order Plagiorchiida; family Fasciolidae; genus Fasciola; species Fasciola hepatica. The sequence goes on along the minus strand of CANUEZ040000120.1, from coordinate 11,556,801 downwards.
ATCTTTCAGAATAGCAGCTAGGGAGAGAAGAAACCGAGCTGGTCGAACAGACTAGAGACGGCGGATAGTATGCCTCGACCAGTTACAGACAACTCGGGAAAGATTAGCTCGAAAACAAAGTCGTCCGTTTCCGCGTCCCATTGTATTCCTAAAGTGCTCTCGGTAGGGAGTGGACAGCCGTCCAAATCTCTAACCCTTCCGCCTTCTCGTGGTACGGAATGATCTCGAGCACTTCTGGGGCGTTCGACATCCATTTTGCTAGATGGAAGCCGCCCTCTTTTAGCAATCTCGTCAGGCCTCTGAAATGCGCTAGAGCTGATTCTGTATCATCGAATGATCCAAGGTAGTCGTCGACGTAGAAGTTCCTGCCGACACTATCTACCACCGACCGATAAACCAGACCTCCATGTCTTTTCGCAGCTTCCCGAAGGGCGTAGTTCGCACAGAAAGGTGACGGTATGGCTCCGAAGGGGTGGACGGTCATCCTATAATTTACCACTGCGTTGTCCCGGTCGTTTTCTTCCCACCACGGGAAACGCAACGCATCTCGTTCTCCTACCGGAACCTCCACCTGATGAAACATTTCCCTAATGTCGGCAGACAAAGCCTTTTTACCCACTCTGAAACGGCACAAAACTTCGATCAGTGGTGTGGTTCCGTCACGTCGTTGTAGTAGACGATCGTTTAACGACTTGCCCTGGAACTTGGCCGCACAGTCGAAAACCACCCGCAGATTTTCGGGTTTCTTGGGGTTGATAACCGGGTGGTGAGGTAGATACCAGATACCTTTTTGGCCGTCGGCGTTGGCAGGCACATTTCCAACGTAGCCGAGAGATTCGTTTAGCCCCATTAATTCCGTGTATCGTTTCCACAGATTCTGGTCTCGAATGAAGCGTTCGTTCAGTCGTAGTAGACGTTGGAGAACATGGTTCCGGTTATCAGTCCACGGGTCAGCAGATGTGCGCCATGGGAGGGAACCTCGAGCTGTTTCTTAAGGCCTCTAGTGCCTTGCCGCACCGTTTGTAAAGCTAAGTGACCCTGTTGAGACAACGTTGGTCTTTCATCTTCAATGTCATGAAACTCCTTTTCATACAGCCGCTGCAAATGGTACTCTAAGCTGTCCGTTTCGGTGGATAAGTAATTCACGGAACCACGTACCCCTACTTGACCGTATGAGATCCATCCCAGAGCCGCGCGTACGGCATAAGGTGCCTGGCGGTAGCCACTCTCTGGTCAAGCACCCAATGCGCCTCTGGCACGTCGCATCCGATGAGGAGATCCACCTCATCATCTTCCCAGTCTACAACGGTTACATCCTGCAGGTTGGGCCACCTAGTCAAGATTGCGTTGACCGACATTGGTGCTCGCATGGGGGGATCAGCTAAAGTGAATGCCTCCGTTGGTTCAATTTCCTCGTTAGTGTCTAAAGAGATGATTTGCAACCTCAACCGGCCGGCAGTCCTTACCTGTGTTCCGCCCACCGTGCTCACCGTTAGCGAAGTCGCACCTTAAGCGAGCCGGTGTTTGTCGGCAAACCGCTCCTTTACTATGGCAGTGTCAGATCTACTGTCAACGAAAGTCAAAGCGTTGACTACCCCGGTTGGGGTCACTACCCCCACGGCAAATACTCCAAAAATTACTGGTTTACTGGAAGACCGCGACGTTGGACAAATAACACTGGGCTTGGTACTCGCCTCGGGTAAGGTTACTCTCGCCTAATGCAGCAACCCATGGTGTCTGCCCGTGCAGCCCTCGTAACCACATCTGTTCCTTGCCCCACAAGCTGTCGCCCGGTGCGTGGCGTTGAGACAAATAAAACACGTCCCTGCCATCCTCGCCATTCCCCACCGTTCGTCTGTTGTGGCTTTGCCGAACTTGGAGCAATCTGGTAGCCCATGGCCAGCATCACAGTACCTGCAACTTGGTTGCGCCGTGGCATCGCATGAAATGGCGTGCGCATTGGTCCAAGGTTGATATTTCGGCTGTTCCGGAGCAGTGGTTTGAGCCTGGCCAGTACTGGGCTTGTTTGCTCGGTTGCTGCCTCGGATAAGTCGGCCGAATCTGCCGTCAGCTATCTTGGTTTGCCTGTCCAAGTATTCGGTCAGGTCTTCGAAGTTAGCTTCCCGGTCGACTCGGCCTATCCGTTCCGCTTCTTCCGCCCACCGACCCTGCAGTTCGCGAGCGAGGTGACGGACTATGCCTTCCAAAGTGTGCTTTGCATCTAGGTCAGCACTGTAACCTAAATGGTCGAGGGCTATTGAGCAGTTTTGCATCTTGATCACCAGGTCGGCAATTGTGTAGATGTCGCCCTTGGTTCGCTTTGCCCCTGCCACCACGCCCTCTATTAGGTTACGGGCTACTTTGAAAGGTTGGCCAAACAAGTCCCTTTGAATCTTCCTTGCTCTTGTGCAGCCTTATTCCGGGTCGACCATGGTACAACCGTCGATAGCTTCTCTTTCTCGGCCTCCACAGTAGTGAGTCAGGTACAGAAGCCTTTGCCCAGGCTCGGTTACCTTATTTTCGACGAACGTCTCAAACTGCTTGACAAGCTTGCAGTAGTGTTTAGCTTGCCCGTCGATAACCGTCAGTTCTACTCTTGGCAAATCGATCGTTGGTGTTTTATAGTCGGCGACCGGCGTGAAGTTTCCTATTTTGTTGTACCCTGATTTATTAAACGCGTCTTGGTCGTTGGTCTCTGGCTCACGCTCTTTATGTCTACACTTCTCTTCTGCTTCGTGGGCCTGTTGTCTAGCCGATAACTGTTGTTCTTCTAGGTCTAATATCCTTAGCCTATATAGATCGACATCCTTATAATTCATATTGCCCTCAGTAACACATGAACTAGCACTGACAGGACTAGGCGGTCTAACTTTAATTGAAGAATCAAAGGATCTCAAAACCTCCCAAGTAACTTGCAGTATTACTTCCTGCCCAGATTCCAACTTCTTCGATCCTTTTCTTGGCATTTTGCGTGTTTTTTCTCGTTCCAAATTGATCTATTGAGTATTGTAACACACGTTTGAGTAATGCGTAGCCAAATTCACAACGAATCCCGAAATCAAAAGGCGATCATCCGTGATATTTTTCGATACTAGATTATTGAACAAACAGTGACACCAAAAAGATACAAACCTCAATAATGAGATCAAAAGGACTCAACAAGCGAGAAACCGAATTGCGGCGCTCGAGCAAGGAGCACGTGCGTCAGGCAGGTTTAGAACAAGGATATAACAAAGTGGCGCTCTGGGCGCGAACAAACAACAATTGGTCCATAAAAACAAACAGTTCGTAAAGGCACGTCAATAGTGTAAGCAAGTGAGTGATGTCAAGAAAAACACCGAACGCATGGGTTTTGGGGGTATTTTTCACAGCCGGTCGTTACACAGTCCTCACGGATGGTATTGTAGTGGTATACTGTCTATTACGGAGTGAATATCCAGTATCCTGGGAGAAGCACAACTGGTTGGAGGAATAGGATTGCTTAGTCAATAGCTCATACGGAGATACCAAATTTATCTTGATGCGACGAGGCCGTAATGGATCGATTTTGAGAGATAGGCATCGTTTTTTGTAGTTTAAGTTGGACGACCAGATGATAAGCCGCTTTTCGAATCTTCTTTGAATACATTAGATAATAATGCTCCCTAATTTTTTATACTACTGAATATTATGGGACATTATTCCGGAAGTGGCCCAGCATGTACTTTATACATGTAAAGAATGCTCTCCCTAAGCTGAAAGGTCTGAACAGACAACCAAGGCACTTTTTAGCCTTCACCGTTTGGAAGACAGCATGTTCCAAGAAGTTGAAAGAGCAAGAATAACTTAAGCCAAGGTCTCTTACTAAGGCCTGGTTGTCGATGGGTGAACCGCCGATGCATAAAGAACCAGGAGAATCCTGGCATTTGTAATTAAGAAAAATACACTTGTTGGCGGAGAATTTCATAGCCCAGGTTGAGCTCCATTCATCAAGAGCAGCTTATTCAGCAGAGATATTAGGGATAGTAGTACTGCGGTTGCCAGGCGAAAAAGTGTAGACTACAATAATATCATCCGCGGACAAAAACGGCGTGCCATTAGGTATTGTCGGAAACCTATCATTTCCATATAGGAGGAAAAGCAAAGCGCCTAAACCACTGCCCTAAATAACATCGCTAGTAACAGGCTTAGGATTAGAAGTGTGCCCGTTAATTAAGACAACCTGTGAACGATGAGATAAGCAAGATGGGAACCAAGAAAGAAGTGGATCGACAATGCCAAATGACCGCAGCTTCGGTAAAAGTGGGGGCTGAGCACACGATCAAATGCCTTGGATAAGTCAAGATAAAGAACAACAAAAGATTTCCCACCTTCAACGGAGTCGGTGACGAAATTCAGAAAACGATACTGACAAATCATGCAGGACCGTGAAAGGGGGAATCCATGTTGGTTGTGATTACTAGGACTGAGGATTAACAAATAGTTAATAATGTTATCTTTATCCATTTTTTCCATTATTCTGGATAAGATAGGGGTATGGTTTATAGGGCTATAATTGAATACCTCATGTAAAGGTCCCTTTTTATGAATAAGAACGATTACCGGGGGCTTCCAGTTAGCAGATACGGTGCTACCATTAAGTGAAAAGTTGAAAAGGTTAAGCAACAAGGGGGGAAGGTCCGCTCTACCATTGGCAAGTGAAACTGGTGGTAAGCCATCGAGGCCTAATCGAGGGGAGGGTTTGCTAGTGGATAGTAGCTTAGAAATACTCCTGACATCAAAGGGTGTCGTAGAAAGAGTAGAGTCGGTAATTAATGAAGATGGAAGAGGGGCAATGACAGTAGCTGGAGCCATGGCTGAAGCAAATAATGCATCGAAGGCTTCGGCTATACAAGGTGGAGAGGTGATAGATGAGTTATTATCCAGAATCAGAAGTTGGAAGTCGGCCTTAACATCAGCGTTTCTAGACTTATGCAAAATAGAAAGAAATTGCGACTTGTTGGGATGGCTCAATGCCTTATCTTCTTGGTCACGAAGTTGCGTATTATCTTGTTGTTGAATAAGTGTGGAGAGGCGGTTTAGACGAATAAAAATTGAAAGGTCGTCGGAATTATGTAGTTGTTTGAGAAGTTTATGATACTTCCTGTGGAGTAGCGAGACAGGTGACCTCTTTAGGTACAGCCTGGGAAGTATTGGACGGTTTTTTCCGACAGTCGGAAAAGAAGTAGTAGAAAATGTCTGCAGCAAGCTGAGGGTCATGGGTGAGGAAATAATCACCCCAGTCCTTCTAGCGAACAATCGTGACTGGCAAGGCCCAAGTTCTGCATGGGAATGTATTGTTGGTGGGGGGTGCGGGATTAGGTGGGCCACTAAGGGGCAGATGGCAGATAACCATTTTATGGTCACTGCCGGGGAAGTTTTGTGTTACGGAAACGTCGATGAGGGGCACGTTATCAGTAAATCACAGAACTGGTGTGTTCCCATTTCTGGTAGGCTTGACAACATGTTGTGTCCAGCCACCGAGATGAATGCTGGTGATCAGGTCCATAAGATTGAGAGGAGCCGAGAGGGTGGGCCAAAAATGTGAGAGGTTAAAGTCACTTGCAATAAGCTTGGTTCCAGAAGGAAAGAAAGAGGGGTATTCGAAAAACTTATTGAGAAGTGGAAACAAGGAACCGGAGGAATTTGGCGAGCGATACATGCAGCCAATGTGAATAACAGTGCTTTGGAGGTTGATAGTGAACCAGAGAGAATCGGGAATAGAATTGAGCGCCGTATGTAAAAGCGGGGTCGTGGTGTAGACTTCCTTGAAGTAGGCTAGGCACCCACCACCACGCTGGTTTGATCTGTCGGTCCTTAGAAGACTGTATCCTACCAAAGATACTTGATCATTGGGAGTGCTCTCAGACAGCCAGGATTCCGCTATTAAGGTAATGTCGTAATTATTTGTGAGGACAATTTTTTTAGGTGCTGAAGTTTGTCAAGAATAGAGCATGGGTTGAACGAGGCTAAAGATACAGCATTTGTGGGAGGTGGTGTAGGCACATCAGCGGGGTAGTGCAAGTTGGAAGGGGGTAGGCTATCGCGATTGGAAGGAGCGGAGATCAGGGTCAGAGTGGAATATGTTGATGTAGAGGCTAGCCGAGGTTCAGATGGGGTGACTTCCAGCCAAGCTAGATTAAATGTTGCAGCGAGAGGGACTGCTGATGGGTAGAGAAACTGGGCATCAACGGAGGGGGAAGTGTCGGAGCGAAGGGAAAAACCTATGGGGTTTGGCGGGTCGATATCAGACAAAGGTGAGTAGGAGCAGTTGAGAAATACCGGACAGTCGGAATTGGGTGTCGGATGAAGAGGGGAGCAGAGGGCAGGGTTGAAAATGTGTGAAGAATTGGGATGTGGGGTGGTAGATTAAGTTGAACGTTGTTGGAGTGGTAACTCAAGTTGGGTGGAACACCAAATATGGAGCAATTAGTTTCGGCAGCAGTAGAGATAGTTTTCAGGTAAGGAGTGCGACGTGGGGCAAAGTGGACGGCGTGTGGAGGCCGTATTTTGATTTTGATAGGCAGTGAGCACGGTGAATTTGTAAGAACCACCGATGCATTGGAACAAGGGGTACTTTCTATGGTCGAAACCTTATGCAGCTAGTTAAGGCGAGTTGATTTAAGAGGAGACAGTCGAATGAAGGAGGAGTTTGTGAGAAGGGTGGGAAGGCTGGTAAACCCATTCCTCTGGGCGGCGAGTAGTTTATCACCGGAGGGAACAGAGGGCGAATTAGAGCTGGGGGTGCACCCAACAGGCAATAAAGTGGGAGGGCGAGGCAACAACCGGCGTCTTTTAGCGGGTGGTAGTAAGAGGTTAGAAGCGGAAATGTCTAGATCAACAGTAGTGGAACCGGATTTTGAAGAGTTCAGTACGGGAGCAGATGAGGAGGCAGTGGGCGGTTGGAAAGGGGCGAGAGGCGCGTGTGAAGATAAAGCAGTGGGGACTTGAGAAGAAGCGATGTAGCGATCAGCTGTCTGCATCGAACGCTCAGGACTATCAGGCGTCTTCCTAGAAGGGAAAGTCCAGGAAGATCTAGTAGTTTCCCTTTAAAGAGGGGTCTTATATTCGGCCATCTCTATGCTTTATGGAGGGAATTCGAAGCTATAGTGTTACGTATTTTAATGAATCCTTTGGCAGATAGATCACCTGCAAATCGCATAAGGATTGGACAGTTGAAGTGCTGGATTCGCTTATGCAGCCTTGTTATTAGAAAAAGAAGGTGGGCCACACCACATGCATTCAACAGTGTATGCTTGACTTGCTCGAGGGGCATTCTCTCTGGGACCATAAACATCACTGCATTACGAGAGTTCCTCACTCTCATGAGAACTTCGGACGCAACAGAGTCGATAAAGCGGCCAGCCGCTGTCAGGTTTTGTAGGGTAGAATGTTCGATGCGTTCAGTGATGCACAGTAGGGGGCGAGTTTAGATATCGCATCTTCCAACTTCAGAAGATGAGATATTATATATGAGATACCTTGGTCTAAAACAACTGTTCTTTCCGTCACCAAGCCTACAAAATCACAGAGGCCAACCGAACATTGTTTTAAGACCACGGGAGTTTAAATAATCCTATTTTCCCTAGTAACCGGAGTACAAGTGGATGGGATATTATTGGAAGTCTTCTTTACTACACGTGGCATTTTGAAATATCAAAAAGACGCTGTAAGTGAGGCGAAAAAGTAACGGCAAACTAGAGCCAGGTTAGGATTTGCCGGGTAGAAAAAATTCACAGAATTTTTACGAGATAGCGGAATGCCCTAAGAAACTATAATTTCTAGTATTTCCTAAGATAGATGAACGAAAACTATATCGATAACAGCACGCAACACGACCTAGTGTGGCGCAGTATAGAAGACAAAATTCATGAAAAATTTAGAAACAAGCAAGGCAAAGAAGGCGGGAAGATAAAGAAGGGATATGAGAGAGGGATAAATGTATACACACCAAGGAGTAGTGAAGGGAGTGTAAGCAAACCTGGAGATGGATTCGAATTTTGGCCCTGCAAATTTGAATGTGAAGGTCAGATGGGGCAGCTGGCTAAACGAACTAGACGAGAACGGGGCCTGGGAAATTTTCACGAGCAAAACTGGAAACAGGCGTGAGAAACTATCCCTACGAGAAATGATGAAGAATGAAGGAAAAAAGTAGGGAAGAAAGGGAGAACAAAAAAATTGAGTCGTATTGCTGGGGGTCAGGTAGTCATGAACTGTGCTTTATTGCAATAAATGGACGGCATCGATTTGAAAACAGGGAGCTGGCAAAGGAAGAGGTAAAGAGTGAGTCAGATGGAAGCAATGCTGCGAAAGGATCGAGATACGGTAAATGTAAGGCACAGTTATAGATAAAATGGATTCATATCAACAGGGGTGGCAGCATGGTGGCGAGAGAACTGGCCGGCTAAGAACTGGAGGAGGCAGAGAAAATATGTAGATGCATAAATATATATGTATGTATATATGTATATATAAGAGCAGGAGCAAATAGCGGTCGAAAGAAGGAACACGGAAGTAGCTGTGCCTGAAAGGGACAGGTAGGGTTGGGTCAAATAATACGGAATTGACTTAAATAAACCCTGATGAATTTTTTTGTGACAGGTGAACATAAGGGATCAACAGAGAAAGAGGAACAACCTTGGAAGCACAGAAGTGATGGCTATGAGCAGAAGTTGATAAACGAGGGAATAATAGGAGGAGGATCGACGAACACACGTTAGAGTGAACCTGACAGTCGGATTATTGCAGGTGTGGCACGTGTTGACGGTCAAACATGGATGAAGCGATAATAAGTGGGCGCACATTATGCAGCAAGAAGATGACCATGAAAATGGCTGGAGAACGCAGAGCAAATGGAAGTACGGGAAGGTTGGAGAGGCGTGAAATATCACTGGGGAAGGGTAGCTTGGAGGTTAGAAGAACTGCGGTAAGCTGTTTCGGTTGAAACAGCGAACAACATGGGAGAGAAATAAGGAAGTGGAGGATCAGAAAATTTAGGTAATGGCGGATCACATGGTTTGAAACTGAAGGTGAGAGTAATGACGTTAAGGTGACATTACACTGAGTGGAAAGCAGAGATCGGCGCAGCAAGAAAGGCACAATGAAGATGCCTGTGGCGAGCAATCTGCGAAGCAGACGGGAGTGTTGACCAGAAAAACCCAGGTAAGAGATGATGAATCAGATTGTTTTACTGCAGATGACACAGGATGAAGACCGAGAAGAAGAAAAGAATCCGGACGGGAAAGCCTGTGATAGAACAAAAATGTACGAAAAATAGCTGTGCTTCGGAGTTGTGAGAATGTAAGTGGTGAGTTGCGTGCTTACAGGCCATTGCAACAAGGCACTGAGCCAGAAGTTGCGAATCGATTTAGTACCTAAGAGGACGATCCACAGAAGAATCACGGGTCCAGACATGGAAAATACGGAGGTGGCAAAAAGATAATACTTTCGGTCGTAAAAAATGCAAAGTTTGGAAAGGCGAGTTTTTGTATGGCGATTGGTCGTGGATACGAATATGTCTGTGGGGTAACGGTAGGGGTATAAGATGGACAAAGAGGATATCGCAAAATGGTAGCTAGTGAGGTATGCGATCAGTCAGCTTTACAGGCATATGGAGGTACCAAATGAATACTGCTTAGGAGCCGACAGCGGTGAAATGGGTGAAGAAAAACATATTTCGGGCTTGAGAAGGGTAAAATGGCTAGTGCATAAACGGAATAAGCCCCTCCGGTAAGTAGTTGGTATCAGTCAGAGGAGGAAAGAAAATGGGGAGCTTTCTCGTTTTGAGTACAGAGGTGGCCAGACAAAACAGAAAATGTTGGGAAGATAACTATTCTCGGCTAGTTGAAGAATTCCGCTAGCCAGGAGTAAGATTCTACACAGGCTGCGCGTCGTACTATCTACAATAATCACCTGTAGACTTATGCTTCTAGCCCCCTTGTTCTAGTATCATCGCACTCCTCCGCCAATCTCCACTTATCCATCTTATGGGCTGCTCTTGGGCTAGGTTGGCTGCTGGCCGGAACTCACCGAGTAAGAGTGAACCCGCGGGGCTCTTCCTACCGAGGCAGAGCGTCAAAAGGGCCTTCTTCCTTTTACCCTTACTAGTGAGACAAGGGAGTTTCCGCCCCTCACTTGTCACAGTGCCGATTGACCCTGGAAGCTATTGGTACAAGAAAGTGGACGAAGACTGCATGCCGCCGTTTGCTTTCAGTAGTCCTTTTGAATGAACGGAAACAATTTGAAGACGGTGTCCTTATAGCCTGAAACTAAACCGTGACAAATTAGTCTTTCTGTACCTAAACCGCACTGATGTTGTGCCAGTAGTTTTGGAAAATTCTGCATTTGGGAAAACTATGGTGTCTATCCACAAGGGAAATAAAAAGGAAACCCTCGTCAGTTTGCGGGCCAGCTTACATACTGATGATTATCTTCAGGGCTAGAATGACGAGCCATATGAAACATCAGCGCGGTCATTATTACTCTGTGAAGAAGAACCATACCCAACGAACTTTTTCCATCCATGGACTAACTGTTCAGGCTTGAAATATATAAACCAGTAAAGCGTGCTACGTGGGCTTCTAGAAGGTCGTTGACCCGGTAAAACAAGGTTTCTGAGGGACAAATGACACAGAGTGATGCTTTCTTGAGAAGCGCTAAGCTGCATTATGATGCATCTCGGTGGCAGTATTTTCAGGTTTGGGTTGAGGGTTCACTACCTTGCTCAGCCCGGCTTGCAATGAAGGGTCACGGGCTTCGATTATGAGCCCTTGGTGTCCTTTTAATACGTAAATCACCCGGGCTACGGCCTGCAGTGTCTTCGTTCTTTTTTTGAGGACCATCCTAATAACGTGCGGGATATTTTTCGGGACCTATTGCAGGAAAACCTGCTCGGAATGGGTTCATGGGGGTAAAAGTGGTGGTTCTCTTTGAAAGGGTAAAGAGGAGACAAGCACCTCAGGGCTCGGCATTTCGAATAATTAAGACCACCGAGACCTCAAGCGCCCAAGTGGTCAAGTGCACGAAACATTCGTGTCCACCCAGCAGTACCTAGCTTCGGAAACCGGAGGTAATAGAGCATTATTTCGGCAGTGCCGTTAGATGTCGGACTCCAACACAGTTTCTGTAATCGCTTTCAGAATTGAGCGTCGATACCGGCATGAGACAAGCGGTTGTTGAATGCCTTTCAAAAACGGTTTTCCGAAACAAATATTGGGCTGCTTGGTAGGACATACAGCGGCAAATCAAAACATTATTTGTCGCTACACCGGGCCTCTAATTTCCATAGGTTATGTTTGGATTTTTTGTTTATAAAGCTTATAACCGTCTGTCATTTAGCTAGAAAGGCTTAGGAAAACACCCAAAATTTTCTACGTAGCTTTACACCCTCGAAGCGCTCAACTTGCTGACTCATAATCTTTCCGCCTTCTTCACACTATCTCCCGAACTACTTATGGAAGCTCCAAAGGTCCTCCGCAAGTATTCCAAGGTCCCGGGTGCTAATCAGGCAGATTGTACTGCCAGGCTCAGGAAAACCAGGAACACTCAACCTCAGTCTGCACTCAGTCCACGCTCAGTAGCTCTCGTTTATGTTTATGACCTAGTCAACAAAAAGATTAACGAAGTAGATCAAAGAGTGGCGGACTTGCATAACCAGATCGAGTCCATCGATGATATTCTATCAAAGATATCCCCTAAATCTAGCATAATGGAACCCACCCTTAGGGCTAATCGCCAAAGCCTAACCATGTCGGGCCTTTTCTTGGACTCAGTTGCGACCGAAGTTCATGGGCGTGTAGCCAACGCCAAAAATGCGATAGTTTTCAACGCCCCTGACTGACTGCCCTTGCCGTCAACCAAACTCGTCATACTGAATGCTTGCAACATGGCACACCACAGGTGCTATTGCACTCGGCTGTGCAAAAATCACAAGGCAACGACTGTCCTTTGAAGTTCCAATTCGCTGACGAAATAACAGCTAGATAATTCATAAACAGTTGGCAAATCATTACTAGCGCCACCCCATTCAAAAGAATCAGAATATTACCGGATAAAACGCTCCTCCAAAGAGAGGTTTTTCGATCATTAAAAAGTGCCTTAGCTTCACCAACGCAACCTGTGGCTGAAATACCAGTTGCCGCGTCCTCTCGCCGCCTGCCGAACCACCTGGTAACACAAAAGCCCTCAGTTGCCTGCATTACTCTAGTTGACTTAGACCTGACCACCACCCCATCTCCAGCACATCCGCTAGAAAACGGCCCTGCCTTCTACCGTCAACCTCTGCTCCCACAAACAGCAACGACATCCATGCCAAACCTACTATTAGCCCAGGGCCACCAGAGTCCCCCGCATCCAAGCCTGCCGCTGCTAATGTCAACCTACTGCTCACCTTCCCACCACCGGAAAAGACTCTGGGGGAGTCTATTGCCAACAGCCCGTCCTGCCCTAACTCATGTCCCACCGTCTTGCGGACACAAATCGTTCACAAAGGCCATGATCTACCATACAACTAATCGTCCCATCAGCCGACAGGATTTTGTGTCCCCCCACAGCTTTTAGCTACTCCGGCTACTCCCGCTATCCCCTCGTAAGTCTTCTCAGGGCCCCATTTATAACCCTCACCAAGCACTCCAATTATACCCCAATTAATCCATGCTCGCTGACAAGCAGGACGCAACCCTGTATCACCCCAAAGCAGCTAACCCCGCCTCGCTGTATTAGCATGGTACCTCGGCTAATGACCAGGTCCTTCCAAATCCACTTTACAATACAGGCGAGAAAGGCCACCCAGTAACGCATCACCATGCATCGGGACCAAACATACCATATTCTACAAGTATCCCGATACAGTTTCCCAGTCATCTGGCTGAGCGTTAGCACCTTCCTCCGAACCTCTGTAACCAATTTCCCTCTCCTACAATGATACAAATAAATAACCTCCAGTTGAATCATAAACAACGGCCTCGATTGTCAAGCTCCACGCTCTTTCCTGAACACAGGATGGGCCAGCCCAACCAACTACAGTTATTTCGTCAGTCCTGGTCGAGCGATAACTACCCGCCCCCTGCGTATCTTGTTGAACCCAGTCGCCACTACCTTCTACAATCTCACTTTTTGTTACCCATTACCTCGGAATCCAACCACCACCTGGTTGCTTCAACCACCCCTAAAATCCCAACTCCGCAAACAACCATTTTTTTCTTGGCAGCACCCACCCCCAACCCAGCCTCACCCCTTCTTCACATAGCCGGCTCCCCACTTCTAACCCCTGTTTAGACTCCATCTCTTCTATACACGACAATCCTGACTTTGAATTCACCTAATGATGTTTACCGTCTTGGTAGCGTTAGCCACCAACACTCGCAGATGGTTGTTCCTACTCCAGGCCATGAAGACACAGCTGCACTTACCTTGCTCTTCGTTAAAGTTCACTCATTACTGAATAAAACCCATACTCGCCATAATATAGTACTATCTTCCGACTTCGACATCATTGTATTAACCGAGACCTGGCTAAATGATTCTGTCCCAGTGGGCCAAATTTCTATTGCTGGTTATCAAACCCTCGTGGAGGAGGCTGTCTAATCCACGTTAAAAACAGCTTGCTTACCATTCCTCTCTCTGATCCAACACTGGACTCAACTCAGGACTCAATCTGGGCAACGGTTCTTCTGGCCAACTCTCCACTCCATATTGGCCGAGTTTATCGACCACCCAATTCAAACGCCACGGACCTCGCCGATGTAGTCAACGCTTTTGACCAACTTGCTCTATTACCCTCTTCGTCCAACTCATTGCCGGCGATTTCAGTGCACCTAATATCCGCTGGGACACCATGTCATCACCCCATTACTTCACGAGCCTCGTTTCGACCACACGCGCACGGCGCTGGGTATAGCACGTAACGACACGAACCGCGGGAAACAGCATACTAGACCTGATATTTACCGTTGGCCTATCGGATGTAATAACTAACGCCCTCAACCTCTTCCCAGGCTGTGACCATAGAATGGTAACTTGCAGGTTCACAGCCGGACCGATAGACCCCATATGTGGCTCATCTCAACAGCCCCTGCACACGATCAACTGGATGAATCTCAAGCCTATGCTTCGATCCCTCGACCGGAATGACTACTTCCTACAGCACGACAATCAGCTCGCCAGTGACGTACTCTACCATAAGCTACATAGCTGCTTGTCAGCAATCACCACCATCGGGATCAACCGCTCTCAAGCCCGCAGCTCCTACCAAAATGGCTGCAAAATAAACATACACAACTGCAGAAGATCTATAATAAAACCGGAGACTTCCCCATATTATAGCAACTCCACTACATTTATGTAACCACCAGTCTTCGGACTGAGGAACTGCTGAGAAAGCAGGAGCTTTCGGCTTTGAACTCCTTCGACAGATCGTACCGATTGTCCCGACTGTTAAAAAGAGGAAATCAGAAAGAGTCTTCAAAGATACCCTAGTTAACTTTGGGAAACAACACGCAGATTAAATCTGCAGCTGAAATCGCTGAGGCACTCCATACCTTCTTTTGAGAATCCACTACCACTGACGCCACTTCAAAATCCGCCACCCGTACCCCCCATCACCGATCGAATTCTCCCCGACATTGAATTCAGTTTGATCGACGTGACCTACCTACTGCTGAGTGTAAGACCCTCCTCCCGCCCCGGCTATGACGGCATCCCCCCAGCACTCTTTCATCTTGGTGGAACTGACGTCACTACTGTCTTTATGAATCTCTATAACTTATCCCTTAAACATGGCGTTTTTCCACCTCAGTGGAAAACTTCAACCATTGTTCCTATCCAAAAATGGGTCCAGTGCATGACCCATCAAATTATCGTCCTATTATCCATACCCCTTTAGCTGCCAGAATAAAGGAGCCTTTGACTAAGGAGAGGACGTTCTATTATCTCATTTTACATGACCTCATTCACAGCGGTCAACATGGCTTCCTAAATTCATGTTCTTGTACCACATGCCAGTTTGATTTCTTCAACCTACTGGCCACGGCAGCTGACGACGGAAAATCTATGATTATCATCTACCTCGACATGACCAAGGCATTTGACCGAGTTCCTCACTCCCGGTAGTTAACAAATCTCCTGGCCTACGGTATCCATGACCCGCTTTTATCATGGATCATTTCCTACCTGTCGGACCGAGCCCAGGTTGTATATGCTGGTGGTCATCTATCGCAACCGGTGCTTGTAAATAGTGGAGTCATACAAGGAAGTGTACTTGGTCAGCTATTTTTCTTACTCTATACTGACGACATTTTTTCGATCGTGCAACACGGCGCACCTTTCCTCTTCGCTGACGACATCAAAATCGTGTATCAGTTCCGCCATCAAGATTTGAGCACAGCGCTGTTTGAAATAGATAATGATCCTGAGAAGCTTGATCAATGGTGCACTTCATGGCAGATGTGCTTTTTGACATTCAAAAGCTTCTACGCCACCCACAGATGTCAAGTCACTCCCGAAACTCTGTCATCGAACCAAGTACCCATCGTCCCAAGCTCATCAGTGAAGGATCTTGGGCTTGGACGCACCAACAATCTACAGTTCTCGGAACATGTCCCATTTCAGAGGATCAGGGCCAGACAGATAATAGAAACTGCCGTGCAAGGACTCCTAATTAAATAGTGATCGGTCCAGATTCGGCGATGCCCTCTTTCCTCCCATGAGGAAACAACAAACAAAAACCGCAGCCAACCCTTGCCCAAAAAGCCCAACACAGGCACAGGAAAGCCACAAGAAACTCAACAGAATGATGTGTTCGCCAATTTACCAGCATAACCTGGCCTATTACAGAGGTTTTCACCCTTATCTTGCCTTGTTTTGTTCCTCGCCGACACGGCATTCCGATTGCTGATTATTCCTTCCTGGACCTTCATCCATCTTCCACCATCGGCAAACAGCCGACACCAGATGACACACACTGCTCACGGAAATTGTCTCACCTTTTCAGGGGGCGCTATTTCTTTTCATGTCCACAAACGAAAATTGGTATTCCTCTGCGAACCTCCATGAGACTCTTCCCTGCCTCCTTTGTCTCAGTTTCTGTCGGCACTCATCCCATATCTCAGCCTTACCCGTGCACTACAGTTATCTAATATGTGCATGGCAGAAGAAATAGCTTACGAGAGGGGCCTTGACTCCTAAGACCAACCCCTTCTCCGACCCTGCTTCCTTTAATTAAGGACACAATCAACGATAGAGTTTCATCTATCTGACTGAGTTCTCAAAGTTAGACTACCTGTGGCCATTTCCTTAATGAACCAAACAAATTGAAATGCCACAAATTTCAACCACTTTGCTTCCACCTACCCCCGTAGTTTCTGTCACTCTTATGCCTCGTCCTTTACTGGTTTTTATATGCCTCTATTAACCGTTGACCCGCAGCAGGGGCACACCCTGACTACTGCTCTTTATCTGCTCTCCTCTCCCACGTAACTCTCCCTTCTTAGCCCTTTTTTCAACTCCTGTCATGTGAATTTTCACATTTTCAAGGGTTTTGTCTGTTAATTCCATCACCTGTAAACAGCTGATTATGCAATTGGCATGCCTTGGAGGTCCCCGAAATAAACCGTTATTATTATTCATTATTACATTATCATGACCCACAGCTGGAACCACGTCCAGACTGCAATACCCTTTTATTTCAGGTTCGTTGTCTCCCACTATCTCAGTGGCCAAACTGGCTAACCAAGGATGCCACTTTGACTCGTACGGATAGAGACTCAAGTGGAACCTACCATAGCAACCGGGACCGAAACTAAACCACACAACAGGAAATACTCCTAATTGCTTATCAGATCGTTCAGCGTTTTCAAACGCAACCAATACGAATTCCAGTTCACGCGCATGCCGCTAATATACAGACACACTCGGCTGATCGACCGACCCATACTTTGCCCTGCCAGACGAACCTTATGCACTCGATGTCGTACGTTACCAGAAATGACGCTGAATAACACTGAAGGCAAATGTGTCAACACATACATATATATATATTTGTCAGTGAAACAGCATAATAACTCTGAAGTCCATGCGGAGATTTCCCATTTTATTATCCGTTACCGCTGTTTATCTTTCCTCCGACCAGTAGCCGGCTGAAAATAGACTCTCCACCTCTCGAAGACCCTCCAGTTGCGCTTTCTTATTTCAGAATGGTACATGTTACTGATCCGGAATCTAAACTCACCTTTTTATGGTCTGCTGTTTCTCCCACATCCACCAGTGTTCGCTTTCACAAAATTGGTCTCATGCCTCCATGCTTCGAAACTCATTCCGTTTATTGAACTCCGGTAAATCCGTCATTCAGGGTTTGCGTCGTCTTCATGGATCGCTATCCTCTTCGCATGTGTTGATTTTCCCGAATACACTTCTTCACCATTCCCCCCTCCTCCTCCTCTTGCTCAAAATCTACTCCATCTGCAGAACCTTAGTGGGCCTCCCGTTTCCTTGGTTTGCATCATTCTCGTTCATGATGCGTCCTTGGCACTGAGTTAACGGTTTATCCATATCTCCACCGCGCACCAATGCCCAGACCGGATTCGAAACCGATTCAAAACTGCGGCACGAACCATTATCAGAATGATCCATCAAACTGTTGCTGGCTTTGTTTTTGCATCTCTGATACTCTCGATTTTCATATTTAGAATTTGTGAATGTTTCATCCTATTGAGTAACGTGTCACACCAAGACCATGCGCTGCAGAGTGCATCTCGACCATGGCCGAGAAATATACCAGTATTGTTATTAATTACCTTTTTAAGTGAACATGGATAGGCCTCACTGACCATTTTCTTGCATCATTCTTGTGAATATCGTATTTCCTGCCTCCTAAGCCAATGTCCGTCTGAACATTCTTACATCCGGCCGATTCATTAATATTGCCGCAGCTGACTCTAAATCAGTTCGTATTTGCCGTGTATTCTTTGGTCGCTTCGATTCATTTAAAATCTCCTCAGCCTTATTCCACGGTTGCTGTGATGTGTGAATCCCTCTTTGAAACTTGTGAATTTTCCATCTCATTCAGTGATATTGTAAACTCTGATCATGCCACCATGCGTGCCTCTCGACCACTGTCCAGAGAGATACAGTTATTATTATTTATATTTAGTAGATTTGGCGTAAGATAGGATCCAACTGAAATGTTCAAACAGCTCAGCGGGCCTATTGAAACCGTTTGCGTGTGTCTTGTAAAACGTAACGAATGACGAGAAGAGGATACCATCAAGGTGATAACAGCACGTACAACCCCTATATTTACCTGGGACCAGAAGACTACTGGAAAGACTCTTTTCCGGATCACAGCCAGTCGCTTGGACATAACTCTTGTATGCCCTTTCGGCATCATCTGTTCTTTCTCTTCCATTTAATGACAATAACTTTGCTGAAGCTCCACACTCGCATTGAAATGGGCAGTTTAATTCCCTGCTCTACCTGTTAACATATGCTCTCGGGATTTTTTCTGATGCGGGCCTGACCGCTGGTCAAAACAATGACACAGACTACTCAACGAGGAGGCCGGTTCCTCGGGAGCAAACCCAAGTTTCGTTGTCTTTCCTGCGGTACATCATTTACCAACTACTACGCTTGGATTAATCAGCTTCCGTTTGGTAACTTACACTTGAAGGCTTTATACACGAATGCCCAGTTCCACTTGGCAGAAAGCTCCTGGGATCTTTCGGTGTTTGAGTACGTAAAAATCACATCTTCCTCTCATGTTCTTTTGACGCAGACTAAATTGTTAAACAACGGAAGCTCGGGCCTATCGCCCTTGGCGGTACCCCTGCACATCCAGATACCAACCTCGCTAGAAGAAGAGAAGAGATGGAACTGGGCACCACACTGCGTTTTTAGGGGTTAAATACTCCACCTTCTCAAACAAAGGCCTCCGCACACCATCGGCTTGCGACCTTATTTGGTCCCTGCTTTATGGCCTCCAAAGGAGCCCCACAGAGCAGCACTTTCCCCGAGCTAAAAAGCAGCCTAGTATTTTACTACTACCCCGTTAACCGAATAACGGTCTTAAAGGCCTCCATCAAACCTTTCTTCATTCTTCCCCTCTCCGGTGAGAATAGAGTTTGCTCATGATCTCACTCTCAGCAATTTCCAAACCACCTGGCAACAAGGCTCTGTAAGAGCCTCGGCGTTTCACAGTCCCTTCCGAAGTGTGAACTTCAGGTGAGTTCTGGATACAGCCTTGTAAAGCGACGAAAGAACTTCAGGTTCCCTCGAACTAGTTGCCACCATCCGTTGATACGGGGAACACTCAGCCCTTATCGGTTCTTGGCCACCCTGATGACTCGGCAAGGAATCCGCCCTTGCTAACACCCTCAAGTCTGCGGTTCTACCATATTTCCCGGCTCTACTTGGTCCCATGGTGGGCCTATACAAAGGTTGTCCGTGGTCCTCTTCCATTAATGAGATACCGACCCTACTCTTTAATCAAAAAAAGGAATCCACGCAATTGAACTACGAAGTACCTCGTTCAGACTCCTTTGTAAAGTGTCCTCCGCGGCCGAGTCAACGAACCTCAGGTCGTCCGTGAAAGTACAGCATGAAATGTAGCACTTTTGCTAGGTCATCAGAAGCACCTTACTATAAAGGCGTTGGCACGATAAGGCTGGTGCGTACTGACCGGAGGCATCAGAAGGGAGGACGAGGAGGGATACGGCAAAAGGTTAGATCTGGGGGCGTGAGAAAATGAGAAATAAGCTGCGTGATCAAGGAGTGGCAGCGGCAGATCACAGATGAACGGTCATTTAGCGAGACATGAGTGGAAAAGATAATAACGTTGGGCCTGTGGGAAGTTGACGAATGTCACTTGCAACCCATGTCTCCAGACCACACTGTTGCTGCGGAATGACTGATATGGTTGGCTCATTCCTGCGGCGGCTGGTCACATAAGGACCATTTTTCCACTGCGGCTTGGGAGCTGCCGTCACCAACCGAAAGTAATTCCGCCTTCTCCGAAAGCCAGATATTTGATTGCTGTAAAACCATGAAAAAGGTCTAACTAAATGTGGGGCTCTCCTGGAGCACCATGTGTTAGATGCCAAGGTATGTATATCACGACACCTCCCTGTCGAAAGCGGGTTCTAACGCAGCCTACCATGATGAATGAATGCATGCAGTAAGAGCTTTCTTTCGTGGCGAAAAGTCAGCCCCATCTTGTTCCCACCCGTCACCGTTTCCGAGCCAGTACTCACCCTGTTGTTGTCCTCTTTTGGCGTACGATAACGGCGATGAAAATACCATAGTAACCATGCAATGAACACACCATGAAAGTGCCTTGCTCACGGTGAAGTACAATCTCAGTATGCCAACACTATGGAGTCCTCTCTGACAACACCTTGGTATTGGTATGCCTACCGTTCGTAGCTATCGGCTAAACCTCACTTGTATTGGTTGCCGGAATGAGGAGCGTAATCATCACACTTTTATAGCTTACCATTGTCAACCTCACTTTTTCTGTGTTCTTCTCGAGCCCATGCACAATTGGTGATATCCCAAGACTGAGCTGATTTTTCTGCTACGTCGTCGACTCAATTATCCAACCAAAATGTCCACTAACATTAGATCCCTTGAGAAAAGCTTTTTGCCGTTTAGTGATAGATGCTCACCTTCACTTAATTCCCTTTTTAGGATAGAACTCAGCGGCCCAAATTGCTTTTCTTGCACTTTTCTCGACCTACAGATTGCTATTCTTCAATAACCAAGACCCACTGATCTGTGCATATGCTCATGGTAAGTCAAGACTCCATTCCACCAGGAATCCGTATACGTCTGATTTCTCATGGCCCCAAAGAATACCAGCACGTTTGAATTCACACGAAAAAGCTTCACCTATTTCCGGATATTTTCTTTATTTTCTACTACGTTTGCCGTCCTCGCCAACCGCCGGTGCAACGACTAGACTGCTGTCTCCATTTTTCCCCTTTCTTCCTCCTGATCCAACCTTCTTCCATTGTTTTGATTCCTGGTTCTCAAATGGGCCCCCTATCCTCATCTTTCACTTACCAACTAAACTATTTTGCACTCCGGCTAAGCCCACTCTTGCTAACTCGCAAAATCTCTACTATCACCCAAGTATCGTAGAAAACTAGCAGTCTCCTTCCGCTGATCTCCAGCGGACCGGCCCATTGGCCGTCAGGTAACAGAGTGTTCATTGTCTGGTTTCTATTGAAACGATACCCGTAACCCTTGGCCGGAACACTCTCAAGACTGCCGAGCTCTCGATCTCTTTCAGGTAACATTGGTTACTTGGGTAGCCGCAGGCCAACTAGAAGTTACTCCCGGATTACAGTACGGACTAAACGATTTGATCAATCTGATTGACAATGGTTTAAACATATACTCACCCCTGCTGACGTTATATGAGGCACCTTACACGGATGACCGGTGATCACAATCCCATAACCGGAGTAACAATCCTTCATGGAAGTCTCGCCTCGTCGCAGAGTGGATCACCCCACACCCGCTCATCATCTAGTTCCCCTACTCCATACAATCCGTTTAGTTTATTCTGCGTTGCGGTACGAAATCAATGATCGGAATCTATCCTTCGCTGCTGCATTCCCAACCTAATCTGCCCACTCCGTCAGCCTGGCCCCATTTTGCCTGCTACCCTCACCATTCTACCTGCCATCACCTGTAACCAAAGCCTTCATGAAACAAAAAACCAGCCACTGTAGCCAACCAGAATGTGATTAATAATTCTTTCATCAAGCATAAAGAAAATTTTATCTTCACCATCTTCCAACTTCTGTTCGGCCCCTTCAGTAGAGTTTGTTTCTAATAGTCTGTTTCTTTCGACGGCCATTCTTTGAAGGCCCGTACCGTGACCATATACCAT
This sequence comes from Fasciola hepatica, assembly GCA_948099385.1. Lineage (NCBI taxonomy): Eukaryota > Metazoa > Platyhelminthes > Trematoda > Plagiorchiida > Fasciolidae > Fasciola > Fasciola hepatica. The sequence continues at coordinate 11,534,897 of CANUEZ040000120.1, read as the reverse complement.
TCATGCTGTTCAAAAGTACATTGCATTCTTCGTGAAGATTATTGCCTTCATAGGAATTTCCATATGACGCCGAAGTCATCTATACAAAAAGGTCTATCCTATTATCACATGTGACTCGCTTGCCTTTATTTGACAGGCTCCCTTAGAATTAGTTACCGGATGTTGGATCATTCTGCTATATTTCGCTGGCACCTCCGACTGCGTGCTGATAGCCCTATGCGGGCTTTATTTTTAACTGTGTCTTCTGGTAAAGCTTCCACTAGGTTAGTTGTCAGCTATAATCCAAATATCATACTGGTACTTCCCTACATCCTCTTCTGAAAGCCCTGACCAGTCGCAGCCAGTTTTCATCACCCATAAGACAAACTGCGTATTATTTCTGCCTCAGTTAGCTGCCCATGTTGTGATGTCCGAAGCCTGTTGCTTTACTGGTCCTTGCGATCACTGCGCTTGTAAACATTCTCCAGTATCGCTCATATCAGCAATCCCACGTTCGTCCAACCATCCACGACGCCCTCCCCTAGTTTGAAACCGGTTCACAATTAACGCGGTAAAAGTCTCCACTATAGTTCATTCCAACACCACTCAGCTTTACTGTTTTAATTTGTTTACTGTGTGCTCCTTAAACTTCAAAATAGTGAATACTCCACATTTTTATGCATTGCTATATTCTCTGATCTTGCCTTGTGTATATATCTTGACCACTTTCAAGAAATGTACTGTCATCATAATCATTATCATCATATGGAAAATGTGCCACTGACTTTCTGAATGAAACTTTACCCCCGCCGCATTTATATAAGCCCAACGACTTCAGCTTAAACTGTCATTATTTACCACTGAGACCCACAGCTGGAACAGCGTTCCGACTCCACACCCCATTTCTTTCGGATCTCTGTTACTTCGTCGCTGCCCATCACTTCATTTTCAACACTGAGTGACTTGGGATCACATTTTGACTCGTGCCTACTGCGGCCTAACCGAAACCACCCACAACAACACGATCGGGTCACCTGACATAAAGTTCTCCAAACTGCTTCACAGTAGACCGAACAGAGTCCTCTGAGGCAACATCTCCTCTATCGATGTCACTTATTGTGTCTGTGTAAATGAGGGGTCACAAGCAAATTGTTACCGCACCAACCACCAACATTCACTGGTTTCACTCATCACACCCCACTATATCGTGCTGGTTCATCAACACGTATTATTTGCGCCACCAAATTACCCAAACTATAAGGGATAATGCAAAATGCCAGTGACGGTCGCTTCGAGGTTAATCCTGGATTCTATCTAGAGCAACCCGGTACTTCCGCTGGAACAGCAGGCACAGAAGTTGACGCCGTCCATTCCGTTTTGATTATCCGGTCGTGCACTCTTCCTTCCATGAGATTGAAGTGTATTTCTACTATTTCCAACTATCTCCACCTGGATTACGCTGGCTCGAGTTTAAGTTTGCCGGGCACTATCACAAAGAATGACCTGAAAACTTTCTCCTGCACCACATCTCGTATAATATTCTTGAAACTCCGACTGCCGATTGCTTAGCAAAAGACAAGCTGTGCGATACGGTGCAGGTGGGACCTTCCATCATTTTCACACGTTGAATGGACTCCACAGGTGGATAGTATTCGAAGGGTTTGAATCAACGGCTCTTTGGGTAAACTTTAAGGCAAGAACTAGCGAGACACCTATCAGCGGCCCCGGAGAACTGAAGGTGGTCACTAAATGTGCATCCGGGTACCATCCCTACTCATGGATGGAGGTAGAACAGAGCAGTGTCGGCTGACAGTACACAAGTTTTTCACCATGTACCAGGAAAGCGAAGTTTTCGCTACATATCCTAGGCCAGTTTCTTCCATAGATGTCCAAGAACACAACGAAAAACAGGTTTCAGCCGAACCTGGATACTATACCGTATCAACTTTGGCTCCAGAAATAAAGGATCTATAGCATATTCAGAGAACTCTTGTCCAACCCTGAGCTGTCAACATGAAGAGAGAGCCCGGGCCGCTCGAAAATTACAGTAACCTGGCCCGTCAATCCCCGTGAATTTTCGTGAGCTCGTAACCATGGGGCTGCTACACTCTCCCTACAGCGAATTCAGTCCGAACCCAGTCTCACCTAGAGAGTAAACAAAAGAGGTAAAGCGCAGTCCTAGAAGTGGCGGCCCGGTGGGATTCATCTGGACTCTCACTGGAGTGGGAATCTGAACTGTTTTATTGGCCAGATTCTCAAGTCCCGTGACCCGATCTGACCACAGCAAAGAATGCTACATTTCGTTTTCCTGTTGCAGCAGGTGAGGATGCCTGGAGATTGAGGGTCAACAAAATAGATACAAGTTTGGCTCATGCCTCCGTATCCTGTGGTCTGATCCCATCAGATTTTATGGAGTAATGTGACCAGCGGTGCCGTTTTCTCCTTTGTTGAGTCTGGCCGTTTTTGAAATGTTTAGAACACACAGCTCTTCCTCCTGTTTAAGCCGACCAATATCTGTGCTGATTTTGCCCTGAATAATGTCGACTTCCCCCACCACTGATATAACTTATTCCTCAGACGAGGCCACTCTCCCACGAGGCAAGGTAATTCGCTCTCCGTGACCAGTGTCTCATTCCTCAATCCGGACCAGACGGTCCTTCCTAATGCGCCGTCAACGGATGCGCTAACATGTGCGGTCCGAAGTTAGGCTGCAGGGAAGTAGAACTAAAAGCCACTGTCCGCACCCCTAAGGATGAGTTAACCAGCCTGAGCAGCTTGATTATCAAACCTCTCGCTGTATTCCAGGCAGCCGATCAGGTATGTAGAGTATCTGAGCAGCAAATTCTGGACGTCAAAACGATTTTGCAAAAAACCGGGATATGATCCAAGCAAGCCATCCTTTCGGGCCACTTTCTCAACTCGGATCACCCTCAAAACACCTATACCCAAGTGCTCAACCGCCTTAAGCTCCCTGCCTCATCTGAAAGTCGGTCAAATTGGCTGGTCTCCAAACGCTCCAACCGGATACACGTCATTCTGATTGAAGCGCGCTCCACAGAGGCAGCCAAACGAATTGTTTTCTCGGCCCCAAAGCTCAATGAGTAAATAGAACGTTTTAATGGGTATCCATTGACAAGCCACTTCATCTAAGGCTCTGAAGTGAGAAGGCCAGGCCAGCAACCCCACAAAAAGCCGATCCAAAGCTCAGAGCGCCGTCTGTCGCTTAGATAAATCGCCTTGAGGATGGAGCCCTAGGTCCACCATCCGTTGCTTCCCTAGTCACTCCATCTCTTGTCGAGTAAAGTACCCCTAGCAGTAGACCTGGTGCTACTAAACACCTTACGCCTACAAAAGTTATCTTAGACCCCAACACTGATAACAAGACCGTAATAACGGACGAGACTCACCTATCCCTGAGTGCAGACACAAACCTGCAGCCTGATTCTGCTGAAAGCAGCAGTGAGGAGGTTAACGCACCAGAAAAGTTCTGTGGTGCGGTCATGCAAAACAGGATCAAGAACAAGAAGACTCGGAGCAGTGAATCACGCAGTGCGCTGAAAGGTAAGTCACAAACGTAGCCCACCCTTCCTGGAAACTGAAGGACATAGCAATCCGCCTGGTATGATACCTCTCAGGCTACTGAACGTGAAAACTTACCAGTCCCCCCCTTCCAACAATTTGTTTGCCCTCCAGCCCCCCCAACATCTTCAGCTCCCAACTTCCCCAGGACCTCCATTCCGCCCCCAACTCTCCCTTTTCCTCCTCCTCAAACCGAAAACCAGTTATTTCTGGCGACTCTGCAACAACTCTGGAGTATGTACTCAAGTGTTTTCACAGCAATTGCTTCAGTGTGCTGAATAAGATCCCGGAGCTTTGGCAGCTTGCAGCCAATAGGAAGCCTCAGCCCTTGCAGAAACCTGGCTCACCCCTGGTAAACCTGATGCTGAAATATCCATTCCGGGGCACTTCACAGTAAAGCAGGACTCCGGAAGAGGTCGTGCCGGCGGGGTTATGAAATACTAAGATAAGTCTATCCCTCCTGCTACCACACCAACTACTCCTATTTTTGCATGTAGTGACTTTTTGCGGGCTGTGCTTGCACTCTCCAGGACAGACACCCTACTGCTGGGCGTGGTCTATCGCCTGTCCGCATGCAATTCAACCTATAGCTTAGATCTGGTAAGCTTATTAACCCCCCCCCCCCCAAAAAGCTACACAGGTCTTACCCATCTATTAGTCATTGGTGACTACAAGTCACCAAGTATGGAATGAAAGAGAGCTGATGCCTCTGATGTTATTTTTGGCAAACCACTCCTAGATCCCCTACTAAAGAACTGTTGGGTACAGAGCGGAAAACATTCGACCAGATATCGCACTGTACTTGCCCCGTCCCTACGAGGCCTGGTCATCACCAATGAATTTTTCCAAACTGATAATAATAATGATAATAACACTAATTTACTTCGGATGAGCCCGAAGCGTGCTGCAAAGCACGATATGACGATCCAGTTGATGTCAGAACAGGAGTTTTCATGATGGCAGAACTTATGTGCACAGAAGGTTGAAGGAGGTTGTTTACGTGGACCACGGCGAGGACAGAGTCCTGTAAATTTGAAGTTCAAAATCAAGTGGCCATTTCGGCTTATGGCTGTTCAAACTAGTTTGCAAGGTGGATTATTTACATAAATGATACCGGAGGCGAACATAATCACTGGGCATCCGGGCGGAACCAAAGGATTTCCGCTATGCTTTCCCTTTAGGAATAGTTTACAAAAAGAGGTTAAAACAGTCATGCACTTCGCAGTGTGTAAAGAAAGCATAGATAGAAAACTGGAAGAAGTACAAGAATGGATCTTCAGAGATAAATAGCAACGATTCAATAAGCCTTATGGTGGTAAATACTTGATAGCGAGATGACAGGGTAGGCAATTGCAAGAACAACTTGCGACAGATCCGAATGAGAGGGGGAGCGATTTCAAGAGTGGTGATGAAAAAATAAGGAGTGGAGCCCAGGTAAGCATTGGATGGGTTATTTATATTAATGCAGGTATGTTACGAAGTGGCAACAGAAAGATGGAATAATGGTTATGAATCGGAGTGAAGCGCGATAGCGGAGGCGGATAGAGCCCAGAAGCAGTAATGCAGTAGAGAGTAGATAAGATTTCGGATGACCGCTCTGAAAAACGGAGCATAAAATGACGGTGAAAAAGGCTGTAGAACCAGCGGTTTCGACATGAAAACGGAAATGGAACATAGTGTTGGGAACAAAATAAAAACATTTGGTGTATATGGCAGTAAAAATAGGAGGTTCGATACTGGTGAAATCAGCGAACGAGTGACAACTCCGGAGGGATAGGGCGAAAACCAAAGCGACCTTGACGGGAAGGCCAGAGAATTGATGGTGATGGGACGCGAAAAGCTTGCTTGAGTTATGTTGGTCGAGAAATAACAAAGTGAAAATAAAAGGTCAATCGATTTGGGGTGCGGAAAGGTACAGCGATTACAAGGATGTATAGTTCGCCAAGGAGGTGATGGAATGGAATGGTGGAGAGTACGCATCTTTTACTGAACATCGCAAAAGATGAGCGGCTTCGTAATGAAGTACGGCTGAAGCTGCACGACACGTAACCGTGAGGGTTCCAGTGTATAAACGCTGGCTACTTACGGAATGGTAGATATTTCAAGTCAGATTAAGTTAGCCAAGCCAATCGAACGGGTGGCATAACTTTTGGGACAAATGAATCCGCAAAGTGTTGAAAGAAAGGCCCACTAATGTGGCGCACCGCTCGCCACCTCTCGGCGAAAGTGGTCACTTTCTCACCAGGTTTAACTATATTGCGAAGCAGCCTCCTCTGCCCTCAGAAATCGAAGCTTTGGGACCCTTCAAAAAGACCAAATTTGACCAAGTCAGTGCATGATTTCGCTCCAAGCCAAGCTCAGCTAACCTGGGCAACTACTCTGACGTAATGGCAAAGAATCTCAGACAGCTGACCTACTTAGCCGGTAGGATATTTGTCCCCAGGAATCGTCTTCCACAGACCGGTAAGCGACCACACCTTGGCCCCATTAGGGCATTTTGGAAGAAAGCTCAAGCTTCTTTGCTGGATGTAAAGCCACAGATCTTGCCCGAGATGCAGAAGACTTCAGGACTATCTGTCACAGATGCAAGGACAAGATTAGGTCCTGACAAAATGCAGTCTAGCGGTCCATACTTGCTCCACTATGAACCAATAGGGCATTTTTCTTGCAGTACATGCGCCGCCTGAGGCGCGAAACTCCGACGGCACTCACTCCCAAAGATCATGCCGGATCCCAACTCACTTCGCCGGGACAAGCAGCCGAGATCTTCAGCTCCTACCTTCTTGCAGCTTTTAGCTCCACACCCATATCATCCCACCTTGTATTGCACCTGATATCTTAGGTCAGTACCTTTAGCCCTATCACTATTCCCATTGGTGTTGTTGTACAAGGTTTCCGGGGGCTCAACCAATATAGCTTCATGCGTCCTGACCTATTCCACCTCCGCATTCTCAAAGAAAACGCGGACACATTAGCTGCTCCGTATGCCTCTCTTTCAGCGATATGTTGACGATGGGGCTTCCGCCCACAGCTGGAAAAAAGCAGTCACCGCACCCACGTAGTGGACATCTTGCTTCTAGTTATAGACCCATAAGTCTAACTAACATCACCAGCGAAATTTTGGAGCTTGTTCTCAAGGGTATTGTTCTTTCCTATCTTCATAGAAATAGGATCCTCTCCCCGTCCGAACATAGGTTTCTTCTTTGCAGATCATGTATCACCAATATGCTTGTTGCCATGAATAGTCTGGCGAAAGTCTACGATGATGGCCAGCTCTCACACCCTGTATTCATCGATTCTGCTAAGACCTTCAACAAGGTCCCCCATCCCCCTTTTCTTTATAAACTGAAAACATACAGGATTACGTGCTCCATGTTGGACATCTTATGCAGCTTTCTTACCGACAGCGCCTTCATGGTTAGGGTGGGGAGTGTTTTGTCTCAACCTACCTCAGTAACGACTGGGGTCCTACAAAGATCGGTCTTAGGTCCTCTTCTTTCCTTGATCTACATAAACAACCTTCTGACAGCCCTTTCTGTGAACATTGCCACGTATGCAGATAATCAAACATTCTGCAGTTCGAGTATTGAAAACCTGCAAGTTGCAGTTGATGAAAAAATGCTGCTCCGAGAAGTGCAAACTCCCAGGTAATGATGACGATTGCAGGAGCATGTCTATCAGCAGAGCAACTGATCACACTTTTTCCATTAACGGAGCAACTAGACTGACTAGGGTTGACCGACAAAAGGTGCTCGGTTTCTGGTTAAGCTTTAATCTGCCCTTCTCCCATCACCAAAAACTTGCTAGCAAGCCTGCCTTTCGAGTCCTAAATATGATTAGAAGGTCCTTCCCGGGTATCTCTAGGGATAGTTTCCTTATGAATTTCCGACCTCTGCTGGAGTGCGGCAGTCAGATATTGCACTCTGGTTTGACCGAGATCTCGAGAACCTAGAAAGGGTTCAACCCAAATAAATTATGGGGTCCATCCTACCCAAACTAGCCCGTCCGCCTCTCACTTCTCAGTTTTTATCCACGTGAATTAAGATGTGTAAGACGTGATCTGTTTTTGATGCCTCGCTTTTTGAATCAGGCCAAAGCAATTTCTTCTTCTCCGTCTGCCTAGCCTCTTCTCTCCGTGGTCACAGCAGAAAGGTTTTTAAACCGAGACCACGCACTTCTCTAGGAGCTTACTTTTTCAATCACAGGATTATTACTCTATGGAGCGCTCTTCTGGAAGATATCGTCGCAGAACGAAACTATCTTTAAGAAAAAGTTAGACCTTCACCTGGGTCCCTCCCAGTAATTCCTTGTTTAAAAAAGTGAAATAGATGTCTTTTATTGTATTTCCATTCCGCTATACACTTATGAATGTCGCACCCAATTCCGCTTAAGGTGCTGTCCATAGTGAAACACTGCACGATGTTACGTATATTTTGTCTTTGTTGCCGCTCCCGCCCCGCCCCACCCCCGCTTCACTTCCCTCTCGTTTCAGCTCGGTGAATCCGACAGACGATGAAAGATTTCCTCCAGAACCGGGACGATTGGGCTCAAAGCCCCGAACCCGTGTGGTACTTTATACCCCGAGTTATGTTAAGCAGCTTTTAAGGTCAGACGCAGTTTACTTATTGTCTCCACCTTACTCTGCCAGGGCTGATACTGCACAAAATTTCTGCCTTTCAGGAAAAGAAAATCACGCAGTGTTGGGAGCTACGGAAACGAGCCGACAACAACTATCTGGACACACGATTGGCTCTAGCCACATCAAGTCCCGTGAAAACTGAACTGAACTGAACTGAACTTCAAGACTTCAAGACAACATATCTGAGCAGGTAGGCTTAGGGTGTACGCAGGAGTTTGCCTCCCAGGTACACTTTGTGTAGCGCACTGACGCGGATCGCTCATCCCATCTTTGATGTAAGTGATGATGCATACTTGCAAATTCTCCGACCTCTGGCTTATAAAGGTTTCAGCCTTCTTATATCTTTCTAAATGTCTTGAAGTCTTGAAACATTTCATGGTTTCGGGGCTTTGAGCCCATGATAAATTTATCATGGGTTAACCTATGTTCTTACGTCAGCACTACAAAGTCACCCAGCTAAGACGAGGGCATACGAGGGTGAAGGACGGTGGTCAAAAACAAATTATACATAACGTCAAGCAATGTCTTACTGTGGACAGCACCCTCATTAATGAGGGTGTGATAAACAAACGTACGGTGGATTGGATCTACAGAAGACATAGTCAACGTGTAGTTCGTTTTCGGACAAGGAACTACTTGAAGCGACCAAGGTAAAGGTCCGGGTTTTCCTAAAAATAGTTGTGTTCTGCTATAGAAGAATATTGTTCCTTCGGAAGAGCGTTCCACAGGGTTAGTCTGTGGGGTGGTGCGTGGTGTCTGTCTGAACATCTGCTATGACCGCGGAGGGAAGAGGAACAGATGGAGAAGAAGCAATCGTTTTGACGTGAACCATGTAGGTGGCACATGTGTTGCTGCACAGGGACTGATTTCTATTTACTCCACACCAATTCAAACGCCGGGGCCTTTCTTCCGAGAATATAGTGCGCAGGTTTGGTCGGGTTCATTGTCCAGTCGAGTTTTCTCCAACGTCAGTCATAAAATGCAACTGGAAGGTACCCTTGTAGCACCCAGCCCGTTCGTAACATCGGTTTCCGGTTGGTCTGTTTAGTAGCCATTTTACACGGATGGACAATGAATTGATGCGAAGGAAATTTACGACCGAAGAAATGTGCAATGCTCAGTCGGTGTTTTACTTAGATGTATTGGTTTAATTCATCGAAATGTCCTGAAAACCTCAGTATAAATCGCTTTAATTTACTCCCTCAAAATGGGTGAAATAAGGACAATCATTAGGAAAATCGCAAATTAGGAAGTAGAAAAGAGCATCGTGATACATAATTTGGGTTGTTGAAAAAAAATGAACGAAGTAATCACGTACTTCAAACGACTCGCAAAATCCGCTCGAAAACCGGCCAGAAACCGTTCCGAAGCCGACCGTTCTTCGGCCGGTTTTCGATCGGTTTTTACCATTACGCCGATCGGTTTTCGGACGGTTTCTGAGTGATTTGCGACCGATTTTCTGGACGGTTTATGAACGGTTTCAGAGCGGTTTGTGTCAATCATTTGAAGTACGTCATATGCTTCGTTGATTAATTTCACTAACCCAAATTACGTATCACGATGCTTTTTTCTACTTCCTGATTTATGATTTTCCGAGTAATTGTTCGTATTTCATCCATTTCGAGAGAATAAAATAAAGTGATCTATACTGAGGTTCTCAGGACATTTCGATGAATCAAACTGATATATTCAAGTAAAACAACCGAGCATCGCACATTATTTCGGTCGTCAATTTCCTTCGTATCAACACATTGTCCATCCGTGTAAAATGGCTACCAAACAAACCGACCGAAAACCGATGGGCATAATAGTAAAGCCGATCGGTTTCGGAGCGGTTTTGAACCGATTTCGCTACAAAGGTATGAAATAATTATAGTAAGACGCCGTATACCGTGTTCCCGTTCAGTTCAGTTTACACAGGATGAAAGTGGCCGAGACCAATCGTGCGTCCAGATCGTTGTGTTGTCGGCGAGTGTCCTTGGCTCCCCACACTACGCGTTGAAGGCTTTGTCTGAAAGGTGGAATTCGCGAGGCAATATCACCTTCACAGACACAAGTTCATTGACGAAAATACCAGGGGCTCATTACCTCACCCCTCGTCCACACAGCTAGCTCTGGGAACGCTGTGTTCCAGCGTGAATCTAGGGTCTTGGAAGTTGGTACATTGCTGCATCTAACAGCATCCCCTGACAGTATATTCCACATGGGTACCACTGTATCTGTAAAAAATTTAGCTCGTATGTCCAGCCTTGAGTGTGTGGACCCCTCAATTCTTTTGCAAGGTCATTTATGTGCAAGAGGAAAAGCGAAGGCCCCAGTACTGAACCCTGCGGCACACCACTGGTAACCTTCTCCGGCTTCGATAGATAACCACCCGCCTTGACACAAACTACGATTCCCTAGAAAGTGTGCTACCCAATCGATTGCTTTCCCACTTATCCCAAAGGTTTGCAATTTATATTCCAGCAGGCGATAACTCACAGAGTCGATCGCCTTGCTGAAATCCAAATAACAAACCTCCACTGTCGTACCTTCATCCTATCGTCTCGTGGTCTCGTCTAAGAACGTCAGTAGGTTTGTCAAACACGATCTTTTTTTAACAAACCCATACTGTGCAGGTGTCAGAAGGTCGGTGTTAACCAGATGCAGACACAGTTGCTTTCTGATTATACGTTCCAAATACTTGCACAAAACTGATGTCGGGCTGACCAGTCTATAATTCTCCACTGTAAACTGTCTCATCTTCCAGCTGGAACAGTAAGTTTTCATACTGTTCGACGCTCTTAACTGGGAGATTGGCAACATATGCGCGGTGCCAGCCAACGTCATTTGACTACGTACCATTGTTACTTGGTCCGTAATCTCCCTGCGCCACTTATTAAACTCATACATGGAACTTTTGACGACGGCTTGAAGGATAAAAAATATTTTATTTTGAACTTGCACATGATGGTGTCTAGTTTTTTGTCCAGAACTTTCCATTCTCTTGGGGTTTTGAGGCTGGTTAATTCACTGCTTGAGTGAATAACGGAGAATACTTTCGCTCTGTGGCAACACGTCGACGGTTTGCGGCATGGAAAACTAAGAGTCATGCACACCTCACTTTGGCAACGGCTTAAGGACGAACCTCATCATCATCATCATCGTACAGCGTTAAACAGTAGGGCAAGCCCCAATGACCACTGCCTTTCTCACCATGTCTTTGCAGCTTTCTCCGCATCTTATTCATCTCCTTACGGTTCGAAAGCTGACGCTTTTGCTCCATTATACTCAGCGACTCTTGCGAGATCCAGTGTCTCTGACGGACAACGGATCGAGGACCACAGGCCATCACGACGAGACTGCACCTTGACGTGGTGTAATGGCTTGCGCGCCTCTATGACCCAAAGAGCTATACAGGATGGCTTCCTTAAGCCGGAGATGCAATCATACCTGACAGGTCAATGGGTAGAGGTCAGACAAAGTCCAGTCTCCTGGTCCTCCAGGTAGGGGGTTGATGGAGCTGGCAACTCAGTCGGAAAAACCAGTGGAAGAATAATTGATCCAAGCAAATGGGCTTCCACTAAGCCATCCCGCTGCCTTGCGGATAGGTTCTTGTCAGAACTAAAGGCTTTGGATGAGGACCCTAATCGTTCTCCTGCTTTTGTGGCTGGACACCCTAGCAGTACCCGTCCAACATCTCCCATGAACTGCACGAATACAAAGAATTCCATACTGCATCGGTCGTCGCGCAGGCTAATCAGGACCGCGCTGCCCATTGCATCGAGTGGGGTGGGTAGTGATAAGTGTGCTACTGCTCAGAGTTCCCTCTCTGTTATTCAACCTTTGTCTTCTGTCCCTAACCATCCCTCTTTGCCCCATCTATCCACCCATAATGCTCCCATTGATAACACGGTCAATACTCGCAACGATTCACTGTCAAATAGTGTCGGGAATAATCCTCTGTCTGGTAACTCACATTTCTCAAGCCCCGTCAGCCTCTGAATCTCGGCTCCTTCAACGTGCGTACACTCATACAGGCCGGTCAGCAGGCGTGCCTAGCCCTCACAATGAACTCTCTGAAGATTGATGTTTGCTGCTTAAGCGAAACGCGTATCCAGGATTCGAGCAATGTAATTCAGCTAACTGCTCCTGGTATCTCATCGAGGTATATTCTGCGCACCTCAGGAGACGAAGCAGCTAGAGCTGTGGGTCAACGTGGTGTAGGAATTGTCTTGACTGACAAGGCTGAGGCTGCCCTATTAGACTGGATTCCGATTAACAGTCGTTTATGTGCTGTGAGACTCCAAGGGTCAGTTGGCGTTCGAAAGGATAGTTGTGTTAAACGCAATTTGTTCGTGATCTCGGCGTACGCCCCAACGGACTGTAGCTCAGACTTGCAGAAAGATGAGTTCTATGATGCCCTCGCCACTCTCGTTCGCAGCAGTAAAGGTTCCGACATTGTAGTGCTAGCTGGTGACTTCAATGCACAAGTTGGCAAACTTAGTGTGTCAGAAGCCTGTTTAGGTGGGCGTTGTGCTTTACCCGCTGAGCGCACAGATAACGGGGATAGGCTTCTCCAATTTTGTGCAGACAATCGATTGTTCTTGTCTAGCACAAATTTCCGACACAGCTCGCGTCGCACAGCGACATGGCGCTCTAACTCTACAAGTACTTTGAGTCAAATTGACCATATCGCCGTAAGCTACCGATGGCGCAGTTCTGTTCAGAACTGTAGATCTTACTGGTCCACGTACGTAGAGTCGGACCATGCCTTAGTTTTAATGCGATTATCTCTCCAGCTCCATGGCCATCGTCGCAAACCGCAAACCGGATTAGCCGTGCAACGTTTGTGTGATCCAGACGTTTGCACCCGGTATGAGCAGAAGTTAGCACATGAGCTAGGATCCACGGAGAACAGTAATGTAGATGAGCATTGGGCTCATATCAAACAAGCGATGCACTTTGCAGCAGGTTTCGCCTGTGGTCCTCGATCCGTTGTCCATCAGAGACACTGGATCTCGCAAGAGTCGCTGAGTATAATGGAGCAAAAGCGTCAGCTTTCGAACTGTAAGGAGATGAATAAGATGCGAAGAAAGCTGCAAAGACAAGTTACGCGAAGCCTCAAGAAGGATCGCGAATATTGGTGGGTCAATGTAGCCGAAGAAATGGAAATAGCAGCTGCTTCAGGTAACAGTCAAAGACTGTTCAAACTTATTCGTGACACCGGTGGACGGCGAACTCAGGTCAGTGAAACGATTTGCAATAGGAATGGAGAACCCATCCATAACAAACAGCAAAGGCTTGACCGATGGGCCGAGTACTTCAAGGAACAGTTTAGCTGGCCGCACGCTAGTGTAGTTACTGTGGTGTCAACAACTGCAACTCCTTGGGTGGTATCACTTGATCCCCCATCAGAAGTAGAAGTAGAGTCATGTATTCGATTACTAAGGCGGGGGAAAGCGGCAGGTCCCGACGAACTTCCTCCAGTTCTTTTCAAACTGGGTGGTGAGGCGTTGATAAAATCACTAACCGCCTTGCTCCGTGACATTTGGAACGAGGAGCGTATTCCGTTAATATGGAGCGAGTCATTGATTGTTCCCATCTTCAAGAAGGGAATACGCAATGACTGCAGTAATCATCGTGGGATTAGCTTAATTCCGATAGTCACCAAAGTATTAGCTTCGATTTTGCTGCACCGTCTTACACCGGCTCGCGAGAGGAATGTCCGCGAACAGCAGGCAGGATTCCGCCCAGGTCGAGGATGCATCGACCAGATTTTTACTCTTCGCCGACTACTTGAAACGCGTCACACGCACCGCCGACCAACAATAATGCTTTTCTTAGACCTGAAAGGCGCCTTCGATTCAGTTGATCGAACATCGCTTTTCAGTATTCTTCTTCGAAAAGGTATGCCCCAGAAGTTCGTGAACCTATTGAGATCATTGTATTCTCATACTTCTGGCCGCGTTAGGGTTTACGGTGAACTATCCGGTCGGTTCGAAACGACCAGTGGTGTTCGGCAGGGATGCCCTTTGTCTCCATTCCTTTTTAACTTTGTCATAGACGAAATAATGGAGAGTGCTTTGCAAAATCTTCAGGATGTAGGCGTCGAACTAGGATATAGTGAAAAGCTATGTGACCTAGATTACGCAGACGACGTTGTGTGCTTGTTCGAATCCACGGAACATGCTCAGCGTGCACTAGATAATCTCGCAAGAGCTGTAGCTCCATTCGGCATGTGCTTTGCACCTTCAAAGTGCAAGGTGATGTTACAAGACTGGACGTCAACGATTCCGAGCTTGATGGTCGATGGGCGAGGTACTGGCAATTGTCGATCACTTCACCTACCCCGGCAGCAGCTTGACGACGGATGGGAGCACAGTAGTAGGGGTGAGTACGCGGATATCCAAGGCTCGAGCGGCGTACGCTGGACTGAAGCACTTGTGGCGCCGATCCGATATTTCACTGGAGTTGAAAGGTCGTGTATACTGTGCTGCAGTGCGTTCAGTTTTGTTGTATGGTTGCGAAACTTGGAGTCTGCGTGCTGAAGATATTCGTCGTCTTGAGGTTTTCGACCATCGATGTTTACGTAGTATCGCTAGGATTGGGTGGAATAGCCGAGTAAGCAACGATGAGGTTAGAAAGCGAGTATTGGGTACTAATTCAGGGAACGTTTTGTCACAGCGTATCCAACTTAGTAGACTTCGTTGGTTGGGACACGTGTTACGTATGGCAAACACACGTCTACCGTACCGTGTCCTATTCTCCGCCCCTCCCAGGGAGTGGAAGAGACCACATCGAGGTCAACAGATGACGTGGCAGCGAGGAATGAGAAAATGTACAGCAGACTTAGGAAAAGTAGGTGCTTCACGTCTTCGGGGTTGGGGTCCAAAAGATCCGTCTACCAGTTGGCTGGAGACACTGAAGGATATGGCTGCGAACCGCGAACAGTGGAGATCGTGTTGTCACTTTCTATCGAATCAGAATGTTTGATCGGTGTACGTTTGTACAGTTAGACTGTGTATTCCGTGTGTTGGCTACTAGGGCATTCTTTTCTTTTCCCACCCATGTAGGTCCAGTCCCTGTCCATCTTGTATATTCATACTTTTTAATTCAACGTGCAACATGGTGAGAAAGGCAGTGATCAGTGGGGCTTGCCCTACTGTTTAACGCTGTACGATGATGATGATGACCACAGGCGAAACCTTCTGCAAAGTGCATCGCTTGTTTGATATGAGCCCAATGCTCGTCTACATTACTGTTCTCCGTGGATCCTAGCTCATGTGCTAACTTCTGCTCATACCGGGTGCAAACGTCTGGATCACACAAACGTTGCACGGCTAATCCGGTTTGCGGTTTGCGACGATGGCCATGGAGCTGGAGAGATAATCGCATTAAAACTAAGGCATGGTCCGACTCTACGTACGTGGACCAGTAAGATCTACAGTTCTGAACAGAACTGCGCCATCGGTAGCTTACGGCGATATGGTCAATTTGACTCAAAGTACTTGTAGAGTTAGAGCGCCATGTCGCTGTGCGACGCGAGCTGTGTCGGAAATTTGTGCTAGACAAGAACAATCGATTGTCTGCACAAAATTGGAGAAGCCTATCCCCGTTATCTGTGCGCTCAGCGGGTAAAGCACAACGCCCACCTAAACAGGCTTCTGACACACTAAGTTTGCCAACTTGTGCATTGAAGTCACCAGCTAGCACTACAATGTCGGAACCTTTACTGCTGCGAACGAGAGTGGCGAGGGCATCATAGAACTCATCTTTCTGCAAGTCTGAGCTACAGTCCGTTGGGGCGTACGCCGAGATCACGAACAAATTGCGTTTAACACAACTATCCTTTCGAACGCCGACTGACCCTTGGAGTCTCACAGCACATAAACGACTGTTAATCGGAATCCAGTCTAATAGGGCAGCCTCAGCCTTGTCAGTCAAGACAATTCCTACACCACGTTGACCCACAGCTCTAGCTGCTTCGTCTCCTGAGGTGCGCAGAATATACCTCGATGAGATACCAGGAGCAGTTAGCTGAATTACATTGCTCGAATCCTGGATACGCGTTTCGCTTAAGCAGCAAACATCAATCTTCAGAGAGTTCATTGTGAGGGCTAGGCACGCCTGCTGACCGGCCTGCATGAGTGTACGCACGTTGAAGGAGCCGAGATTCAGAGGCTGACGAGGCTTGAGAAAATGTGAGTTACCAGACAGAGGATTATTCCCGACACTATTTGACAGTGAATCGTTGCGAGTATCGACCGTGTTATCAGTGGGAGCATTATGGGTGGATAGATGGGGCAAAGAGGGATGGTTAGGGACAGAAGACAAAGGTTGAATAACAGAGGTGCACTAGATAGACTCGGGAGAGCTGTAGCTCCATTCGGCATGCGCTTTGCACCTTCATAGTGTAAGGTGGTGTTACAAGACTGGACGTCAACGATTCCGAGCTTGATGGTCGATGGGCGAGGTACTGGCAATTGTCGATCACTTCACCTACCCCGGCAGCAGCTTGACGACGGATGGGAGCACTATAGTAAGGGTGAGCACGCGCATATCGAAGGCTCGAGCGGCGTACGCTAGACTGAAGCATTTGTGGCGACGACCTGTTGTTTTGTTAAAGTTGAAAGGTCATGTATACTTGCCGCAGTGCGTTCAGTTTTGTTGTATGGTTGCGAGACTTGGAGTCTTCGCGCTGAAGATATTCGTCGTCTTGAGGTTTTCGACCACCGATGTTTGTGTAGTATCGCTAGGATTGGATGGAATGACCGAGTGAGCAATGATGAGATCAGAAGTCTAGTATTGTGTACTAATTCAGAGGATGTTTTGTCACAGCGTATCTAGCTTAGTAGATTTCGTTGGTTGGGGCAGGTGTTACCTATGTCAAACACACGTCTATTGTGCCGTGCCGTGTTTTTCGTTCCTCCTCAGGAGTGTAAGAAACCTCGTGGAGGTCAACAGATGACTTGGAAGCGAGGAATGAGGAAATGTACAGCAAACTTAGGAAAGTAGGTGCTTCACGTCTTCTTGGCTGAGGTCCAAAAGATTCGTCTACCAGTTGGCTGGAGACACTGAAGGATATGGCAGAGAATTGTGAACAGTGGAGATCGTGTTGTCACTTTCTGTTGAATGAGAATGATTGACTAATGTATGTTTGTACAGTTAGACTGTGTATTCCGTGTGTTGGCTACTAGGGCGTTCTTTCCGTTTTCCTTCCCGTGTAGGTCCGTTCCCTGTCCATCTTGTGTATTCATACTTTTTGATTCAACGTACAGCATGGTGAGAAAGGCAATGGTCAGTGGGGCTTACTCTACTGTTTAACGCTGTACGGTGTTGATGATGGTGATGGTGGTCGCAATACGCATCCGAGATGTAACGTGCTTCTGCCATGAGAAATTCCCACATGCTGTTCAGTCTCATTCAAGTCACCGATAGGAAGCCATTACGTGTGAATAAAACAATATATGAAACTGACAGTTCACAAATTCACAATCAGAAGCGGCGTCTTGATCGCTGGGCGGAGCACTTTCATACGTTTAAGCTGGACCTTAGTGTCGGCTTCTCCTACAGGTCATCCGGCACACTTCCAGTGGTGCGTTTTAACAAATCCACCTACCGAAGCGGAGATCCGAAACGAGATCCAGGGCTTATGACGTCACAAATCGCCGGGCTCTGATTGCATGCCGTCAGCCCTGTTTAAAGATGGTGGGGTATAGCTCGTTAGGGAATTTCATGCCTTGTTCTCAAAAGTTTTTGAATTCTAAGCAAGTCCCATTCTTGTGGGGGGAATCGATCGTTATTTCCAGTTTCAAGAAGGGCTCGCACAATGACTGCACTAACCACAGATGTAAGCTTCATCCCAGTAGCGTCGAAGACGCTCGCGTCTCTCACACTTTGCAGGTTGTACCACACGCGTGAAGAGCAGGCTGAGTTTCACGCTGGTCGGGGATTTATCGATCAAATCTTCACCCTCCGACAAATGCTAGAGCACCGTCACATAATCTGAAGACCGACAGTCATCGTGTTTTTTTATATTTACGTTGCCTTCGACTCCATCGATAGGACTGCGCTGTGAAATTGCTTGTTCAGAAATGGAATACCGGAGAGGTGTGTATCAGTCCTCAAAGAGTTGTATCGTCACACCTCACGTCGGGTAAGGGCCTACGGTCAGCTACTGCCCTCTTTTGTCGTCTCCAGTAGAGTTCGGCAAGATTGTCCTGATTCCCCATTTCTCTTCAACTTTGCCATGGAGGATTTTCTAGGGAAGACTCTGTCTAGTATTCCAAACAGTGGTGTTGAACTCCTCCCAGAGAACGGAGTTTTCGATTTGGAATATGTCGATGATATCGCCTTACTGAGTGATAATGCACAGGCAAAACAACACGCTTTGGACCGCTTAGCGATTGGGGTATCCAGATATGGAATGCACTTTGCGCCTTCCAAGCGCAAAGTGCTTTTGCAAGATTGGTAAGAGCCTGTGCCTGCATTTACCCTTAGTGGTGATCAGCTTGAGTTATCCGACAACTTTAGGTACCTTGAGACCTTCATATCAGCTGAAGTTTGTTGTTGGGGAGGAGATCAGTTCACGCATAGCGAGAGCTAGAGCAGCTTTCGCAAACCTGCTACAATTGTGGTATCGCCGGGAAATCCGTCTCTCTCCCTCTCCCTCTTTCTCTCTCTCTCTTAACAGACGGGCGTACGTTGCTGCGGTTCGCAGTGCTTTACTGTACGGTTGCGAGACCTGGAGACTTTGCGTTGAGGATACTCGACGTCTTTCCATGTTCGACAACCAATGTCTCCAAACCATTGCTCGCGTTTAGTGGAAACATCGGGCGAGTAGTGACGAGGTGCACCATCGTGTGTTAGGCAGGGATAGCCGCCCTCTTTACAAAGTGACCGCTCTACACCACCTCCGGTGACTCGGACGTGTTCTGCGAGTGCCTGCCCATTGTTTACCTTTCAGCGCTCCATTCACACGTGCTGAGTAAAGCTGGAAAAAGTGACGCGGCGATCAGACTATGACCAGGCGTAGAAATATGATGAAGCTAGCACCAGCAATAGTTTCGGCTGGGGCTTCCCGCGTTCCTCGTCGGGGCCCGAAGGACGAGGGTTGTCGCTGATTAGAGACGTTGAGGGACATGGCTCAGAATAGAAGTCAGTGACGAGAGTGATGGGCGGTCTGTCTGTGGAACTCTCGTGCTCCATTATCACAAAATTTCACTGAGACAAACAGAATAAGAACAACAAAAGAAACATCAAAAAGTGTATGGTGCAAAGCAAAAAAATCAGCATCTTTCTCCTGTCACTCACGGTCTGTTTACTGTTTTGTACGCTGTTGTTACGTTGGCACTGCATGATCTGAAGCCGGTGTATGTAAAAATGTGTATGTAGTCCCACATGTTTATAGCTCACAAGGAAGAGGTGCGCGGAGGACCTTGTCGGAAGCCTTGGCGAAATCGACGAATACAGCATGTGAAAGCTGGCCATCGCGGTAGGATTTAGTCAGGCTATCCATGACAGAAAGCGTATTGGCGATGCATGATCTGACAGGAAAAAACTAATGTTCGGACGGCGAGAGGATCCTGTTTGTATGCGAATGGGGAAGAACGACATTTTTTTAGAATGCGCTCGAAGATATTGCTCGTGATGCTAGTCAAACTTATGTTTTTTTTAACTAGAAGCAAGATGCTTGCTATCCTTTATATAGAGGGGTGCGATAACTTTTCCAGCCTCTGGGAAGAACTCCTTTGCCAACATATCGCTGGACGTGATGCATATGTCCGCCGTCTTTTTGAGACTAAGGGGGTGGATTAAGTCTGGTCTCATAGAGCAATATTGGTTGAGTCGACGGGAACCTTGGGTGGCTGCACAAATGGGAATAGAGATATTGCTAAGGGTAGAGGCCTAAGGTATTGGATGCGTGTTAGGGTGAGATTATATCGGGATAGAGCTTAAAACTGTACGAAGTGGGGAGCTGGGGATCTGGCATGATTTTTGAGAACAAATAGCGTTGGAACTATTCTTCTTAGACGACTTGTGTACTGAAATAAAAATGCCTTGTTGGTCCGTGTTTGAGCAAGGACTGTCTTTCGATAGGACCTAATCTTATCTTTGTATCTGTTTCGGGTAACGCTGAAGTTCTCTGCATCATGTACAGGACTTGTGGCTTTACATCTAGCAAAGAGGCGTGCTCGTTCTAGGATGCATCTGACGGGACGGGGGAGAGACAGCCCACTTGTCCGTGCGAGCTGAGTTCTGAAGATGAATTGCCTATCAGCTTAGAAGACTAACTCTCTAGCATTGTCTGCCATTTCATCAGTAGGGTTGCCTAGGTTGGCTGAGTTCAACTGGGAGCGAAGGGATGTACTGACCAATCAAAAGTGATCTTTTTGAAGAATCTCAAAATTTTGATTTCTGGTAGAAGAGAAGGCCAATTCACAATATAATCGAACCTTATGAGAATGTGATCACTTTTACGGAGAGGTGGCAAATAGTGCGCCACACCCATGTGGAACTACTCATTCGTGGTGACCAAATGTAGCAGGGAGAGAGTGTGGCCTCTGCGATATCTGGTCGGATCTTTTACGTTTTGTACACACGAGTTACTACATGGACCGTCGCAGCATATGCTGGATGCAGCGCTCTTTCTTGGGGATTGCATGTGTACGACCGGCATGAAAGGGAAGCCCCGGATGTCACCATTGTTAAGCTCGTAGTGGATCTCATTCTCTCGGAGCATGGATGATAGCCGGGTAAGGTGAATAATTAGACTTGAAGAGTGCATCAGATTTAAACCCAACTCCTGAAATATTGCTTTCTTCAGAGCCGCAATTGCCCGTGGTATTTTGCACAGATCTTAAGTCAAAGGATGGGAAATGGGTAAGACTTTTTGCTGGAAGAATGCTGGAGGTTTTTGGCTTCGCGGCTGCCCACACCGCAGAAGGGGGTTTTCTTTGGGAACTCTAACCGGAGCCTTTGACTCGGTCTGACCCACAAGGCAGTGGGGCGTTAACCCAGCACGGGAACGTGACTGAAGCTCTCGTAAAGATATTTCTGGTCTGTCACATGAGACCCGACAGTTGCAAGCATTGTCTTATCTTCGCTGGTGCTTTATGGGTCCGTCTTTCGAACTCAGTCCTTAAACCCAAGCACCCAAATAAAACATGCGGAACGTGGACGAGACAGCATCCTTTGAGCCGAGGGCTACCCAGCTTGGGCGGGTTATGGCTGCCCAATGAAATGCGATGGCCTCCCCCACCGTCTAGAGAAACCCCAGGTACTCCACTCTTACGTCCATCTAGTGGAGGCTTTTTGGACCCGCAAACTGTTTCTCACCGTGTGTATTCGCTGAAGTGTCCTCTTCAGGAGTATAGTGAATAGAAACAGATGTCGCCCATCAACTGGTTCTGAGGTTGGACTTCGTCTGACCACTACCCATCGATTCGTCAGGCATGATTGCATCTCCGGCTTAAGGAAGTCATCCTGCATAGCTCTTTGGGTCATGAAGATACGCAAGCCATCACACAGGTATTCATCTGAGTCTGCTTGCATCAGTAGCCGTGTAAAGGCTGTCTGGTAAGTCCATCGTCGATTATCGTCTAGAAGCAGCTGTTCGAGGTACCTGGCTTCAGCGTTGATGGGACCACAGCCAAGACAGACATCTATCATGGCACGGACCAGAATAAACGACAGTCTTCGATTGATTCACGCCAGCGGTGACCAATGACAATATGGTCAATCTGCATTCAATGTCGTGAAGACGCGGGAAGACGCCCGATTTGTCTGTACCGTTTTTATGACAATGTCATACCGGCCGGGGTTGTACTGACCTCAATTAGAGCTGTATGCTACCAGGCGCGTCCCCAGGTCGCGGATAGGAGCATCGTCACCAAACCGGTGGTTAGTCGTGAATGGAACATGCTTAGGGGTTATATTAGGCATCTGATGGGAGCAGCACCTCTGAGTTGATAGACTGTCTTGCTTTTGGGATATCTATTTACTTTCCCTCCATGGTGTACCCAGCTCACCTGTGGCTCCACGAAGCTGGATCACGTACCAGCGGCTACACTCCGGCAAACGGATCGACAGACAGGCTAGACCAGGTTTAGACTAACCGAGGCCCAAAAACCTCGGCGAGACGGTGTTCAGCATGCGAAGGCAGTTACCCCTGAATAGGCGGACGGCTGTGAGGTAAATCTCGAACTAATAGGTCTTCATGGGCCCCTGGGTTGGATTCAGTTCAGTCGAATGGCGAACGAAATCCTAGGGAACCACCGGCAACCATGCACCAACACGGCGCTACCTTGCGGCCCGCACTTGGCTGGGCCTAAGGCTAGAGGTGCATCCTCGAAAAAAACCGAGTGACACAGGGGACGTCTCTTGTACCAAATACCCATGAAACTTCATGATCATGTCATCTACATGCTCTGCTGTCCACGCTACGGTTGCAACCAGCCGCACACGATCAAAGACATTCATGAAGCTGGCTTAATCTCACCAAGGAGCCAGCTGCAGTAAGGTAATAAACATAAGCTCACTGAATAAGTGACCGTGGACGAGTAACGACAGTGCCTGAAGACATGGTGGGTTTTTGCTTGGTTATCGTTTTCCCTTCCAAAACACCACATACGTCTTTTGACGTGGCGCAAGCGGCCGTTGCCCCTGCTGCTCTGCAGGTTGCACTTGACTGTGCAAAGGCTGGTGGTCAGGCGATAGCTTGGCGCACGGGCACGAAGAAGTTGGCTTCTGCTTTGACTCCGGTTGGAGCTTCCAGCCTTCCTGGTTGAGGCCCAAGAGATGAGGAATGCCGTTGGTTAGAGACGCTGAGATATAAGGCTCGGAACAGAATCCAGTGGTGAGAATGCTGTATGGCCTGTCTGTTGACTTCCCGTTCTCCATGAGCAATTAAAAGACACAAAAAATTGCAAAACGCGCATGGTAAAAACACCAAATAGTTCACTTTTGTTGGGCCTAACCTTTGTGCTGACTCTTAGTCCCCCTTCCGCGACTTTATAATTCTTCTCTGTTGTTGTTTCGTTGGCAGCATGCTTGTTCTCAAGCCGGTATATATATATATATATATATATATATATATATATATATATATATATATATATATATATATATATAGGGAGAGAGAGAGCTGCATCCTAATACAAGGAAGACCAGGCTGGGCTGCCGAGAATCACAAAAGTCCCGAACAGTGCTGGGGACACCACTTCGTATCGCTATTCCCAACACTCAATGGGTTATTCTGAAATTACGCGCTCTGACCTTGCTACGGCGTCCCCGGTAAGCGACGTGCCCCGTGTGCTGTTCGCATCCGGAGTGGCAAATGTGCCAGCTGGGGGCCTTAAGACGCGAAATCGCATCCGAATCGCCTGCTGGACTGTAAAAACGCTCTTGGACATCAGAAGCCAAGCCATTACCGCGCGAACGCTACATAACTGCTGTATCGAAGTCACATGTCTCTGAAGTTCGGCCGTCGAATTCTGGCACCCGGTGTATAAAAGCTCCCGGAGTGGACGACAGATACCACTGTGAGGGTATGGTCTGACACATCGGTCGATAGACGTTTTAGTCTCCTTGACAGACAGTACGTGAGCACCGTCTCCGTGCCGAGCCCATGAAACCACGAGCGACAGGACAGCCGATCGCTGGCATAAATTGATAACTGAGAAACGAATGCTGCCAGCGGCTTTGAAGCCTTAAGGCGCGGTCGCTCACACCAGTCGGACCAGTGAGCTGTGTGCAACGAGTGGGTACATGGATTGAACCTATATATCCTTCGTTTTACATGAATAGAACGCGACAGTTCGCAGGGAGAACTGAGTTCTCACTAGAGTTGGTGCGACGGTATAAAACAACACCTCTATCGTAGTGGACTTACGGACAGATCTGGTCTCCACGGCGTCGCCATAGTTTCCAGCAACATCCTTTTCTTGCAGTTTGCTAAACGGTACTGGAAGGTAGCAACGGAAACCAGAGCACTGAAGTGCGGGGTTAATCTTTGAATAAACTGAAACTGAGCGAGCCGCACTCCACCATCTCTAAATAGGGCTGACGGAATGCCATCGGAGCCCGGCGATGTGTGACGTTCTAAGGCCTGGATTTCATATTTGATCTCTGCCTTGGTGGGTGGATTTGTCTAAATGCATCACTGTATGGGTTCCGGAAGAACCATAAGAGGCGGACACCATGGACCATCCGAACTGTGTGTGCAAGTGCTCCGTCCAGCGTTCGAGACGCCGTTTGTGATTGTGAATTGGCAAACCGCCAGCCTCACGGATTGTTTCACTCACTCCTAGTGGCGTCCTTCCGGTGACACAAATGCGATGGAATAGTTTGCGGGGATTCCTAATGGCGGTAGCACTTTCCATCTCTGGTTCACATTGTGACCATCAGATTTCGCGGTCGCTACGAAGAATCGTAATAAGTGCACGTCTCATTACTAGTCACACTTCGTTATGCTCGGTTCCAATCGGAATCGGGTGGCGTGCGTCGAGAAGGTGCTGAGATTCAGCAGAAATCCAAGGCCTCACGGCGCGACGGGACAGGTCATAACCTACTAGGGCAGCAGAATGCAAAGCATTCTTGATAAGAGACCAGTGCTGGTTCATGTCTCCAGATGGGGCTACAACTAGCTTTTCAGTTAGCATGTTTTGGAGATGTATAATCAAGATGAAGCAGAAAGCTTGTCGAAATCTTACTGTCGTTACGGCGTTTGTTTGCTTCAAGAATACGCATCTACAGAGAGGAGTCCAATGATTTCTCTCTCAGTCCCGATGTTAGACAAGGCTGTCCCTTATTGTCAGTGCTGTTCAACTGCGCCACCGATTGGATAATGCGTCAGGCGCTGTCTGATTACTCAGGTATTCCGCTGGGCACCGATGCTTTTCTCGTCGATTTAGAATTTGTGGACGATATTATCATCCTTGGAGATAACCCAACTGTCTTACAGCCGACTCTGAACCATGTAGAATCATTTGCAAAATCCATGGGGCTAGAGGTCAGTACGTCGAAGACCAAGGTCCCTTCGACGTGCACTACACAGTCCATCCTCCGGATAACATGAACGACGGACCTTATGTGGTCTCCACTCCAAGTCTCCGGGTCTGGTTGTCGGTTATCCCTAATAATGCAGTGAGCCTTCATAGCTGTTGGGAATATCTTTTCCATTGCACTCATGCACTGTCATGTTATGATAAAACACTGGAACACAACAACAAATTCCGGCGGTCAATAGTATTCTGCTTCATCGATCTCCGGACTAAATTTGATTCGGTTATTCCTGAATACCTACGGGGTATACTAGAATCAAAGGATAGTCCTGTCAAATCCCGAAGGCGCGTAACATGCATCCACTACCGTACTTGTTCGAATCTATGGTGAAGAGTCTCATGCGACCGCAATTTGTTCCGGGGTTAGACAGGATTGCCCTCTCTCATCGATGTTGTTCGACTGTGCAGTCGACTGGGTAATGCCTTACTTCCCCGGTGTGTAGTTGAGTCCAGCGGTGCACATCTTGGACCTGGAGTTTGTGGACAGTATTGTCGTACTAGGAGATTCTCCCGCCACACTCCAACTAGTCCTCGGTAGATTTCTTTGCCTAGCGAAGAGTGTCGGTCTCAAAGTCCATTCAGCGAAAAGGAAGACTTTTTCGACCTACTGTACGCCGTCAGCTCAGCAGTTGTCCGTCCGTGGTCAAGCAGTTGAGTACGCACCATCGTTCAAGTATCTGGGGTCAACTCTGCTTCCGAACGGCCAGGCGAAGGACAAAGAACTGTAAAGGACTGACACTGCACGGAAAGCGTTTCTTCAGCTCCGATATGTGCTATGGTTAAGGAGCGAAATTAGCCTTCGAACGTAGACTCGCGTCCCCTGTGCAGCTACACGGCCCGTGCTCACATACGGGTGTGATAGCTGGCTACACCGAGTTGAAGCTACCAGGAGGCTGGAAGTGTTCGATCACTGGTGTTTGCTCCGAATTCTTCGTACAGACTAGCAGGAAATGCTGTCGGACGACGAAATAAGAAGGCTATGCTGCGACATTGACCACCTCTCTGTCTTCCTCCAACTACGCCGCCCTCAGGGGTTTGGTCGCACTCCAGTTACCCCACGCTGAACTACCCAGGCAAACACTTGGCCCTGTGTCATGTACTGGGTGCCGCCGTCGCCTTAGAAGTCAACTTAAAACGTGGTTAAGCACCGTAGAGAAAGATATGGGACGCCCACGAGTACATACAAACTACGACTTGCGATACTGGAAGTAAAACTGGATCACAGTTTGCGCTGAGCTTTCATCCAACCGCGAACCGTCGGCGATGATCCGCGATATTCATGGAGCCGACTTTTCCCCTAGCAAGAGATAGTCGTATAAAATTAAGTAAAGAATGTCATACCTACCAGAAACAGTATATCATTAGATCACAGTTGAATGGCACGATTGCTATCGTCAGTTCGATCGACTGGGACAGAAATGTGCCTTTTGGTAACCACAAGACAGCGAACCTGGGTGGTAAAATCAATTACCAGTACTTCCGTAGAACGTACGTTTCGACGTAGTCAACGGGCGAATACACAAATACGATGCGAAGTCATTTAAGATTCAGTCTTTTGGTGTTTGCAGAGCCTTCCATTTGAATTTCACTCTAACGGATGTTTTCGTGAATCCAGTTTAATGGCTCACACTCAGCTCGTGTTTCAAATAGTCCCGACGCCATTCCAACCACAGGCACTAAGCCCCACATCACTCGCCGCGCCAAATGTGAAACTAGATATTGAAATCACAAATGGGGTCCTGTATGCAGGTTCTGGAGATAATGTCTATTTCTAAGTTTTCAAGAGGTCTATCCCGGTCAGCCTGTTTCTCTGTCTGACCTAATGTGCGAACGTTGAAGGGAGTCAAAATAAATAAACATTTAGGGTTGAAAAGTGCTTTTAAATTATTATTGCCATCGGAGTAGTCTCCCGAGCTGCAGTTATCCGCGGCATCTTGCGTGCATCTGAAATTCGTGGAAAATAAATTATAATGCCTGTGTGCAGATACCGTGTTTGGGGCTTCTGGGCCAGTCGTACTTCGCGGCTGCTCACCATTGAGGAGGATTTCCTTTGAGCCCCCTAACCGCAACCTTCAACTGTCTGACCCACGAGGCAGTGGGGCGTTGAACGGGAACGTGGCCGAAGCACCTGCACAGGAACTTCTTGTCTGTCATATGAAACATCATTTTATTACCATTCTGTTAGGTTTTCTTTGGTGTCACAATCATCAGTCCGCTTCTCGTATTGGGCGCTTAACCCTTAGAGCGTTTGATTACCACATCGGAGATCCGAGGTTCGAATCTCCGCCGCCACCGGTTACTTTGGTGGTAGGCAACACTTCACTGTCCTCCGGATCGTTACCACACCTGACCCATTAGGGCCTTATATGGTTCTCCACTCCAAGCCTCAGGGTTTGGTTGTCGGTTATACCTGATAGTACACTGGGCCCTCGTGGCTATGGGGCATATACCCCTTCTGCTGCACTCATGCACAAACATGTAATTCAAAAAAACCAATGCACCCAGCGAAGCAAGAGGAACGTGAATGGGGCAGTATCCTTTGGGTTAGGAGCTTTCAAGCTCATGAGGGCAATAGCTGTCCAGTGAAGTGCGATGTTTTGTCTGGATTTAATGTTTATGCAGTAGATGTTCGACCAATTTCTCCGTAAAGCGCTGTTCAAAATCCGCATTCCAAATTTTATCACGCTCACTACCTACCACTGTTCCTTTTTAGTTCAATGTAGCCGTGCAGTAATTTCCGAAAATGAAGCAGACGATACTAGACGTGGAGGCAGGTATTGTTCTGCAGTTCTCTGTTTTTTATACTTCTCATTGAAGGCGACATTCCGCTACCCAGAAGTGGCCATCGTGTGATAGCTGATGATGGAAATATATACGCTATCGGTGGCTACGTTCAATTTCCTGACCGCTTGATTGTGAAAGGAGAAGTGAGGTGTTTTTATCCGTCTAAAATTGCTGTTCTTATTTAGGTTTGGCGGTATAATCTCATTTCAAACCGATGGGAAATGTTACACTTCAGTAACCTATCATTTCACTTGGCTGCCTCACATTCAGGTAAATTCACGTCGAATCTAGAAGTCTTAGCATTCATTAACCCGCTTCAGTGTGTGCTTTGAGGCATACAGCAATTGTTCATGGAGGAACGGGCACAAATTTTGGAAAGTTTATTGACAACAGTTTGTCCGTGTTAGATTTCCGATCACTCACTTCATGCACACTGTCCAGTGCTCCCAAAGACAATATCTCTCGAAACATCCCACTCCCAACTTATGGACATGTATGTATTTCCTCCCTCTCGTTTACGACAATGAATTTGCAGACTTTGAGCTACGCAGTAGTGGATGGTGAACCGTTTTTGTACAAAATTGGAGGAGCTATGGGAGCCACATACACAATGAACGTCTATCGGTACTCCTTACAGCTCAAGATTTGGGAACGTATTTATCACGACGGAGACCCGACAAACCTACATCCGGAAAACCGGTAAGTGACCACAAAGTTTAAATCGAATCGCTGGCTGGTATATATATATATATATATATATATATATATATATATATATATATATATATATATATATATATATATAGCAGTGACCCAGACACAAATAACTATGAGAAATGACAGTTGTGATTCATTTGTAGGCTCTTCAATGAAGAGTATCCATTCACACTCCAGACGATTCAAATTAGATTCTAGTGAACATATGACATCGGATTGTACAAGTATGAAGACTAGTGGGCAGAGGAGTACCGGGTACGCATACCTGATGAGCGGCAACAACCGCGAAACCGGTCGTGTGCTTCCGGGAAATTTTGTCCACACGTTAAAATACTACTTACTATATATATATATATATATATATATATATATATATATATATATATATATATATATATATATCCACCAATAACCTCTTGCACAGCACTGAGGTGAGGTGCCAATTTGTCTGATGTAAAAACCACTGAAAGCCGGACCCAAGTAGCACTATCAGTGGTTAAAACAGTTTTGCGTGACGTAATCGCCGCCTTCTAAGATTCCAATCAGATGTGGTATGGATCTTGGGGTCCCCAATTATGCATTGAAAACCGACGGGGACAGGCCCTTTCAACCGATTGACGTCATGTCATAGCTCACCTTTCATGATAGTCTCTATAGCCGGTGTCAAGCGTGGGAAACGGTACTTTGCGGGAGCTGATGATGCACCATACAAAGTACTCATCTTCACCACGAGCAGCTGGATTGATATGAGCGTACTGCGCAAGTCCTAAAAAATGCGCATGCGAACTGAGGAATAGTTGTTTTTATGCTTCTGCCAAACCCGCCAGATATTCTGCAGACAACGATGATTGATGACAGAAAGCCTATCAAGATCTGCTACTCAGAAAAATGGAAGCAGGCTCAAACAAATATGCAACGTATAGCAGTGTCGTACATCTACTTCTTAACAGGCGATCAATGTTTTACGGTCTCCACAGGTAACGAATTTCAAGACCACTTGAGTTTGCGCTATCCAGTTGTTGACTTCTCCAACCTCATCACCGCTTGTGCAAATCAAAAAACATCTCAGATCATGGCATTTCACCACCGATGGTATTTTGAGAGAACACCTCTTTCAGCCTTGAAGAAGCACTCTGCACTGCAAGCGTGCTTCGTTATTTCACTGAATTTTAGACTGGTACGCTCACTTTATTCTTTGGGATAAACTTGGTGATGTCAAAGTTAACAGATTCATGAGCAGAGTCGTATGTAATTTTAACCCATCTTTTAATGCATTCGGTTGGTATGGTCTGTTTAGTCAAGTGCTGTTTTCATCCTCACAGTTCAACGTCCATTTTGGCCGACTGAATACTGAATTGCATTTTCCGCACCATCCGACTTCAAGATCTTTTGCCGAACTACTTTCCTTCAAAATTATCGGTTCTCATCACTTTCTGAACCACCCATTGGAACTGTGAAATTGGCAATTGATATTCTTTCTAGCCGTGATATTTACATCACTGTGGACGCCATCTTGACCATATGCAAAGCTACCTGATATGGTTGTATTGTGAGTAATAATGCATATTCAGTCTACTAATTGTATTGATTCTCTTCTACTACGGCAATAGTTTTAGTAGTACGGTTAGCACGAGGCATGATTTAACGGTCTTCACAGGTTTGAGGAACAGAGATACAATGGCACAATTAATAATATCTGAGTTTGATAGTGCGAAGGAATTTCTTTTCAACATCTCATTCCAGGTATTACGCAAACGGTGCTGGTCACCTTGTAGCTGATGTGTGTAACAAACCCGGGATCTAGAAAACAAGATAGCTATGGCCTGAGAAGCTATTGCGAATCGTTGTATGTAGTATCAAAAAGGTGTGATTATGCAAAGAAAATGGTCAAATTATAACAAAGAAAGCAGGATGAGTGAGGCACGCCTGTGTCTGACCGGCCAGACAAGTCAAGTCGGTAAAATATGTACAACCGTTTATATAGTTCCTTTTCCGGACCGCGATGTAGTAACATCGATCCTCCGACTGTCTAAGTATTTCGGCTCCGTTCTGGCCAGGTGCCTGCCGGCACTGGGCTGATTCTTTTGACTGCCACTTTCGTTCGGTTGGTTTGATTAATCCGATTGACGGCCTCATCGATAGATCCTCACATGGACCATCTTGCTGGTTGCCTAAGTACACGCTGTGTTCCGTTTACAAGTGGGGATGCCTCTTTTTGTCTGGTCTTAGAATGCTTCCGACATATTCACCGTCTCTTTGGGCTGTGGCTCTCAGCTGGTCGGCCCGATCGGTTTGGCGCTTGCCTCGTTTCGTTATCACAGCATTTCACGCTACAAAAAGAGAACACAAAGTAGAAAATGGTGACAGTCTGTTCAAGACAGTTACTCAGAAATCGCACATTTTACAACCACGTCAAAATCATCACGTTCTTTTCATAATTCAGATTTACTGTTCGCATTGCTATGCACTAACACGCGATCAGCCGTATCTGTTCGACGGACCACACTAACCTAAGTTTGCTATCAAAATACCGAATGTGATGCCATTAACACACAAATGTTTGTCAGTTATCGTGACCAGTGGCGATCAAACGGTTATCATGGTGGGCTTCTGTTCCGGCTTCGAGTCCACGCGCCGCCACCAGTCACTTCCCCAATCGGCAACTTTTAGTTGGTCACGGCCCCCTTTCTGAAATATTGTACCTCGGTAATATAACAAAAAGGAAGTGAATAAAACAATAAAACAATACTCTCTACGCAAATCACCCGAGAATTGATGGGTATACTTTATGACTCGAATTATGTAAATAGTCATTATCGTATCTGTGGTCTTATAGTCATCTATATTTTCATAAGCGATACAAGGTTTTAACCCGCACCGGTTTCTTACCTTTAAGAAAGGCCGCATGCTTTTCATTGGGCCTCTCGATCAACTAATTTGTATTGCTTATTGTAGTCGCACATCCCCTCATCCAACTACATAATTTTTGTGCCGCGGTTATGACGCATTTTCCTTTTAACTTACAGGTATCGACATGACACGATCTTGTACAAGGGTAAACTCTATGTGATCGCCGGTGGGAACGACATAGAAACACATCCCCTTTGGCCGGTAAGTTATTCTTAATTTGAATCGAATCTGTTTGCATATTGAGAACAGGTGAAGTGCAGACGTCACAAGACAATAAAATACAAAATTCACCAAGATAGTGGATATCATGAACCTTTGTTTTTTTTGATTACTTTTTACTTTTATGCGGCCAACTTCTGCGAGAAGATTAGTCGGCTTTGTGAATGTCTATAGTACTGCCTTCCCATGGGTTGCAATCGGCGGCAAGGTCGGCACACAGTGAAATCCAGTTCTTGCGCCGCACACGAAGTTAGAAGACTGAGTAAAAACCTAGATGTTCTATGTCCGCTTTGACTGTGTTGACACACGTCTTTAGCTGACCGCTAAGACAACACTTCCAGCTTGGATAAGGCGACCGTAGAAGGCTGCTGTTTTTGTGAGTTTCATCTTCTGTCGACACAGGACATGGCCGAACCATTGGAGACGGTGTCGTTGAAGAAAAGAGGACAGCACTTATATGTTTGAGCAGCGTTGTCGTACAGCGGAGTTTGGAACTCAATCATGCCGTTTGATTTTGGTTGTATGTGAATGACTTTGGTGGTCGGAGCATTCCAGCTTTTTGTATCCTCTGCCCTCAATGTTCAGCTTTATTAAACGTACGTGAGAACGGCGAGACAGCGCAGTTTCGGGACCACAGTGATTTGCGAAATTACCGGAATATTGTCCTTGCGAGGTTGACTCGAAGTTTGTTTTCAACCTTAGTCTGACCGTTGATTACGTGGTAAACCTCAAGTACTTGAAATCGCACACTAGTTCCAAGATTTGACCACTAACTTCGATGAAGCCTGTGGGATCTGGGGAAGTTGTGAAGATCTTAGTTATTGCTGTGTTTATTTCCGGACTAGTCGCTCGGGTCTCTTACTTTGTGTGGTTGAGAATTGGTTCACCCCCAGAACGATAATATCATGGGCGAATGCAAGATCAGTAGTCGAGTTCTCCTGGCTGAGTATATATATTAATGCGTGAATGAAAGTAGAACCACGATTGAAACCTTTTTCTCACACACACCTTCGGTCAGGTCAGGTCACAGAGCTCGCGCCCTCGATCGAGACTCGGGCCAGTGGATCACTTCAGATTCATGTTCCAGTAAGCATCGGATGGAATCACGCCAGAATACAACTCCTGTGTTTTTTGTTTCTTTTTGGGTGTTTGGAGGGACAAGGCCAGGAACCATCTAGCCATCAGGTGAGCGCAAAAACCCCACGGTTGCGGACGCCATTTTGCTTTCTGGTAGCGGTTTGGGACATATTCCGGGCGTAAAATTGTCAAACCTCGAATACATGAACGGAAGTTCTGCGTGAAGATCTAAATAAGTTTCGAGTTTCCAAACAGCTTGAACAACTACATAGCAATGTTCACTGCATTTTGCACATTCAAAATGCATCACGATGTTGCAGTACTGGGTTAAACACACAACTCTTCACTATCTGCCGAGACCGCGGAAAATATAGACAGGTTCTGTTATCTGTGAAGCTGCGCTTCATCCGGATATCGGATGAATTGTCTTCGCTTATACAGAAGGTTCGTTTGGCTTTTGTCAGCTTGTCATCTATGACGTTGACTTTCTGTCTTCGAAATTAAAAGCGAAGGGAAACTCCCCACGTAAACCGCATTGAGGGGCTGCGCTTTCCACGTGGTGTAATGGCTTGCGTGTTGCATAACCCAAACAACTATACGGGATGGCTTCTTAAGCCTGAGGTGCCATCATACATGGAAAGTCAATGAGTGGAGACCAGAAGTTCAGTTTTCTGATTCTTCAGGTAGGGGGTCGATCTGAGCTGGCAACTCAGTTGGTAAAATCAGTGAAAGAACAATTGATCCAAGCTAATGGGCTTCCACTAAAGCACTCTGCTGCCTTGCGGACAGGTTCCCGTTAGAACTAAAGACTTTGGTTGAGAACCCTAATCGTTCTCCTGCTTTGCGCCTGGACACCCTAGCAGTATCCGTCTTATATCTCCCATGAACTGCACGAATAGAAAGAATTCCATACTGTATCTGTCGTCGGGCAGGATAATCAGGACCGCTCTGCCTATTGCATCAAGCGAGTGGGTAATGATGAGTGGGCTACTGCTCAGAGTTCCTTCTCTTTTATTCAACTTTGTTTTCTATCCCCAGCCACCTCGCATTGTCCTCCCCCTACCATCCCGTAATGCTCCCACTGATAACACACCAGATACTCGCAACGGTTCATTGTAAAATAGTGTAGGGAATAATCCTCAGTCTCAAAGCTCACATTTTATCGTCAGTCCCTGAATCTCGACTCCTTTGACGTGTGTCAGCTCACGTAAACCGGTCAGCAGGCGTGACTGGCGCTTACAACAGAATCTCTGGCGACTGATATCTGCTGCCTAAGTGAAACGCATATCCAGGATTCGAGCAGTGTGATTCAACTAACTACTCCTGGTATCTAGTCAAGGTATTTTCTGCGCACTTCATGAAACGAAGTAGCTAGAGCTGCTGGTCGATATGGTGTAGGGATAGTCTGGACTGACAAGGCTGAGGCTGCCCTCTTAGACTGGATCCCGATTAACAGTCGTTTATGTGCTGTGAGACTCCAAGGGTCAGTCGGCGTTCGTAAGCACAGTTATGTTAGGTGCAGTTTGTTTGTGATCTCGGCATACGGTCTAACAGACTGCAGCTCTGACATGCAGAAGAATGAGTTCTATGATGAACTCACCACCCCCGTCCGCAGGAGCAGAGGCTCGTATATAAATAAGCCATCAGGTGATTTTAGTGCACAAGTTGGGAAACAGTGTGTCAGAAACTTGTTTAGGTGGTTCTTTTGCCTCACCCGCTCAGTGCACACATAACGGGGGTAGGCTTCTCCAGTTTCGTGCAGACAATCGGTGATTCCATTCGAGTACACATTTCCGACACAGCTCGCTTCGCACAGCGACGTGGCACTCTTACTCTACAGGCACTATGAGCCAGATCGATCATATCTCAGTGAGCTACCGGTGGCGCAGTTCTGTTCAGAACTGTAGATTCTACTGGTCCACGGACGTAGAATCGGACGATGCATTGGTTTTATTGCGATTATCGCTCCAATTGCATGGTAACTGATACAAACTGCAAACTGGGATAGCCGAACAACGGTTGTATGACTCAGAAGTTCGCATTAGTTGTGGAAAATTAGCACGTGCTAGGATCTACGACGAACAGTAATGTAGATGAACACTAGGCCCATATGAAACAGGTGATGCACGTGGCAGCAGGTTTCGCCTGTGATCCCAGATCCGATGTTCATCAAAGACACTGGATCTCGCGAGAGTCGCTGAGTATAATTGAGCAAAACATCAGTTGTCAAATTGTAAGGAGATGAATAAGATACGAAGATATCTGCAGAATCAAGTTACGAAAAGCCTTAAGAATGATCGCGAAAATTGATGGGCCAAGGTAGCCGAAGAAATGGAAGTGGCTGCTGTTTCAGGTAACAGTCAAGGACTATTCAAACATATCCGTGACATCGGTGGACGGCGCACCCAGGTCAGTGAAACGATTTACGATAGAAAATGGAGAACCCCTCCATGGTAAAGTGCTAAGGCTTGGCCGTTGGGCCGAATACTTCGAGGATCATTTTAGTTGGTCACACACTAGTGTAGTTACTCCTGTGTCAACAACTGCGACTGCTTGGGCGGTATCACTTGAGCTTCCATCGGAAGTAGAATTAGAGTCATGCATTTGATTACTAAAACGAGGGAGAGCAGCCGGTCCCGACGAACCTCCCCCAGTTCTTTGCAAACTGGTTGGAGATGCTTTGCTCCGTGACGTTTGGAACGAGGAGCTTATTCCCTTATTACGCAATGACTGTAGTACCCATCATGGGATTAGCTTAATTCTGATAGTCACCAAAGTATTGGTTTCAATTTGCTGCACCATCTTACACCGGCTCGCGAGAGGAACACCCGCGAACAGCAGGCTGGATTCAGCCTACGTCGAGGGCACATCGATCAGATTTTTACTCTTCGCCAACTACTTGAAACGCGTCACACGCACCGTCGACCGACAAAAATGGTTTTCTTAGGCTCGAAAGGCGCATTCGATTCAGTTGATCGAACAGCGCTTTTCAGCGTTCCTCAGCGAAAAGGTATGCCCAGAAGTTCGTGAACCTACTGAGATCATTGTATTCTCATACTTCTGGCCGCGTTAAATTTTTCGGTGAACTATCGAGTTCATTCGAAACGACCAGTAGTGTCCGACAAGGATGTCCCATGTCTCCATTCCTGTTCAACTTCGTCATGGACGAAATAATGGAGAGTGCGCTGCAAAATCTTCAGGATGTAGGCATCGAACTAGGAAATAGTGGAAAGCTGTGTGACCTAGATTACGCGGACGACGTTGTCTGCTTGTTCGAATCCACGGAATATGCTCAACGTGCACTAGATAGACTCGGGAGAGCTGTAGCTCCATTCGGCATGCGCTTTGCACCTTCAAAGTGTAATGTGGTGTTACAAGACTGGACGTCAACGATTCCGAGCTTGATGGTCGATGGGCGAGGTACTGGCAATTGTCGATCACTTCACCTACCCCGGCAGCAGCTTGACGACGGATGGGAGCACTATAGTAAGGGTGAGCACGCGTAAATCGAAGGCTTGAGCGGCGTACGCTAGACTGAAGTACTTGTGGCGACGACCTGATGTTTCACTGAAGTTGAAAGGTCGTGTACTGTGCTGCAGTGCGTCCGGTTTTGTTGTATGGTTATGAGACATGGAGTCTGCATGCTGAAGATATTCGTCGTCTTTAGGCTTCTGACCATCGATGTTTACGTAGTATCGCTAGGATTGGATGGAATGATCGAGTGAGCAATGATGAGATCAGAAGTTGAGTATTAGGTAATAATTCGGAGAACGTTTTGTCACAGCGTATCCAGTTTAGTAGATTTCGCATAGTGAGAAAGGCAATGGTCAGTGGGGCTTGTCCTGTTGTTTACCGCTGTACGATGACGATGATGATGATGATGATGATGATAATGATGATGATGATTTCCAAACGAAGCTGTTTACACGAATATTTATGCAGCCGGATGTCCAGGACCGGATGAACGCTGGGAACAGATCAAGGAAGCATTGTATGCCTCTTCGAATGCCACTCAGAACTCTGATTCAAGTTGGTCTCATAAACAAAGGATCTCTTCGACATCAGTTGCTCTGTTGAACGCTCGCAGATCCGTCCCTCCGGATGCTACGTTCAATGAAGTGCGTGAATTCCTGAGACGCCAACTGACTAAGAGGCTGAGAAATGACCGTGAGCAGTGGTGAATTGCGAAATATGGGGAAATGGAAAGGCTGCGTCCATTGACAATGCTCGCAACCTTTTCCGTTTGATTCGAGGTACCGGACGACGGAAGCCCGGTGCAAGTGAATTAATTAAGAAACCGGACGGTTCACTGATTCACTCTCAGGGACGTCATCTCGATCGTTAGATGGAGCACTTTAAGGAACAATTCCGTTGGCCCACTTCAACGGTGGACGTTCCAAATAAACCTGTCAGAGAAATGATACAGGTGGAAATCGCTCCTCCATCAGAAATGGAGGTTATGCGGGAGATAGGTTACTTTAAAAGATACAAAGCTGCTGGAACGGATGGGTTGTCCCCATCTTTTCTCAAGGATGGAAATGATGCTTTGGTTTCGGAGTTCACAGAACTCCTGCGTATTATTTGGTACAATGAGCGGATTCCTAGGGAATAGTGTCAATCGGTGGTTGTACCGATTTACAAGAAAAAAGACAGGTCCTCTAGTAAAAACCACGAAGGGATTAGCCTGATAAGTGTCGCGTCGAAACTGCTCACCGGTCTTATTCTCCACCGATTATCCAGTGCCTGCGAAATGTGTATGCGTGAGAATCAAGCCGGTTTCAAACCCGGTCGGGGTTGTATCGACCACATCTTCACTCTTCGGCAAACCTTAGAGCACAGACACATCTTCCGTAGACCCACAATATGTCTTTCTTGATCGGAAAGCGGCGTTCGACTCAGTCGACCTCACAGTTCTCTGGCGCTGCCTCTCAAATTGAAGGGTGTGCCAGAGAAGTTTATTTCTCTTTGCCAATGCTTGTATGCGAGAAGCCGAAGCTGAGTTCGTGCTTACGGCGATCTTTCACCCGAGTTCACCACAGGAAGTGGTGTTCGTCAGGGTTGCCCTCTTTCACCTTTCCTCTTCAATTTTGTAGTTGAATTGATTCTTGAGGTAGCCCTATCGTTGTGGGAGAATAGTGGCATCGATCTTTGCTCAAACAGTAAATTGTCTGTCTTGGAATATGCGGACGATATTGTTCTTCTGGGTGAAGATCCAGGTAAGTTGCAAGCTCTTTTAGATAGCTTTAACAACAGTGTAGGAATGTTTGGAATGCGTTTTGCACCTTCAAAGTGTAAAATGCTGTTGCAGGACTGGGTTGGTTCAACACCAAACCTTGTGCTGGCAGGGGTAGCTCTATCTGAAGTGGATAAATTTTGTTACCTGGGCAGTTACATCTCACCAGGTGGACAGATAACGAATGAGATGTCATCGCGTATACAGAAGGCACGTTTGGCTTTTGCCAACCTTCGTCATCTGTGGCGTCGACGTGACATCCGATTGTCTGTTAAGGGTGGAGTATACACTGCAGTGGTTAGGTCCGTTCTTTTATATGGTTCAGAAACATGGCCGTTGAGGGTAGAAGATAGGCGAAGACTGTCGGTGTTCGGGTATCAATTTCTCCGTAGCATTGCCCGAATATGGTAGGAATACCGTATCAGCAATGCCGAGGTTAGGCGTAAGGTGTTGGGAACCAGAGGTCAGTCTCTGGATCAAGTGCTGAATCTAAACAGGTTAAGGTTGTTGGGACATGTGTTACGCATGCCCATTGATAGGCTTTATCGGCGTACGCTGTTCTCTGAGGCTGTTAGTGATTGGAAAGTAGATCGAGGTGGTCAGTCCATGACATGGCAAAAAGGTATGAAAACCTTGACTAGTAGACTTGGCCAAGTATGATGTGTTAGACTCCCGGGTTGAGGTCCACGCGACCCACTTACCCAATGGTTGGAGACATTAAATGATATGGCCAGATGTCGCGCTCAGTGGCGTGGTTATATTCGGACTCTTTCCTTGTCGTCTTGATTTCCCCTTGTTACTTCGACTTTTTGGATCTTTATCACTATGCTTCTTTTGTTTTCGCCTTTTACTGAACGATGCCGGAAAGTAGCAACCGAAACCAGAGCACTGAAGTGCGGGGTTAATCGTTGAATAAACTGAAATTGGTGCAAAATATAGAGGCGTGGTGACATGC
Source organism: Fasciola hepatica (assembly GCA_948099385.1). Lineage (NCBI taxonomy): Eukaryota > Metazoa > Platyhelminthes > Trematoda > Plagiorchiida > Fasciolidae > Fasciola > Fasciola hepatica. The sequence continues at coordinate 11,495,760 of CANUEZ040000120.1, read as the reverse complement.
GAAAACACGAAACAGAATAAACGGTGGATTCACAGGGAAAATGTCTCTGAAGTTCGAACATAGTTTGTCTCATCACCACCACCACCACAGGGCACGACTTTGAAAGACACGATGCCGTGACCGCCTGGTCTGCACGTTGTCACTTCCATCCCAAGTGAGCGTGTGGGCTGCATACTACCCGGTTGCACAGACCTAAGTAGAGGGTTGACTTTGACCAGTACGTGAAACCTACGTGACAGTAGGACGATATGAGGGCCTCATAGTCCTCTGGGACCCGGTGACAGATTGCTCAGTTCATGCGCCCTTCGGATGAGGCTGGACATCCTGAATGCCAATTACACTTCTTCGCGACGGATGCCGGTGAGCATACTGTTGCACGCCTCGTGATTGGTTTGGAATCATGTTCACCCATCTCCCCTAGACTGATCATCAGTCAGCCAGCCAACCCGATGGAGAGCGCCGGGTATTCGCTTTCATCCTTTCACTTTGGCGGGAAAACCCGCTACGAGAGGGCAGTGAGTAGGAATTCTCAGAAGAGGCCGAAACAGACACGATCATTTGGGAGCATTTTGAAAGGTGCTCAGGACGATTAGCCATCTTGGGACCTGAGACATCCACTGCCGGCCATAGCGAAGCATTTGGAGTAATTATTTACGATCGAGTGGTTCATTTTTTGAAATTTCTATTCCGTGAACTAATTTACTCCACTCCTACGTGATCACAATCGAACAAATTCTGTTTATTTTCGGTTCGCTTTCTCCTCTCATTTCAGATGCCAGTGTTTGATTTAACCACAAACAAATGGTCTTTCATACAGTTTTCAGGCACGATGCCCCCGCTGTTTCGTTATCAGAGCTCAGCTTTAATTGATCACGGTGAGCCCATGCATACGATTCCATATCCTACTGTGTACATTCATCGTATTTTGAGATTTTGATCATTGGCGCAAAGACACAGACGACAATGACGAAACCAAAACAAAGAACCAGGTATAGAAATTTTTGTGGGACGACCATGTACACATCCCTAATCGAGCTCTATCTACTTTTTGTGTTGTTTTTTATGGATGTTAAGCGCAAGCTGTGGGGCGCTCAAAGCAAATCATTCGATGAAACACTAAAACTCACCGGCCTACATTGAGTGACGTATGTTGCACATATCCCGTTATAGAACTTCTGCGTGTGCTATGTTTGCCGAGGCAGATGGTTGTCGGAAGATGAGTAAGGATAGCGAGTCCGTGCCATTGGAGAAATAAATAAAAATTCTGATCAGCAGACTTGTCCATATTAGGCCAGTTTGGTCAATGCGTTACCAGGGTGGTGTTGTGTTGCGGCCAGTGGAGTTCTTGTATTTACTCGTTATCTTCATCTGTAGACCGGTGGCGGCCGAGTGATTTAGGGCGTTTGCTCACCACCTCGGCGTTCAGATGTTCGAATCCCGCTACCGTCGATCACTTCGGTTGTAGGCAGTAATCCACTGTCGAGGTTCGAATCCCCGCCATCAACGGTTACTTTGGTGGTAGACAGTAATCGACTGTCGTCCGGATCGTTACCACACCTGACCTATTGGGACCTTATGTGGTTTTCCAGCACTCTAAATCTCAGGGTCTGGTTGCCGGTTTTCTTTAGTGCAGTGGTGTGTACCCCTTCCACTGGACGTTTGCCTAAGTATTTAGTAAAAAGTAACACTATTTGTAGATTCCCTCTCATTTTCTGATACCCTGGTTCTTTCTGATCTTCGAGTAAGATTTGTGCTAAGAGGTGGCAATCAGAAGCGTCCCAGTGCATGGCTGGTTGAGGTTCAAACTGAACTGTTGCACGAATGCGTTTTGTTTTGGTCTCTAACACCATTATTCAGTTGGCGATTTTATATCAGGCCGGGTTGTGACACTCACTGATTCAACGGAGTCTAAACGACACAAAATTACATGCGTTACCTTTCATTTCCTTGTTTGTGATCTGTACAATCTATATAGAATAGAAGGTTAAACCCCATGAACAACAAAGCTACTGAGATGGGGGTTGGGGGAACATTCACATCAGAAGCAGCTTGTTGAGACTGCTCTTGAATAAAGAAGTACTGTACGTGGGTGGAAAGGCAGAAAGAAGTAGTGTTCGACATTTTGACAGCCGCTGGATGAAGGAAGATTGGGTGATAGAAATACAACATCTAGGAACAGATACCTGATAAGGATGACTGTCCGCCTATGTGTGAGAATGAGAGTAAAGAATGGGGGCAAGTGGACCGCCAAAGCAAGCCCCGAAGAACAGAGACGAAAATAGTAAACAGTGAAAAAGAGACAATGAAGCAACCGCTCAATGTTGGGCTGGTGGTTACAGGTTGGAGGTTAGGAAAGGATCGTAGATCGTCCGAATGGCTTTACGTTGAACCGGATCGAGAATAGTGAAGGCAGAAGGTGGATCCCCACCTCGCACGTGACTGTTTTGTTCGAGTGTGGAGCGGATTTGAGCTTTGTACAATAGGAGTTGGTAAGCTGGATAAAAGAAACTTCTGGTGCGGAATAGAAAACCAACTTTGCACGCAGCACAAAAAGCATGCTAAAATATAAAAGGGGAACAAAACTGGAAAAGTTGTGGATAAATCAAGGAAGAACATGGTCTGTAGAATGCAAGCGCGTTTAGTCAAATGGTAGTTGCTGGGAGGACGAATAATGTTTGGGGAAAATTGTGAGTGGTTAGCAGTAGAACACGCAATGTTGGCATTGCATTTATTTGTACGAGCGTAAACACAAAACCCGGCCGTAGCCGGCAAGTAGGCCGCAAGCAAGTAAGTAAAAGAGCTAAACTACATATGCAAAGGAGCAGGGCTAATCAGTGCGTAGCAAAATCGATCAGTCAGTACCGCTCGCGCTGAACCATCATTAAATGTCAGTACCAAACAATTCTTTGTCCATGGATGAAAGGAATGTTGACTTGTTGTCCGCGTAGTATGCGTGACTTTAACCAAACGCAACATCACGTTTCCCTCCCCGAAGAAAAAAATCCGTGGCGCTCAACGAGTAATGTATTTGTGATGATGATGGTAGTATTATCAGTGACGGTAATAGGAGTAGTTGCGGTGGTATCAAACGCAGCAGTATTATCAGTAACAGTAGTCGAGGTAGTAGTAACAGGAACTATGGTCACAGCAGTAGTCATTATCAGCATTAGAAGTAGTGGTAGTTGTAGCGGTAGCGATAGTCTTTCATAGTAGCATCAGCAATAGCAACAGGGACCATATTCGCCGTAACAGTAACGGGAATTGGGGCTACAATAGTAGTTGCAATAGTAGCAGAAGTTGTTGTGCGCATGTAATGACGCAAAACACTGAATAAGCCAGCGCCAATATACTAGAGAATGCACATAGGATATACGCGAGCAAGAACGATGGAAAATAAGGTAAAATGCTAAACGACAACCGAAAAATGTTATCAACGAGATGCTTGTTGGAAACTGAAATTCGGCATCAACAGAAGTAGATTTACTATTAGTCACCTTAATAATCGTAGCAGTAGCAACATCAGACGCGATAGTAGTTGTAGTCATTGAAGCATTGGTATTATCAGCATCGGCATTAGTAGTAATTACAATAGCAGTCATTGTAGCAGCGGTGTAGCAGTAATCACCGTAAAAGCAATGTAGTAGCAGCAATCGTAATATTAATTGTACGCATGCAGTATAGCACAAAACGGTGTTTTAATCAGCGTCGGTAGAATGGAGGATGAGCACAGTACATAAGCGAGAAGAGTGGTAGAAAATTGGGCTAAGCGTTCAGCGGAAACAAAAAACAAGTTATCAACGAAAACTTACTGGAAGTTAAAAAGTAGCGCTCTGGTCCGTATTGCCCACATTTGTAACTGTCAACCAGGCTTCGGATAAATTCCACTTTGCAATTTTGAACCCGGTAGACTCGGTAATATTGCTTTTATTCCTACAGGTAGACTTGTAAGGAGAGCTCCAAGGCATTCGTGCATGGACCCGGCGAATAATTTCGCTGAATCGCCATATGTGGTAAATCACCCATAATTTTTACGCCAACTGTATGTATAAATTCAGAAAATAGGCCCCTTGCCCGCGACGCCAAATGTTGTGTCAGGAATTAACGGAGAGCGCAGTACGTGACAGATCCATTTACTAGCGTATCAGTGAATACGTGCTTAAACGGACAAGCAATTAAGTGAATCATCTGTTGGCAAGCCCAAGCAGTACAAGCGATCGGGTGCGGTCACGGCGGAATGCTCAGCAGCAACGAATCAACAAGCATGTATGGCTCAGTGTCGAGGTCTGATGGGTCGAAGCAAGTCGTCCGTAGCGTGAATAAAGTCATGGTGATGTGCGTACGAGTGTGCATGCATGTGTGACTAGTCGCGGCAGCGATCAGGCATCAATCAATCGGCAGTCAATAACGGTGCGTGCGTGTGGGACTGTTTGATTGCGTGCATGACTATCCGAACCGACACAACAGTAAGAGGGGAAGTCTTTCGAGGCATTTCAGTTAACAGGATTGTGGGAGCCTCAGGATGAGATGCATTTGTGGTCGGGGTCGATATTTATGGTGAAATGGCGGGAGGTGGAGCAAGGTAGGGAACCGTGTATTTGTATTTGTGTTATATTTTGTCGGAATTTTGTGTAGACGGAGGTCCAATTTCAGCAAAAAAAGATTTACACTTGGCACCTCACCGAATCAAAGTGATAAAAAAAGATTACATATAGAAATTGCCAAGAAGTTCTACTGATACTCGTGCTCGGTCTGTGAGGATTCGGGCCAGATATGGGACGGTAGAGTTTTTGTAGATTTTAATACAAGAGGGTATAGATCGAAAGGAGAAACGTGTAGAAGCGAAAAAGTTACACTTGGATAGATCGTTATGTAAAGGGTGAGTGTTGTCTGCAAGGATTTTGTGAGCGAACTTTTCACATGCCGCCAGGTGTAGTTCGCTCAGCCTATTAGAAAGTTCAGTTAGGGGTATGAAAGATATTCGACTGATAATAGACTCCGACGAAGAATTTCGGAATCTTTCTTCATAAGGCCAGCAAAAATAACAAGGGGACAGTAAGGTAGAATAGGTAGAAAAAGGGAAATAACATCTGTTTAACGTTAAAATGCTTAAGCTTTCGGATTTGGTAGGATAGTCGGTGTAGTTTCTTCACATAGTTTGAAAAATGAGATGACCACTTCGAATTTGCATCGATAGTGATTCTCAAGTATTTGACAGAACACACTCTAATTAGTGGTTCTGTGGAAATGACAGATGGATCACAAGGATATGCCGATCGAGAAAGAGTAAATATGTGCTCAAAGCATTTGGACGGATTTAAAGGTAAACCGGATCGAAAAGAGAAATCATAAAAATGGGACAGATAACTGAAAAAGTCATTGAAGTCCTGGGTTACAGAAAAAGCTTGACAGAGAATCACATCATCGGCATATTCAAGTAAACGTACAGAAGAACTAGATAGGAAGACCACTGATGTAGGTGGAAAATAAATGGGGGTAAAGCACAGCTCCCTGAAGCACTTCCTAATTGTTCATCAACGGTTTGGATGCTTTAAAACCTAGTCGTGTGCACTGAGTTCTGTTGCTAAAATAATCAGACAATCATGCTAGTAAAGATGTGGTACAGCCGAAAGCTTCCGGTTTTTGGAAGAGGAGAGACCGCGGAATAGAATCAAAAACGGATGATTAGTCTAGAAAAGCGCATCTCACAGACTTCGCTGATCCATCCAAGGATTTTGGTTACATGGTGGACTAAGGAAGCGATGGCATCCACAGTGGGCCTGTTCGATTTATGGGCAAACTGTAAGGGGTCGTCGGGAAAGTTTAAAGAAGAATTCAAACGTTTAATTCTGGAGTGGCGTCATCAGCAAAAGCGTGGATCGGGTCTTGGACGGAGGATTATTGATAAATAGAATCTCTAGGAAAGCCAGCGATCACAGGGTATAACTGGGATAGAACCCCATTGACTGGGACGGAAATGGTTTGCTTGCTGAGAAAACTTGATGTCCAGGATACGAGAGCTAAAGGAAACTCGAACGTTCGCAGTTTTACCGGTGGATCTTCGTATCAGACTCGGTCGAAGGCCTTTGAGATGTTGAGCAACACCAAGTGTTATTCTCCGTGCTTATCAAATGAGGTCGATCAAGAGTGTGAGACGGGAGCTAGCAGGTTACTCGTGGAGTGACAGGGCCAGAGGCCATATTGGTCGTCGTTCAGTTGTGCTTCTTCTTCAAGAAACACTCGTAATTGATCGGATATGGTGGTTTCGAGAACTTCCGAAATAACGGATGTGGGAGAGTGTTATATCGCACGATGACGCACGCACTTGATACAGAAGGTCTCGACTCACTGAGACTCGATAACAAATTATCTGGCGTTGATATGTCAAGCACGGTAAAAGTACACGGCCTAAAGGACACAACACAGTCACAAGACACGGGCCACATGAACATACTGCACGGAACTTAGGGCACGAGGCCAAGTAGGTTCACGACACAGAACACGAGACACAAAACACAATTGCAGACGGTGAGTGATACCTGCGGCCTCGCAGGATAATGACACAACTGATCGCTTGGGTCGAACCTCCTAGGCCAGTAATCGCACAGCGAAAATGGCCCTCGACTGACCAATAACTCGAACACAAGGCGCGAACTTCAGTGATGCTAACCCACTCGCTAGCTAGAGTGATAAGCCAGGTACGACGGGATACCACGCGCTTGGTGACCTCAGTTATCTCGTGCGGTTCGCGTGCAAGATCACCAGGGGAATCACAGGTGGAAGAGAAATCGGGAGGGCAGAAATTCTGAGAAGCTACTTTGGCAAGGGACAGGAATGTAGGGCTACCGGGGACAGATTAGATCATGTGTTCAGCGGTTCCTGTGCACAGAAGAACAACTGATTAACAGATATTCCTAACTCACGCTTTTGCAAGAGTGTAGTCTTAGGGACATTTCCAAAACCATTAAGGACCACTTCATTATCAGTGAAAATCGGCAATGAGTCACCATAGGGAGCAAAACCTAGAGATCGCGTCCGTTGGAAGCCGGTGACCAGGGTGGTGGTTTATACGCCATTCGGAGGGTATCTATGATCTCCAACGTCCCCTTGTTTTCCACACGACCCGATGGTCGGCAGCAAGGTTCACACGCCTCTTCTCGGAAACCTTTTCGGGTACGTGAAGCTCAACATAGATAAGTGGCATCATTCAATGGCGAGCCACATCGCAGTACCGTCCGCGGATTTATGTAGCTGAACATCAACCACATCCTCGAGCACCTCCACCAATCATCCGCGGTCGTTTAGTGGACTCAGCACCCACCTATTCGCTACCTGGGGACGCTTCAACAAAAACCAAGTAAGTCCTCGTTAGGTTGGGCGTGATGAAGATCCGGGTGATAGTGAAGTTCTGTATATCTCCAAAGTTGACCGGCTGTGGTAGAGTTCGAACCTCGCACCTCAAGTTTGAAAATCAGAAACTTGTATCACTCGACCACCATCGGCCTGGCAATCCGATTTTCGCGAACCTTCGTCAAAACTGGTTGTAGAAAACCTCGCCGTCGTTCAGCACACGATCTTTTGGAGCCCACAAATGATTTAATACTGCTAGTTTCAGCCAGCGTCAACAGGGCCAATAACAGTAAAAGCAAATCCTAAGAGGTCTGTTCCTTCTACCTTATTCAGTCGTACCCGAAGAGCAGAGCTGCGTACAGCACTTTAAATGGACCATATCGACATTACTCTCTGCCTTCTAATGCTTACTGTGCGAAAACCTAATGCCGCACGCACCCATCCTCCATCCACCCCTCATGGTACCCATTCTCTTTCATGTAATTCTATCCGGCAGGAGTCCTAGCCGCTTGTACTAACTGCTGTCCCCACACAGAGGTCCAGGCTTAATTTTTAACCAACATCTGAATACCCTTTAGCCACCAAACGCTGACCAATACTATTTTTTTGTCCTCGATATCCGCCTTAGTTGACTGCGCAAAACCTGCGAACTCCGTTGCATGTGGGACAATAGGCGACTTCGGCCCGTACACGCGAGACCTTTGCCACCGATGTGTGCTGTATTCAAGATACTCGTATTTAGAACTTCAACTCTATCATTCGAATGACACTCCGTTGTAGTTCTTCAAGACTTCACCTGCGTCTTTCTGTGGACCCTGAGACAAGTTTTCCGTCAAGCGGGCGTGGATGTGGCACTGCGTGTTAGGACTGATGCCGTGCTGCTATACCGGATCCCAGCCGACAGTCAGTTGTGCGCAGTAAGAATTGGCAATTCATGTGAGGTGAGCAGTTGCCGTTTCGATAAACGCCATTTGTCTTTTGTGTCGGCTTACACACCCACCAACTGTGGCCTGGAAGTCTTTAAAAACAACTGTCAGAGACTCCATTTGAATGCTGGACTAAGTTGGTTGTCGTTCAGTGAATTGTGTTAGGGAGTCCGTTTTCGACTGCTGTCGTTCGAACAGCGGTGGGGCGCTTCTAGTCCTTTGCTCGAACCATCACCTTTTTATCGCCACTACGAATTTCAGAAGCTTCAGTCACCAGCATGGGATACCCGTGGAGTGTTTCCGAACTTTATTAGTCTGCCGTCGATCCAGATCAACCATATTGCAGTAAACTACGGTTGGTGAAGTTGCATCCAAAATTGCTGTTCGTATTGGACTACCTGCGTGTATTCCGATCATGCTTTCATGCACGCCAAGCTGTTCATATGCTTCGGTTGGCTCCTAAAATGCTTGATGCATACCGTTTTCATTGTGACAAACTGGACCAACCAGCTCGCCTATCCGATTTTCAGAACGTGCTAGTGGCAATGCTAACAACTATGACTACGTCAATAAGCACTGGTCGTTTAATAAAAATGCTTTTTATTCTCGTATGGTGAGTTGTGTGCTAACACACTGTGTCGTGAGGCCCTCCATTTGTATTGACCCTTCGGGTCTTCAAAACGCATACCGTTCGACCCTGGATGGCAGCGATCATTACGGAGCATGCCTCACCTTAAGATAAGAACTCAACGCAAGCCTTAGTGGGGACCACGAAATCTGGTGGTTGCAATGTTCATCTGAGATGGAACACGCAGCAGCCACGATTAACTCTCGCAAGCTGTTCTACTTCATCCGTACCACCGGTAGGATACAGCTAGGTGCAAATGGAACGGTATGTGAAGTTGACAACCCTCTAATTCACAATGAGCAGCAGCATCTTGCAAGCTGGACAGAGCACCTTAAAACGCAGTTCAGCCGCCCCGGCACTGGCTTCTTCCACTAGCTGCTTCTCCCGTCGTCTGTTCCAACAGAATCACTGACAAAGGCTGAGATCCGCAAGGTGATCCATATCTTGGGACGTCACGAGGTGCCCGGCTGCGCTGGTATTTCCCCGGCCTAGTTTACAGATTTTCGAGTACAGCTTATTGGAGAACTTCACATTTTGTTCTCCAAGGTTTAGGACTCCGGGCAGAACCCCTCATCCCGGAGGGAATCGATTTTCGTCCCCGTCTTCAAAGAAGGCTGTCATAATAACTGCACCAACGATAGGGGTATTAGTCTTATCCTAACATTGTCAAAGCAGCCGGCGTCCATCATGCTTTACAGGTTGTACCAAAAGTGCGAAGAGCAGACTGGAATGAACCCTGATCGTGAATGCATCGATCAAATCTTTGCTCTTCGACAGCTGCTAGAACGCCTTTACGCTTTCTAAAGACCATGATCATTATGTTCCTGGACATGCATGCTTCCCTTGACTCTGTCGATAAGACTGCCCTGTGGAACTGTTTGTTGAGGAATGGACTATCCACGATTTACGTGTCGGTCTTCAGAGTTGTACGGTTGTACTTCGAGTCGGGATGGGGTCCATAACTAGCTTTTGCCAACTTTTACGGTCTCCAGTGGGGTACGACGAAGTTGACCTATGTCCCCATTTCTTTTCAACCTTCGATGTAGAGAACATTCTAGTGAATGCATTGTCTGTTCTTTTAAGCGGTGGAATGGAACTCCTCTCAGGGTACAGAGCTTTTGACTTGGATTACGCCGATGATATCATCTTGCTGGATATTAACGTACAGGTAATGCAATATGTTTTGGACCGCTTGGTAATTGTGGTGTGCAGATATGGTAAATACGTTGCCCCACCTAAATGCAGAATGCTTTTACAAGACTAACAGAAGCTTGTGTCTGCACTCATCCTTTGGGATGAGCATTTCTAATCAGTCAACAGCTTTGGGAACCGCGGGAGCTACGTCGCAGCTGGTGTAGCTGTTGGCGAGAGGATCACATCACGAATCGCGGAGGTTAGACAACTTTTGTGAACTTGCGCTACTTTTGGCGACGCCACCACATCCGTCCCTCATAGAAGGGATGGGTCTACAATACGACGGTGCACAGTGTTTTGCTCTATGATTTTGACTCTTAGTCACTCCGCGCTGAGAATGCACATCGACTTGACTCGACCAACGATGTCTTTGAAGCATTGGTCGCGTTTGGTGGGAACGCCGCGTCAACAACGACGGCGTTCATCGCCCTGTGTTGCATACAGATAGTCGCCTTCTGACAGAATTAACCTCTCTATAAGGCCTCTGGTGGCTTGAAGACTTTTTACACTTACTCGTCATCTACCATTCCATGCGCTAATCGCACTTCCCTGGTGGAGCTGAAAGAAACTTCGCGACGGTCAGACCATGATTTGAGGTGGAGGCATGAAGAAGCTAGTATCAGCAGTGGTTTCGATTGGTGTTTCTCGACTCTCCGGTTGGAACTCGAGGGATGAGGATTACCATTTGTCGGAGATGTCAAAGGATATGGCTCAGAATCAAAGCCAGTTGCGCGAATACCCGGTGGCGTGCTGAGGGAACTCAGTCCCCGTAAATATCGAAGAAAGCTTCCAAAAGTATTTCACAGTGCATGTCGTGAAGCAGTCAAAAAAACAGTTCGTTTTTGTTCACTCGCTACCCGTTTCCGTATTTACGGTGTAAATTGATAATAATTATGAACAATATACTCAATCATTAGTTTAGGATAGACAGGCAACCATCATTGGAGTTCTTTCACCAGTTTATTATCTCAGAATGATTACAGAAACACTTTACAATATCATTGACTTGGAATTTACTTTCCGCGCACGTGCTTGTAACAGACGTGTACATTGTTGGTGGGATCCGGGACGTGCCTGGAACCATCAATCCCGAAATTTATCGCCTCGATTTGGAACAACGTACGTGTCACCTCGTGGGACGACAACAGTCCCCGGCCTATTTCCACGATATCGTCTATATTCCTCACGTAAGTTTGGCTTCCTCCTTTATCACTCTCAGATCACTTTGTCTCTGTTTTCTCACCGGTACGTTATTTCAAGGTAAGTATTGCCAGCCTTATATTCCAGTCGACCTTTGAGCATCATTGATAGTGGGGACAAATGCAGGCGTATTGTCTACCGTTTGTTAAAATCATTTACGGTCGTTCATTTGATATTTGTTCTCCGATTTATACTTGATAATTAGACGTAGTTCAATGTAACCGATGTTCTGTGGACCATGTTTACTGATTTAGACGGAAATATAACTTCTGCAATTTGACTACAACTAAGTTACTTCACCCAAGTGATTTATTTCAGCCTAGTGGTACGTTTTTTGCTAAGGGATGTAACGAGTAAACTGACTGCCTCTGCGACAGCCAATTATCTGGGTACGAGTTCTCAATTTGTACAGGGCAACCTCCTATCCAGCTAATCCAACAAATCTTGTATCTTTTCCAAATCAGCTTCGTTACTGCTGCATGATCGTGGAATCTCTTATCATTGCGAAATAATTCATCATTATTATAGTACAGCGTTAAACAGAAGGGCAGGCCCTACTGACCACTGCCTTTCTCACCATGTTCTACGTAGAAATAGAAAGAATGAACGTATAAGATGGACAGGCAGTGGACCGACAGGGGTGGGAAAAGGAAACAACGCCCTAATAGCCAACACACGGAATACACAGTCTAACTGTACAAACATACATTGGTCAATCATTCTCATTCAACAGAAAGTGACAACACGATCTCCACTGTTCACAATTCGCTGCCATATCCTTCAGTGTCTCCAGCCAACTGGTAGACGAATCTTTTGGACCTCAGCCAAGAAGACGTGAAGCACCTACTTTCCTAAGTTTGCTGTACATTTCCTCATTCCTCGCTTCCAAGTCATCTGTTGACCTCCACGAGGTTTCTTACACTCCTGAGGAGGAACGAAAAACACGGCACGGCACAATAGACGTGTGTTTGACATAGGTAACACCTGCCCCAACCAACGAAATCTACTAAGCTAGATACGCTGTGACAAAACATCCTCTGAATTAGTACACAATACTCGACTTCTGATCTCATCATTGCTCACTCGGTCATTCCATCCAATCCTAGCGATACTACACAAACATCGATGGTCAGAAGCCTAAAGACGACGAATATCTTCAGCACGCAGACTCCATGTCTCATAACCATACAACAAAACCGGACACACCGCAGCACAGTACACGACCTTTCAACTTCAGTGAAACATCAGGTCGTCGCCACAAGTACTTCAGTCTAGCGTACGCCGCTCAAGCCTTCGATATGCGCGTGCTCACCCTTACTATAGTGCTCCCATGCGTCGTCAAGCTGCTGCCGGGGTAGGTGAAGCGATCGACAATTCCCAAAACCTCCCCATCGAGTATGAAGCTTGGAACCGTTAAAGTTCAGTCTTGTAATATCACTTTACACTTTGAAGGTGCAAAGCGCATGCCGAATGGAGCTACAGCACTTGCGAGTCTATCGAGTGGGTGTTGTGTACATTCCGTGCATTTAAACAAGCAGACAACGTCGTCCGCGTAATCTAGGTCACACATCTTTCCACTATTTCCTAGTTCGATGCCTACATCCTGAAGATTTTGCAGCGCACTCTCCATTATTTCGTCCATGACGAAGTTGAACAGGAATGGAGACATGGGACATCCTTGTCGAACACCACTGGTCGTTTCGAATGAACTCGATAGTTCATCATAGACCCTTACGCGACCAGAAGTATAATAGTATAATGATCTCAGTAGATTCACGAGCTTCTGTGGTTTACTTTTTCGGTGAAGAGCACTGAATAGCACTGTTCGGTCAACTTATTCGAAGAAGACTTCGAAGTCGAGGAAAACCATTATTGTCGGCCGACGGTGTGTGTCGTGCCTCAAGTGATTGGTGATGGGCAAAAATCTGATGGGTGCATCCTCGACCGGGACGAAATTTTTGTTGTTCATGGGCGTTCATCTCGTGAGCCGGTGTCACACGGCGCAACAAAATCGAAGCTAATACCTTGGTGATTAATGGAATTGAACAGATCGTGTGGTGACCAACAAAATCACTGCGTATTCCCCTTTCGAAGATGGGTCCAATCAATGACTCGCTCCATAATAACGGAATAAGCTCCTCGTTCCAAATGTCACGGAGCAAGGGGGTAAGTGGTTCTATGAATGCATCATCATGCATTTCGAAAAGAACTGGTGGGAGTTCGTCGGTACCATCTTCTCTTTCAGGCTGTACTGGTCGAATTTTTGGTTCTGCTTTCACTCGTAATGGGGGCTCAGCTAATATTCTCCAAGGAATCGCACTTGTTGACACAGGAGTAACTACACTAGCACGCGATCAGCTAAACTGCTTTTTGAGGTATCCGACCCAACAACTAAGCCTTTGCTCTTTGCCATGAATGGGCTCTCCATTTTCTATCGCATATCTTTTCACTGACCGGGGTTCGCCGTCCACCGATGTCACAGATATGTTTGAATAGTCCTTGACTGTTACCTGAAACAGCAGCCACTTCCATTTCTTCGGCTACCTTGACCCACCAATTTTCGCGATCATTCTTAAGGCTCCTTGTAACTAACATCTGTAGATTTATTCGTATTTTATTCATTTCCCTACAGCTTGAGAGCTAACGTCTTTGCTCAATTAAACTGAGCGACTCTTGCGAAATCCAGTGTCTTTGATGAACATCGGATCTGGGATCACAGGCGAAACCTGCTGCCACGTGCATCACCTGTTTCATATGGGCCCAGTGTTCATCTACATTACTGTTCGTCGTAGATCCTAGCACGTGCTAATTTTCCACAACTAATGCGAACTTCTGAGTCATACAACCGTTGTTCGGCTATCCCAGTTTGCAGTTTGTATCAGTTACCATGCAATTGGAGCGATAATCGCAATAAAACCAATGCATCGTCCGACTCTACGTCCGTGGACCAGTAGAATCTACAGTTCTGAACAGAACTGCGCCACCGGTAGCTCACTGAGATATGATCGATCTGGCTCATAGTGCCTGTAGAGTAAGAGTGCCACGTCGCTGTGCGAAGCGAGCTGTGTCGGAAATGTGTACTCGAATGGAATCACCGATTGTCTGCACGAAACTGGAGAAGCCTATCCCCGTTATGTGTGCACTGAGCGGATGAGGCAAAAGAACCACCTAAACAAGTTTCTGACACACTGTTTCCCAACTTGTGCACTAAAATCACCTGATGGCTTATTTATATACGAGCCTCTGCTCCTGCGGACGGGGGTGGTGAGTTCATCATAGAACTCATTCTTCTGCATGTCAGAGCTGCAGTCTGTTAGACCGTATGCCGAGATCACAAACAAACTGCACCTAACATAACTGTGCTTACGAACGCCGACTGACCCTTGGAGTCTCACAGCACATAAACGACTGTTAATCGGGATCCAGTCTAAAAGGGCAGCCTCAGCCTTGTCAGTCCAGACTATCCCTACACCATATCGACCAGCAGCTCTAGCTACTTCGTTTCATGAAGTGCGCAGAAAATACCTTGACTAGATACCAGGAGTAGTTAGTTGAATCACACTGCTCGAATCCTGGATATGCGTTTCACTTAGGCAGCAGATATCAGTCGCCAGAGATTCTGTTGTAAGCGCCAGTCACGCCTGCTGACCGGTTTACGTGAGCTGACACACGTCAAAGGAGTCGAGATTCAGGTACGGACGAGGAAATGTGAGCTATGAGACTGAGGATTATTCCCTACACTATTTTACAATGAACCGTTGCGAGTATCTGGTGTGTTATCAGTGGGAGCATTACGGGATGGTAGGGGGAGGACAATGCGAGGTGGCTGGGGATAGAAAACAAAGGTTGAATAAAAGAGAAGGAACTCTGAGCAGTAGCCCACTCGCTTGATGCAATAGGCAGAGCGGTCCTGATTATCCTGCCCGACGACCGATGCAGTATGGAATTCTTTCAATTCGTGCAGTTCATGGGAGATATAAGACGGATACTGCTAGGGTGTCCAGGCGCAAAGCAGGAGAACGATTAGGGTTCTCAACCAAAGTCTTTAGTTCTAACGAGAACCTGTCCGCAAGGCAGCAGAGTGCTTTAGTGGAAGCCCATTAGCTTGGATCAATTATTCTTTGACTGAGGTTGCAGCTCAGATCGACCCCCAACTTGGGGGACCATTAGAATTGGCTTTGTATCAATCCAGTTCAGTTAAAAGAGGGAAAATTGGTAAGGCCATTTACGGGAAAGATACTGAAGGTTTCTGGGCGAATCACACTTCGCGGCCTTTGACTCAAAAGTCTCACCCACAAGGCAGTGAGGCGGTAACCCAGCACCGGAACGTGACCGAAGCACCCGTGAATGAACTTCTTCCTTTCGGTCACGTGAGACCTGAATACTGCGTGTGTTTTGTCTTTTCTTTTCTGGTGCTTTCTTGTCGATCCGCCTTCCGGATTTAGTCCCTAGCCCCATGCACCCACTGGAGCAAGCGGAACGTGGGCTTTGTCCGGTCTCTACCCATAGACCTTCTGGGTATGATTGGTTCTTCGGCTTGACGTAAGCCAACTTGCAAAGCCGTCTTGGTCATAGAGGGACGGAAGCCATCACACCACATCAAAGTGCTGTCTCGTTGCGAAAAATTAGCTTTTTTCGAAGTGTCAGTTGCGATCGCTGTTATACGCAGTCAGTCAGCTGAAGTGTGACAGAAAATAACAGTGAGCTGGTGGCTCGGACATGTTTTGCGTATGCCCACCCATCGTCTACCTTTCTGTGCTTTATTCGCACGTGCTGCGCAAGGCTTGAAAAAGCGTTGCAACGGTCGTTCCATGGTTTAGCTTAGAGCTATGAGACACATGTATCGGTTGGTGCTTCTCGCTTTCCTGGTCGGGGCCCAAAGGATGGGGATTGCCGTTGGTTAGAGATTCAGTGGGACACGGCCCATAACTGAAATCAGTAGATTTCATGTTGTACGGCGTTTCTGTTGAGTTCTCAATGTCACGTAAGTACAAAAATGTCATTCAGACAAACAAAATTACAAACGATCAACAGATTTACAGTGAAAAAAGAAGTAGCACATGATATCTTTTCACTAACTACTTATATCCCTTTGTTTTTATCCCTGTTTTTGTATGTGCTGTTGTTGCGTTGACACCATTCTCGATTTCAAGCCGTTATAAAATATGTGTACGTTGACCGAAGCCACCGATGAATGTGCATTTCGAAAGGCATTTAAAACGTGGACGTGAACTACTCACTTTGTCTTTTGTGCGACTATCTCCAGCCAGAGGATGAGTTGGCTTCTTGGGTGTCTCTGATAGTAACTGTCCACGCAGTCCGGTCTGCGGCAAGGTCTGCACACCGTAAAATCTGGTTGTCGCGCCATCGGCGTACTCCGAAGACAGACTGAAGGCCTAGGCGATCCATGTCTGCCTGTTTATAGTGCTAACCCATGTCTTCAGTTGGCCACTAAGGCGACATTTCCAGTCTCAGCAGAGTGATAGCAGTAGAATCTTCGTAGGCTCCGTTTCGAGTCGTCGTAGGACATGACCGAGTCACTGGAGGCGACGTCGTCGGATAAAATAAGGGAGTCCTGTATTCGCACAGTGGTAACGCGCGGTGGAGTTTGTGATGCGATCATATCGCTTGATTTTTGCAATGTAGCGGAGGCACCAGTGGTCAAATCTTTCCAGCCTTTTCGTGTCGTCTGCTCTCAACGGCCTTGTTTCGCACGCGCACGTAAGAACTGGGTGGACGGCAGCCCGATTTATGCGCAGCTTCGTGTAGATACCTATTTTGCTACGAAACCACAATGATTTGCAAAGCTGTAGGAACGCTGTGCTTGCGCAGTCCATACGAAGTTTAACCTCGTCTCTGACCTGGTCGTTTGGCTGGATGGTGGGACCTAGGTTCTTGAAGTGGTGCATCTGTCACAGAGTTTTGCCATTGATGCGTATGAAGTGTGTTTGTCCTTGCGAAGTCTTGAAAAATTTCGTTTTTATATTGTTTATCTCTAGACCAACAGCCTTGGATTACGACACAATACGGTCGTGAACCGGCTGCAGCGTTCCGGAGTCCTTTCCTAGAATGGCACTGTCGTCGGCGAATTCAAGGTCTGCAGCCCGAGAATCGTGGACAAGTTGTATTCCTCGAAAATCGTTGAAGGCGCAATGCATTATCCGGTCTATAGCATAACTTACTAGGACTGATGATAGAGGGCATCCTTGGCGGACACCGAAGTCAACTGGGAGCTCTAAAGACTCTTCGCCGTAGGCGTGGACGGGCGCCTGTGTTGCCGAGTAGTACGACCCTGTCAATCTAATGGACTTCTCGGGTATCCTGTCGCTTCACAGTACGCTCCAGAATGAGTGTCTGTCAACGGAATCGAATGCTTCCCGAAAGTCAATAAAACAGACTGCGGTAGGTTGTTGGAATTTATAGCGATGTTCCAGGATTCGCCGTAGCGTGAAGATCTGAACAACACAAACTCTTTTTCGACGAAAACCACCCCGGTTGGAACGTGTTCTCGCTTCACGAACAGCAACAAAGCGGTTTATCAGGATGGTCACATAAAGGCTTAACCGCTCTATCGATGAGGCTGATACTCCTGTAGTTCGCGCAGACAGTCTTGTCGACCTTTTTGGTATAGGGAGTAAGATAGGGGTTAACCAGTCTTTGGGAAAAGCTCTGGTGTCCCAAATACGACGGAAGAACGTACTTAGTGGGTCCGATGGAACTAGCAAACGACTTGAAGATCTCTGGTGGGACGCCATTCTCCCCTGGTGACTTCTTGTTTCTCATTTTTAGAGCTGCGGTAACGACTTCCGATTCGTTGAGAAGCTCGAGGTCGATTGCAATTGTTCTATATCGCCTGGTGCCATCACGCAGATGGATTGGACGGGAGGGTGATTGAGCAGCATACTAAAGTGTTCGATCCATCTTTGAAGCTTCTGGTCGCAGCCGATACGAGGTGGCCGCTGTCATCGCGTAGTGTGAGAGGAGGAGGTTGGTCCTTCTCCGAATAAGAGCGGATGGGTCAGAAAATCTTCCCAAAGTCTCCAACAGCGACTGCTGTTTTTATCCGGCCTGCAACTTCATACCTATACTGTTTACGGTCGTTTCTCGTTGAGGTGTAGCTTCGCGGCGAAGGTTGTGGTAATCAGGTGAATTTTAGAGTCTTGCGTCCCTAGCCTTAGCGCAGCGATTAAGGGTTTCTAGAGATCCGATTTTTCCTGTGCCACTTCGTTTCGCCTAGCTATTCAAGGAGGCGCTGCGGATGGATATTTTTAGCCCCGTCCATTGTCCATGATCGCCGCTGGCTCTCTAGGAGCTCGTTCGTCATACGGTAGAGTTAGACCGAGTTAGACCGTCTCGGTTGCACCTCGTCGCACATGTTGTTGCTGCTTGAGCGTCGATTTTCTTCGCCCTATTGTCCGTCAACCTAACAATCGGATAAGTGATCGGATGGGGTAGATCGACCACGTAGTGCTCATACGCACTTAGCGATACATAATCACCAACAACTTGACAAATTGCACTGACCTTAAATCGTTGCACTGCTCGTAAAGTGCGTTGATTGGGTAGTGCCCGGCTCCAACAGTAAAGGTAAATAATTGTCCTACAAGACTGAAATGTCTGCCCGTGAGGAGGCGGGGTGAAGCAATAAAATTGCGTCCGTTGGAAACCTGTGATCGGTAGCACGATTCATGCGTCTCTTCCCGGGAACCTTGTTGGGTACCAAGGGACAGTGATCCACAATGACGAGTCCCCGTTGCTACGCCACAGTGCTGGCCATTAATCTCGAAATTTTCGTGTGACAGGTCGCTTACCTGACAAACAGTCTACCATTTCGAACACCATCCCTGATCGTCGGCGATCGCTTATTCGGCGGGTTTAAAGCCCAATTTGTCTGCGATCAACCACCAGATTTGAAGCGCTGGATCTCCTTTATCCAATTTACCAGAAAAAACGTTCGGAGATGCAAACATTTCATTTCCTGTTGTCGATGGTGAAAGTAGAAGATGCCAGGGGAAATTTTGCCCACACGTTTACATACTTCTTACTATCATTATGAGCGCTTGCACGTGCAGCCTCGTTGTTCGTTGGGTTAGCAGTGACCCAGACACGAACAACTAGCAGAAATCACAGTTGTAATTCATTTATAGACTCATCAACGAAGAGTATCCGTTCACACTCCAGACGATTCAAATTAGATCCTATATATCACACCCGCCTGATTTCAGGTTGTGTGCCAAACAAAACATGACACAGTCACGGAGGAATGGGTAGATGGAGTCCGATTCCATGATTTGTTTGCGGGTGCAGTACTACCAGGTTGCCCGGGCCAAAGCAGGTGGTCCATATGAAGGCAGTCGTAATCCGATCGCGGATGCCATCATGAGGTTTATATGTTTCCTTTCATCTTATTGTATTCAATCCGTGTGACGTAACCACGTCCATTGCCTCTCCATAACTGCTAACTTATTCATTGAGTAGTATGCATACTTTACCACGCTAATACGGAACTATTATAGCCTTCTTCTGACTGAAATTATGATCTCTAGCACTGGTCCGATTCCAAGTACCCGCACCATAGGATGATGAAATATTGCAGTTAAATATCACAGTAGATCTTTGTTCGGCTATAGTCCAGTCGTTCTCCTCCCAGAAATCCGACGCTAGCCTTTGTCACGAAGTCTGTGTTTGATTCCATGCATAACCCCGATAAAAGACATGCGTGAAAATAATGGTTGATGTCGATGTCTACCAGCTTAGTTATCAGATACCCGTAAACCACTGCGGGTGGGTAACTTCTGACTCACCAGGCAACTAAGTCATCACATATCTATGCGATTGGAATCGATGTAACTAGTCTTCAGTTGCGACTTCAGAACGGAAAATACTCAAGTTATATCTGATGACGTTATACCGCGTCAGTTACTGCAGTGCATTCCGCATTGAAGCGAAAGGTTGATCATCCTCAGGACCACTAACTGATAGCAATGTTCTGGTCAGTCCGCGTCTGTATCGAACAGATTAACTGTCCCGATCCAGTTCTCAATAAATTGCAAAAAATGCGGTTTTGTGAGGCAATTCAGGGCATCAGTGAACCCAGTAGTGGTAATCTAGCTCTTTCCGTTACCAAGTACTCAAAATATTCCGTGGGATCTGTTTTATGTATCTATCCAGACAAACAGCGAGATGTGTCATACCAGTCGAAATCTGTAGGCAACAACTACGGAATTCTCGAAAATGTTTTCCCACTCTAGTGTGCTCTCCATTCGTGACAATAGTTCCCAGCGTTATACCGTCTTCGTGCCATGCATGTTCTGGGTTGGCGATGAATTAATAATATGTGATAATAATGATAATAAGGTATATGATCAGAGATTTGTGTGCATAGATAGACACGCCACTGAAAAATACATCATCTTTTGATGATATTATCCGTGACGTTCATGACCTAGCCATAACAATTTGAGCTGGGGTCAGACATTACTTATAATCTTATAAAGTTTCCAATGTGGAGTTCTGTCATCATAAAGCGATTACGTTTAGGGCGGCGGGAATGCCGATGCAGTATTCTCACTATAATCGGGCAGTACTGCGATGACATCGATACTATAACACCGATAGCCTGCATATATTCCACCCTTAACGACGACTTTTCTCAGCCGTATAGCAGAGTGGATCTAACCGCCACAGTTTTTACTCGACCCTTGGTAGACAAACGAACGTGGACGGCGCAGGTTCAGATAGGTAAATACCAAACGAAGTTTCTGTATGTGGGACAAGATTTCATTCTGATATCCGACTAGGTGTAGCTGCCCAGGTAAAAAACATCTATTTCGGCTGGGGCTTCCTGTGCTACGGAAAAGTTTGGCGTATGATCAATCCAGTCTTGTCGCCGCACTTTAAACTTCGGAGATACGAAACGCAACCAGAACATCATTACATTGTTGTTTAGGCGGTCTAAAAAAATTCCAAGTGATCTGGACCTTCACTCATGAGCACAACATCTTCCGTGTATTCTAAGTCAGACAGACTGGCTTCTCTTCCTGAAAACCCGGGCCTGGTTTCTGTTGAGTGAGGTGCGCTTACAAGTGACATCATTTACTTCAAGTTTTTGACCAGCTCTCAAAGGGCACCTCTGTAGATTTTTGCCTATAGACAAACCATCTTGGAGTACATTATCATTCGCCAAAACATTCTGTACTTTCTATGAAACACCAAAATGTTTCCGTCGCCTTCTGATCAGCAACCATATCCAGAACCTTTTCCTTCTCGTTTAGTGGTAGTTTTCTATTCGTGACTCTGCACTGACTTCCTCATGCATACATTCGAAACCTTTTCATGTCTTGGGAGGTAGCTGGTAGACTACTTCATCTGGCGAATCAGCGGATGAATTGTTTTGATTAATCAATTATGAAAGTCGTAGCTAATCGGAGACTCATTCCCATAGTAACTCAGTGAGTGTGGTTTGACCAGCGATTGGAACATTTTGGAAACCGATACTTTCTGAAAGTGCAGCGTTTGACAGATTTGAATATATTATCTCGTGAAGCGTTCCCACTAGATAACGAACCAATCAATTTTGAACACACAAATTCCATGGTTGTAAATCAAAACCAAGGCAAACCATTCGCAATTAAATTTGGATAGGTAGCTTATAATCATACGCAACACCCTTGATCAGTCAGGAGAAATTCCAATGCACTGTCAAAATGATTGGGCCGCTATTAATCCAACTTCTTCAATATCCGCCATTTTCAACTGAACTCACCAATATCTACGCGATGGTTAAGATGGTTATAATTCCTATCTCCCACCATGAGCCCTTCACGGAAAGCGATAGAATCGGAGTAAGAAAAAGTACGACTCCAAGGACGCCACAGATCACGACATAACGCCATAATCTCCCGTGTCTCTAATTATTCAGCAAGTGAAATCCTTAAACGTAGAAGCCCACTGCACCCCATTTTTCATTACACACGTGCACATGAGTGCATTAGAATGGATACACTCCATAAACCTCAAAGGCCAACTGCACTTTTAGAGGTAGCTGGCAGCCAGACCATGAGGCTTCGAGTGTTGGAGAACCATATAAGGTCCCAATAGGCCAGGTGTGGTTACAAGCCGGACAACAGTCGATTACCAACGTGACCGGCGGTAGCGGGATTCGAACCTCTAGACTCCGAGATGGTATGCAAACGCCCCAAACCACTTGACCACCACCGGTCAAGTGCACTAGTCAGAATTTTCACGTCATTCCTTCCATCCCGTTGGACATCACGATGAAAAATTGTGTAGTCCACGAGAAATCGGTGCAGGTTACATGTAGGCCTCGGTAATTTGATTCTGTCGGTCCATTTACTGCACTAACCTAAGCCATTTCGACGTATCCTTCCGCGATTTCCCGTTCCATGCTGGGTCTTAATTCGAACGTAGTAAAAAATCTAGAGAACTACTTGTGAACCATGAATCATGATCTTGTTCAGTTTTTTACTATGTACTTCAGACGTTCAGCATAATAGTGTGTGATTGAGACTGAAACTCATAATCATGTAAAAATTCCTGTTTGCCCCTGAATTTAGCACTCCTATAGCCTGTTTTTGTTTTTGTTTTTTCTTTTCTTTAGTTGGATGAATTGTACTCATTTGGGGGAACAAATCTCACGGATCCGGTCACAAGGACCAATGAATTACATCGTTTTCGGCTGCACCGTCAACCATTGGCGCTATTGGAATTGTCCTGGAATCGGTTACTCCATCTTCTTCGCGGTCCGTCACTTGACCTTTTTACAATCGAGCATTATGTTACAATGGCCCCAAACGGATCTGAAGATGTACTTTCGTCAATTTGTGGTCGTCTTCGATTAGTTCACACTCGACTGACTTCTAAGTTGCCATTTTTTCCATGCCAGCTGAATGATCTATCTGTTCCGACCGCACAGCCACATGTGAGTCACCTTATTTGTCCAGCTACAAGTTGTATCCGATAAGGTTTATAACGCTATACTTGGTTCACAAATTGCGATCACTTTCCAGCTCGTTGCCTTTCGTGTTTCCGCGGTCGTGTTACTAATCACTTACGGATTTCGCTTGGGTCTACACTCGGTGAACCCGGTTCAATCTCATTCAGACGTGACCAGCGCTCTTGACCAAGTGATATCCGGTACGTTTCGGTGCTACATATGTGAGATTTTTGTATGATTATGACCGTTTTCAACTTGAACTGACAATTACTGCTTTATTATGTGAGGTTTTATTGTGATTCTTCGCGACAAACCAGGGAAAAATGAAGTTTAGACAGATCTCAAGTAAAAATATCCAACATGATAAAGGTATTGTCTACAGTCAACGACTACAGCGATTACTGTTACCACAACCGATGGTGATCGAATGGTTTTTAGAGATCTCGGCGTTCAAAGGTTCGAATTCCCGTCATCACCAGTTACTTTGGTGGTAGGCAGTAATCCGCTGTCGCCCGACTCGTTACCACACCTGACCTATTGGGACCTTATGTGGTTTTCCAGCACTCCAAGTCTCAGGGTCTGGTTGTCGGTTATCCCTCATTGTGCAGTGGACCTCTGTGACTGTGGGGTACATGCCCCTTCTACTGCACTCATGCGCAAGCATGTTGTAAATAAAAACTACTGTAACTACTATCATCACTGCTACTACTGACTGCTCTGTGTCTGCTTGTTCCATTTATTCATCTGACTGCAATGCGGGATATTATTCACCGCCTCTTGGAAGCTAGTTGTCGGTCTTGCCTAACGTAGTCCCAAGAATCACTGCTCCTTTACAATCACAGATGAACTGCCTATTGTTGAATCCAGTCTTGAGTAAATTTTTCAGGAAATTATAAACCTTTCGAAATCCATTCCGATTGTGCTCTAGAAAAACGTAGTGATCACTTCTGTACTCCAGTTCAGTTCATTTCTTCTAAGCGTTGACCTCTCAGTGCTATGCTGTGGTTTTCCTTGCGAGAGCGAAACTATTTGATGCAAATTGAGCCAAAATAGAGGACAGAAAGTTATCACTGGAAACCATTTAGACGACAAATTATTTCGAGTGTAGCAGCGCCTCAATGTGGCACATATCCATTTCACATAATGTCTCCAACCCCTCGATGGGCGAATCGCATGAATCTCAACCATGAAGCCTAGCACGTCGTATCTTGCCAAATCCACTGGTGAAGGTTTCCGCACCTTGTTTGCCGTATTGTGCACTGACTATCTCGACCAATCCTTCAACCGCTACGTGCCTCGGAGAACAGTGTACATGGTGAAAGTTCATCTGTGAGCATACCTCGTCTGTCCCAGCCTTCTTACCGCGCTTGCCCCAGAAGTCAACTTCTGGGTCCCAGTGCCAAACGTCTGACATCATTTTCTGGTACGGTGTTCCCTTCATATTGGATAGTAGTAATGGTAGTCCACGCGTATCTTCCATCTTTAACGGTCACGCCTCTGAGCCGTATAGAAGGACTGACCTGTCTACCGCCGTGTATACTCGACCATTGATTGCCTAATTGATATCGCTTCAGCGCCAAAGTTTGTTCATATTGATAAAAACCAAATGGACCTTTTTATAGGCGATGACATTTTACCCGATGTCGAACCGTCTGTTGAAATGTAATTGTCAAAGAAACGGGACTTCAGTTAAAATTTCCTCTGCTAGGACAAAGTTTGATGTGAGGCTAAACTAAACCTTCAGCAACATTTTTCACTTTGTAGGTGCAAAATTCATTCCTAACGCGGCTGCACTATTGTTTAACTGGTCTGCACAAACCTCTGACTGACTTGAACCTTCGCTCAGGAGCACAACATCGTCCACATATTATGTACCAGACAGTTTCCAGTTTGAATGAGGATCGATATCGCTACTCTCACGAGGATTATTTCCGTAGTCAATTCAGTTTCAAAGTTGTAAGGGAAGGGTGATAAAGGGCAATTCTGCCCGATAGTTTCATGTGGTGAACCTCTGCCGTCGCCTCCTGGTAACTAACGGTTTCCCATTTACGGACAGTTCAAACCCCACTCAGTGTCCAATTCCCGTAGCACGTAGCACCGTACTATCTTTTTCTTTGTAGCTGTCAGAATCTTTCAACGCTTTGGTGTAGATCCTACGATCGCTAAAGCACACAAGAATCGTTCAATTTAGCTTTTTAACGAAGAAAGGGCCAAATTGTAAACTGGTAAGATTCCAATAGCTTCAAAATCCATCATTGATATGACAGTTATGATGGGCATAATAAAAACGATAACATTCATCTCTGATTATTCATGCAATCAGGTGCTCATTTCGTGCCTCTTTCATTGGTTGCAAAACTGGGTGTTTTTATCGGCGTAATAGAAAACATCACTCATGATGGTTAAACCACGGGTAGATTGCGGTCACCAGTTCTGTCCTCGGTCACCTTGTGAATATTGTTTCCTCGACGAACTGAAGACAGTCTGACTCAAAACGCCACGACGTTGTTCGCCGTTTGTTAACAAAGTCCTGGTTCTCGCACGCTAGAAAGTGACAGCTGTAGGCACTTTCACTGTATTGGCCGAAAGTGAAATATTTACGAATTGCTGTGTCGATCACTACCTCTCTGTCAGTCACCGAAACGGACGTGATTTGAACCCATACCACAACACGAATCATGATGCCTCATCACACCTTGACATTGTCTGTTTGGTGCATACTTTTTCTCAAGGATGTTTATTGAAACCCATCACAAATCGTACGAAATTCTGAAATTATCTATCAAGATCGCTTTGGTATGGTGGAGAAAAGATATTACTCGAATAATTACTGGAAGAAAACGTTCAGTTTTTAAAACGGCCTATTTTCATGTGCATAAGTAAATTGGAGACCTAAAACATCATTCTAAGTCAATCCGTCACTTGCATTGTTGTTCTGTAAATGGGCGTTTCATGCCTCTGCTTATTGATGGTTTTAATGGTCGTAATTTCCGCTTTTCAGACGATGAGACCAAATTACCAGCGTCAATAAAACAACTGTCACAACGGTTGCACGTGGCAAATCCCACAGAATCGGGTGGTGATGCTTCCATTGCGGAACAGAACTCTACCTCTTTGATCCCAGTTCCGGAAATCAAGTCGCACACACAACTGCCAATATCCAACGCATTGGACAAACTGTTCTACACACTCTTTTTCTTCTTACTGAATGTGCCCGAGCATCTCATTCATCGACTTCCGGATGGGCCGGTCTATATGCGTTATGTAATAGCCATTCAACGACTGCTGGGCGAATCCAGCGCTATGGAATCTGCGTGACATGACATTTTGGTCATCTTTAGCCCCCAGGCGTTTCCTTGACTCTTCTCGTACATCCCTGTCGTGGATCACCAAATGCTTTCCTTCATGTGCTTTGCAGATTTTGCCCATGCTCATACGAATAGAACATAGACACAGACAAACAAAGCACGAATCGGTCTAACCGCACATCCAATATAGCCATACTCAGGACATTTGAAGATTATCATGTATCATATGAATAGTCCCAGCTTCCAGTTCCATTGTCCAGATTTTTGTGAATCATTTCTCTCCTTGGTCATGGGGAATGCCAAACGAAATCTTTGAATGAGCGTTTCGAAATGAAACCAAATGAGTCTGTCATTTTGCGTGTTTCTGATTCGATGTTTACGCATGAGTGTAGTGAGTGGAGCAAACGCCCTGTCGTCATAAGGGTCCGTGTGAACGTCTGCAAGAAGTGGGAACCTTGAGATTTGGATTGGTAAAGTAAACAATGCCAACACATTGGAAGCGAACCGAGTAACCGTGGCGTGCGGAGTAATGCTTGAATTGCCGAAATGAAATTCACTATGTCAGGCCCGAACGAGGTTCGGATTGTATCGAAAAAATGATACACCGTGTGGTGTATTAAACGAGAGAATATGATGTCGATAACACGGTGTTGTCGGTGGAAAAATTATGAGCCGACGTTTCGGTTTCGGTGGGTGGCGTTTCTCAAGACAGTTTTACAATCAAATGACTCTGAGGAATCAGTTACAAGTCAATGGAAGTGTGTGCCTGTATGTGTTAAGTCGTTCGTCAATTAGATTGATTGGATTTTAGTCACACCGGTTCACATTATCCGAGCCCGTGGTGGCGAGGTCAAGTGTCGATATGACCTTTGAGCTGCTTACGTGTTAATGAAGTCAATGCGTTCCCAATTCCGGGAATCTCTGCCCCGTCATTTCGGTTGACGCATGCAGGGCGGGCGCTAATTGCCAGAGGCTATCAATGCATGTTTTCAGTCCGTGTTGGAGGATTTTTGTGGTTTTGTAGTCTACGCTGTGCTCTCGGATATGGCTTGAGGAGCGATCACTGAACCCCGCTCTATTTTCGCTAAGGCTGTCATGTTGGAAGGCTTGTATTTTTCTTTTCTTTTGTGTTTCGTTATTCTGATCTTAAGTGGTCTGGGTGTTTGTCCAGTATATTCATCCTGGTATTCCTTGCAACTGATTTTGTACATGCGGTTGAAATGAAACATTAAATGTACTAGACAACTGCTGCAGCGCGTGTTCAATGATTTCGGAATGCGCTCTCGGGGACAAAAAATGGTTTTCACTGATTCATTCTCTAGTCTTTAAAAATCATGTGGGAAGTGGTTGTGTCGAAATGGTCAAGGGTCATTCGGATTGGATACTGTTTGTGGAAGGGCGTTGGGGTTAGATCGACGTGTCGATCCACACGGCTAGGTCGTGACAGTCACATGGTTCGGAGCTGAGTCACTGGGGTGGTTATGGTTCACTTGCGGTCAGGGTGATTGGAGGGCTTGGACAAATTTCTTCTGCGTACACTGAACGTTTGCGAAAAGATGGGTGCTAATCGCCTCTTCGATGGCCAGTGCGTAAACGGATGTGTTTGTGGGTACTGAGGGGAAATCGATAAAAAACTTGGAATGCCGAGTCTGTTTATTTGATGACCTGAGTCCACCAGGTGCCCGAAAATGGCACTGCTTATGCTTTCGTTTCCATCATGTTGCATTCATCGTGAACAGTATTTCTTTATTCTTTGGGACAGTCGCCTTGCTGTTCGACTAATGTAGGTTGCATTACATTACCATTGAGGTGGCCAGCATTGACAACACATCCTTATTAGGATTTCGGATAATCGGAGAGCTTGCAAGTACCCAGGAAACACGAGCTCAATTGAATGTTCCGTTCACTACACGTGTTAAAAGTTTACTGGCAAGGTCCGATATGGCACCTCCTTTGAATGGCACACGGATGAACAGTTTCCTCTTGGGGTCGTCATAACTTGGACTCACTTTGATTCGTCTTTCAGATTTTGTTCTAGAAAACGCTCAAAGTAACCGTTTACTAAGCCCAGTTCTTCTTTCATGGTCTCTTGTGAGCACGACTTTCTTGCTCATGAGGCTATGCATTTTACTATTTTTCTTTTATGTCGTGTAGGTAAAAAAGTGATAAAGTCGACATGCCGTTCAGTCCATGCTTGCTTTCTGTGCACACTCCTTTGAACTGTTCCGTTGGTGCTCCTGTGTATAGAGGCATCCAGGAAGGCCAGTGTGTCGCTCTTTTCGGTCTCCACCGTGAACTGAATGGCTTTATGCGCACTGTTTAATGCCTGTTTTGTATTTTCTACGTTGCTATCTTCATTGCTAGGGCAGAAAGTCATCCACTTGCCGTCGATATAAGTTCATCTCTTGGGTGTTTTCTTTAAATGTGGTTGCTATGATTATGCTCGCTAAGACGGCCTAATGGTGATCCCATGGCTACACCATCACATTGACGGTACAGCTTTCCGTTAAATAGAAATTGGACGTCAAAAATACATCTGAAAAAGAGTTCTTTCAGGTCCTTCCGTGGCATGTTCATTGGCAATCGATTAATTTCAGTATGGTGGCAAATGAGATCAATGGCCTCTAAGGTGGGTAGGTTGGTGGAAAGTGAGGACACATTCAGAGGGAATATTGGGTCATTTTTTGTTTCGGTGTTTGATGGTTCTAACATATTCAAATGAATCTTGGGTAATCCATGTATTGATAGACCCGCATGGCTTGATTTTTTTCGAAAGAGACTTGGTCTAAATAGCCTTGATCTTTCATAGACTTCAGTATTTTCATAATGCGTTTCCCAGCATAGGCCGTCTTTTGTTCTCCTGGCGACTGCGTGGATTTTGTTTTTTTCCGCGAGTAGATAAGACATTTCTCTGATATATTGTCTGAAAAATCCCACAAAACACATTGAGAATAAACAACGTGGCGAACAAGCTCGTTTTCAGTTATTCGTAATCATACCAATACGTAACAATATATACGACTCAGAAGGTAAGAAAGGGGAATGATGACCCAAATCTGTATCTGCAAGTGCGTGTGTGCACACGTTGCTTTTCTGATAGATCCGATTCTATTCATGATCACCAGCTCGGAGCCCTAGTCGGGTCTGCTTACTATGATGTCGTTTTATGTGCTTTAGTTCTTCTGGATGTCTTTGAGTCATTAGTCCTTGGTTGCGACGGTTATATCTGCGATATTGGTAACAACAGTCAACAAGAGGAGCTTTAAGTCTTTCGAGTTCGTCCAGCGTCTTGGGTATTAGACTGCGTGTTTGCGATAAAAGGTTTTCGACGGGGATTTCATTTCGCAATTGATTTATTATACGTCGTGGACAACAAAAACTCACACCGAACGATAAAGCTTCGTTGAGAGTGGGATTCACTTCCAGGTTCGATACATTGTTCACATAGCGTTCGGATTGTGTGGGTAAACTTGACTTGCCGTTGAGCTGTGCTGAAGCTTTTTCTGCGTTTTTTGACACCTGGTGTTTGTTATTGAGTGCGCATAATTCAAGAATTCTTTACGTTCTCCCTGAGATAATTTATCCACAGTAGCCTGCCGCTGAAGTACAGTTCTTTCATATTCTTGTAGTTTGGAACGCACCGTGTAGCGTTCGTTCAGCGCATGTCTACGGAGTGAATATGTCTGTAGCATCCCGCAACAGACAAAAAGGCATGCGGTCTAACAGATGGGACGCAGCGGGATCTTAGGCAACCAACAAGATAGCCCATAAGAGGTGATACCGATCAAGCCATCAACCGGAAGAACTGGACCAGCCGAACGGAAATAGGTCGCGAGGGAATCAAGCTACTGGCCAGAACGCAGCGGAAATGCTCAGGCAGCCAGAGGATCAATGTTGCTGCAACGCGGTCTGGAAAAGGACTATATAAACGATTGTGCATGTCCCTTCGATTTGATTTGTTTAGCCGCCCAAATACAGGTGTTCCTCACCCGCCTTGCCTTGTTCGTTACAATAACAGTGTTGGGTACAGCAATGGGAGGAAGCGGAACTCAACTAATTATGGTTGAGGTATTGAGTTGCCAGTTTACTCTCATGTCCAACACAGATCGCAACTAATTGAATTAAAGTGGCAGACAAATGCAAAAACCATAATTCACCACAATGGTATGAACATTTGTGCACTTTCGTTTATCTGGAAGAAGTTCGTAGCAGCCAAAAATATCAAACAGTAGCATGGCTGATCCTCCGATCACGTGTACACTCCACTGGATTTCCTTCCAATCCACGACGGTTAACTGGATTTTGACTACGGACCATTGCTTCAGTGGTAAAAACGGGAATTCGACCGAAATGAACTGACACTGGACTTATTAGGCAGTCAATACATTTAGTGCAATTATTGTCCAGTCCATGCAAGTATGAAGTGTGATGAAATAAGGCAGATGCACATGATGCTGCTGGTTGTGGTTGGAGATGCATGGCTCAAGGTAGTTGCGTGCATTGCCTCAAATGTGATCGATCGGATTTCGGTCCATTATGCTGCGCTCGACGGCGCGGGTATTCGCCACGTTCTGTCTAGCGCTATAATACATTGGCGGTAGGGGGGGGGTTTCTAACCCATTTACTCAGATTCAGCGATTTACAGTTTGTACCACCCAACGCTGTCTGCTGAAATCCCGTGTCCCATAATCACAAAATATCAGTTAGGCAAACAAAGTGACAATAAAAACTTCAAAAAGTGTACAGTGAAAGCAAAAATACTCACCACATGTATCTTTTACTGATTCTTATCATCTGTTATACTCCACTACTCCCCCACTTTCTTATTTTTTTGCTGCGCTTGCAACTCTCTTCTCTCTATCATGTGGGTGGGAAAGTTAAATCAGGAGTGGCAACGCATACTGAACCAAAGAAAGATAGTTTGCCTGCAGTTGGGTGAAGTGTTCGTCAAATTATTGTTTTACAAATCAAGAACGCATTTTATTTTCCCCAAAAGAGGCAATTTCCATTAAAAAGTTATGAATTACATGCTTCGGAAATGGTGATGACTGAATCAGTACGTTGTATTTGTAAATGAAAAACCAGATGGAAAAAGAACAATCGTGATTAGGTCGGCTTTTCTTGCAATTTGTTCAGAAGGTTTTCCTTCGAAATAAGTAGCCTTGCTAAATACGGAATTACCGAGTTACAAAACGTTGTGTTTCAAAAATATAGCAACTTGAGTTTAA
This sequence comes from Fasciola hepatica, assembly GCA_948099385.1. Classification (NCBI taxonomy): domain Eukaryota; kingdom Metazoa; phylum Platyhelminthes; class Trematoda; order Plagiorchiida; family Fasciolidae; genus Fasciola; species Fasciola hepatica. The sequence goes on along the minus strand of CANUEZ040000120.1, from coordinate 11,463,973 downwards.
TACGCGTAGCGGAGTGGGAAATACTGTGAGAGAGATGAGTGTAGCGGGCGTGTCATCAGAACGCTCACATGCAGGAAAGTGGATTTTTTCCATGAAATTCAACAACTTAGAGTGGGATATATCACTGCATTTAGAAATGTATTTCAGGAAACGCTTGGTCAACACAAAGTCGTCGAAAAGTAAGCCAGAGAAACGGATAGGGGAGCAATATAACCAGTAAAATAACACACATGAATGAATGAACTTAGAAATAATGTGGATAGGCACACGTACAGACCTCAGGCGAGAGATGTAAGTATCAGCTTTCTCACCTCGGAAAAGGTATCCTGTACATGATGGGTCCACTTAAGATCTGATGAGATTTGTATATCAAGATATTTTGGGCACTGCACTCTTTCCGCTTCTTGGCTTCCTATCATGGGTGTTAAATATTTCGATTACGATTTAGGACCAACTGAAAAGAGTACTTCTGCGCACTTGTTCGTATCAGGTGCTGATTTGACGGTGCTGGGCCATTACGTCATTGTATAGATAGGCTGTTGAAGTGGATTGACATTACCACTGTTCCCGGATTTAGTACAAACGGCAACATCGTCGGAGCATACATACAGCAAGCGAATAAAAATGGTGATAAGACTGCACCTTGGCACAATCCAGTGTTAACGGGAATTACAGAGGATCTATGACCTTCAGGACATGTGAACTGACGCCGGTTCGTGTAATAGTTTCCCAGCCAGTTTCAAAGCGTTTTTATAACCCATGAAGAAGTGAACGAGTTTGCTTTTCTGGTCATTCAATGATGCAATCGAGTGGATAAGATAGTCACCGGCATTTAGAGTAGACAGCTGTTTTCGGTAGGCAAACTGGTTCATGTCCGAAATATTATTAGCGGACTTAAGATAGTCAATAACAGTCTGCTATGAAGTCTTGAGTGGGACTGAAGTGAATGTGGTGAGACAAAATTTACCTTCTTCCTCCTTCGATATTGGAGTGATATGAAGTTGACACCAGAAGACAGCGAGTTTGGTTTCTGGCAGGCATCTGGCCAGTATGGAGGACAATAAGGGAGCCAAGTTGGCAGCACAAGCTTTTAGTATGACAGAACTGAGGTCATCCGGTCAGCAGGCCTTATTGATATTGATCGATTGAAACTTCTAGAAAGCATTTTCCGAATGAATGAATACTGAGCTTTTCCCAGTTCACCTAGGGTTTTAGGTAATTTGTTTGATAAATCGACTGAATCAGTTTTTGGGACGAAAGACCTATGAATTTCCTCGACATCATGCATTATTCAGTTTGCTTGAGGCGCACAATCACGTAGCATTTTTAGTCCACTTCATAACTGGTGGGAAAAGTTGTCTTTGATCTTCACTTATCAACAGTCCTTTCGAGGTACAGGTTTGACGGTTTTATTGAAGACGCTGTGCGAACGATATGCTGCTTATTCCATCCACGCAGCTTATTTAGCTCCTCCGAACCAACACAGTCTGCAAGCATTATAATCTTTGTTCGTGAACAATTTAATTTTTAACAGGTACGAATAATTCGCAATATTGTCACAATGTATGGACACGTCAGGGTCGTAAAATAGATCCAAGATGGAAGAAGCCACCATGTCTTCCAGTAAATGAATACTGAGGGCAGCATGCTGTCGTGAATGCATCTTCCAAACAAGGGACTTTATATGGATTCTGTGAATGCATCCACTGAAAACTCTAGGAAGAATGTTGACAGTTCAGCGATCAGAGTTTCCCACGGGGACACGCCTCAAGGCATGAATGGAAGATGGCTCATTCATGATGAAGAAATTCAAACGACCATTGTCACTGGCGGGAGAATTGACAATTTTATCAAACCGGGAAGCCATAATCGAGTTCAGCTAACTAAGTTCGGACAAAACATCTCTAAACCTCGTGTTAACAATTCCGATGTACTCCAGGGTGTAGTGGAATCACCCCCCTCCCCCCCCCCTACGGTTTATTCTCCATCCAACACATTTAAATATGCTCATGATATTGTTCTTTGTCAGGCTATTTCTAATTCCCCAAATTTTGGGAAAATAGATGAAAACCTGTACCGAACAGAATGCTCAACTTCCCAATTGGGTCTAAAACCAAATCTGCCCGAATACCTTGAAAGTATTTTCAGTATCTCTCGCACGCCCATCCAAGCAGACCACGTTACACTGAATTCAAAATCCCTAACCAGGCTTAGTTCCGCCAAATATCTGGGTGTTCGCTTAGTAACCGATGTGAGAAAGACATCTGATATTCAGTACTGTTCCGGTAAACTGCACGCCTATCCTTCCAAATAAGGGAAGTCAGGCAGTATCGAACACCACCAAAACTTGTTCCTAAATCTGTTCTTCAGGTTTTATTGTACTGCTCACCCGTAATTTTCCCCGGCTTTCTGAGACAAGATTTCAAAGCCTTTCGTCGTGGATTGATAATAATTAACCGGATTTCATCTCCCAACTCTGATTTTCCTTTGACTACACTTGCCAACCAAAACGATGAATCTTGCATAGCCCTATCCTACAAGATAGTACAGGATCAAACGCATCCACTACACTCCGACATCTCTTTGTCGTTTTCATTCATCCACCGCAGCTGAATTTTGGCACCTTTGTTCCACAACCGAAGTTTACGAAATCTGTATTCTGCCCTATCTAGTTCCGGTACTGACCAACAAGGACAAGAGTAAAACAGAATTACTTCCTAAAATTGGTAGAGGTTTCCTTTTCTTTTTCACTCTAAAATACCTTTGACGCCAACAGTTGTACATCTTTTTTATTTTATCCCAGTTTTGTCAGGGCTTTTTGACCGAATCGCAACCACGCTGCTCGCAGAAGTCTCTCACACGAATACCAATACGAATCCCACCACCGGAGTATTACAAAGACTTGATCAAATAGCTGAAGTCGAACATTTCGGATATGACTGGACAAATGTTAGACAATAGGATCAACGAGAAGCACAGTGATTTAATATTCCTCTTCGAGAAAGCAACTTTTCATCCAGCTGTGTGTTTGCGAATTTTTCCACTCACACGTCGCATGACTCGTCGTATTTTATCCTCCACAGAATGAGAAAATAGGCCTAATTCTGCGCCTCTATTAAGTACAGTGGTATCCTGTAAGAAAGTCAAACGTGTTTATTGTACTTTATCATCGAGGACCCAACGTTGATATCTAGGTGAAAACAGTGGAACACGATGAAGTAAACATACCAAAGCAGTAACGATATCACAAAAGAGAAAGTCCAAATTCAGAGGCCCCAGCATAAGGAGATAATGGATAGAATTGCTTCCAGTAGTCTATGAATGGTGCAGCTAGGGATTATCGTTCATTGTTGGTCCACTTACTGTCTTTTTGTAAGCAGGAATATTGTAGTCAATTTGGTCCAGTCTTCGCTGACTCTGGGGTCATCGAACTGCATTTGCTTGCCTGTTTTCTCTCGTAGAAAGTTTTCAATCGGAAGAGTTCTCATGTGAGATTCGTAGCATGCGGTATGATTGATAAAATGAACCGCGCGAGAGCTAATAACAAATTAGATGCACCGAGAGGCGAAGACAGGTTCCATCTCCAGGTGAAATGTGACAGCAGGGAATAAAGTGCAATACTGTCAATTGGTCCACTTAATACTTCAGATAGTTTTGGCTTGTGCAATCAGATTCTCCGGGGTTGGATTGTGTGCATATCACTTGGCGTTGATATTCCACATCATCGTTGTCGTGCTTACACCGCGTTTGCCAAGGGGGATTGTGGTAGAGGAATAGATGAGAGTGTCCCATCCTTCTTAATATAATGGCGGACACACTTCCAGCACTTTCCATGCCAAATATAGACCTGTTTATTGAGCTTCACGGAATCCGCCCAACTGGCGGAAGGAGACACTGTGTGCCTGATAAGAATGGTGACAATAAATGAAAAGAACAGAGTACTGAGAGATGCGAGTCTTTTTTCACCCTATTAGATCGCGAAAGTGAGAATTTTAGCTTGAAAGTGGTGCAGTAAAACAAACATTACAATAAAGTACACTGGAAGAGATTTATTTCATCTAAAGCTTCTGACAGATTTGTCACAAATAAACTATTAGTTTCCATATATTTAACCTAACGAATGTATACTATACATAAGTTTCCCGTTCAAAATCGTCAAGAGTATACAATATAATTTTGCTTCTAAAGGCTTTTATTGTTATGATGAATTGGCTAGATAGGACCCAGTTCTTCAAATATTTGTAACAACTGTGGTAATATTGTTAACGCTAAAGTGAAAATAAACTATGAGATTCGACCTCACTCGCCGTCAAGTGCACAAGCAGGATTATCGATTTCTGATCCGTGATTATTGACGCCCGCAAGCACACTCACGTGTCTTCAAGTTTTACAATAACAACAGAAAAAACAAGGAGAATAAGGTACAACTATATGGGATGAATTGCTTGTAAAATAAGGACATGAAATTTTTTCCGTGTTGCTCATTCCGAGGTTCTTTTGAATTTTGTCTGTCTGATTCACGATATTGTACAAGACACAGGTTACACAGCAATCGCGCCACTGACTTCTTTTCTGAACCATGTTCCTTGACGTCTCCAACCATCGACAGTCTTCGTCCCAGGTAACTTATTTTAGCCTTGCCTAGAGGGTAGGAAAGTAGTACCGAAGGGCAGACGATTAGCAGATACATTCAAATCACATCTCAGTCATCGATTGCCTCTATCAGAGAACGAGGACCCACACCCAACACACCACTATCCTGGCTCACCGCTGAAGGATCAGTTGCGGATAGAGTAGCCGAATGCTATTGGGCGCGTCTCCAAATCGCGGATAGGAGGACAGCCACTTCGATGGTAAGCCAAGAATGAGGGGGGGAGGGGTGGGCACCTCCAAATTAGCGGTCGCTGAAAATCGTCGACGATTGCTCGAAGAAGTGGTGGGTTTCTTTTGGCAACCAATTCCTTCTTCACCACACAACGACAAAGGTTTGCGAACGGCTTCGTAACATGTGCTAATTTGGCTTGTCACCAAATAAGACCACTGCCTTGTGATTCTGCAAGATCTTCGAAGGCATAAATGGACCAAGAACCGTCCACCAGTCTTCACAAATACCTGCTCAACAAGGATACGCCGAGCATCATTGATCACCACATGATCCGAAAGGCATATGAACCGTTAGTGGACGAAGGCTCCCGAAAAGACGAGGGAATTACCTCGTTAAAAAGCCGAGTGGTACTGATGATGCTGCTTCGTAAATTTCATGAACTTTGTCTCTACAATGAGAGCTGATTATGTTACCGCGTCGCTGGTAGGCGACGTGTCCTGTGATCGAGTGACCGGGGTGACCCAGACACTAGCTTGGAACCTCAACATCAGATCACTCATACACAATGGTTACGAGAACGTGAGAACATTTTAGACGCAGGTGGTCAGTGCATCAACATGCATACTCTCCGCAACTCAGAAATCGACATAACCTGGCTCTCTGGGGTACACCTAACCAACTCCGGCACTCGACGAATTCAAGTCCCTTATGTGAAAGTGAACTAATGAATGTGTCATAGTGGGCCGATGAACAATTTCGGACTTCACGTAGTTACGACTGCAATGAACAGCCGAGCAGACAACGCACTGATCTCTTTGGAGCCAGTTTCACCAACCGTGGTGGTGAAACAGTTAGACGTAGAGTGGTCCAGGGGTACTCTATTTAACTCAACTGTGATTGCAGTCTACACCGCCAGCCCACATGCTGAGCCAGACACCAAAGACGATTTCTACAATAACCTAAAGGACTCAATCCGTCGAATATCAAGGCATGAGATCCTAAAGAGTGCAGGGGACTGGGAGGTTTGAACAGGCCCGCGCATGAGCACGCACAACATACACTGGGAAGTTTAGGCCCCGGTGAACAATGCGAAAATGGCGACTGTCTAGGTAAGTTTGCAGATCTCAATTTATTGGTCGTCCTCAATGGTCTTTTTCAATATCCTAAGAAGCATTCACTGATGAGTTACTCCAACGACGGAAGGACAGCGCACCAGATAGACTACTTCTTGGCATAATCTCGCCGGGGCTCTTTGGCTGAGAACTGTCGAGTGAACTATAACGGTGGACCTGGAAAAGCCAATGTTACTGAACACACACTCGTACATAACCATCTCGGGATCCGCTTCCCAACCAGAAGAAAGACTCCCTCTGAAAGCAGAAATAATATCTTTTGGTTAGTAAACGCCAACGAAGCTCAAGTCTTTTCAAAAACATTAATCTCCAGACTGGACAGAAGCTCTGTTGATACACGGTGGACTTGGCTTATAATATCCGTAACAGGGGCCGTCCCTGAAAAACTACCCAAAATATCCGGGTACAAAAATAAAGGAGCGCTGAAGAAACCCTCAGCAGCTACTCAAACGATAGGAGAGCAAGACTTCTTCATTCACCTGATTTTCAAGGTCTTTACCTGGAAGCTACTTACCCTGCAAAGAAAGATCTTAAGTGGTACTGGTCCCGAGCAGTAGATAAGATGGATCACTGTCACCATTGCAGATTTTAGGAAACTCTTCTGACTCATACGCTGTGCTATAGAAAAGGCGATGCCCTCACCTTCCTTGCTCCTGGACGAAATTGGCCATCTCATACCCGGGATCGAACAAAACCTTCCAAGATAGGTCGGGCATTTCAGCGATCTGCTAATACACCGCTCCTTCCTGCCCTCCCCCCCCCCCCTAACTAAACCGTATACTGTCTCCAGGCAACTCCAGAGCTTACTAAATAGATCAAGGTCCATTCAGCACACCGGAAGTATTTGCTGTCATCAATAAAATGGAGAACAGGAAATCCCCGGGTGGGACATTCAAGACCTGTCAGTCAACGATGGTCGGTCATCTTACTTCCATCAAATTTGGAAAACCGAGGTTTCCCATAAAAAGATTGGGCAACCTTTATCCTACTCCACATACCAAAATGGCGAAGACACGGCCTGGGCTAATTAGACGGGAATCAGTCTAATTGATATAAGGGCTCAGCTTTTCTCCCGTATTCTCCTAAACAGCTTTCGCCGTCACAGGAGAAGGTCACCCCCCACCCAAACCAAAGTTGCTTTCCCAGAGGAAGAGGTTGTGTTGATCAAATCTTCATGTGAAGTTGAATCACTAAGCATCGCTACGAATTCAAAAAACCAACCACCGTGTTCATCTGTGATTTTCGCACTATCCTCACTTTCGTCAACCGGGAGTCATTCTGGAGCATTCTGGGAGCTGACGGGATGGCATAAAACTACACAAGTCTATTGATGTCGTAGGATTTTGCCATGCGAGAAAGTGACCACCCATACGGCGGAGTACCCAGAATTTTCACTCGACTTCAGCTTGCGAGAAGATAGTACCTCATCACCAGTCCTATTTAATTACGACGTAGACTGGATGATGCATCGTGCCCTTACCGGTTACTGAGGAATTTACCTAGACACAAACACAAAACGAATTGCTGTATTCTTTGTGATAAACAATTTTTCTCATTTAAGCCAGGAGAATTTGATCAAGGATCTTGAATTTGCCTAAGATATCGTCGTTCTGGAGGACGGAACGAAAGGTCTACGATCAGTTTTATACTGCGTACAGTGTGAAGCCAGACCTATGTGTCTGGAAATGAACACCGAAATAACCAAGACCTTCACGACTTCCCCAGATCCAACAGGCTTCATCGAAGTGAGCGGCCAAATCTTGGAACTAGTGTGCTTCTCCAAATACATTGAGTCTACCACACAATGGCCAGACCAAGGACGAAATAAAACTTCGAGTCTATTTCGCAAAAACAACAATCCTGTAATTTCGCAAATCACTGTGGTCCCTCAATAAAATAAACATCTATACAAAACTGCTCTTTAACCGAGTCACTATCTGCACCGCTCTCACGTACGTTTATTAAAGCTGAACATTGAGAGCAGAGGATACAAAAAAGCTGGAATGCTCCGACCATTAAAGTCTTTCACATACAACCAAAATCAAACGGCATGATTGAGTTCCAAACTCCGCTGTACGACAACGCTGCTCAAACATATAAGTGCTGTCCTCTTTTCTTCAACGACACCGTCTCCAATGGTTCGGCCATGTCCTGTGTCGACAGAAGATGAAACTCACAAAAACAGCAGCCTTCTACGGTCGCCTTATCCAAGCTGGAAGTGTTGTCTTAGCGGTCAGCTAAAGACGTGTGTCAACACAGTCAAAGCGGACATAGAACATCTAGGTTTTTACTCAGTCTTCTAACTTCGTGTGTGGCGCAAGAACTGGATTTCACTGTGTGCCGACCTTGCCGCCGATTGCAACCCATGGGAAGGCAGTACTATAGACATTCACAAAGCCGACTAATCCTCTCGCAGAAGTTGGCCGCATAAAGGTAAAAGGTTAGCAATGTACGAGGATAAACTTCGTTATTACTAACTCGGTGTTCCACCAGACGCGAAAATTGTTTAGGCGACATTGTCGACGAAGACGGAAGACAGTCGAACTTCCTAAAAGCGATGTGACTAGGCTTACCAACTGCTGAGCAGAAAGCTGCGAACAGTGGCCTCGCATACCCATTCTTTAAGGGAGAGTAGTGTATCACAGAGGCAAGAGAGGTGCTGTAGGTCTGTGATGGCTGTGCTAGTTTTAGTTACCTGTGACACGATTATATCCGTAATATGAAAGCAAGCTCCCGAGATACTGTAATATACCAGCCACTTCTAGCTGATCATCATATAGAGTGATTGGAGACTTGGGAAACTGCCAGACTTAAATAAGTAATCTATTATAAGTTTAAACAGGACGGAGGAAGAATCGTCGCAGGCAGGCGCCTTGTGACCCCCTAATAAATGGATCTCCTTGTGAATCTCGAGTTCCGTTTGGGCTTTTCTGGAACAGGCCACGGGACTTGAGCAGAGACGCTGCTCGTGGAAGAAGCCAATTCGACGGCAGCAAAATCGCGCTAGAAAGTGCTCCACCCAGCCTTCATTATGGTGCCACTGATTGTGGGTAGGAGAACCGCCAACTTTAAGGGCGTTTCACTTACACTCAGGCGTTTCCTACCGGTGACACGGCTGGAGTGGAACAGCTCGCAAGAGTTGCTCTGGGCTGGGCATGTTCCAACTCAGATGACCATTTGCAACCACCAGATTTCGCGGTCCCTACTAAGGCTTGCGTTGAGTTCTTGTCCTAAGAGGAGGCAAGTTCCTTTATGTTTGCTGCCGACAGGAATCAAACGGTTTACTTTTTGAAGACGTGAAGATACTCTGCAGGTCAAGGATCTCACGACAAGACGTGTCAGCTCACCACTAACCACAGGAGGAGAATACAAAGCGTTCTTGATAAGAGGTGGGTGTTCACTAAAGTTTTCTGGCGGTGTTTCACGTAGTGCGATTCGGAAGCTGGACAGACGAGCTGGTTGGTTTAGTTTTTCAAAGTGTAACCTGCATTGCATCATGCGCACTGGGCACAGCGGAAGCACACGAACAGCTTGGCGCCCATCAAAGCGTGATCAGAATTCACACAGGTTGTTCAGTACGAACGGCAATCTTGGACGCCACCCAGCCACTAGTAATTTATTGCCATATGGTCAATCTGAGTCGACGGCTGAAAAGAAAAGAGTTCGAAAATACTCCACGGGTATGGCTTTGTCACACGGACTACTGCAGTACTACTGCTAATGACGAGCCTTCAAATATCTCTGTACGACCACTCGCTTCAAACACCTCGTAAAAAGCTCCCGAGTGGCAACGGGTCTCAAACAGTCTCCGTTGAGGAGGTTACGCTCACCGTCTTCTCATGGAGGAGCTGTTTGACCAAGGGGTGAGGACTAAGAAAAAAGCCTGGCCCTCTTTACCGGGTTGATTGAAATTCAGTATAGGTGAGATGGCTAAACTCTGATTGCAAACCAACAAATGACGGCGTACGAATCATACAACACTATGCTCAACGGCATCTGAGGCGGACGTACTTGGCACTTGGGATTTCCGGCCTCATTCGAAAGGTGTATGAATTGAGTAATCAGTCACCGGCCCCCAGTGGGCTACGGACCGAACGTACCGTCCCGTTGTCCTGTGGGTTAAGCCTTTGATAATTAAGGCTCCGGCTGTGAACCACCAGGAAAACCCATCCTTTTGGCCTGAGCAACATGGCAGTATTGTTCTCATATAAAATCCTGGAGTCAGACTACTTATACTCCTTCCTCCCCTATTGTACCATGTTTTGTTTGGCATAAGACCTGGAATATATATATATATATATATATATATATATATATATATATATATATATATATATCGTCACGTAAATTAGCTCTAAATAATTCAGATGTTGCACAATAATATAAAAAAACAAGACAAGACAAGTAAAACCTGTTTCGGCGTACGTTGTCTGCTTTTTTCCAGATGCTGGCTTAGAACGGACAATCACCTGTTCACGACCTATCATGGCTTATTACCCGCATAGACGCGCCCGAGTTCAATATGATGTCAAAAATTTACAATTTTCGGTGAAGTCATGATTCTGTGATAATGGTATAGTTATGTCAGTGAAATAGATCGTAATAAAAGAGGAGGAATTGACACTAGAAATAAAATCTACTTTCGAGGTGATTCACTGATAGTTCCTAAGTAAAAGACAAGGTCATTTGAGAGTCCAAACGAAAAAGAGATCCGACGAATTGACCAATGGAAAATGGGGACCGCGTATAGTTCAATGTAAAGTTTGACTACTGAGATAAAAGCCGATAGTAAAACACTAAGGGGAGAATAACATGAACAGAGTGTTATGCAGATTAATCGAATGTGAAATACCGTTTTTACGATAATAACTATGTCTGACAGCAGAGAAGTATCAACTGAAAAGTCATACAACTCGACGGTTAAATATCGATAACGGGTGTGCACAGCTTCACTGCTCTAGCCTGAATGAAAACCGAGACAAAGTGATCCCTTATCATTCATTAGCCAGCCAGTGCATCAGAACATTCAGAAGAAAATGACCATGATTTGGGGATCCATAAATTTTGCATGATGAAAAGACAGCCAAACTGTTGCATTGATCTGGAGTACATCGGGCACACTGGTGATGTGGTGGGTGTCAGTAATCCCTATACATGAGTGCCGTGCAATCGTTTACAATGAACGTGTAGCACCAGTCAACGATGTCTCTGGGATACCAGAATGTTTAAGCACGACAGATAACCAAGTGTGGTAATTATCAGACCACACCCTAATCAGAAGTCATGTTCGTTTGAGTCACGTCCCTGGTGAGGCTTTGGGTTTCAGATTGCCAGCTCATCTGAATGACTGACTATTGTCAAAATATTATTTCCTCAATCACGTTCTCTCAGGAGGATGATCGGCTGGGTGGCTCGTTTTGACATGATACCGTCTAATAAGACCTTTGTAACTCTAGCGATTCCAGAATTCTGACAGAGTTGAAGAGTGATCGAAAAGTGTTCTACCTGATTCGGGTACAGAGCGTGTCTTTTGCTGTAACCTTCCCAGCCTAAATCTATCTCAATTAAGCTTTGGTGACCGGACATGTTTATGTCCTCCATGATTCGTTGTCAAAAAAGAAGGTATTTTTCGAGATTCGTTAAACTGGGTGATAAAAATCGCCGACTTATTTAACCAGACGCTTAGTTGTTGCATCAAACAGTCTATCTCTACTGATTAGTCCTTCCAAATGCTTTTAAAGTTCTTTTTTAATGCAAGTTGGGTAATCAACAATCGACATCACTGGTATAGGACTCCGGCCAATTGACAATTCCCTGGTCTCTAAGATCTTCTTGTAGAATTTGACCAAGACAGAGAGGAGTGACGGGGAGCAAGATGGAAACATCAAGCTAAGACCGCATTTATGAATAGGATGATCATTTTTCGAACGGGCCAGAATGTTAAAAGTCTTCGACCTCAGTGGGTGCTTTAAAATTTAACCATGCCCACCTACTCAATGTTTATCGAAGTCACACAAACTTACCCTCAAAGAGGATCATTTGTCCTAGGTTTTTTTTTCATTCAGTCCATCCAGAGCCAATTCGGTACAAAACTGCACTTTTGTTTTGTTTGATAAACAAAACCAAAACATTTTATTTTCTGAACAGTCCAGTCAAAGCTTACGGTTGAGTAATAGGAGAAATCTTACTCTAAATAGAAAAATTACATTGTTCTTTGGTGAACTCCATCATTTACTTTGTCTGTTTGTCCGTCAATGTTCGACTGTATGCTACGATATTCGGACATATCGTGCTGCAAAATGTAGAGACTTTTCGGTTACGGATCAAAGAAACTTGGTCTGAGTACTGACGTTCCAGTGTTTCAGTCTGGCAGAAAGGCCTAGCCAGAAATATTGCAACTAAACAGCGAGATTTGCATAATCCATACAAGTTCTTCGAGCAAACACTCAACCCGATTGACTCCCTCAACCAGAGTTGATTATCCGTTTGGATATTAGGTAACAGTCGAGGAAGAATTACCATTCTATAGTTTAGCATAGGATCTGCCAAGGTCGACCAATGCTATCAGTCACGTAAGAAATTAGGCTATCTGTTCCAATTTCAAGGAGTGTGACAACTAGATTTTCGTCGAAATAGTAACTATGACGGCCGCGTATGAAGCACGGTTAGTCACAGATGACACTGAAACCTGCTAACTGTTTTTGTCCATATTTTGTTCATGTATTTTTTTACACCGTTTTCTGAAGAATAGAAGTCAGAACTACAACATTGTGTGCGAAGTTGCCGGGAATTCATGTTCTGTTGTCTTCTGAAGACGTCATTTAGACAACAATTAGAGAGGAGAGCAGAAGAAGAATGCGTTTCCTAGAGAAATATTTATATGGGAAATGAAATATCAGGAAAAATGAGTGCACACGAAAACTTGTGGCGGTTGTTCATTCGTTCTTTTTATAAAAGTACGTGGACAGCACGGAATTAATCAGTCTAATCTGTTTTACACAGTTTTGTCATCCAAGATCGGGAGTAATGATTTCAGCGAGAATTCCGTCGCCCTTTCAGATTCACAGTGTGTTTGTTCATTCTGACGGAGATATTGCGAACTGCATGGAATGTTAGAAGAATAAAAAGAAAGGTCCAGGCTTAACAACTCATTGGAAAATACAACAGTGAAACGAGGTCCAAAAATTATAGAATCAGAAAATCGTATTATGTCACGCATAAAAGTCGCTCAATGTATAAAGAAATGGATAAACCGGTCGATTATTAGGAAGATAACTAGCTGGACACATAGACACACAGATAGATGCAGAGGTAGGTAGACAGATAAACAGATAGATACATACATACATACATAGATAGATAGATAGGTAGATAGATAGATAGATAGATAGATAGATAGATAGATAGATAGATAGATAGATAGATAGATAGATAGATAGATAGATAGATAGATAGATAGATAGATTGATTGATTGATAGATAGATAGATAGATAGATAGATAGATAGATAGATAGATAGATAGATAGATAGATAGATAGATAGATTGATAGATAGATAGATAGATAGATAGATAGATAGATAGATAGATAGATAGATAGATAGATAGATAGATAGATAGATAGATAGATAGATAGATAGATAGTTAGATAGATAGATAGATAGATAGATAGATAGATAGATAGATAGATAGATAGATAGATAGATAGATAGATAGATAGATAGATAGATAGATAGATAGATAGATAGATAGATAGATAGATAGATAGATAGATAGATAGATAGATAGATAGATAGATAGATAGATAGATAGATAGATAGATAGATAGATAGATAGATAGATAGATAGATAGATAGATAGATAGATAGATAGATAGATAGATAGATAGATAGATAGATAGATAGATAGATAGATAGATAGATAGATAGATAGATAGATAGATAGATAGATAGATAGATAGATAGATAGATAGATAGATAGATAGATAGATAGATAGATAGATAGATAGATAGATAGATAGATAGATAGATAGATAGATAGATAGATAGATAGATAGATAGATAGATAGATAGATAGAAAGATAGATAGATAGATAGATAGATAGATAGATAGATAGATAAATAGATGGATAGATACATAGATACTCGAAGTGTAAAGTGATTTTAATTGATCTTGATTTGATTCATCATGCAACCCCAATACGAAGCTCATCAACAAAAATCGTGAAAATGCTGGTTTTGAGTGAGTTCCTAATGGTGAGTTCAGCAATGGTATTTCATGAACAGCTAAACGTGACGGTGATCGTGTTCAGATCTCACTCAGATGGGTCTCCATAAAATGAGTTCCTGACAAAACTCGTTCAATCGTGGCAGCTGTCAGAGAGCATACTTTCTCCTAGTTGAGAACGACAAAGCGTAAATCATCAGCGCTTCTTAGTTTCGCTAAATTTTCTGACGAAAATCATTGCCACTTACCATCCCGGCTTCGCGCTCTGAGAAATTCTGAGTTTTCAAGATCCAATGAAGCTCCGTACTTTCAAGTTCACTGATTCTCACGTATGTTCACTGGTCTCATGCGTTATTTCGATACAGTAGGTCTTTCAACTCGGAGGAGTACAAAACTGACGAATTACGTATGTTGACTGACAAATACTTCTGTTCAGTGCATGAATAACTCACCTCTGACGATTCGTCATCTACCGTTTGTGGTGGTAAACAACTCGGACACTTGGCATAGAATTTACGAGCTTGCCAGGCTAACAGTGAAGAAGAGACCGGGGAACGGTTGTTGAACTCTGGTGAAGGTGGAAAAACCAAAATGGAAGTAAACGACATTAGTATGGATGTAAAAATCGTCATAGGAATATGGTTGGCCGAATTCAATTCAAAGTAGGCAGACAAAAAAGAAATCTAGTGGACTGCACACGTACATATCGAAAAATTTCGGACTATTATTGACAAGAATTGTGCATAGATGTGGTGTGTTCGGCAAAACTTGGAGACAGTGTTCGTCAAAACATACCTCCGATTAAATAAACTACAGTCTCGAGTCTCTATATCGTCAGTTAGGAATATTTCTAACAAGCCCAACACTATTGAACTTTCCTATCATGCAGTTAACCGTTGTACGAGTTTTGTTATGAGGGTGATACACACTTATGTGTACTTTCCGGTATGACTGACATTCCGCATATCTATTGGCTTTTTTGAGTTCGCGTGATGCACACGAAAGTGAAGGTCGTCTGGCGTGCCATCGGAAGGTGGGAAACAGGGAAGACATGCCACGAGGTTACCAGGTGCTTCGGTCACTCAAGACGAACAATGAGCAGATGGATCGACCGGTTCAATAATGTAAATCCTTCATTTAGACCGATGAGTCAGTATTTTAATTATTCAAACAATACTGTAGGAGGGGTGTTTGGAAACAAATCTCTGGAAGTAATAAAAGTGGTATGATGATAACAACAATCCAGCACAATGAAGGTTCAGTGTCTGTTTGGGGAGCCATCTGGTGGGAAGGTCGGAGCTAGCTGCACAGCATCACCGGCGGTCAAGCTTACCTGCGAAACCTAATTCGATACATTCTGTCACTGCTGAGCACAGCTACTAAAGCAATTTTCCTGAACAACAACGTGCCTGCACATCATTCCCTCGTTGAACGCGATTTTCATGCGTATCACGGTTCAAAGATGCTCCCATGGCCAACTCGATCTCCCAATATTAATCCAGGTGAATTTGTGGGATCAGCTTGGGAGGAAGATGGATCACAGTTGGTAGTACAAAGGTCTAAGGGAGTTGAAGACTACCTGGAAACAGGAATGGGGCCGTATGCCACAAGGTACTATCAAACAGTTAATTGTAAGAATGACCCAACTGGTAAATGTTTTTTATATCATTCAAAGGTGGCTCGACCACATAATAATGAGTAAATATTTGAGAACTATCACACTACTCTATTCATAAAAAAACATTTTTAGTTTCAATAGAGGATTTCACTAATACACACTGCTATGGTGAGGGGTGTGGGGCGTTTTTTGCGAACAGTGTTTGTGTGTTTTGGACAATTATTTTACTCTACATAATAAAAGCACAGGCTATCAGTTTGCTTCCTACTACGGTAAATCATTAAATGAGCATAATGTTTCTACACATAGAAGTAAAGAAAAACGCAGAAAGAAATATACAAGGGGCTTTTATGTACAACTTACTAGACATGGCACTGACCACCAGGCCAACGAGAACAGCAGTGATCAAACAAATAGGTGTGTAATAAAGATGGGAAATTGAGTAGATAGTTGGACTGGGAGGGTTAGGATTTGTTGCCATGGGTGCACCCGTGGTTCCATTGTTGAACGAACATTGCGCGGTTGATAAAGGGAGCTTCGGAGCCGGAGTGGGATAAACAATTGCACCGATACTCAGCCACAAACCGACAGCCAAACTTGCTAACAATCCTGTCAGCCCGCCCTGGTTGGTTGATTTGGTGAAGCCGCATGTGATGGAAGAGGGAATTTTCAAAGACGTTAGTTTCATTTCACTTTTTGTAAGTTGCCATTAAAGTCAGCCGGGTTATTATGAGTGAAATGTAGGAAATACTAAGAATCTTCGTTAACTCATCCATGTGAGATTGGTGTTTAGATGGAGAAAGTTTCATGACAAGTCAAAGAGTAACCCCACCAATTTCAGTGACGTAAATTAAAGCAGTGGGTTGGTTTAAGAAGGCTACATATCTTCACAGCTGTGGTTATGTCACGGCTACACTTGAACGAACTTTCCTAATAAATACTGCATTTGAGAATAAATGACCACACACGCCTTCGAGATGGAAGGGCCCGGGTTCAAACCCTGGGTGTGGCGGAGGATATGCACCACTGATGAGCTCTAACAAGAGCGAAACTCGAGTCTGGTGCTTCCGAGTGCAGGTTGGTCGGATGACCTGAGGTTTGCGCGTGAAACGTGGAGTCCAAAAGGACAGTCAATCAAACGAAAATTAAACAATCCCACACTACTCGCAAGTAATTACGTGACATAAATAAATGACCAGTCACGACTAGTGAATGCCGTTTGTGGTTTAGGTGGGCCTCCGATATTAAACTGATGCAGTGCTGCTCACCAATAAATGAACGGTTGAAATATGAACTCTTTTATTTTCTGTTACATGCTTGCACATGAGTGCTTTCGAAGGGGTTTTCCCCATGACAACAAAGACCCACTTGCAATACTAGAGATAACTGGCGACCTTACCCTAATACTTGGAGTGCAGAAACGCATAAGGTTCTAATAAGTCAGCCGTGTAAAGAGCCGGACTATAGTGGATCACAGTCAGTCCTCAAAATAACCACTGCAGGTGGGGATTCGAACCTATGACTTTCGAGGTCGTAGGAAAACGCTACAAAGCACTCGGCCACCACCGGTCACTGGTGTACTTGGATGGGACAATCTATTCCATGTAAAATTAAGGTAAATGAAATTGATATCACAGCCACCATTTACCAGTTGGTAATTGAACATTATTATGAGCGCTCTGCTTCTGAATTTTTAAGTTCGAATTTAAACTAGTTCAGTTCACGAGTTGCTGGGGCACATGTTTTCGATGATTTCATTCCCAAACCACCACGATTACATTTATAAGGAAACAAATTAATAAGAAGAGTTGGAAAAAAGTCTGCCTAAGTTGACATGGAGAAATAAGAATGGGTGAAGATAGATAAGTCAACTTTAACTAAGAAACACTTGTGGATGACCGGTTTATGTAACGGGTGATATTTAGCTCAGGTCATCACAGTTTATTCTAGATTTTACTACAGATCAACAAGAAATACATTTCTGACTTACTATGGCATTGATGCATGGCATGATCATTCCCATGGTGAAAACAGACAGTATCGGTCCACCAACTGCTCCGAATAGACTGAATGAGAACTGTAAAACTCCGGAACTGACCACAATGAAAATGAATGCCAAACCAACGGTAGAGGATCCCACGATGGCAGCTAGTTGTCAGTGAAGTGCACGAGAAGAAAAATGGTTTGACGAACCGGAGGATTTGTTATGTATCGTAAGCCGGGATATACTATTGGCACTCGGCCGCGGTTAATACAGTGTGCACACAAAAGTTCAACAACAGCAGACCGGTGACGGTCGACTGGCTTCAGCCAATCTCACCAGTCACTGTTGTGGTGGTGGTAGTGGTGGTGCTGGACCACGATCCGCCCTCGCACGAATCGTTTTCACCCTTGACTTGTCGGGACCTTGAGGGGCTCTCTTCTCCAAGAGGCTATGGGGCATACTCCTACCGCTACACTCCCGAACAATCACGTGATAAAACAAATAACTAAATAAATGGATTACTTTGATCGTGCAAACTATGGTCGCGAAATAAGTAGTGGTCGAGCAATGAATGAATCTATGTAGTTCTTCGAAGAGAATTTTCCAGAGTTGGGCACAAGTTCTGCTCATAAAATCTACACACACAGATTATTGCAATCGACATCGAAACACAGATGCTCAGAACAGCAGGTGGACGCACGAACAATACACACGACACTAAAACATGCTCAAAACAGACGTTAGTTACTGAAGGCAGGTTAATAGAAAAAGAGCGAGAAATCGATGATGAGCCCAGTCAAGTGTTGAAAAGAGAGAACACGAATCTCGATGAACAAGAATGTTAACATTTGTGAATTGGAAAACGTGCTTAAGCATATAAGGTGTTCTACCATTTACACAGTATTACACTGGACAGAGATACCAGGACCTCGAGAATCAAAACAGAAGTAAGAATTAACAGATACAATGAAATAATGATAGACGAGCGGAAATCTGCACACATTACCAGCAGTGCGTAAATGAATAAACTTAAGTTGTGTAGAAGCTAAAAATATCTGATAGTTATGCCCTCTCAGGTGATAATCTCATTTAGATCGTACTGAGCAACTCAAATGGAGGTTTTATAGTCATTTTCGTGATAATAGAATGAGCGCGCCTCATTCACCATTAGAATTCCCTCTCGGTGCACTTCCAGAGTTCAGATATGCACAGACACTTTAGGAAAGTCGAAACTGGAAACTTACTACCGTAACGCATTTCAGTACAGAATTTTGTGCGAAACCACAAAGTTTACAAGTATATGACAAATGTAATTTGCTCAAGGGTTTCTCTTTTGACTATCCTTTGGATAATCGTTGAACGATCGCAGCCATAAGGATTCGATTATCCATTTTATTTGGTAGCTGTTGAAGATCAACTCTATTGCGGGATCTGTGCTAACACAGCGTAGCCTGAAACAGCATATTCAAGGAGAACCGGAGTAATCCAGTAATTCACACACGTGATTAAAAATCTCGCACGCCAGACTCGGCCCTCAGTTGGGACCGGTCGGATACTCTTACACGTGTTGGTTTTTCCTGACAGACTGCACGAGACAGCAACACAGCGAGTGCTGCCATGGATTGCTACTGAGGAGAAGAGCGTTTAATATGCATGATTATTTACTCCATAACCCACCCCACTAGAAAGTAATTGCGCGATACATATATACCAAAGGTGAAGCAGGTTTAAGATTTGGGTACATTGGACCCATCCTGTGGAAAAGACCTGATTTTTGGTGGGAGGCATTCGCCCTGAGTTAACTGGCCAGGATATGCACCACCGATGAGCTCTAACAAGAGCGAAACTCGAGTCTGGTGCTTATTAGAGTAGGCTGGTCAGATGATCTTGTGTTTGTGCGTGAAACGTGGAGTCCATTAGGACAGTCAGCCAAACAAAGATTCACCAATCCCTCACGCTACATGCAAGTAATTGCTGATTGCTAGTAGTATGTAGATGGATGGACAAAGTTTCTCGGAGGCACGACAGGTTTCGTGGTTTTTGCGCTCATCGGCCGGGCTTATCCGATAACTGGTTGCCCATTCGTCATCATAGTCAGACACTTCTCAGGTTTTATTCACAATCATTTAATCTGTGCACCAGGAGTGTGAGTGGAGCATACAACAATTTCTATTTGTTTTAAACAAATAGCATAACCCCAACAGTTACTCACCCAATGCAAATGCACAGATACTTTTGGCCCGCTTCGATAAATCGTTCTTTCTGACAAGCAAATTTAATGGTCGAATAATGTCCTCCAACAGAACTGTTGCCAGGCTGTTCACTCCGGATGAAACCGTACTATATAAATAAATCAAAAGACAAAGGCATATTACAAAATGAAACGGCAAACAATATCGACCGTTGTGCTAAGTTTCTATTACTGTATTTAGTATTCTCAAGCAGGACACTTTAAATAGAGAAGAATCACATTTAGTTGTGTAAAAGTAACTCTACGGTTTATATATTCCAAACATCATGGAAGAAGACTGAAAGTACCACCCGGAGTTTTCTCCCGAAAAAAGCACTGCCATATATTAGCAAACCCCTTTTACGAATAATGAAGATTGAGAATGGATTTACTCTAATCCACAAAGCTTTCAATTGTATTCAGGTATGTGCATCCACCTGTTTGCATGAATTATTTTAAATTCTCCAATAAACACTTCTGTTTCGGACAAACAAGAAAATATGGGTCATTAGATCGAGCCAGACAACACTGTGGTCTGTTGGATGTCCCTCGACCGATTGAAGGAAGTCCGACTCCGGACTTCGGCCAGTAGTCGAGATGATCAACATCCGCCTACTAATTCCTCATATAGGCACACAGAAGTGACAACTGATCCAAACCCTCCAACTAAGTACGTTGAACAGAAATCGAATACGTGAAACGAACAATAAGTCCACACAATCCAATATTGGTGCCCGAATAGTGAAACATTTGAACCATCCTCATCACGAATGAACTATAGAACTCAATCTCCCTCCCTTCGTGATACTGTCAAAATGACTTTCGATCTGACCAAAGATAAGCCATCTGCACAGTTGTTACCCATGGAATCTGTAAGCCCAGGGTTGGGAATCAGCTATTTTAATTTACGGCTCTCCAACTTTGCTATTATTTACACTTCGATGAAGATGGGACAAAACGGCCTTTGATGAATTCTCTCTCAAAGATTCGGAAGCGAAAGGTCGTGGTAATTTTGCCCTACTCGCAAGCAGTACAAGAAATCCCATTTGGACCAGTCACTGTCCATTTGCTCAATCTACACTCCAATCTGCAGGCTTGCACTTCCATACACGACCAAATACAACGTGCTTATATGACTGATACCAGCACACTTTGAATAGTGATTATTGCAGTGCGCTTGTCTGGCGTGCACAGTCCGCCTCTACACCGTGTGACAGCGTTCGGCAAATGTGTGTGCATTGCCCATGAATCAATAACTGTTCACACATGTTTTTCTGTACATACTGAATTGTATTGAAGACTTTAGCAAGTTAACGAAAACTCACCTTTCAGCCAAATGGAAGGAAACTGATCATTGACACTTTGAAATAGGCATACAAATACATACTGTGGAAATAAAACTGGTTCAGCCACCGAGGTTAGTGCGGAGTTCCTCTGTGACTTTTATTTTTGCCAGCCAGAACAAGTGCTTAGCAAGGCTCTGTAAAGTTACAATAGACATTTATGCGGGAGGCGATAAGTCTAAATTCGGAATGTATGGAGGGACGCGAGCGGCACAAATATTAATCAAGATACGGGGTATGGGTGGGGTTCGCAAGGATCTTCTAGACGAATTTTTCACATGCTATAATGTGTAAGTCGCAAACTTTGGAGATAAAAGAGCACATGAAAATCAAAGAGACGCGACTGCTAATGGCTAGGCGGCGATGCAGTGCGATAAAATCTTTCCTAAGTAGACCAGAGAAGATAATGGGAGAGCCATAGATTAATACTGGGAGAATACTTTGATGGACAAAAAAATGATGATTTGTGTGGCACCAGACTGCTTTAGCCTACGAATTTGAAAAGACGGTTTACGCAGTTTTTGTAACACCATTAGGAAAATGAAAAAACACTGTAAATTGATGCTAATTGTAACGCCAAAGTATTTGACCGAATCAGCTCTGGAAATGCGGACACTGTTGACAATTGACTGCTCATTGGGATAAGAGGAACGAGAAAGGGAGAAAGTACACTCAAAACATTTGGAAGTGTTGAGATGTAGTCCAGAATAGGATGAAAAATTCTGAATATCATATAAGTTCTCTGAAAAAGAGTTAAAGTCTTGTTGGCTGGAAATGGGTTGTCAGTGCACGACTTCATCTGTATACTTAGAAAGTTGTTCAGGTGATGCAGCTTTCAATTCGCTGATATATGTGATGAAGAGAAAGGTGAAGAGAACGGCACCCTAAAGAACACCTGGTTTGTCAATCAAAGGACTCGATAAACTTGTACCAACTCCAATACGTTGAGTTCTGTTGGAAAATTAGTCTTTTAACTACGAGAGTAAAGGAGTAGAACAGCCAACAAACTCTAACTTTTGAAGAAGTGGAAAACGGGGAACCGAGTCGAATGCGTAGGAATAGTCGAGAAGAAATACACCGAGAGGATTTCATGGAACGATTTAAGTTGTTTGTAATGATATGACAAGTTGGAGCAACTGCATCCAGAGTGCATCTGGTGGGTTTGTACGCAGACTGATGGGGATCAACTGGAACCGCAAAAGAGGAACGCAATCGACTTAGGATAGCACGCTCGGTCAACTTGAGTGCAGAAGAAATAATGACGATGAGACGAAAGCGTTTTGACAAGATGTTGAACTTAGACTGTTTGGGAATAGACTCAACTGTCACGGGTTTCCAGGAAGCAAGAACGACAATATCTTCAAGAGGTTTATTGATGAGGGAAGTCATGACTCCGGATAGCTGATGTGCTCCAACTTTGAGAACTGTGGAGGATAAACCGTCTGGACCTACAGCGGAAGCTGATTTCGAGGTTCGAAGAAACTTGAAGACTTCATCTGAGGAATGTGGCTCTATGTGTGAGGGACCAGAAGAAGAATAAGACGGTAGGGTATCCGATGAAGGATGAATGAAAGTGGCATTCAGGCTGTCGGAGTCTATAGCGTAATTTTTCGATCGGGCTCGTTGACCACATAGAAGCCGGATTTCTTGACAGAGAAGTTTGCTATTGGTGTTGCAAAAGAAATGGTGGTTAAATGCCTTGTTCATCCGTCAAATCTCTTGTTTGACCGGAATAGAGTGTCGTTTCAGTGAAGCCTGGTCGTGTAGTTTATAGGCACATTCTTTTTTGCTTCTCAGAGACTTCAGCAATGGAGAAGCCATTCTGCCGTTGTTAAAAATGCAGTCTCCATAGGACAACACAAATCAACTACCGCTCTCAGTGTCTTCGCAAATCGGTCTAGTAGGCAAAAAAAGCAAACGAAAGAAAACCACGAAGTAACGATGGAAAGGGTCTTTGAAGAACAGCGATATTGGTATGTGGAAGATTTCTAGAGGTTACCCTTATTTGTTTTGTCCTGCAGAGTGAAAAATACGCTGAAAGTGAATAAACTTCGGGTCTGACGATAATAACGGCGTGATCACTCGTTGGAACAGAGGCTTCCACTTTTGTAGTGAAAAAGATCGGGATAGTTTGTAATACTTCTGTCTAAAACAGGGTTCCCTCTAGTTGGGATAAGACAGAGATCACTTAAACCAAAAGCAAGTAAGGGATACATAGGGGCATGATTAAAATCACCGAAAACAAAGCCTAGACAGTCAAATGGTGAGGGGATGAGTATGGGTATAAAGCATCAAAAAACAGATAGATGTCCCTCTGGGAGCAGCACGGAGCTATATACAAGTTCTGATCACAGTGCC
This sequence comes from Fasciola hepatica, assembly GCA_948099385.1. Classification (NCBI taxonomy): domain Eukaryota; kingdom Metazoa; phylum Platyhelminthes; class Trematoda; order Plagiorchiida; family Fasciolidae; genus Fasciola; species Fasciola hepatica. The sequence goes on along the minus strand of CANUEZ040000120.1, from coordinate 11,440,257 downwards.
TCGAAAAGGCGAGAATTTAGGGTTACATTTACCAACTGCGCAGTCAATACCATTACAGGAGAAAGTAAAAATAACTTCAGGTTTGACAGACCACTCGGAATTGATGTGAGTATTCACACCAACACCTGTCTTCATCTTTGGCTGTTTTCTGTCTCCAGGAAATCACTCAAAGTTCTCAAGGAGGACGAGTTCGTCATCAGTACTTTTATTTAACCAAGACTCTTGGATACGGGTCACACAGGTGTTCGTGTTAATCCATGGGGATCAGGAGGTTGGTTAGAAAAGACGTCTTCCCAAACAGGGACCGAACGTTAGTACTGACCAATGCGGGGACTGTCATCCTCCTTGATGATGTGCGACTAACAGCAGTCTACTAACCGGCTCGGTTGCGTTTCCCAGTCCAACTTGATCTTGACAAGATTTCATGAGAACCAGTGGTGGATGGTGAAGCGGAACATACTGTGTCTCTAATCGGAGTGAATGATTTAGTAGAGTAGCGAATTCCGAGTGATATGAGTTGATGCTGAGAATAATTTCAAAGTGACACTGATCAGGTTCACAATAAAATGTAGCGCAGCCAATCGTGGGGCGCGCCGTTTATAAAAACCCGTATTTGATATGCTAAAGAACTGATATATTGTGTGGCCAGTTCGAATGTCTACTGATTCCATTTCGAGCAACGCAATTACCTCAAAGGTGTTTTTAAATATTAAGTTCTCACGTTGAGTGAGCATAGGTGTAACCAGAGCTCTATGATACCATCGAATTTAGTTACGGTATGCACCACTTTTGTAAACCTATCCGGATCAGAGCATTGGAATGTAAGAGTCATTCGAAGTCTTTGTGTGGTGACACACGGATATCTGTTCCCTGTCTGATTGATTGGCCATTACTGTGTACTTTCATATCGTTACACGGCGCCAGTTAACACAATCCATGAAAATAAAACCAGTAAAGAGGAGATAACCAAGCTTTTGATCACTTATAACATTTCATTCTGAAATAATCAACACAGTGAAAATGCCGGGGTGGTGTTAACCCCGAACAAATTTGATAACTCGTTGTGTTATTGATGGTTTACAGAAAGCGAACTCTTCAAAAGTATCGTATAGCATGTATTAACAGCCTAACTCACTGCGACCCTGGATTTCGATCACCTCACTATTCCATCAGTTGAACGCGTCTGGCTGAACTGACAAAATATGAATTCCATCGATTCTGGCAGGCCATCACTTTCGTTATTCTCCTACCACTCGCATCTCACTGATTCATCGTAGTATGTTGTCACGAGTTTCCTCGCACTTGTTAGTCAGAATGGTACGAAATCAGCGCGACAGTAAACTTCCGCATCTGCAGACCTTCATGGTTCACCTTCTTCATTTTCACTGGAGGGATTTTGTTAGTTGTTCGGTTTAGGAATAATCAGAAAACATGTTCGAAAGCCGAAACCTGTTCTGTTTCGTCCCGTTAACTCTGATGAAACTTTTCTGGGTTCCAGTCATCTTGATTTATTGGTACCAAAACAACAGTTTACAAAGACTGCTTGATAGTCATGGCCAAATACTAGTCCGAACAATTGTTGGTTCACCTACTAGTCGCATCCAGCTCTTCCGACTGGTAAGTCTGGTTGCAAATCCAATTAGTTGGTTCGAATCAGACGACAAATGGCATTTGATTGGTCCTTCAGTTAGCTTCGTTTGCTTGATTCAGGACAGGCGAAGAAGTGCTTTCTGCTCGCCAAACCATCGTGCTGTCTTTTTGGCTTTGTGCCAGACCGTGCTTTTATAACACCCATGTGCATTTCACAGATTCAACGCGGAAAGGCAGTGTCACCAGTTTCAGAGTGTGCTCTTCTTAAATATTCTCCTCCGGAACGCCACTAAACCAGATGAATATCATAAGTCTTGAAAAGAAACACAAATCACTACTATTGTCCGGCATTTTATGAACTTTGACAGCAAATAAGAACCTGTTATCACGAGCTTCTTCCCTAACCTGCATTTGATTTCTAATTCGGCGGTTTTCCGAATGATAGCAATGAACTGACTATTGGAAACAAACGATATCATTTGATACGCGTGTGCGCATAGTGGTTGGTTGCATGGGAAGTTCACTCACCTTAATGCAGCAGCAAATATGACTGATAAAAACAGACCCTTGATTACCGGGATCCCATCGAACAGAGCCATGACCAGATACGGTAAGATCTGATCACTTGCTGTGATCTCACCCGCTGTCAGCGGATCACAACCAACGAAGTACGCATATGCGACCAGACCAGACAGTAATTGGATGACCAGAAACACAGCGTTCAACGGGATGTTCAGAAGTATAGCCCTTTTGAAAGATGAAACCAAACACGTAAGAAACAGAAAGCAGATTGGGGGGGGGGGGGATAATTGGTCCAAACAACACTGGATGCACTTTCATATGAAATGCAGTCCAACTGTTCGAATTTTGGCTGTGAAATGCACAATACGTTCGAAGATTTCTGAAATACCCATCCCGATTTGTGCATCATTTATCACGTGCGACATCTGTTTAGCAGCGGAGAATATGGCGATTCTCGGTCGTCATTCTAAACAACCAAAAGTCTAACAAGAGAACCTACGTTATCCATGCGTAAAACTGAGACAACTTCAACTAGACCCCTCAAATTCTTATGGACAGTAACATGATTCTGTGTTCACCTGACAATTGAAAGCTTTTTTCATACTCTCATCCCAAATGTTCACGGGCATGCTTGATAACATTGAGAAATAACTTATAATCAAAGGGTTTCAGGAAGAGTGTGAAAACTATCCATTTTAGTTCGACCAATCTGAGAGAAGATGAGCATAAAAACAAGCTTGTTTTCAGCAAGTTCATATTCTGGCTAATGCGGTCTTGAACACTTACTGGTTAAAAATGCTTACTCTTGACCACTTGCCCTAGAAATTCCATCCCTTATTTAGTATGTTACTCTGTAACGACATTATTGCTCAATTTCTGTAGCCTTATTACTCAAAATATGAAATTATATAACACGAGCTCACCCACTGCGATCTTGTCACAATAAGCATTAGAAATGAGTTACTGAATTGTTTCTCTGTCTGCACTGTTGCTCATTGGAAAAATGCTCATCTTCAAGCGCATCTATCGTACATGGTTCATCTTCTTAGCATAGCTTTGGCCTCATGGGAAAACAGTCCACATTGAAATTAGTGTTTTAATGCGAGAAACTCGGTGGGTGAAAATCATTTGAGAAGACATTTCTCGCGAAATTTTCTTCAGATCTCACTGACAGTAGCTCAGTATCGTTTGTCTGTTGTATGCTCATCTAGCACATCTCAGTACCGTGTCCTTCTCCGATTCAGTCAGTCAGTCGCATACGTCGACGAATCGATGATAATAAGCTCTTGCCTGCACATTGGAAAACAATCGACACACATCTGTGCCTTTGGTTGAAGAAGGTTTTCTCATGATTTTAACTTATCTTTATGACATCAATTGACAAATACAGATCCCTTCTTTTTAATGCTTCTCACCAAGTTTACAAGAAACGTATGCGACGACTGAGCACTGTTCACAAATTCGATTCATAATATTAACAGTGAAATGTGAAATTCAATGCCCAACCTGTTTCAGTGGCTTTGTGTGGACAGACTAACCACAAGTTTCATCAGTCCTGCCTATCTGTTCCACCGTTTGGTCGAATTTTGGTCAAGTTGATTGTATTATCTCCACGATCTGTTTTTACGAACACACAACGGGTCTGTGTAACCCAATGACTGTCCCATCGGTAATCTAAATACAACGCACAGGAAATACCGCAGAAGCACACTTAAAATTATGATTTATACTGGAACTAACAGGACGTAGCACTTCTTTAAAACTGATATGCTGACGGTGGGATAGCCGGTGCACTCACTTCAAAAGTTCCATACTGATGTAGGGAAAACGAAAGCCAGTTCCATGCCTGACTTACAACGGCTGCCAAATATCTCCCTCAAACGAACTCCCAGGAAAGTCGGAAACCACCTGCAACTCTCTCTCTTTCTCTGTCAGGGTAACTGGGTATCATGAATGTTCCCTGAGGACAACACACGAACATAGAATCTTCAGTGAAGCATCTTTAGGTTCCAAGATGGGTTGATTACTCTTGTGCTGGGAGTAGCCGGTTGTCAGACATTTTAGCAAAACAATAAATGCAGTCATAATACATATTTCTTTCGATACTAAGTAATCATGACAGTTAAGAATCAATAACAAGTCACACTATCATTCGACTGCCGGATAGGCATACGCTGATTCGTGCTGCTTTAGGGCTAATTTTGTGAGGGAAAGGCCAGATATCTTTCTGATCCAGTTCAAGAATATTAGCTCACATTTTGACCAGCAGGAAGGCCAGTAATTTGGGAATCAGCACCATATCGGCTCATTTGGTGATGGTCCGGATCATAATACTAACGAGGACCCGGATCATTCACAGTCTTCTCCGAACCACTCTGAAGGGATCAAACAGCAAATCCTCTCCACGGTTGGAATGACCGCGGTCAGGTTATGCAGACCTATCCGGTGCTGGTAAATACAGTTTACTGAGATAATACAACCAACCTGAACAACATTCAAGCAAATAGTGGGGCAGGCAGATAGGCTTGATGAAACTGGTGAATAATCTGTTAACACAAATGGACTGAAACAGGATCGATATCGAATTCCATATTTCTCTGATGGTATTGTGGATCACACATGGGAACCGTGCTAAATCATTTCAAATTGACGGTATTTTTCTTATGAGGTATACCGGAAAATATTTGCTTACCACTTCACATATTCGGAATCCAGACAGTGGGATAATTCATGAACTAAGATATTGCATTATAGCTGAATGAGGATTTCACATGAATGATCTAACCTTCATAGTGTTGGCCCATTTCATTTACTAATCATGCTGCAGTATCAAAGAATAGCTTTGGCATGAGGATGCAGACAGTTAGACGATGTTGGAAAGTGAGTTTTACCCGTCTCCATTAAGTTCGGAACCTGGGAGTCCAGGCGTATAGGTTCTCTGTGGAGACCGTTTGAGCACCGCCGGCTATTGTGGCACACTCATGGGTGTAACTACTTCAATAAATCCATAAGTAAACTGGAAAGTTGGGAGTGACAACACAATATCACTAGTACACAACAAAACCCGATGTATCCAAAGCATTGCTTGCATCTGGTGGGAGCATCGAGTGAGAAGGGAAGGGGTGTTCCATCGTGTGTCGAGCATGGATAGCTACCCTCTTAACGAAGCGATCACTCTACATCGTCTCCAGTGGCTCAGCCATGTTTTGCGAATACCGGCTGTTCATGTACCTTTCCGTACTCTATTTGAACATGCTGGGCTAGGCTGGAAGAAGCGACGCGGTGGTCGGGCCCTGAATTGGCACAGGCATCAGGACGGGCTTCGGTTGGTGCTTCCCGCCTCTGTGGTTGGGGCCCAAGGGACGAGGATTGCCGTTAGTTGAGGACTTTGAGGGAAATGTATGAGAATGGAAGTCAGCGGCACAACTGCTGTGCGGTCTCTCTGTCTGTCGAACTCTAGTGTCCCGCAAACATAAAAATCCCATTCAGACAAACAAAAAAACAACAGACATCAAATGTGTAAGGTGAAATAAGACAAAATAATCACAGCACATTATTTCTACTCTAATTGTTTCTTTTATTGTGTTCTCCTCCTCATTTCCTATTTCTTTAACTATATATATGTATATATATATATATATATATATATATATATATATATATAGCGCCAAAGACATCCTTTGAATCACTCAACTCAAAATTAGATTACCATGGTCTCAGTGAGAAGTATTCATTTCTAAACAATTTGATTGGAAAAATATATACCTGTGGTTTCTAACTATCATTTGTTGCTCACTTCAGAACTGTACAATCAGAATAATCAGAAGTGAGTAGTTAGTAACCATGCCAACGGTATCAATGGATTGGAAAGTATCGACCGTTGGTTTTGGGGGCTCACCTTCGTGCTGTGATCAGATCACGACAGGCCATGTAACGTTGCACTTGCGTTTGATTGCTCGCGTAAATGCTCAGCACCATGCCCCCACCACCGATGATCAGTGTCCAGAATGAATGTCGAATCCAAGGATTGACTGTGAAACTTCGGGAGGAAAATATGAGAACAGCAGTTTCCAGAATGTACACATTCGATGTAGTGCACACTTCAACATTGGAAATTCGGCTATTATAGAATAAAATGACTACAACTAAGACTCATAAATAATAATAATTCAGAGGTGTGAATTCCCTCGTATATTTTTGAACGACTGTGCAGCTCTCAATCCACGTACTATTGGGAGTTTCATTTATCGTTCTCTGAAAAAACACAACGTATCCGTCTACTACACGATCATTTTACTATTGTGTTTCTGACATTCAACATCCGAACCTCTTCGTCTTCTCTTATCCACCTGCTTCTTTCTCCGAGAAGATTTTTATTTCAAACCTCAGTTTGTAATGACTAAAGGCAACTTGAAGAGATCTAGTCTCAAAGTAATAGCTTCCAGTTCGGTTTCTCAAATGATAACTGACTGAATTGCCGCATCCTAAGGAAGTAATTGTGACCTTTCTCAGCAGAAACTATTTTGTTTTTGTCTGATCAATAACAGCTCTGTTTTCCTTATTTAGTAGCATTTTGCATCCAACCATTGAGTGGACCTACTAAATTGTACCAGTTAGGAATTCATGTTTGTGATAACTTTTGTTTACAATGCCATATAGAAAGAATAATACCATCCTCAGCGTCTTACCTCCCGAATTTTTTGAGGAACAGAATAGGGTAGGGATTTTCAAGATAATGGCGAAAGTGCATTGTAAAGTGCCTTTGCTGTTTAAATTTTACACAAACAGATTGTTCACGTTGTTAATAGTGTTCTCGTTTGCGGATCAGAAGTAGATTAGATACTAAATATAGAAGAATTCCGTAAGGGGTCACAACTATGATTCACTGACAGTCTCTGGTGAATATATCTTACAATTACTTGCGAATAATGTGTGGGATTGATGATACTTTGTTTGAATGAGTGTCCTTTGGACTCCATCTTTCACACAAACCTAAGATCATTAGATCAACCTGAACTAAGAAGCACGAGACTCGAGTTTCTCTGTTGAGGGCCTTTACTTCTGGAAGGGGTTTTTGTTACCACTACGCCACTCCAATCCCGTCAGGGTTGATCCGAATCTTCGAGTTAAGTTTGTTCTCATGCCATTCTCTATCACAGCCATCAAAGCCCTGAAGCTTCGAAGGTTGATCGGGGTTGATCGGATGACATGAGGTTTATACGTGGAAGGTGGAGTTCAAAGGACACTCATCCAGGCAAATTTCTTTGCCAGTTAGTCTCAGTTAACCAAGAGAACAAGAACAAAGCTGTCGTGAGTTGAACTACTGGAAGTTATCAGTAAACAGTTTATACATATGAGGAGGAATGAACACAGGAGTACCGGGTACATATACGTGATGAGCCATATCAACTTCAATACCAGTCGTGTGATTCCAGGAAAATGTGCTCACCCACTCATACCGTGCTTACTTCCAACGTTTTCACGTGTAAGGAATGGGCCGTTGTAAAATCTGGCTTACATTTTGGAACTTTTCCAGGTCAGCAGTCGTGTAGTCCATCCGGCTAAATCGAAATCCGTCTATGAAATCCTAAATGTGTATGAACTTTGTGTTTCTATCAATGTGTTTGGGTTACCACAATGTGAATAAATCTTGTTTCGTTTTCCTTCACAAGCACACATTCTGCCATGGTTGTAGCCGACTGGTATGGAGATACAGAGTTTCATCTGAATTTTGAGCATATTTGCTCGCCACATAAAGTCTGACCACAAGGATTCTTGTCTCAGAACCTAACCACTACTTGCCAGTAATTACAACATACAATTATGCAGTTCAGCTTTGATGCATTCAGGTACGAGAAAAATCCAGCTTGTAATCTGCCCGTATGCACAAGTTTCGACAATACCCACAGTTTATTGTCTACGGTAACATGAAACGTGAAACATTTAAAAATCGAATACCCGAAATGTCTTCTTCCAATCTACTAGTAGTCTTGTTTTATGTAAGACTACAAAGGCAAACATATCGAATCCAAAAGACTCAGGTTGTACCATGTATTCCGGAGCATCCCCATGCATTTGTTTGTTTATTTGTCTACTTCCGTCTTGCTATTTAACAGTAGTGTAGTATTTCCTCGGGTAAACTAAACGCTACCAGCTGAGGACGTGACCGGCATCGGGGAGTGGAGAGGTCAGAAGCCCGCCGTGATTGGCACCATTTGACCACGGCCGATCAGGCATCTTCACTGGTGCATTCGGCAGTCAAAGTGATCATTTATAAGTGGCAGCTTGAACTCTCTCTTGTGAAAAAGCAGTCGTAGTAATAGTAGTAGTATTAGTATTAGTAGTAGTAGTGACAGTAGTGTTATAATCCAGAAGAGTTGCATGGTAGCAGTCCCACATTCAATATCAAGTTTTAGAACAAGACTAGAATCAATGGACCAAAATTAGACAATATGCATAGTCCTCATCACGAAGTGGTAACGCACGCTATGTATACCTGCATTTCGTTTTTATTCCACTCTGATTCTTCCAAGTGAATTTATCACATTGTCATTTGCTTCGTCATCCATAATTCTTGTCGATCATATATCTACTAACGAGTATTACATGACATACTGTAATTATCCACTTGAAAAAATCTAGTTTTACGGGGCTGTCCTCATTTCCTCCTCTGTTCCGGGGTGTTCAACGCTGTTGTTCCTGCTTTCTCCCAATGCAAGTTCGTGGTGGTGTGATCATCAAGTTCACGACTCCTCCAACGATGTGCTCCTCGTGATAAACAACGACCAATGAGCCAAGCTTCGTTTTGAGATGATAATCGCGGAATTTGATTATCATTACTCCGAGCGAGTAGAACTGTTCCACTACTGCCGCACGACACCTCAAAATCGTGCACTATCACCCCATTGCCAATGAGAACCACGCGTTGCAGCATTTCGCAATTATCTAAACGTGAGCAACGCACGGTTCGGTAGTAGACAGGGAGTGATGGGATGCACTGGCGGGGCTGGAATAGCTACGAGCCGGGCCTTCCTAAAAAGTCACGTAGCCTACTGACAGTCGGTTGGGGCGTCGAATCCTAAAACCAGGGCCTCTTCGAGCTGAACTCAGCACTCTACCCCTGAAAAGTCCTCTAAGGACCACCAGCATAAACCGGTCCGACTAGACTAGCGTGAGACTGGCCAGGTCCTCAAAATACTCAAAAAGCTCCGTATACAAACGTCCCTGACTATCTTCAGTCAAGGCCACCAAATCTGATAATCCAGAAGACATGCCGAATAACATTCTGTTTAGAAATCGGACTTTGGAACAAGATGAAGAATAATGGACTACAGATGAACACTCGTTTGCATGTAATATGTATACTGAAAATCGTGAAGCATTACCACAAATGGCACACACCTGTAGTTTAATGAAAGGTCCGTTTTGCTCTTTCAGTAGGAATTTCTCATCCATAATTTGGTTTCGGCATCAATATTTCACATATCTACTCTCAAGTAGTGTGTAATACACTCCCATTCACTTCTATTTTTGATATTATTACTGTCAGTGATAATATTATTTGTATTAGTAATTATAGTAACAGCAGTAGTAATAGTAGCAGTAGTAGCACATACGCGCGCACCTAAACGGCTGCGCTACAATTCTTCTGTCCATTTTCGTTGAAGTTACATTGCTATCATAGTCTTTCACCGCGATGTTGTGCTCATGAAAATATTCAACTCATGATCAATAAAAGACATGCCTACAAATCATGGGCCATAAACTATCAAATGACTTTCATGTGAATTGGAGCCGTCAAGTGGGGAAACGCAGATGAGCCGGATGGCATGCAATTCTTGGTCGCCTAACACCAGATTATGTGATAGTTCCCAGTGTTGTGTATAACAACGTGCGTTACCTGCACAGCAAGCTTCCGGACCTAACTTATACACCCATGGTCAGTGCCTTCCATAATGCATGTGTGGTATGCCTTCAGGAAACCTGACTGGATGCTGACATGGATGATTTTGTAGTTGAACTGGAAAACTATCTACGCTTCCGTCCGGATAGACAGAATCCCATGAAGATAAGAGGTGATGCCGCTGTCACATATATCAATGACAAGTGATGTAGCAAGTCCAGTGTCATTCTTCCCACTCCTTTTATGGAATTGACTGTATATCTGTCCCATGTTATCGTAAATTTTCTTGTTCTGACTATATTCTCATCACGATTGTTTACATGGCACCACAAAGCTCCCAATGTCTAGTTAACTCCTTCCATGATTTATTCCTATCCTTCTTTATACCACTAATTATTGATCAATTTCACATCATTGTAGAAAGCTTTACCCATGTATTTATTTTTTCACTCTCATCTTTTATTCTTAATGATATTCGATTTATCCCAACCAGCTCTGATTCACAGTTGGCTTGCATCCTCACAAATCATCCAGAACTCTTTCCCGTCAGACTTGGTGTATCCCTGGTAACATAAATTATGGTATATTATATTTCCGTCCAAAAATATGCTCAAAACATGTTCAGTTGACCTACACACAAGCTAGACAGATCTGTTTTTATCACGGGGAACTTATCTAAGGAAACCCCGTTGATTGTAAAATCAGTTTCAAAAACAGTTATCCGTGGCTACCGAAACGTCGACAACATATCAACGATTGCGACTACGCTGTGATATTAAACAATAAAATTTTACGAAAACTCTTTACTGTTTAACTGTTCTTTGTTTTTTGCCATCTGGTTACAACACACTTTCAAGCATTCCCCCTCGCTGCATCATCAGACCGAAATCATAAACCACATCTTCAACACTTTCTGTCCTACGAAAACGATTTACTTCCATCTCGAAAGAGTGGTCTCACCCCAACTACAACTACTGCCAAGGAAGAAATAATTAACCTACAAAAGGAGCAACCCATCTGAACTCAGTAGACTATCGGGCTTGATCAAAAAAGAAATCAAACTAATGGATTTTATATTCTCTCATCTGGTTCTGCACTCCAGGAATATCAGAGATAGACGGCAGGGGAACAACCTACTCTGTGGTTAGAAGAAAAGTCTCTACCCTGAATTCTCATTTTATTCGCTATTCGAAGGACCTCCTGCCAGATTTCCATCAGGCTAACAATTGGGAAATTGAAAAATTCTCCAGCAGGTAAGTTTTCAAGTCCACCAAGTTATCCAAAGCTTCTGAATCGGATGGTCTACCTCCGGCAGCACTGAAATATTCCTAAGTTACTGACAACTTTTATCGACAACTCACTTGGATCGTTCTCAATTCCTGATCATTGGTGTCTTGTCACAATTATTCCCTTACCAAAAGGGTCGAGTAACCGTGTGAGGACCAAGAAGTTCCGCCCAATTACACTTCCCTCGTCAGTGTTGAAACTTATTGAACTTGCTGTAATTCAGTACCTTCAGAACGCTGTTAGAAGTCTCACTGACAAATACCAGCTTGCGTGTAAACCGAGGCCTTCCACAATTGATTCAGTAGCGCGCGTAGTCCATTTGATTGCAAAATCCTTGAATAATTCATGCAAGTCTGTTAGGCGTGCCTTTCTGGATCACACATGTACGTTCAACAGTGAGCTATGTCTCGTGAATCTCAAAAATTGGAATCAACCCACAAACTTTCCTTACTGGGTGAAAGACTACTTCTCGGGAAGAACATGATACACCAAAGTTGGAAGAAAGGTATCCAAACATTTCCTTAGCAGTGCTGGTGTTTTTCAAGAAGTTTTTCTCTCCATACCTATTTACTACTTAAATTTGCGGCCAAACGGTAACCCACTCAGCTCGTCTATTCAAGTATGCTGATAACATTGTTGTGGCTTGGTCTGTTACCCAGCAGTCTGATTTAGATAAGTCTCATGAAAATCTTGCACACATCCAAAACTCTTCTGAGCGGTCTGGTCTTCTGTTAAACAGCGTTAAATTTCTAGAGTGCATTTTTCCACTTTGCGATCAGGTTTTATAAAAGACAGTATCACCAATAACTCTACTGCTCTTGCACTTGTGAACCACGTGAAATAACTCCGTGTAACTTCACAAAAGAACTTGCACTGGTCTTTACATATGAAGAAGATTGTTGGAAAGTTGCTTAGATTGTTTTTTCGAGTTCGTAATCTTCGACAGTTCAGTGCTACACAGTCTTTGATTTGTTTTTTCGCGCACAAGTGTATATTTCCCATTGTTCTATATTGTCTTCCAGTAATTTTTCCTGGTTTGTTGATAAAAGGACTGCATCACTCTTCGTTGAGGTCTGTGCATCATCAGTCTTGTTTCTGGTGTAGTCTTAGGCGGCCTTATATCGAAGCACATAATAGCATCTATTTCATTTGATGGAAAGATCGTTGCAGATTGTTCACACTCATTGCATTGCTATCTTTCTCTGAGCCAGTCACACCAGTCGACCCGTCCCTTGTTTCGACTATTTCCTTCAAAACTATCGCTGTACAAAACTTCTGTGATTCTACTATTTGCGGCTGTTTTAACCGAAAGTAATGAACTGTTAACCCTTTTTGTCGCGAAAAATTTTGCCACGTTTTATTCTCAATAGATGAAAAGTACCGTAAAAATGTGTTCAATCCAGTGCGGTAGTGCCAACAATGGTGTGGTATTAGCCACAGCAACAGAATCGCTCGTCCGGAAATTGACAGAATCAATCAACCATTACAGTAACGCTTATTTGCATAACATCTGTCCAGTCCACCTGGAAACGGGCACTTTTCAATCAAAGGATGATATCACGTGGTTTACATGCCCTCCGTCACCTAATTGCATTCGGTTCGTCTGACGTAGTCGCGTTCTCTGTCAACCCCTATTGTCCATAAAAGTGTTGCGAGTAACCAACTACTTACTCATTCAGTAAGTAGCGTGTGCATTCCACCACACTCCTTTTCCTCCCTGATAAAGAAACGATCCGTGTTCTGTGTATTCTCTCCAGATCCTCCTCCACTCTGGGTTTCATTCATTCAACCTGATCCGTTGGGGTGATCTCATCGAGCCGAAAACCCTCACCGTGACGTGCACTGTTCGGGTTCATCATTGCCAACGCCGTAGCTCACACAGGTGCACATAAAGTTTTCCTTGAAAGCATCCTATCTTACAAACCAGGTGACGGGCTTCCAAGATGGAATACGGCCCTCTTGATTTAGGCAAAAGCTTCTGCGATCCAGAGCCGTCATTCAGCCTCCCAAAGCGCTGTTTGTATTTTACCCGAGTACCCATGGCGAACAAGTCTGGTTCAATTGTATTTCGCATAAGGGAGGCTTGCCTTGAGCTCCATTCCTTTGACTCCCATATGATAGCCAAACATTCCATTTCAGCTGTGGAGTATTTTCTCTCAGCTGGCGTAAGCACTCTTCTTGCGTATCCCACTACACTACTCATCTGTTTTAGCACTGCTCCTCTACCTCCATCGCTGGCATCTGTACTGACTGTGGACGGCTTCCCAACGACCGGCAGCTGTAACGTAAGATGTTCGTCCGAAATTGCGCGTTGTATTTGACAAAAAGTGTGAGGCTACTCCGGTCCTAGAAATTACTTCAGTTAGGGAATTTTCTCGGGAAGAGGTTGTAGTTCTCCATTGCCAACCTTGTGGTCCAGAAGAGTAACCATCCGTTTTCCTATTTTGGATTTTTGATCCGTTTATTCTCAGTCTCAACTCATTCACGGACCTCAGCAGGTTTTTCAAATGTACAAGACTTCTTTCAACTTCCGACTGTAGATTACCATATCATCTCAGTAGACAGCAAAGTTTGTTAGTTCCGCTAACAATTCAAGCATTAGCAAACGAAAGTTAAACGGTGCTCCTGATAAACCGAATGGCATCCTTAGAAAACGGTTTTGCTTGTCCCCGACTGTGAATGCTGTTTTAATGCAATCCTCCGTCATTATTGGAACTTGACAGTATCCCGAAAGCAGGTTGGTCACCAAAAATATGGTGGTTCTGTGCAGTTTATCGAATATCTCTGCTACAGAAGTCACCGGCCGCGGCTCGTGCATTGCTGTATCGTTTACATGTCGAAAATCAACACAAAACCTGAATTTCCTACTAGGCTTTCTCACCAGGAGCATAGGCGAGTTTAACGAGCTCCGCACTTCTTCGATAACTTATCCTTCCAGCATATTGTCTACTTGTGGTTTTACTTGGTCCTCCAGATGGACGGGAATATAACAAGGCCCATATGATCGGAAAGCTCCAGGCTTTGTAGGTATTTCATGTTCCACCCAGTCACAAAATCCGTGTGGGTCCTCATCTGTCGTAAACAGCTCAGTGAATTCTCTCATGGTCGGTTGAAACTCCGGGTTCACATTGCTACATATTTCACTTGCAATAGACTCACACATCTGCTTGGATGATTGGCGAACAATTGGTATTGAGCCAAACTTTGTGTTCAACCAATATTATTTTAGATCGATCACTGCATTCAGTGTCCGCAATAGATTGGTACCCAGTATTGTTCGGTTGATGTCGCGCGATATTACGACTCATGCATCAAGGTTCTATCGTTTATTCTAATCATCCTTTGTGCCATTCCGTCTATGTTCAGTGTGTGTCCTCCGACCGTCCTGACTTTCACGGTATATGAATGCACTTCTTTACCTGGCAAGCTCTTAACCAACGAAACCACCGCATCCGTATCTATCAAGCAGACTACATTACACCCATTATTCTCGAATTGTGACCGTATAGCTTCACGATCTACTGCTCCGATAGCGATCTGGTTTCTAAAACACCGGAAATGGGAGTTCAGATCTTTATTTCTTGCATCGTGCTGTTGGCATTTGTGACACTGAAGTCAAAAAGGACCCAATTTTCTACAGTGGAAACATCGAGCTTGATTCGGTTTTCTTGCAGTCACCGATTCCTCTCTTCATTTGAAAAGCCATTAATGATATTTCCACAATGCACTCATTCTCCAGTCTTGGGTCTTCTCCGTTATCCACACTTGCCACCGTCGTGTTGAGATCGGGTAATTCAAAGACGGCCCCCGTCAACTGCAAAATATCCATGTTGTGACCGACGCGGACGATGCACATTCAGCCTTACATAGGCTCTGGCAAGATGTCCACAAAGCAGTCCGTCAACAGCTCAGTGCGTGCCTCTTTGTCCAGTGTGGGTAAGGCACGGTCCAACAGTGAACGGAGTGCTACAGCACGCACCAGTGGGTCCGAATCAACTTCCAGATAGGCCGCCGCGAATAGCCGCATCGCCTCCTGACGGTCTGCCTGGGGGTCGAATTCCGCGATCACGGTGTCCTTCGTGGTGACCCACTTCATCTTTTCCGGGTTCCTTCTAGCCACATCCAGCACCAATCAGGCTCTGCCTTCGAGGAGCTCTCGAAGTGCCATCAACTAACCCGGGCCTGACCGAATCCCCGTCTGCTCCATCACGTCCTCAAAGTTTCCCAGGAAGCTCCATAAATCTCCGTCTCCGATGGGCTGCGGCCACGGGATCTTCATCCTGATGACGGCACCAGTTTTTATAATCCATAAGATGTGCCCGATAGAAAAACTGTTTTATTGGAAGTATCTTTCTCGGACATTGACAAAATAGAGAGAAAAGCAAAAGTAGTAGTAGTGTTATGATCCACAAGAAGTGTCCAGGTAATAGGTCGTTGAATAGGAATTACTTTTTCAGAAATTATCAAAACTAATCACATGGGATGACAATGTTTATTTGCATTCCAGTGGTCCAATCCATTGGAAGGCAGTTGTTTTCTAGTCGAAAGATGCAACCAGTTGGTTCATATGCTTTCTTTTGCCTTATTACGTCTGTTCCTCTGATAGCTGCGTTCGTTGTTAATCCACACTGTCCATAGTTCCGTTTTCAGCAATCAACTACCTGTTAGGTCGTATATACACCCCAAAACAGTAGTAATAGCAGTAGTAGTAGTAGTAGTAGTAGTAGTAGTAGTAGTAGTAGTAGTAGTAGTAGTAGTAGTAGTAGTAGTAGTAGTAGTAGTATTGGCAGTAGTAGTGGTGTCTGTTCTGGTTGTTGTTGTTGTTGCTGTTGTAAACAATGAAGTGAACATCATCCGATTCGGACAAATAGCAATAATGTAGAATAACTTAAAAGTGTGTGTCGCTGCACGACGTTGATTAGATTTAGTGTTTATGAAGGAATCAATCACAAATCTCTATTCTTTGAACGCAGTATCTCGGGAACATGGTCCAACTCGGATGGGACCACTAGCTCTGGAAACCTTGTTTCCTCAGAATATTAGTAATGGGACCCGAGAGGATTCCCAGTTTGCTGGAGACCGTTCGAACGAAAATGGCTTGTTCCATGGTCAAGATAAAATTCTTTGTACGTTTTGCTAAGACCGAGATCCTCTATGCTCTACATAGGTAGATCGACTATATCGGAGACCGACTTAGTCATGTGCACACAAAAGTGGAAAAATGAAAATCAACCATCACACTGACCAAAGAGTAATCTCTATAGCCAGGTCAAGTGTCAAGCAAACATTAGGTTTCATCTGGGCGAGCGTCGTATTTCTGGCTGACCTCACTCAATTTGGTTTCCTAACTCACCGTCCTGAGCAGTACACACACACACACACACACACACACACGCACACAACCCTCGTGGTGTCTTGTAAATCATTTAAGTAGCTGGTCAAATTTGATTCATATTATCTGCCTTTATTCACACTCGGTGAGTGTCGGCGTAAGCATTCGATTACCCTCCCAAATTAGTGCGTCACGTGGTATTATGTGTGCGTGTGTGTGTATGGAGTGCAGCACGGTGAATACAGATGTTTACCCGAGTGTGGCCAACAAGTGACGAAAGCACTGCTTTACCTCTTATCAATAATTCAGACCTCCCCGCGGTGTCCACAGGCTTTGTGAATATACCATAGTTTAGTTCCAAACATTGAATTGCTCGGTGGAGATCGAATTGTCAAACTTACTACTGCAATTTCACCTAGTAAGCAGATAATCGCTGGAAAAATAGTTTAACGAAAGAACAGTTGGGAGTTGCGTTTTGTCTATGCTGCGTCATCCACCGTTTTATTGAAACACCAATTAAGCCGTGGTTTCTTATACGATTTTATTCAAAGATTCGTCTATCAGTATTCGGGAGATAAGGGTGTTTATGATGACCGTTGTGATTTTCAACAAAGGAGTGTCAACTTCGGGGAAATAATCAGTTTTATTCACTAATCGGAAAAGTGAATGCCTCAATAAAATAGAAAGAAACACATGATAACACTGGTTTGATGCAACGAGTGAAATGAAAGCAGAACTATCACGTCTTTAAACCGTCACCGACAAGTATTCCTCTGGGAACCATGAGATCTCTTATTACGATGACTGACACCACATATGTACTTTGCTTGCGCATTAGATTTTTGGCTAATATTCGACTGAACCACTTCCGTCCCAATTCAGAGCATGAGCTAACACACTTCCCCTGTACCCGAGAGGCAAGGTGGGAAAATATTTTCTTATCGGACGAAGAATCACTGAAAACGACCCCAACTTCTGCCTACTACAGCCTCGGGAGTTTCTATCTGATAATGTACACAAAACTAAAACATTTCCCGCACTTATGGACATTTCGGTGAGCACTTGTGTGATTTGTTTTTGGACTAAATTGTTGACTTACAGTAAAAATAACAGCTTCCAACGTCGAAAGACTCACTCAATCACATGAGACTAAGGTCTGAATAACAAATTCAAGTTTTCTCGGATGCAGTTATGTTATTGTTCCGAGTTTTATTCTTATCGTGTCTCTTAGAGACAGGGTGATGCGTCAACTGTTGTTAACTGTCTTCTCTTTGATTCCAGATGTAAAACTCGAAATCTGACATGATTCTTTTAGTTCTACTGTACAAGAGAAATCTTGGCCTGAAAAGCGCCTCTTGGGTATCAATAGCTATATCATTATCGGCCAAGACCTTCAATTATTACTTGTAGTAATATCACTACGTCCGGAGATCGAATAAACGTGAACTTACTTTTCTCCATTATTCTTTGGACAAGTTCGTGAACAAAACCTCAGATGAGGCAGCAAGGACAAAACAACATCCTCAGCTGTTACTTCGTGCACTTTCAGTTTTATGGCACTAATTTGTCTACTAAGTATGACTTCAGTAATAAAACTGACAATTAGATCGCCCTGGGATGATTCCATGACTTTCTGTGTGCACTTCAGCTGTCTGATCCTTGTTGAAAATCATCACCAGTGCATATCCATTGAGCTGCTACTGAAACTCGAACCTCGGATGAACAATTGTTAATCTAACACCTAACCATTGCATATTCAGATAAGCTCTCCACAGTTTATCGACAGCAACACTGCATGAAATAGTGAGCGCCTTTCATCTCCACAATCAAAAATAGTCAATCAGAGTCCTTGATAGATCATCCTCATCATTGATCACACTGGTGACATAGCACATTTGACAAGTCAGTATTTAATAATCATATGGGGTCCCAGTTGAATTTACCTTGGTTATAACGATTCTGTCATGAGCCTGGCCCGTATCCGATTAACTGTTGCTATCTTATCACTGTTATTGATTAGAAACCCGTGTTGGGTAAAGTCAGAGGTTGAACTAAGACTTCGGCTGTACAGGGATTGGAAGGGATTGTGTTTTCGGTCACGGAAATAGACCACTCCTTATCGACTTCCTTCAGGTCTCAATCTGTTTGGTCTTATTAATTATTCAATAATCCCTATTGCCTCTCTCGCCGTACTTTCAGCTTAAAATACGCCTACGGACTTGAATTTTATTCCTTCCATTTTTCAAATAACAGCTGGGTATTTGGAAGATATCTAATCTAAAAACGAACTTGCTATGAAAAGTACATCTGTTTACTCAGTCGTTGGAAGGCAGACAGATCCTCTGGTGGAAACGCGAATGCAAATAACTTCACAATGCGTCGTCCGCTACTCAAATATTTTAAGCAGTTAGTGGTCATTTTATGATAGAAAACACCAATTACTCCCGTGAAGCCGAGTGAGTCCAATACGAACAAGAGCTCATGAATAGATGAGATCTTGTCAAAACAGAACGCGACTGTGTAACTTTGACTCCGTCTCACATACTGTGCTCAATCAGAAATTTCGTGGGGTCTATTTCAACTCAGCAGATCCCGTTCTTAGAGTTCACGAGCGAGTATGACTTATCCGAAATGTTCAAGCTTGACTGAACTGGAAAAACTGCTCTGCATAGTGGTTCACTGAAGCCATTGCTGAAATTTATTGATTGTTGCAGAGTCAGTCGTGTTTTTCCCAAGGTTTATTAAGCGAAAGGGAAGTAGGAAGCTTTTCCTTTCGGAGATGTATCTATGAGACCTCAACAGAAAAATAGTAGTAGTAGTAGTAGTAGTAGTAGTAGTAGTAGTAGTAGTAGTAGTAGTAGTAGTAGTAGTAGTAGTAGTAGTAGTAGTAGTAGTAGTAGTAGTAGTAGTAGTGGTAGTAGTAATAACGGTAGTAGTACTGTGATGGAGTGTACATACCACTTAATGAATAGGGTAGCACTTGATCACTCAAAATATGGACAGTTGTGGATCAACAACGAACGCGGCTGTCACAGGCTAGGCACCTCTTCTAGACCATAACTGTAGCAGCACCATTGGTGCTTGTGCTTTTAGTAACATTTATGATGACATTACCTGTGTATCAAAGTGTGAAACACTCCTAACCAACTTGTGTTCTATTGGTTAATGGTCATAATATTTTATCTTTGAAACTACAGTGCAGATTTGGATGTCCACAGAACAAGAACAGTCAAATCAAGATTGAAGTGAAGTATTCAGTCACATTCATCTGTTCTTCTGGAATAGAATATCAAACACAGATTCCACGATCGTCACCTCATAAAACCAGTTCAATGCATCCCAGTTATACAATTATTTTCCAAAGCGATCTCTTAAGTAAGCGCTGACATGCATGGTGACACATTCAGGAGTTTATCAATCCTGACATATCCATGTGTGGATATCGGTATTCTACAAAGCAGAACAGAGGAATGTAGTAGCACTTGAAATTATTTCACGTCAAGCCAAAGAAAAGACATCCTACGAGTTCAGAATCACATATCAAGGGTGAGTGAGTAAACTAACAATCAGGATAAGCAGTATTTAAGTGTTCCATCCACAGATATCATCCAAAAACACCTTTTGGTCTTATACATTATTGGTTAGTTTCATTCTTCGGTGTTGCGCGTTCTAAACAAGCAGGCTTCCCATGACAAAACAGTTACATTGTCCGAATTCGAAACCAATCACCAACAGTTAAGGTTCACAACCAAATGTAAATTTTACTCTTGGCTTATCACTGATTTGGGACCAATGGGATTTTATGTGGCTCACCATTGCTTTTGCACACGGATTCCTTTTCGTTTACTTGCTGTTTTCTCGATTCTTCCTTCTTTCTTTTTTGTTTGGTAACACGTTCTCGATTGAGTAGAACCATAGGGGAGTAACGAAAACGAGGTTGATGGCTGCATAACTGACACTGTACACTAAGACACAGTCTGATTTATGTTGATTTCCTGTCTAACTGTTGCTCACGGACATTGCCTTGCTCTGAAATACAGAATATTTCACGATCGAGTCGGAACACAGAGCTTAAACCAGTAATTGTTAGTTTCGTTCTCAACATACTACTTAGATTACCCATCGTTTCGCACCGGTAAACATCTATTTCCAATTTTTTTATTCAGCAAGAGACGCTTGGGCAATCGTATACGTTCATGCTTCTTCCTACAACGCAACAAATGAATGCACAAAACAGCTATCCTCCCATGTTGTATTCGGTAACATTTCGAGCACACAAGAGAAATTTCCATAATCACATTGATGATTGTCATGTGGTCACTCACGTGAAACTTTGCAATCGATCACCAGATAGTGCAATTTCCCACAATCTTTCGGGACCGCCAACACGGATGATGCCCAGAATTACGACAAGCAGCATACCCAAGGACAGAATGACAAGCTGAATGACATCAGTCCACACGACTGCTCGAAGACCACCCTACGCTCGGTGTACAAGAAAAGATAGAGACAAATAAATCCGGTTGCATTAGATGCAGAACTGTGTGCCGCATCGTGGATTAAAAGTACGGAATCTCATTGTGCACTTGAAAATCCTTTCCTCAGTAGTATTCGTTTCAGTTTGCATAGATAATGTTTGAGCAGGCTATCCTCTATGTATAATCTGACTATAATCGGAGAAATTCTCTCCAAAGTAGGTTAACAAATAACTGTCTCATCGTTCCACCCGGAATTAGGCACAAAATTAGATTATACCCTGCAAAATTTTACACTTTTCTCGCAGCAGTCACAACGCGATCTTCAAAAATGATTTGAAGAACATAAAACAGTAATAAGTTTTAGCCGTACCAATAGTCCCATAGAACACATGCACAATAAGGAATATTAGCAAACGAGTTCAATTTTAATCAACCTGAAACATGCCAGCAAATCCCATTTTATATGACCATTGTCAGAACAAAATGGAACATCAAATGGTGCAGTTGGATTTCTGTTAATTTAGTTACGCATTTACTCATGAGTGCATTGGAAGTAGTATAACCCACAGCTATAGAGAATCACTGCCCTAAGAAGGATGACTGACAACCAGACCCCGAGACTTCGAGTGCTGGAAAACCACATAAGATCCCAATAGGTCAAATGCGGTAACGAACCGGACGACAGTGGTGATTAATGTCTACCACCACATGACAGGTTGAGAAGACGAAAGAACGAGGTTTCTCAGCACGTGGTGAATTCGGCTGAGACTTTTACGGTTCGGAACACTACAGACAGTCAGTGGTAATAAAGAAAAACAACAGGAGTCTGAAGTTTATCGCCGAGTTCGCTGAGACGAAGTCTACAGGGGAATTTATCGAAAGATGTGTCGGAAACTACCAACATCTACTAACCTAAAGGAAATCGTTGTGCAGATACCCCATCGAGATCACTCAGACGTTATGTACTCAATCCACTTTATGCGAGGAAATCCACTTAGGAATAGGAGTACATTTGGTTGATAGATAAGAACTGACTGTCACGAAACATCAAAAATACTGAGGGACAATGTTTTTTCAGATAGTCTTGAGGCACACGAACAACACGACGGAATTTCCGTCAACGTTTCAAAATCCAGGCTTTACTCTCCCGGGTACTAAAAGATCCGGAGAAGCACGCCCATGATGACTTTTCTGTGTCGCGTTGACAATCGGACTTACGTTCTTTTGTATCGTTACCAGGGTCGTCATCAGTTGTGAAAAAAATGAAACAAAGCTTGGTAGAATAACGAGTCAATAACATGATCTGGTACCAAGATCAGCTAACTCAATTGAAAACTCAAATATTACTTGTCTATCACTGCCAAAAATGAATGGAGTGTACGAATTTTCGAATGGATAACATCGAGAAGCTATCCAATAGCTCCTGAATAATTGGAAAGTATTGTCATGAAAACCGAACGAAGACGCCAGATGGGTTCTACCAAAACAAGACCACCATAACGAGAAAGTGAATACTATTTTAGCTAATCATGGAGAACCCACTTGCTAGCATGACGAGAAAGACAAGACGAAAAAAACTGAGACCGAGTTGACAGGAATTCTAAAACCCTTTCAGTCAAATAACTTCATTCCCAAAACGCTCCTTGATAAGCTTGTAAATTGTGGCTTCTCAGCAATCATAATTAGGAGTCAGTGGAAAACGAACGTGGTTGCCACCTTGTATAGCTCTGAAAATGAAATTCATAAATAATCTTTCTACCTTTCTCACAGCAAATCTACCAAATGGGCTAGTTTGCAGATGTCGGTATTATGTTATTATCCGGCTTCATTCTCGCGTAGCTTACAAATACCGGCCGTGTTCTTTATTGATAAAGTGAACAGTCGTTATTATATGATGAAACACTTCAATGATACTTCTGAGTAGTAGCTACGTTGATTCTGACAATCAGTCAGAATACGGTTGAGACAGCCACTTCGTAGGCTTTGATGTCATATCCAACAATATTTTGCCATGCAAAACTGAATCATTTATGTGATTTTGCGCTGAGCATGTATTCTATCCGAAGAAGCGCTAAAAATGCCCACTTTCTCAAAAGAGACATATTGAGCCAGTCGATTGTTTGCCGTATATCACATATCTTTTCGCATTCTATACGGATCCAATGCTATTCGTTGTACGGTGTGCCTGACTAGCAATCGCACATTTCAACCAGTGATTTTCTCAGTTTGCGATACGAGAATGTGCATACGGTCGTGGTCAAAATGTACCGTAAACAATTCATATTGTGGTCACATAAAACACAAGTTTATTGTGTTTTCTGAAAACAGTTTGTGTCTGGAAAAACACAGTAGTGCACGTAAAGTTCACAACGGTCATGCTGGACGCGATTTGCATAGTGTAACAGCTGTTCCCCTTGTATTTTTCAGTAGTCACTTTGGTTTGCCCAAATAATCTTCAGTTTGTACACGTCTAGCATAATTCTAGGAAGTAACACAAAGCTCAGATTGAAAATGCATCGGTATTGTGGTTGTTAGACGAATTGACAGACAACAACCGGACAGACAGATAGACCAGTAGGTTAGCAGAAAGACGAGTGGACGGACAAAGGATAACAGTGTGTTACTATACCAAGTCTTTTCCTGATAGGTCAAATTTGCTATGCTGTTATTCACGAAATTTCATACATTTAAAAATGGTCCAATTTATTAGAGACTTCTTTCAAGATTTCCTTCAACTGGTTCTCTTACATCTAAACATCTCTCACTATTTTTACGTCTTTATTACTCTGAACAAATGTAAACAAGGGTGAATTTCGAAATATCCATTGGTATCGGCATTCAAATCGACATGCTATTTTGGCGAAATTACAACACATGTCGCATTGTCACATATTTCCCAGTGATCATAGTCGACTAGAACTGACTGCGAACTGAATAATTGATTCTCGTATTGCTATTGGTGTCTAGACCAGGAAATATCATATGCTTGCGTCTTGAAATTTTTCAAATTACTACAAGCTTGTAAATAATGACCCCGTTTTATAGAAGTTTTCAATGAGGTGGGAAAAATAAGCATCCGGAACATTTGGTGAGATTTCTGTACTACTGCATTAGTTCAATTAAAGATATTTCGATAATGTTGCAACATAAAGTGATTCTGAACTGGAATTCACTGCGAAACTCAGGTGTTCAATTCTAGTGGAATTAGAGTTTCATAGATTCGGATGTGAATAGTCAGCAGCTGCTTAAACACCGTGAAGTAGACACAATGACAGCTAATTACAATCATGAATGAAGGAAATGTTCACTAAAGCCTATTTTCCGGTGCTTTCGTGGGAGTGTTCGAGGTTGTAGGGAATCTTGCGGAATAGGTAGGAACTGTCTGGGATTTGTAGGCAAAGGACCTAGTACAAGATGAGAAAACACACTGACTAAGATCCGGATCAGCCTAATTACCGACAGTTCTGGTAAGCTGGTGATGTGTTCAGAAGAAATGTTCTCCAGCTTGAGGCTGATAGTTAAAACTGCACAGTTAACAAACTTCGACCCATTGCTACAATAACCTGAATGCAGTGAAACTGATGATAAAGCCTTCAGAGAGTATAAATCAAATCACAGATTTCAGGATCACGAAAACAACGTATTCCTGTACTATTTATATGAGTACATGTGGAAGTTTCGAGATTTCTAGTAAAATTTGAGAGTTGCTCTGTGCTCCTGTTTGACGGGGGTTTGTCCCACATGCTTCTCAATCATTCAAGACGAAAAAACAGCAGCCCACCTGCAGAACTCTGTCCAAAGACCAGCATCTCCCAACGGCAAATGGACCTAAGAGTTGCAGGACCAAATACATTTGCAATATCTCTGAAAGTCGTTTTTTACTAGTTGCTCGTGAATGAGTGCATTGGAAAGGGTTTGTCCCATAGAGAAAATGACCCATTGTCCTAAGAGGCATAACCAGAAACCAGACTCTGAGACCTGGAGTGATTAACCACTTAAGGTCTCAATAGGTCAGGTTTGGTAACGAGCCGGATGACAGTGGGGATTACTGTCTGCCATCAAAAGTATCAGAGGTGGTAACTAAACGTCCTAAACCCCTCAGCCACCACCGATCTCTTATTCTTGTCGCACCTCTGTGTAATAATTTAGCGTCCATGTTACCAATCAAGAGTTTGTGCAATCAAGCAAACTCAGCCACAAACACCTGCAATTCTCTATTCCGTTACCTCGTGGTTCAATTCTTGCCCTCAAAGTTTGAGGCGGTTGCCTGTATTAAGTCATGTTCTTATTTGCCTTGTTCACCACCCCCTTAGAAGGATATTCAAAAAAGGTACTTCGAATCTGACCGACGGAAAATCATTCATAATGCAGTCGAATACACACCACAGAATTCTTGGCACCACCCATGTTTCTTGCACGGAACTCTGCGACAAGATACAGGGAAATAACATAGGGATGTGTGAGTATGGGGATTTTGTGATCTCCGTTTGGAAGTGATCTGCTTTCGACCTGAGTGTTCTTTATTTGAACAACCCGGAAGAAACTACTGGAGTGTTTGTGTATGTATATATATAATGTTCGTTTGTTCCTCCTATAAAATCTCAGAAAGTTCTTCACCGATTGCTCTGGAATTTAGATACAGGGTTGCATCCGAATACATGTGTGACTTATCTACCTACTGAACGTTTTGTAGTTGTCTGTTATCGACAATGCTCACATAACAACTTCCACCGATCCAGCTTTCTCGCAGGTGCCTGCTTGCGCACGTGAATCCAGCTTTCAGATGTGACCGGGTCACGGTAAGTTTTCACACATATCCATTCACGTTTGACACTGCTTCCATGAACCTTTGTCGTTACACTCCGTCACGTGCACACGCATGATCATCGATTTCCTCTCCGTGGAAATATGATGCACGCACGCGCACACCACAAGTACCCACTGGTTGGTTCATCCCGGACACTGGTTCACGCACGCACGCACGCACGCACGCACGCACGCACGCACGCACGCCCGCTCGTGTCCACGTGTTTGTTCACTCGACATGAACTTACTACCGGACAATCTGGCATCTGTCCTATGATTATACATACGTAGTCCCAGGCCCAGACAAACACAGATCCGTAGACCTCGAACTGTGATTATACCAACCAATCAGCTTCACGTGTCCCGTTGTATGTTCATAGGTTCACGATTCCCTCAATCGCATTACATTGCATTCAGACGGTTTGATCGGTATGTTACTCAGAAACTTGGAGATATTTGAGTGTACTTTTTTCTGGTGTATATAATAATGCTTATCAATCACAGTACAGCGTTCATATTGGTTGGAGATTTGTGCTCAAAAATAGCGAACAAAGTTCTCAGTCTATTGGGAATGCTATGACCAAATCGATCTGCTGCCGTTCCTTCGTTCGATGTAGAAAGGCGACGTGAACCAAACTACAACACGGTTGATCTTTTGTCGCATGCGCAATCAAATGTTCCTAAGCTAACGTTTGAACAAGATGGCATTTACGATCAGATAAAGCCAATTATCAATAATGGGGTTGGAAAAATCTTCTTAGACGAGTCAGGAGTACCTGATAGAACATTCCTAGTTAGATTGTTTCTGACAGCAATTCCATTCCAAAATGACATGATATGATTCATCATGCAGCTTGAACGCTCAACTCACCTTTGAAAACCATGGAAGCACTGTTTGACTGTTTCATCCTTGTTGGGAATCATCAGCAGTGCACATCCACCGAGCCCCCACGCTGACTCGAACCCGGGGTGAACGATTGTGAATCGAACACCTTAACCGCAAGGCTATCCGGGCTGGCTCTCATCGGTTTGTTGAACATCTACACTACATGATATAGCACCCTTCCGTCACTGGCTTTGAACGGTAACAACCCACTTCCCACACAGCGATCGACTCCTATGATGGATGACTTCTCTGTAGGGGCCTAAGTACAACGAAGGCATTCCGTTATGAACAACCTACAGAGCTTGGTTACTGTTTGCAATTGAGTTGTAGAAGATTAGATTTGTATATAATATGACTCATCATGCAGCTTGAACGCTCAACTCACCATTGAATGATGAATCATACTATATACAAATCTAATATCCTACTACTCAATTGCAAAATGACATAGCCTGAGCTCGCGTCGTCCGGAATAGCTGAGACATTGCTATCAGGTGAAAGAACTACTCATTCCGCTTTGAAAAGCAAGCCATGGAAACCCTCATTGTGCAAGTTTTCTGAAGTATACGGTGTGGGAGAAGTATTGCGGAAATGCAAACTTATTGTTTAGGATGACTGGATCAATAGGTGCAGTCACTAAAATCTTTGCTTGGAAAAACCAGACCATTTGGGAAAGAAATAATATTGCTTGCCGGAGATTTCAGGCGAACCTTATCTGTAATTTCTCGATCGACACCAGCGGACGAAATAAATGCTTGCCTGAAATGCTCTACTTTGTTGCGATACGCAAATATGTTAAAATTAACTACAAATACGCATGTCCAACTGCAAAACGATCAATCAGCTGAGATCTGTGCACATCATTTTTGGAAATTGGGAACGGAAAGGTGCCGACCGACCTGACCTCAGGACGAATTTCATTGCCTCATAATTTCCACAACTTAGTGATATCGAAAGAAAGAATTGGATAAAAAAGTGTTTCCCAATATTCAAAAGAATTGTAAGAATTATGATTGGTTGGAAGAACAAGCTATTCTTGAGGTCAAGGACAAAAAACGTCTACGAACTCAACAATATTATACAAGTCCGTCAATACTGTTGTGGAAGCAGATTAGGCAGTCATCTATCCAACTGAACTTTTGCATTCACTCGATCTGTCAGGGATGCTACTGCACACGCTGCAAGTGAAAATTGACATGTCCGTTATCATGTTGCGAAATACCAACCAGCCACGGCTTTGCAACAGCACCAGGCTTGCAGTAGAAAATTAATAAACAACGTCGTTGAAGCAACAATCTTGACAGGACATTTCAAAGGTGAAGATGTCCTCATTCCCCGCATTCCAATGGTTCCAGAGGAGATGCCATTTCAATTTAAGAGATTACAATTCCCAGCTTCATTGGTTTTTGTAATCACAATTAAAGAAGCTCAGAACCAATCTTTAGAATTGTGTAGTTTCGATCTAGACACGGATTGTGTCTCACATGGACAATTGTATGTTACGTGTTCTAGAGTCGGCAAATCAAACAATCTCTATGTCCGCACAGAAAATTGAACAACAAACGATATTGTTCACCCACAGGCACTGTGAAATTATACACATTAGAAATGTATGCTTTCTCTTTTTATCTTTTGCTATTATTCAGACTGAGCCACAGCAAAGCGTAGGCGGGTACAGCAATCAGTATATATATATATATATATATATATATATATATATATATATATATATATATTCGCAGCAGTAATTTCAACGTGATACCAGACTTTTGATTTCGACTTACCAAAGCTGTGTAGAAAGTGGTCACCAAGCCTGTGGATGTGATAGTGACCCATAGAGGAAGACCGCTAACTGATAAGGAGAAAGAAAGTCAGAGAATCAAGTAAACGGACCAAATGAGAATAATTAAACAATTGAAATCCATAGTTTAGCTCTTGTGAACGAATCTGACAGGGAAACTTTGGATCCAGTTGTGCAGCAACCTGGTAGGTGGATAAAACCGAAAATGTCATTACTTATTAGGCTTCCCCTTCTCTAGTCTCATCGTCTGCAATGACGTTTTCAGAATCCCCTACATTAAAAATGAACACTTTAACTTATTGTATCAAAACTCCGTTTGAAGTAGATGAGAAACCGTTGCTCCTCTCATTATATCATCATAAAGATACTCTCCAGTGTTATGTTGTACTCGGTATCCCACACTGAGAGTTGCAAAACAAACGTGTTTCATTCACCTCCAATAACTCTCTCGTGAAATTTATTGCTGTAGTTATGTTGAATTATTCTTTTCGGGATCACAACAATAATATCGTGTTCACAAGGCCATACGTACTCTCCTCTCAGTTATTCCAAATTGAAACGTTGCAATTTGTCAACGGTGACGTTCTTACCCTTTGTTTCAACTAGTCCTCCCTGATTTCAGCTGATTCCAGGAAAAAAGGAATATGACCTCACAGATCACATCTCTGAAATAGTTTTCTCTTTGTATCGGTACAATCAGATATTCCCGTACAAGTTCCGTCATTCATGAGTTCTTTGGTCACCGTGATGAGTTTGCTAATGGTATGAGAGCTGTTAGCATCTACTCCCCGTTGCCCTAAGTTTTCTGAAACTGCTTCCGTTTTTATATCTCCCTCCCTAAAGTCGATGTGTTTCTCACTCGCATGTACTTATTCAGGAACAACGTTATTCCGCCCCTAGTATATTTACATATCTAACAAAACCATTCTGTAAACGGTGTTATTGATGGTCTCCGTGTCCCGTTTCCAAGTGGTTTCTAATTTCTCCACAATTCCGTGTTTCCACATGTCGTTGTCGATTATGTTAATTCCGAAGACTGACAGTTCGTCGGCTGTGTGGAAGTCGATACTGAATCGATTTGATTCGAATGGGGGACTTTTTTTAAGTTCTGGGCAAAGCTTTAAATTCGATCATTATTATCAGTGAACGTGAACGATAAAGAGAGGCAAAAAGTAGATTTTTGTCGCATTTTGGGCACTCAGTAGATGCTGGTCACACTGATCTAAAGGAGATCGATTTAGATTTTAACTGGTGTTTGATCAACTGAAAAACAATTTTCCTAAGATTTTCAGGGCCTTTGCTGTACTATTTGTTTACTTGTGTATCTCTTGTCTTATTCTGTTATGACCTACAGTATTATTTCAAATTTTATACTTCTCAATAATGAAAATTATCTTTGCGAATAAAAGCATAATGAAACACGAGTTTATTTGTTGGACGATAAAGATGTGAGATCAACTCGACGGGGATATTCAATTGTCCCGAGATCAGAAAAACCACTTGGTAAATACAATAGAATGCCCCGGATACTGAAGTCCATTACACAGTGGCCCTGAATTATAAAAAAACTTGGAAAATATGGAAACACAAACTCACCTTGACTGAATGCCAGTGCTGGGGCGTACAATGCCAGTGCGATGTAAATCCACTACAGTTTGAGAATGTGATAAAATCAGAGTGTAGAAAACGTTATGCTAATATGAAAGCACAGTGATAAAGAGGCATATGTAATTGATTATCCATTCGCACCTACGTAGTCCCAGTATTGCATTGCATGATTTTGCCTGAGCTTGCACTATCTAATGATTTTGAATTTTTGTTATTTGTGGGTCAGGCTTGTGCTTTTATTTTTGAGGGTAGCTGAACTTGGCGTTTTGACCCCAAATGTTTTATCATCAATCGTGGTGACATCGTCAGTGCACTTTGTGTCTTTCACAGCTCTGACAGGTGGAAGTCACCAGCAGTGACAAAACTACTCTGTGAGGCAGAATCAGTCCGTGGTGTGGAAAACTGGACGAGTACTTAACCCAACCGGTTTTCCATTGCTCAGATTTTAATGAGTGAACGTTGTTGTTTTCGTTGTCATGGTTATCTTTTCCCAATGCCAACGATCAGGATCAAGATGCGAGAATGTCACACTTCATTGGCATGTGAACCGGTGTTCGCGAAGGTCTCCACTAGAAACTTGATTCGGATTTGGTTATTCACCATAGATGTATCAGCTGGCTGTTTAACGGCAAGGTCAAATGACCTCATCGTTTTGTGTCAGCAAACTGACTATGTCTGAATTAAAGTGGCCCACCTGGTGGTTGGTTTATACCAACTGCCATGATGGCAAGTTACCCTGAAGATGGGATAAAATGGCAAGTGAAATTTTACTTCACAATCTTATCGGTCACTTTGTTTCCAAGGATGACAACGACAGAGTTGGAACACGCAGACTGTGGCATAATAGAGTTAAATATATCAGGCAATTGTTGGTTCTACGCTGCCATTTTTGGATTATAGCTTTTGATCCCAGATAAGAGGGGCCTGACTGGGGATGTGAAGACATAATCTAGATGAGTCGAGTGTTTGAGTTGGTAAGTATACAGCCAATCATTGTACTTTGTGTTTCTAATGTTCGACGAGGTAGCGAAACGAGTGGATAATGGTGATTTCTATGAGAAAGTGTTAATGAGCAAGCAGTGATTTGAAGAGGAATTTATTGTGGTTTTACACCCACCCTAATCACACTCAGAACTGAACCATCAGTGGCAAAGTTTCTAGTGTACTTCTAAAAAGAAACGAAACCCGTATCTTTTACGTTGAGTGAGTGGACTGTTCATTGACCCGTGAGGTTACGGATGGTAGTGAGCTGAACATCAGCTATCCCAGAGTTCCAACGTGAACTGGTCATCCGTTCTGAAAAAATGTGCACATTAGCTGTAAAAATAAGAATGGAAATACGAGTTCAAATGCTATCGTTTATAATTTGCAATTGAGTTGTAGAAGATTAGATTTGTATATATTATGATTCATCATGCAGCTTGAACGCTCAACTCACCTTTGAAAACCATGGAAGCACTGTTTGACTGTTTCATCCTTGTTGGGAATCATCAGCAGTGCACATCCACCGAGCCCCCACGCTGACTCGAACCCGGGGTGAACGATTGTGAATCGAACACCTTAACCGCAAGGCTATCCGGGCTGGCTCTCATCGGTTTGTTGAACATCTACACTACATGATATAGCACCCTTCCGTCACTGGCTTTGAACGGTAACAACCCACTTCCCACACAGCGATCGACTCCTATGATGGATGACTTCTCTGTAGGGGCCTAAGTACAACGAAGGCATTCCGTTATGAACAACCTACAGAGCTTGGTTACTGTTTGCAATTGAGTTGTAGAAGATTAGATTTGTATATAATATGACTCATCATGCAGTTTGAACGCTCAACTCACCATTGAAAACCATGGAAGCACTGTACAGCTGTACTCAGGCCCCTACAGAGAAGTCATCCATCATAAGAGTCGATCGCTATCGTTTATATTTATCCATTTATATTCCTAACCTCTTGCAGTAGACCTTGGGAGTCAAACTAAGACAAAAAACCAGCAATTTATCGAGAAATGAAAAGTGTGATTTCATTCATAGAAACACTTTACAGTCTGATTGAGCTGTTGAGAAGGCCAAAACTGCGACAGGAATTTTTTTCGGATACTCTCAGCGATCAGGTATGTATAACGTCCTGAAGAGGCGACTCCTAACTGTACAATCTGTCAGTGTACTGAGTAGTGCTCAAACTAGTGAATACATCACCCGCGATCTAACAGTATGCAAAATGTGGTGGTGGTGAAAAGGGTACCTGATGTTGGCACTGTTCGAACCAGTGAATTCGAGTTCGTGGTGATGACCGTTCGACCTCCGCCAGTCTACAATGGGGCAAAATGCTCTCTTGTACTAAAGGCTCAAGAATCCATATTCATGGGCGTAGTATTGGCACTCTAACATGAAGGCACTAAAATGACCTGGTTTGTAATTTGTTTTCAACCGAAATCAGCAAACGATGGAGTAATTGCCGGCTTGATTATGGCTTTCCGATAAAAAGTCATCATAATAGTGACAGTCGTTCCATACATAATTTCCAGCCGATTAGTCGACAATTTGACTTACCTTGCACAGAAATCGTAGTATTTTACCACTGGAAGTATGATCCTGATGTGATCAGAAAACTGAAAAACATCAGACCACCGCTACTTTACCGGCACAAATACTATCTGGAGAAACTCGAATATCAGCATGGCGCAACTGGTAGACACAGGTCGTCTACCAATGATTGCACGCTCTGCAGTGCTTTTCAAACAATACTCCTGGAGCATAGTTAAAAAATACAACACGGATTTGTATGGCATTTGGAGTGGCCAAAAAATTGCCTTTCGCTATGTGTAGTTCTGGAGGAAACCAGTTAGCACACGTATGAATCGCACTTGGGTGCACGCATTGGGTGTTCTGTGGCACAGCGTTGTTGAAAACGATGATAGTCGGTCAATATTTTGTTTGCCGCGGGTAACCTTTACCAAGACAGATTTACAATCGATTGCAAAAGTTTACCCACGGTCACCGAAAATAGACTGACTGGCACCATTTTCGAAAAAGCTGTGTTACCGAACATCAAAAGCTTAGATGTGACATTAGAACATCGCTTTCTCGATGCACTCCTAAACGATTTCCTCTCCGATACATTATTATATGGGTGTGTTGAATATTTAATTCGCTTTGAACGTTCTAGATTAGGGCAAAATGTGTGCTTTTGTTGCACCACGCAATCCGAATTCTCGTTTCGCACAGTGGCGGGCCCAGGCCCAGCACCAGGACAGAATGAGTTAGCAACGCAAGTTCACAGTACCATTGGGAAACAATCAAAACTTGTTCAATAACACGTAGGGGAAAACATTGAAAAACTGGGTTTCTAGTGATTCTGATCGATGTGGTAGCTAAACCACAGGTATTTTCGTTTTCGAAAATGAATATCTAAATTATGAAGAAGAACGATTCCAGTAGAAAAAGTGTGTTGTCTTTTGACAGTTCCATTGAAAGAAGACCTAGCTGTGTGTAGATTCTCTTTTGACCTTGGCAGCTACACCCTGTAATGATGTTAGCCATATACAGTACATTTTTTTTCATCGAAGTCAGAAGAAGACAATGTGTTCCCTGTTACGGGTCTTGACATAATTAGTACCAAGCCCGCCAACTCCGTACAACTTTGGCGACATGAAGTACTTCACTCTCTCTGGTTCATCCACCCCCTCTCTCTGGGGTTACTACCATGAGTTGACCTTCGCATGGTCAGATTCGCCAGTCATCCTTCACGGCACAAAGAGGCCTTTGACCGCAATCATGCATAAGCAACGATCGAAAACAAGTACATAACAAATTATATCATCATGACTGGGCTTGGACAACTCACCATTTGAATGCAAAATATCAACGAAGTGACCGATCTGACAGCTTTGCCAAAACGCATCTCCAAGTACTGGAAAGCAAACAACAATTGAAGGGTGTTTAATCACTAAACAGTGAAAAGAGAAAGCTTTCATTACCGACGGAAGAACAATGTGTCAAACAAAGGTAAGAGTGTAGACATTTTTCTGGTTTCTCATACCAACTGCACAAATGATCGCGTCAACCATGATCTATGGGGACACCAATTTTCTGGCAGTGCCTCTCAGCCAAGAGTTCATCGGAAAAATACGTCATTGTTACTCGATCTCTTCATACCGGGACGACGCACTGCAGTTTTACTAATGATAAGTTCTCACCCACTTCTCTGAACTGTGTTAGAGTTAAAGGCTTGACATTTTTTCTATTCCATTACACGGATGAGGGTTTTTCTGAGGTGGCAAAGTATAATTTTATACATAGAATCTATCTATCATGAAGATCATCTATACCGTGATCATGCAAGACCTTTAGGAATCATCGTCAGCAGTGCACATCTAAGAAGCCCCATATGGTGTCTAGCTCGAGGGGATCGATTGTGAATCAAACACCACTAACCACCACACCATCCGAACTGAATCTCAGCGGTTTACTGAACTCACACACCATATGACGTAACGCCCTTCCGACACTGACTATGAACGTGAGCTGAGCAATTCCTGCACAACGAGCGACTCTTTTGTCAGACGGCTTCTGCATAGGAGCCTTAGTACAACACATGCATTCAATTAAACAGATCAGTTACTTGTATGGTTTGATTCCTCATTGAGCATCAACAATTAACTTGCCATCAAAAGCCATAGAAGCGCTTTGCACCTGTATCATCTTTGTAAGGAATCATTAGCAGTGCACATCCATCGAGTCTCCCACGCAGACTCGAACTCAGGGTGAACGACTTGGAGTCGAACAGCTAACCACCAGCCTATTCGAAATGGTTCTCATTGGCTTGTTGGACAGCAACGATACTGGATATAACACTCTTACATGACTTCTCAATGATGCACTCGGCATTGGTACTGTTTCGTGAGGTATATGATATGAACTGTATCATACTGCACCACATTTCATTGTATATATTGTGTTGTACTTTATTGAATTCTGTTAAACTGTATGACTTACTGATAGATGGCATAACACTGAATTGTACTGGATAGTGTGAAATTTGCAGATATACCCACCATTTCTCATTCGCTCGTGAAATCAATGTTGAAATCGTTACCTTTGATGACCGAAACGTCGACAACCTACCATCCGTTTTGACTACGCTGTGTAATTGAACAACATACTTTTACGATTTTTGAAGAAGTTAAATGAAACACTGGAATTCATGAAGAATTTGGCAGACAACATTCACTCGGAATTATCCTAACCAGATGAGAAAAAGCAGGATTTCTATATTGACTAGAGGACAAACGTTTGTATAAGCTGTGCATGAGAAACTTTTGCCAACTTCCCGTGATAGTTCAAATTGAGTATGAACTTCTTGAAAAGTGAATCTTTTGAAAAATTAGATCTGTTCAGTTGGTTATCGGAAATTCACGAACAAGTCCATTGAGACCTTTTTCGAATGGCCAGTTGTATAAACAGAGAAAAACTGTAGAAAAGTAGCTGGTAGACAGTTCGCCCAAATCAAAACTGTCCTGGATTGTTCGTGTAAGAAGAAAATCAGTTCGGTTTTTCGGCACGGATCTCCGCATATGAGGATCAATGAATGTTGGTGTCGATTATGGATCGGAGTTATTTGACTGAGTGTATTCTGGTTGGTCGCTGATTGCCGAACACGAATGGGATCAGGAAAATGAGAGATTGGGCATTCACAAAAGCTCCGAAGATTCTGGGGATTTTAAACTGACTAATATGAATCAATGTCAGTGTCCTGTGGGTATGGCGGATAAATTATTGCTTAAATACATTGTAGATTACAGTAGTAGTAGTAGTAGTGCGTTGAGTGTACATACTACTTGTCAAGTAGTTGATTGCTGAAAGCGGAACTATCGTGATTCGTGGATTACCAACGCCGCTATGCCCAAGAAACCGAACGCAAGAGGGTGAACAACAACAGGCAAACTACACGACTGCTTTTCCGCTGGATAATGGCTGTTTTCAAGTGAACAGGACAGCCACTTGGCAAATGAGGATGTTTGTAACGTTTGATTTGTCTTGTCAATGGCCGAACACGTCAGTGGTGATAGACGACCTATTTCCCAGGCACGACTTGTGGAATACATCAGTAGTAGTAGTCGTAGTTGTTGTCGTCATAGTGACAGTTCTTCTCGAAATAACTAGACCGTTGCTTACTCTTAATTGGGGAAAACTATTCCAACAAGTGCTACTTCCATGGTAGTTGACGGTTCAATCCGCCAAAATGACATTTCTCAACTAATGACGTATTCGAACTTTCTATTAGTTGGAAAATTCACTTACTTCGTGTGCACTGGTCACTCTCAGTTTGTAGAACACGGGCAAGTAAACCTCGGAAGTCAACGAGAACCCAATCACATAGGCCCCAATCATTAAAATGAACTGAATCCCGTAAAGATACGCCTCAGAACATGTACCCATCAGTGAGACGGCGGACAAGAAACTGGCCATCACACTGGCTAGGATTGGAAACAAGGATAGTTGACGTCCACCGAGAAACAGATTTTCTGTATCCATCACGTCACCCTGATCGTTAGAATCCGACAGACCTTGCCGTGAGTCGATATACACCGGATCCTTTTCTTGTTTTGTACAATGACATGAATGACGACACAATAGTGGTTGAAGTCGTGAACGAAATCTTTGATAGATCCCGACCAGCGAATAGATCAGAAGCCAGAAAGCGAACACAAGATAGTCAGACCAATGGAATGTGTATTTCATTCGCGAGCCGTTACTTATTTCCCTGTGGGCAAGAAAGAAATATGGTTATGCCGGCTAGATATAAGGGAAATATTCACACAGGAACGTTGATAACTAATAATTTCATAAATAGTAATCCATCTCTTCTTATGTCCTACGGAGTGACCTGATAATATAAACCCATACAGCTTCCCAACGTTATTAGTAGACTCACGTAAAGAAATTATCGGTTCATCCATGGACAGTGTGGTTCAACTTCGGGTCACAGTGATTCTTTCTAATGAGCAAAACTGGTGAGTATATTTACCCGAGATTAAAAGATGGACATATGCACTAGGTTGTCATGAATTACAGCCGAATGACTTCGCTCAGCATCAAAAAGCAAATTAGTCCCAATCACCCGATGACTGTAAATGAGCAGACGAAAAACGGGACGAACTATTGCTGGAATCTTTGACTAACTTCCACGCAAACTGACTAGCACATGAATTTCGAGTATTTAAGTTCAGATCACGAACAACCACCAGTTAATTCCAAATTTTTACTCCGCTTTGACCGGTAAAAAAGGATAGATCCCTAGTGAAACCGTCCGTGGATGTAAGACATTTCATGTGATCTTGACTCCCGAGGTCTGTTTATTACTAGACCGGGAAAAATAAACGTTGAACATTGTTCCCTGTGATAGATCAATGAGCATATGAACGGTGGAGTTGACCAGACGTTTGACAAAATGTTGGGAGGTGTAAGTACAGTTTATTTCTGCAGTTTATTGAATGCGACCAGGATATTTGGGATCCGTGGTTGGAGAATGCTCACCGACTGGAGAGATTTTGTCGCCGATCTGTAAGAAATCCATCAGGGGTGGATGGGTTATGACAACTTTTGTACGAGCAAGCTGAAACACCAGTGTTTTGCCCATTCCTGGATAAATTTTATTCCACACTATCAAACCAAGTGGACCTCGCTATTTCAGACACGTAATACACATGAATCCTCCGGACTCATCAGATCTTGTTGGCATTTGTTGCTTCAGAGTGCGAGAAATTGATTTTGATGTGTACTAATAATTCCAGGGAAATACTACGGAGACTGGATGTCTCCAGTGTTCGCCGTTGGATTTCAAAGGATTCTACCGTTGGTGATTTGGAAACTTGGAAAACGCAGCAGCGAAGTGTGGAAATTGGCAACCTAGTTTTGATATTCTATCGAGTCAGACATGTGACATCTGTTTGTCTGCCTGCAGTCTCGAATTTCAGTGTCTACAATAAACATGCCACACGTAAGCATAACACGTTGGCGAGTAGTACATCGATAGTTCAAAATAACTTTGCAATTTTGTGGTAGCCATAAACTGAATCATATAATACGATTCATCATGCATCTTCAACGCTCAACTCACCATCGAAAACCATGGAAGCACTGTATGACTGTTTCATCCTTGTTGGGAATCATCAGCAGTGCACATCCATTGAACCCCCACGGGGACTCGAACCCGGGGTAAACGACTGTCAGTCAAAAAACCTAACCACAAGGCTATCCGGGCTGGTTCTTGACGGTTTGTTGAAAATTTACACTGCATGATAAAGCACCCTTCCGTCACTGGCTTTGAACAGTAACAACCAGCTTACCGCACAGCGATCGACTCCTATGATGGATGACTTCTGATTCGTAATTCAAATGGACTACTCCTGAGTCTTAGATATGCACAGAGACATATTAAATCTCTCTTGTTCTTTAGCTACGTACGAACTTCGATCATCGAGGTGAGACTGACTGTGTTCCGAAGTTCACGGTAGGTACATGTGACCAAATGTCAAGGCAAAATAATATTGGGAACAAAATGCTATTGAATTGGAGATTTCAAAATCTCAAATTGAAATAAGCTTAACGCTGCTGCCGTTTGATACGGATCAATAAGTCCTGACTATGATCGTCTGCAGTCAACATCGAACTTCGAACACTACGATTGCTAATCGATAGGCCACCTGGCTAATCAATCGTTTGTAGAGTAGTTATACTTAAATTTATATCCAGTGAATTTTCGTCTGGTTTTCTGCTTCACGTGTTCATACGTGGTCGACAGGACTCTCAAGGAACTGGATTCTGCCAACTGTTTCACATTCTATTCAGTTATACACGTCGGAATGAAATAGGAATAGACGGGGTGGTAGTTCATTCAAATATGAGCTATCCATTCTTAACACATCAAAGTATTAGACTTGGGAGAATATTTATATGTCTATTCATCTTCTGTACAAGCCTTTCATTGGCCGTGTCCCCCTTAATGGTTTGTCGCACAATGTAGTATTATGAATAAGAAAGAAATTACAAAGATTATTTGAATATACATTTGAGTATCAGTACGTATTTTATTCACAAAATTGACAAATATTTTTGTTGAGTCATCTCAGAAACATCAATGTGATCGCTAGAGTATCACTGATTTCACAATTCCAAAGCATTAGAAAAGCGCTTTAGCAATTACTCATAACATTTCCTCCAAATACGTTTTCGTATTTGTCCCTTACCAGAAATCACTATTTCCACAAATGTAAACTAGACGCATTTGCGGAATTACATCAGGTTCTCTAATGGAAATCACTGAAAACAATAATAAAGTATTATTTTACGTGGTTGGCTAGGAAGCAGCATCTGCAACGATCAGTCTCCGAGTTGTAACTGGAAATTGGACCCTGGGCACCTTTGTTTTCAGAAGTCTTGCACTTCACGTGTTCAGTTATATGAGCTGACGTTGAACGGCTTGGTCCACAATAA
The DNA here is from genome assembly GCA_948099385.1 of Fasciola hepatica. Taxonomy (NCBI): domain Eukaryota; kingdom Metazoa; phylum Platyhelminthes; class Trematoda; order Plagiorchiida; family Fasciolidae; genus Fasciola; species Fasciola hepatica. The sequence goes on along the minus strand of CANUEZ040000120.1, from coordinate 11,400,549 downwards.
AGTTGACGGGTTAAAATGGTTGCACAAAGTGCATCGATGTCATAACATGATGCCACCGATAAAGTGAGTTCAAAAATAGTGTCACTTCAAATTTGTTCAACAAATGTTCATCCTTTGTGATCCTATCGCGTCACCAAATGGACAAATGGACAAATGGACGTTACGACGAACTCAGAACGAAATACAACCCGGAATCCAACAATACACAACCTCTCTTTCGCGTTTATTCATTGACCTGACCTTATGTATGTGGAGAAAATAAGCGTCAGAGTCAGTTATTCTGGCTCTTACAAATGTCACGCGAATTGTCGTTCACCATGGGTCGCGTTCTGTTCGTGCTGTCCATTCCACTAGAAAGCAGTCGACCGGACAATAAAAAAAAAACAATTCACAACAGAACTCACACTATGGGAATGCCTTTCATGTCGGGTCTGAACGTGAAAACTCAAATGAATGTCATGGAATGTGAGCTATAGTGTGTGTATATACTTGCGAGTGGTTCAAATAATCCATGCTAGTTGAAATGTGAAATTCAAACAACTTTATATGTAGGGAAACGTAGAGCAATGAGTGTATCAATGACTGGTTCATCTAATAATCACTTAGTCATGGCTACTGTAATTCACAGTATTTGGTGTCACTCGGAATAGAAACTAAGTTCACCAGCTCATTCCAATTTGTTGCCTGATGTAGTCTGTTTGGAACCAGTGAGAATAAGTGAATGAAATTCTTCTGGTGGTGTTTGTCATCTGTTTTTCGTTCGAGCATGACAAGAGATCGAAATGATCTGCCAATGTGGACAAGGTGAGGTCAATAAAAGAAGTCAGGAAACTGACTATTTCTTTTTCATGCCATAATATTACATATTTGCAGTGGAACTGAGATTCACGATCAGTCATGCAGAACCACTCAAACTCTATCATTTGAATTGGCTATACTTGAGTTCCTTAAAGACCCGAGTATCGCAGCAGCAATTTTGCCTGTGCATATTCTGTGTGTCGGAGTTTTAGTCGGGTGTCAAATACACAGTTGTGACTTGAAATTGGCAATTCGGTAGACGATAATCAAGGAGTCTGACTACTAACTTCAGATACCATCAATTACTTTTTGGACAAAAAACATCAAAATATATATTCTTAGACATCATTTTTGAAGTACCACATTCATATACTCGTGTTTTCGAATGACACGTGTAGAATAAACAAATTTCAAAATATTGCGCGGCACCAACACGAAAGTGGTTAGGTAAAAGAAAATTTTCCCATTAGTTGCTATTTCGTCCAGTTCAGAGGGATTTACCACTAACTAGGTACATCAGTACTATGCTTTTGGTTGAATCGTAAGCCAATCGAGAGTATTATCATCTAAAATATGTCCACATACTAACTTTACCATCTTATTTGAATACGGATTTTCTCTCCTTTATTATTCCCATCTGTATCCAAACCATCATTTTCTCTAACTTCAAATTAGATCAAAACGTTTTAGATGTAAATGGGGAATGTTAATGGATGCACCAAAATTGTTCCACTTACCAGATGGCACGTTCGTAAATAACACTAAGCAATACTGAGACTTACCACAAAAACAAGCCAGAAAGAAATTGGTGTGTGTGTGTGTGTGTGTGTGTGTGTGTGTGTGTGTGACTCTCACTTCCCGGTTTTACTATTTGTCTCTGTCTTGCCACTTTTATCCGGCACAGATCACGTCATAAAACGGCATTCCGATTGGTCGATTCCACGAATTGCTTTGGCACTGTCAGACACGCATTACCGACGAGAATCAAGTTGTACCTTATGATGAGGCAAAGTAGTTAAATGTATTTATCCTCGACAGCCCAAATTCCGTGTGGGTCTTGCACAAAATGCACTCACCGTGTACTCACAATTAGAAGAGCGTCAAACGATATTGTTCCAAATTGGGTTACTAATTCTTGAATATGCAGAATTTTGAATGAGACTATTCACTCCACATCACGTTCCGCTTTGTAATATCAACTCTGCACTCGTATGCAATCCAACTTCCGTCAAACGAATAACTCAGTTTGTCTAGGGTCAAAACAAACAAATCAATATTTTACTTGCAAATATATCCACAAAAGCTTGAGGTTATGAAAATTGTGAACTTATTTAGAATTTGGGATAATTCTGGATCAATCATTCTGTTGCAAATTTTGTTTCAAACAGTATAACTCAGACTTGGTCGATAGCAAGCTGAGCTCGACTAAGCAGTGTTTGGTCAATATGACAACAAATTGCTCGACATCCATGATGAAGGAACCAACCATGCTGAATGGGGTAAAGCAGCAAGTTTCATGGCTTGTCATTCTTTCACCAAATTACAGGTGCGGTCGATATTTGATTGAAATAGTCGTTTGGTCAGAATTGATCCATGGCATTCACACACCACGTTGAACACTGGTCTCCAAAGCTCAGTGTGGGTGAAGTGCAATATCTTTATTCCGGTACTGATTATATATTCATAATCACATTCAAATCTCGGTGGTTATGAGACTATTGTGAAAATCGAATCTCCAATGTAGCCATGGTTCTCGAGACTATAAATTCAACTGAAAAACAACTGCATAAATGCACGACTATGAGGAGTCAATGTTTTGCGATACATGACACGACGCACTATCCTGCTGCGTAATAGTCTCCGCAAAAGAAAATTTGATTTGACAGACCAGAAACTTTTATTTCCTCATTCCAATAAATTCTGTGCTTTCCCTCGTGTCGTTGATCGTACCCTCCCCCCACTGACGGGATTGATCGTGAATTGATGCAGCTTATATCGACCGGTGTGATGAGTTTTGCGACCTCCAAATATTCGCACAAGTGTCCATGGGAAGTCTTATCACGAGTCATGTTTTGAGAACTATCTAAGTTTCACCATTGGTGGCAGTGAGCAATATACTGTTGTCCAACTGATTACCACGCCTGACCTATTGAGACCATATATAGTTCTTCACTCGAGGTCTCAGGGTCCGATGGCTGACTATCCCCAATAATGCAATGGGCTTTTGAGGTTACGGAGTACAATATTTCCACTGTCCCAGACTCATGAATGTAATAGAAAAACGATATTCAGAACAATGTGCGATGTTATTGAGAGTCCTTCGCAAATGCAACAGGTGATCATTTTCCTCAAAGCTTTTTAAAATCGGTGTTGATTGGAACTCAGGTTGGTCTTCCTCAACAAGTTCCGATGGCTGGGTCTCGCGTTTAGGTCTCAAGCATTTCATCACCAGTCGAGATGACGTCGTCACTGAGCAGGTGACGATCCGTGTGCCCTTCCGTGTGTAAGTGGGGCTTGCACCCAGAATCGATCTTGATCTGTCGGATGGACTTGCTGCTAGCAAGTTACTAAATATAGAATCTTGACCTTTAAAACTATCAGGACAAATATCTACATTATGTGTCTTGAAATTTGACCATTTGCAGTGTCCTACTATTTGTGAGATTCCACTTCTAGAAATCTATCCTCATATATAAATGTTCTTTGTTTTTAATCATTGTACTGTTTTTCTCTTTGTTGCTTCAATTCACCGTTGAATGAGTCTTTTGGGAGTAGGTTGATTTTACGTGTTTACACGAAGAATGAGGTTCGATTTCTGCAAGCGGACATGATCCACTCTCACTAATATCCGTTCACGAGGACCAAGAATGACACAATTTTTATCTGGAAGAAGCCCATATTCTGTACCACGCAACAAAGAGACATGCAGAAGAGTTATTAGAAGCCCAGCATTCTTCAACAAATTCAATAATAAGCGTCCAATTGGATCGTATTTACAATCTCTTGATACACAAGAAGATTAGTAAAATTAGGAAATGGAAAACGAATAAACTAGACATTAATCCTACTGATCCATGTACATGGAACCCAATTCTTTTTCGATAATATCATTGTCATATTCGGAGTTGTTGTTTGTTTACTCACAGCGACTCGTTCTGACTCCATGGTCTTCCTGTCAAGGCATTACTTGTGAGTATTGTCAATGAACGACAAGTGGAACTAGATTTTTTCGTAAACAGCAGCGCTTTTTGATAATTTAAAATGGAGTATTCTCCAGATGTTTCCAAATGATTGTGGTGCATTCGGTGAGCCAAACACACATTGTTGACAATCTGCATCTGCAAAGATCAGCGCAACTTGGTCCGTGATGAAAGCCATGTAAATTTATACCGGCAACCAAGCCCTCACAATTACAACTTGTTATAACGGTCAGTCCTGTTCTGAGTACCCCAGTCAGAAAGGGAACATGTGACTCTGGCTTAGAACTGTGCATTGATATTTCTTTGCAGAACAGTTTTCCAAGGCAAGGCGATGCGCGTAAAAATCGATAAATACACATGACTGGATGAGGCGTGCGAAGGCGACTCAAGGACTGACCACTCACGTTCGGCCCAAAGACCTCGGACGGACATCAGCTGAGCCGTGAACTGGACTGGTTTGCGGTCCCATCACGCAACTCATCACAGATTATTAACGCGTCAAGGAATAAAAGTGCAACGTTATGAAGAATTTCATAATATTCAACTTTTGTCTGAAATATTGCGGTAAATTTGGGAATATGAATTTCGTTGCACAGAGAATGAATTTGAATTTCGGAAAGTCTTGTAGCATACTTTCAGACTGAACTACATCGATCAATCATCATCTGTGCACTTTTGTTGTCAATTGTTAAGAATCAGGTGGCATTTTGAAGCGCAAATTTGAATGAAAACTCAAAATGTAGTGGCGCTGATCTAGGTGGTTGACCGGCGGAATGGAAAAATGAAGATTAGAGGGAGAAAATAAAACCCCTTTTTTGGCTTTCGTAAGTATACAGTACAATATAAAATACAGACCTCAGACATCTCATGTTCTCACAATGTTGTCTGCATTGTACAAGTACTTTCACATGTGAAAATGACACCATGTTCGACAAAATTGGAAAACATTCAAGATAATGAAGTCACAGTTGCAAATTTGAGGGTAGTTAATATTCTGCGTCCAGAGGAAATTTTAATTTAGAGAGACCTTCGTCCATTCCATATTTGTTTCATTCTTAGGCATGTAATGTGCGGGAAACACAACAAACAATATTGGTCCATTTGGCTATCTGGAAAAACTGGTAACCACTATCATGAGATGCGAAGTGGAGACCTATACTTCCTCCCAGTGAGTCCGGCTTGGTCACGGTACGATTGACTTGGGAGGGTTGTACCCCATCACGGGTTGATCGGTGGTACCAGGGCTTGAACCATGAGGTTAAGGCCTGATAATAGTTCGTGAAATTGTCACATAGTCTAAATTTAAAAAGACATAGGGTGACAAACAATGATCCCACTTCTCGGAAAGCCTTTTCTGTGATTTAGCATTCACAGCCCAGATCACGTCAGTAGAACCTCCAGATGCCAGTCCTGTCGAAATCAAGAACAATGTCCCACATACTTTGACGAAAGAATTAAGGTAACAGTTGGCAGGAAATATTTGACTGGGTATTTTCATATCCTCCTTGAAATTATATGGTGTACTTATTTTCCTCGTGCGGTTGCAAAGCTTTCTCATCAATCCCCATTTTAAAGCGAACAGGTTACCCTAATTCATCAGTGCAAAAGTGCGGCATTCAGTTTCACAAAACATAACGAGAGACATATGTACCAAAATGTCCCACATTATTACCCAAAAATACAGATCTTTGTTTGCCATCCATCAACACCTTCTAATCTTGATAATCGCAGCCTCATACCACTCGTCCAACAACGGCCAACGTTCACTCACATTGGAAAATAACGTCTATCCAAATAAAACAAAGAATTACTCTGCAATGTGTGGTTTGTGCACAGTTCCGGTTTCGCTTGAAATGAGTTTAATTGTTACATAATTAGTTAGTTAGTTAATAAGTTAGTTAGTTAGTCAGTTAGTTGGCTAGTTAGTTAGTTAGCAAAGTATTCAGTTAGTTAGTTAGCCAGTTAGTCAGATATTTATTCATTTATTAATTTACTTAGTTAGTCAGTTAGTTAGTTAGTTAGTTAGTTAGTTAGTCAGTTAGTTAGTTAGTTAGTTAGTTAGTTAGTTAGTTAGTTAGTTAGTTAGTTGGTTAGTTAGTTAGTTAGTTAGTTAGTTAGTTAGTTAGTTAGTTAGTTAGTTTGTTTGTTTGTTTGTTTGTTTGTTTGTTTGTTATGTAGTCTGTGAGTTAGTTGGTTGCCGTACCACAGCAATCAGGCTTTCCTGTATATGTCAGAGGATGATAACCAGTTTCACGCAGCAAGTAACCGAATCTCAGAACAAGACGTGTGTAAAGATGAAGGTTAATTGTGCGGGTGGCACACACAGTCATATTAATAATAAAGTCCTACTTCCGTCTTCTACTTACCATAAAGTAAAGTATAAATCTCTCGGAGAGATGTTCGTGGTCAATTAAAGGCAATAGAGATGGAAATGATCGGTAGTGTAATGATTCGAACCCGGGAACACAGAATCGAAAATCAGCGATAATGACTATTCATCCTCCACAGCTGGTTTAAAGCGACGAATGAAATGGTCAGTGGGCCCAATTGTTAACAATATCGATTGTTAGGAAGAAGTGGACGATCTTCAAGCCTATTATAGATTCACCTTCTCCATAGCACACAATGACGCCAGATTTTGTTCGATGGCGCGAATTCCAATGAACCCCAAATACATGGTCCTTTGACTACCACAGACACACGAATACACACACACACACACACACACACACACACACAACGTTCATCCTCACTTACAACTCGTATTTTGTTTGTGCATCAGTGCGTTGTGCTGTGCTTATCAAGTTTTCATTGGCTCCGCTCAGATTTCCAACTACTGCAAGGAGACAGTGTGGGGAAAACAGAAGGCGGTCAAAAAGGAACGGACATGACTAAAAAATAAGTGACGATGTAGTTAGTTTCTTTTTCTTTGTCAACTGGTAATCCCACACTGCAGTGCCTCAACTCTGACGGCGTCTTTGCGATTCCACCTAGTTCGTTTTTTGTCGGCCGGTTCAGGACTTAGGAACACACAATCACGCTTCGTCTGTCACGGTGTCTGGTGCGTCCGCCCAACTCCAGGTGGAACCACGGGGAAATTCAGCGTGTTGTCGAAGCACACATTTGAAACGCACCGCGGGCAAAAGATTGATTTCAGTGCAATGCTCGGTAATTCATCCCTATCGTGAGCCGGGCGCATCTCCCCTCCAGTGCCATCAGTTCGGTTATAGTCAGAACGTTGATCGAGAAAAAAGATTGCATGACTGCTCCGGCAGTGGAAGTATGCGCAGCACTTCTGCGTGTTAGGCGCAACCTGAAATGCTGCGTCCGGGACGGAGCACAGGCTTGAGTTTAAGCTTGGGAAATTCCAACACAACCAAGTATCCGCACCGACTAAGGCCCGCGCGAGGCTTGTCACTACAGCATTTTGCCGGTGAACGTGACTGACATAAGTTACCGAGACGTTGAGCGGTTAATGATCAGAAACCCTACTGAAGTGGATTACGCTGTATACCACCTGACAAACAGGCAGTTTCTGTGGTTGACCTTATTCACACTAAACAGGAAAGAAAGGCTCAAAACAGATTTCGAAGGAATCACGGTAGAACAGAAAGGACGGATATGCGAAATATATATTAGCATTCCCAACTTAATTAGTTAAGCGATATAAGAAGGATATACAAGTAAAACTACGGGACTGAATCTGTTCCGTGTTTCCTCCAACCAAATAACTTTATATTCTCTATTCTGAGCTTAGCATCTGTTTGTATATACATGGATCAGTTGACCTCGGTGGTACGTTTTTATGTATGATGTGGACTCACATTAACCTTTCTCGTGCGAATCGTAGCTCAGCCTTGTCAGAACAGACTTCCTTAAAAGAAGCCCAATGTGTAATACTTTGGTGAGCTTTTATATCCACCTGCCATGTCATGGACTGGATGCTTGGACTCATTGTTGTTTCCTTAATTAGCTGCAGAAAGCGCAATGGTTGCATTCCATTTATTTGCCTGAATGGAAACAAAACGAAATACCCGGCCGTATTCAGTGAAAGGTGTGCAAGCCGGCTGGCAAATATGTAAGCATAAGCGTGTAAGTGAGAACGCAAGCACGTAGGTAAGTGTGTGAGTAGTTTGCATGGTGTTCGTGTTCGTATAACAGAATGCGAAGGGTGCAAACCAAACGGACAGTCGGATCAGGTGGTGCAAAACTGTCCAACGCGTGACATTATCTCATTGGTTGGCGCAGTAGGGGAAGAATCACGACTAAAACTAACTCTGTAAGTGTGCACGATTGAATGCATGCACTCATGTGCGTGAGGGATTTGAATCAATTGTCTACAGAAAGCACATGTGCGTGCGAGACTGTCATTCTGCACACGTGACTGCTTACGCCGAACACGAGATCCACCCATAACCAGCCGTCTGCTTCAGCATCGAATGCATACTGAGAGAGGTAGTTCGAGGGCATGTGCAGTCTGTTCGATAAGTTCGATGACAATCCATATCGACTGGATTCCAGTTTTTCCCAGTGAAACAGCCGACAGTAGCCAACAGTGGAGTGACCGCCCTGAATATGGGTAGGCAAGTGTACCGAGATGTCTATACCGTCATGGGGTTTGTGGTATTTGTGCATTTGTTTGCTATTTTAATTCGATTGGTTTCTAACTTCATTGAACATAAGAGACAACTGACCAGTAAAGTGAAAACTTATTATCTCATACACAATTACTGTATTTCCATTTCCACTGGTTGCTGTACCAGATAGTGCTATTGTCGTCCTCGTCCACGGGCCTCTAATTTCATTCGCATCACATCACCAAGTTTTTCGCAAACATTGCTGTGCAAATTACTTATTCTTTTGATCAGTTCAGAAGACGATTTGGAAGATGTGCCCCTGATTACTTGAATATCTAGAAATAAAATTAATAACATGGATTAGTAACATGGAAATTGTTACGAGGGATAAACAGAGTAAGTTTGGCCAAATGCCTTGACAAACAAAGGAAAGCTTAGCCGTATATTTGACACAGAATTGATAAATGAAAACACCCGATCGAGACATCAGAAAACTCGGTAGAGAATCAGATTGTTTTCGATGCTTCGCGAATGGCTAAATAAGATACATTTTATAGGCGATGATATTGAAATAATAGAAGGAAGGAAAAGAACTTTGGTACCCGTGGTGACAACCAATGGCAATTTTGTGTTCACGAGGTTATGGTACTAATGGTGTCAAGAGAGGTAGTGTGTGTTGGTAGTTGTCATGCCGAATTGCCTGAGGTATCGAATTTGAAACCTAAGTCAACGAAATTCGCGCGCACAATTTACAACATGATGAGAATAGTGCCCAACATCATTCCGAGGTACTTAATTAATTTAACTATGTTTAATCGAACAGTGCGCGTAAGATACCGATTATTCGGGGATGATGAGCGACATGGATGAAAACATATTCAGGACACTTGGATAGGGTGGAGGAAAGATCACTGTTCAGAATAACTGACGATTTGTTGAAGATTATCAGATAGGCCATGAAATTCCTGTTTGGTTGACGCAGTATAACAAGTAGTTACCACGTCATCATACTTAATTGCAGTTCCTGGGGGATCAGGCTGGAGGTTTACCACTTGGATGGGAGAATGTAAGATGGGTTAAACTTTACCATGCTGTTCCCTTATTGCACGTGTTCCTTCGTCTTTCCTACTATGCGCTGACCACCTGTGCGTCGCTGAGTTGCCCCGCACCACGCCAGCACGATCAGCAGAGCAACGTTTCCCTCAACCCATGAGAAGGAGAACAATATCGATAGAGAGGCGGAGTGATTAACGTGTATTGCGAGAGCGGACGTGTAGCATGCACGTACGACGTTCAAATTGATAATCACGATTGGCAGCAAGAGTTCAGTTAGACAACAGTGTGATAAATAAAAAGAACGAAGTTGATTTTCACTACCAGAAAAAGACGAAAGCAGGGCAGCTTGAAGAATTCGAGAGTTAGCTGTTAGGATTACGGACGACTTGCAAGCAAATCCAGAGCTTGGGATATGCCCTTAAAAGTAGTTAGTCTATCATACCAATAAATTAGCTGGGCGACCAAAGTATTGGTACTTCTGTAGTAACAGTGATCTTAGAATGAAGTCAAAGACTGAAGAATGGTTATGAAATATCTACCAAACGGATTTAGCATAATTTTTCCACAGTTTTTGATAAGAAGGAACTAGATAGCATACGGCACATTCTTTTATACGGCTGACATTACAAGGTCGTGTGTACCGGTTACTTTTTCTTTTGAAGGAGAAAATCGATACTCCCGCACTTCCGTGTTGAAATACCCCGGTCGATTGTTGCAAAAGGTACCCCGCCAGGATTGATTTTAACGTCAAATTCAGCAGAGGTAGTAATTAGGTTGGTTGGAAAAACATTTATGCAGAACAAAAAGATATTGTCTCCAATAAAATGCTACAATTCTGGCTCATGTTGGCACAATACAAATCGAAATGCTGTATTTTATTACTCTCATTCCACATCACTTATCCTCACAATGCTATCTACATGATTGGAAATTCATACATCTCATAGATTAGAACCATATCATGTGATGAAAATACAACATTGCAGGAAGGGGGTCGCGGCTAATTTAAGGCTGCCAACTGGAGTGACCAACCGCGGCTCGGAGATTCGAACCCGGGACCGAAGGGTTCGAAGCCTACGGTGTTGACCGTTTGACGATCGACGGTCGACGAAATTTACACTCACAGGAGCTACGGGACGAATAGACACTGATTTTCAAGAGAAAAGTATCCATTTCGCCGTATAGGAGACAGCACTCTCGTAAGTATTCCACTTGATATGACGAAATAGCAAGTAAGTAGGGCTGCAAATACATTCAAGACATTTTATAGATTCACTTTTAGATCCAGCTGGGAAGATAGGTTTCCATCGAATTTCCTGAAATCTGGAAAATTAGAAATAACTTAAGAAGGAACAAAGTCTTCAGCATATTTAAATATGTTGAAAGTGGAAGAAACCGTAAGATCCCTAATATGGGTCCAAAATAGAAAAGGGGATAGCACTGCATCCTGGAGTACACCAGAATTAATAACAAGTGGTTTAGAGATGTTTTGCCCGAACTCAGTTAACTGAACTCAATTATGAAAATATTTCAATAGCCAGGAAAGAAGTTGTTTGGATCAATCGAAAGTTTCAAGCTTTTGAAGAAGACGAGATCGAGGCACTTATTCAGAAGCTGAAGAATAACGGAGGGATACGCCAGCGACAGATCTCTCAGAGTTTTTTTACGATTTGGTGATAGAATTAACCGAGTAGACTGCAGTATCAACTGTGGATCTTTTGGGCCTATGGGCGAACTGAAAAGGGTTATGAGGCACACTGATATACTTTTGAAGAAAGGTAAAACAGTCTTCCCAGTGACTTTAAGGACGGCAGATATGAGGGCGACGGGGCGAAACCTTTCAACTCCGCCAGAAGAGTTGGAGCTCTTAGGAATTGGAATGATGGTAACTGGACGACACAGATCAGGACCTAAGCATGTGGCTAGAGACTCACTTGTCAAAGTAGTGAGCAGCACCGTACATGAGAATGGCTGGATGAATGTTGTCAGGACCAGCAGTCGACAATGTTTCGGATTTGCGAACTTCTTTGATGTTCCTTTTGTCCAAACAAGTACCTGAAGTAGTGCAATAAACAAATGAGTACTGACCAGAGGCACTCGGTCTTGAAAGTATACGGGCTGTTACCATTCATAAATCAGCAATACTTCCGTTAGTCATTGATAGCTGTTGCGGGTCCTTCTTACCATCTGTTGAGAAGTAACGCGGTCTTTTCTTGATTTGAGTAAACTGTTTAATGTTATCCACTTACCGTTGTCGCTTTAGTGGAAGACCCAGTGAGATTGTCACATCACTAGGCGGAGGACTCTTTTCCTCGTATTTGCGCGGCATTGCCCAAGAATGATCAAATGCCACTGAAATTCAATGTGTGTAACTGAGGGTCTGTTAAAACCGACTTACTTATAAGGACAGAACAAATGAAAGGTTCAGTAGCTCATTATGTCTGCTTTCCTTTACAACTTATGACAATACACTTCAATGATCTTTCTAGATAAAGTGGAGTATTTGCATAAGCTTTGTTTTCAACTCATTTTTTTAACAGGTCACAAGACGAAAACATCATTAAGCGGTAGATATAACCGTTTTCTCAATTCGTACTGTTAAGGTAATTAAGGATTCTGTCCAATACCCAATTATGCACGCACATTTTTACAGGTTAATCCCTGAACTTCTGTAGAAGTAAACAAGGAATTGTCATTCGGAGCTTTAAAGCAAAGCAACATTTGAGCTTTGAATAGCGAACAACTCTTTCCACATTATAATGCAGCTATTGTTGTATGCAATTGCTTGTCGCGATCCGTAGAATGCATTCATTCATCCGCGAAAGATATATCAACAGTGTATTCGCCGGTCAAGCATACAATCATAATTATATGCACAATAATTATGCACATAACAATATTTAACGGACCCAAGTAGCCAGTTAGATGGCGTTAAAGCTTCTTGACGACCAATGACTGTCGCCAGCCCCACTTCCGCAGCGTGAGTCAATTTTTCTATTCTCTCGGTTCATTGTTTCGGTTCCTGGTAACACTGACCGATAACATGGAAGGCTTTCCGGTCTCTCAACCCGTACGCATTTTTAACTCTCTCTTCATGTTTACAGAACAAATCAGTATTTATGCTGTTCTAACCACCCCTTTCGTAGCTAGCTTACCCATCGTAAATCACGAATGAAGACTAATGCTTTATACAACAATCGGCGCAGAAATACCACATCTTTTGAAGTTCTAAAATATATTGTAATAGGTAGCCTTGAACAGGCCGCAATCCCTTTCCTGAGATATTGTACCTTTGTTATATGATAAAAAGAAAAAAAATGGAAACATGTATTATTTAAAAGTACCTCATTATTCAGGAGCACCCAAATCCACGTCTTTTTCCGGCATTAGATCTTCGGTATCCAGTCAAGTAATTCAAGCAAAGTTTTGCTTGAAGTGATTGCTACCGGATGAGCAGACTTGCGTAAATTAGGATGCGTGTGCAGCATCCAACTTCGTATGGTAGAATCCACGACCATCTTGCCCATCAAAACGTAAACTTTCCTGGTGGGTAACTGCATCCAGCAGAAAGATAAGCGTGATTAATTATCGGTAGAGAAGCCCACCGACCATTAGCTTATTCTGATTTTTCTCTGAGGGGTATCCTTCCATGTGCCCTGGAGAGTTTAACCTCGTTGGTGATCTATCTTTTCACGAGTCGAGGGGTCAGTTGACGCACGTAACTTGCGGCGGTATAACTGCTCATAGACATGAAAACGAAATCCTTTTTTATTGTAATATTATGAATAACAGTTGCCAATTTCGGTCTGTTGCTTTCCACCAGAAGTGATGGGGATATATATATATATATATATATATATATATATATATATATATATATATATATATATATATCCAAAGACAGTTAAATTGGTAAATCTGATGTGCGTTGTGCATAATTTAGTTTCACAAACTGGCTTTAAATGTCTTGAGAAACTAATCAACCAGGTTCCTATACACTCGCTATAAAAACTACACATTAAAAGAGAAAAAATTTTGCGGATTGAATGTCATCATCAATACGATGACTTGTCCACGACATTTTCGTTGGCGAGTGCAGATACACTTCGAGAATTCGACCCATCATTTCTGTGCACGCTACTCATAAGTAGAATAAGTGAGAATGTCATCTGAGCACAAATTGTAAAAAATAATTAAACCTTCTACGGATGATCGACTTTAAGATACTGGTAGTGGGTAGATCCAGACCACTATTATGCTGCTGGCATCAACTCTTGGGGCACTACTTCTACAGCTTGGACACCAGGAAAAATCTTATCTATTACGCACTGGGATTAAAGGGATACTTGGTAACTTTCGGTTTTTCTTAGCATACCCATGGATAGCAATTTCGGACACGAAAAAAGGTGCTTCCGCAATGTGACTTCTCCACAAATGCGGCATTTCTTCGAATTGAAGGCCTTCTACCGCCTCCAATACCTCTTCCATTTTGTCTCTTCATGCATAGCAATGCATTCTAATTTCCATAATCTACAGATGAATGACCCGCGTTACATAGAGATCAGTACTCTGTATTGTATGAATTCTATGAAGAAACAACACTCAAAAAGACATCTTTACTGCCCATGGATAAACGTGTGGACAAAATTTCCCGGGAAGCGCACGACCGGTTTCGCGGTTATTGCGTACCCGGTACTCCTCTGCCCACTCGTCTTCTCACTTGTACACTCCAATGTTGAAACCTCACTAGGATCTAATTTGAATCGTCTAAAGTGTGAATGGATACTCTTCATTGATGAGAGATAACAGCCACGAAACCGGTTGTATGCTTCCGGAGGAATTTTGTCGACACTTTTACGTACTACTGGGTTGATCGGATGACCTGAGGTTTGTATGTGAAAGGCTGAATGCAAAGGACAGGCAGCCAAGCAAAATATAATGATAAAAGTATCACAATATTTGTCAGCATATATCTGTGTTACGAAAATAGCACATTTGGTTTGACCGAATGCACCTGTGACCAAGCGGTGCCATACTGGTTTGCTTCATTTTCAGTTAGTAGGCTTTACTGTCCGGTTTTTCTATGGTGGAAAACGTTTCATGACCCATAGGGATAACCAATACGAATTTTACGGTTTATTTTAACTCTGATGTATTGTTATCTCACTTCAAACATAGTTCTGTATATATATATATATATATATATATATATATATATATATATATATATATATATATTCACTAGAGTCTAATTTGAATCGTCTGGAGTGTGAACGGATACTCTTCATTGAAGAGCTCAAAAATGAATCACAACTGTGATTTCTCATAGTTATTCGTGTCTGGGTCACCCAACGAACAACGAGGCTGCATGTGCAAGCGCTCATACGGATAGTATATATATATATATATATATATATATATATATATATATATATATCCCTATGAGTCATGAAACGTTTTCCACCATAGAAAAACCGGACAGTAAAGCCTACTAACTGAAAATGAAGCAAACCAGTATGGCACCGCTTGGTCACAGGGGCATTCGGTCAAACCAAATGTGCTATTTTCGTAACACAGATATATGCTGACAAATATTGTGATACTTTTATCATTATATTTTGTTTGGCTGCCTGTCCTTTGCATTCAGCCTTTCACATACAAACCTCAGGTCATCCGATCAACCATGAAATTGGAAGTATCAGAAGGGTGTTTCACTCTTGTCAGAACTCATCAGTAGTGCTTATCCTCAGCCGCATCCACGGTTTAAGCTCGAAAAGTTTCACCTCGAAGGCGTTTATGTTACCACTGTGCCACCCCAATCCCATCCGAGCTGATCCGACTCACGAAGGACAGTCGTCCAAGCTAAGTATCGTCAATCCCACACACTACTCGCAGTTAATTGTGAGATTCGTACGTTGTTATACTTGTAAAATTTCACGAATATCTGTGCAATTTTTCAATGCGCACGTAGCGAGTCCTTTTATCCCAATGTTAGCTTACCGTTCGCTCAATAGCGTTGGGCGCTGTGTTGCTTGGGATGAGCCCAGAATGTTCGTCACCGGGGACAAGTTAGGGAGGAGATTTGGGGAACAACAACGCAATCATTCATGCGCATACCCCAGGAGGTGTTACAGCTAAATCCTCTCTCCTAGAGTAGAATACCGAAAAAAGACGTTTGACAACTGGTGCTCATCCGAATTTTAGTGAAAAAAAAATAGATAAAACAACGGCAAACCTGATAAATAGGTTGTTGAAAGCCTACATGAAGTGGTCGAACTAGCAAATAGTCAGATTCAGAGTCTGCAGTATAACATCCTTTCAGAGAGATGTAATCAGCATTTGGACTTGACGGTGTTTGGTGTCTTAATCTCGAGAAGATGAGGAAATGCACCAAAGTTACACCATAGAACTAGTGGACTTATGCAATATTTGGAGTGGATGGTAGATAACGTAAGGCTTCATGATCAGAAACAGTTGTGAATTTGGAGCCATGCAAATATTTATGTAGACGTGTTACTGATCAGCAAACAGCGAACTCCTCCGATGGAGTATGAGACTAACATCCTTTGGTAGCTGACAGTCTCCTTGGAACACACAAGACCGGGCAACCATCCCGTTACAGGACAGCGTCGATTTCCGTAGAAGAGGAATCCGTAATACTATAAGGGGGTGGGGTGGGGTGGGGTGGGGTGGGGTGGGGGTTCGAAGATGAATACGAAAGCAGGAGAGCTTTGGTTTTTAAATAGTCCAAAACTGGACGTAGCCTATGGCCACGTATCAGCTGAGCTATCGTGATACGAGAGTGCATGTGCCGGGTAAGCGGAATGTTGCCCGCTCAGATCCGGCTTCCAGCTTCGTAACATTTGATGTGAAAATACAAGTGACTTTTCGTTGCATAAAATATCTATTAGTTTATACTCTTTCGTCCAAAAGTGTTGTAAAATAGTGAGAAACCAGAACACTTCGATCAAAGCGTGACAAAGTATTTTAACTGCCGGAAAGCACAGCGCTAAAAGATCAAATTGAAATTGTCGTGCACACCTATTAGAATAGCTTTCATTGTAGGATTGATTGGGTTGCGAAGAAGTCTGTTCACGTGACTGGTTGAGCTTTGGTAAATTTTGTGGAGTGACCGCCCATGACCTTACGCGTACTGTATATGAGCCAACATGTGGAGCGACTGTTGAACTAGGGCCCCTGCTTCTGAAGGATTAGCATGACTTCCTTTCAAGAACTTTAGGCGGTCAATCAGAAGCGATAGCAAAAACAACGAAAAATTGCAAATGAGACAGACAACTGAACAACAACAACAACAACAACGACAACAACAACAACAACAACAACAACAATAACAACAACAACAATAGCAATAACAACGAAAAGATGGAGTTCGACTTGCCTTTATCTGGTTTCGGAAAAAAATGTTGTTTTTGATTATGGCCCCTGAGGTGAACCTTTCTCCGGGCTAAACGCATTAACAAGTTACGCTTAGTCAAACTATGAACTTTCTGCTGGTCAACCACTCGGTTGTGTTCATCCAGTCCAAGAGCAATCCCGTTACTGAAACAGTATTAGCATTAATCAAACGAGCACTGTAAACTAGATAATAATTAGCTGAGTTCAACAAAATCCACATCCCGTGTAATACGCTGAAGTTTCTTGTTAACGACAAGGAATTAAGCTAGGCGCGCACATACAAACTCGATGTCATCAGTGGTGTCAAACTCCCAACATACCAGAGCACATGCATTGAAGTTTACGACATGCTGAAACTTTCTGAGATGAATAACGACCGTCAGTCAAAATGCTGAATGAGAACATAATTTAACTAGGTGGTATCAGATATTCTCTTGTCTTTGTTCTGTTCTATGATAAAAGCTATACGAATTGTTGCGTTCTACGAACCTCCGACTTTGTTTCCCTACTCATGATGCAATCCTCTGGTTCAGAGATCTCACATTCCTACCAATCGGAACCACACCTAATTCTCCATGATGATGATTCACTGATGGAACGACAAGACCGTAAGGCAATCGCTTACTCGGGTAGTTCAGAACTCGAGCGAAGCCGAATTTGATCAGTTATCAGGATATCTTTACTTGGGTTATCTGCAACGAAATGGAGATGATGGCTAGTTACTTTATATTACTGACACAAGAGATCACGTGATTCTCGGGTGCTTCATATTTGTTTTATATTTTTTAATACTTCAGTTTTTGACGCATCCGACAGATAAAACAGTTTTGTTTCTGAAGCATGGCTTTTAGAAAGATTAGGTCCTCGTTGGATGTCTTCGCGTGAATAACTGCACACACACACACACCACACACACACACACACACACACACACACACAACGCACATTTCATTGAAGCGCAATCCAGAGCCAGCCCGGTATCTTTACAGGTGGAACGCGATAGCTTTGAACTGTCAGTTCCAATAGTTGAAGTAGATGGGAAATATTTTTCATCGAAGCCGTGCCAACCGGTTTTTTCTATCTAAAAGCATTTCGTTTCGATAGAAAATGGTGGCAGCTGCCAAGGGAGAATGTTCGAAAATGAGAACAATGGCACATACACAGAAAAGTAGGACACGATGCTGTTTTCCCATCCGATCTCATGATCGCAACTGAATGAGAATTGTGAGATGTCCTTGGTTTTTCTAGCGCGGTTCTAACAACTAGGGCGTAGAAGGGGATAGAACATAGTAAGCTTTTCGTAACTAATGCCTTTTGTCGATATTCGATTTCTCCTAATAAGGGGGTATACAATTGTTTTGTTTCTAGCTAGAATATCGTTAGGAAGAGCTTTCAAGTGAATTGTTTTAACCCAGAGCCCAGGCTTGAGTAAGTGAGAAGAGCAGAAATCTCGTGATCAGTAAGTTCTGTTGAAATATATCACAAATGTTCAGCAATGAAAACCTTGGCGCCTGAAATCTAAAACCGTAGAATGTAAAATATGTTCTTTTTAGTAATAAGCCGCACGGGCGTCGAGGGTTGTCTACTATTCATGATTCATGCCCAGTGGTGTGCTACTTATACGATTCAGTAAAAACGATCAAGATATTCATAAGTACTTGCTGGTGACCAGCCCGATTCTGCACGTATTTCTGACACTCAAACTCACTGAATAATTCTAGTCATTAGATACTAGGCCCGAAATCTATTCCACTAGTCCAGCCACCTAGATCAGCTGCTCAACATTTTGAATTTTCATTCAAATTTGCTTTTCAGAATGACACCTTAATCTTCACAATTGACAACTAATGTGCACAGATAATCATCGATAGACGTAGTTCAGTCTGAGAGTATGCTACAGGAATCACTGAAACTCAGATTCGTATTCTATGTGGCGAAATTCATATTCCTAAATTTAGCGCAATATTTTAGACAAAAGTTGAGTATGATGAAATTCTTCACAAAGTTACATTTTTATCCCTAACCCTATAGTAAGCTATGATGAGTTGTAATTACGAGAGCTTGGTTACTAGTGTACATTTACGTGAATCATAAAACTATGAAGTTATTTCAATTAGGAATCAGTTTTGTACGTATGCCAGCCGAACCCCTCCACAGGTGGTGGCTTTCATCACGGATGGATGTGTGCTCATCTATGCAGATTGCGATTCACTTTCTTGTGAATGTCTACAATGTGTGTTTGGTTCACAGAATGCAACACAACTGTTAAGAGACACATTTGGCGAATACTAACATTGCCTTGGATATTGCCTTCACTGAGGAAAATTTTTTATTTCAGATGCATAACGTTCAAAAAAATCTCACATCAGTAAGTTCCATTCACTGTATATTTTGTTTGCGCTACTTTAGATCAAAGTTTAGTTAAAACCAGAGAATCGCGCTACTTCATTAATTAGGAGAGAGCTAGCACTGTGTGTGTGTATGGAACAACATGAATCACTGTTGGAATAACGAAACGTGCTGTCTTTTATGAAAAAATCTAGTTCCACTTGTCGTTCATTGACAATACTCACAAGTAATGCCTTGACAGGAAGACCATGGAGTCAGAACGAGTCGCTGTGAGTAAACAAACAACAACTCCGAATATGACAATGATATTATCGAAAAAGAATTGGGTTCCATGTACATGGATCAGTAGGATTAAGGTCTAGTTTATTCGTTTTCCATTTCCCAAGTTTACTAATCTTCTTGTGTATCAAGAGATTGTAAATACGATCCAATTGGACGCTTATTATTGAATTTGTTGAATAATGCTAGGCTTCTAATAACTCTTCTGCATGTCTCTTTGTTGCTTGGTACAGAATGTGGGCTTCTTCCCGATAAAAATTGTGTCATTCTTGGTCCTCGTGAACGGATATTAGTGAGAGTGGATCATGTCCGCTTGCAGAAATCGAACCTCATTCTTCGTGTAAACACGTAAAATCAACCTACTCCCAAAAGACTCATTCAACCGAGAATTGAAGCAACAAAGAGAAAAACAGTACAATGATTAAAAACAAAGAACATTTATATATGAGGATAGATTTCTAGAAGTGGAATCTCACAAATAGTAGGACACTGCAAATGGTCAAATTTCAAGACACATAATGTAGATATTTGTCCTGATAGTTTTAAAGGTCAAGATTCTATATTTAGTAACTTGCTAGCAGCAAGTCCATCCGACAGATCAAGATCGATTCTGGGTGCAAGCCCCACTCACACACGGAAGGGTACAAGGATCTTCACCTGCTCAGTGACGACGTCACCTCGACTGGTGATGAAATGCTTGCGACCTAAACGCGAGATCTAGCCATCGGAACATGTTGAGGAAGACCAACTTGAGCTCCAATCAACACCAATTTTAAAAAGCTTTGAGGAAAATGATCACCTGTTGCGTTTGCGAAGGACTCTCAATAACATCGCACATTGTTCTGAATATCGTTTTTCTATTACATTCATGAGTCTGGGACAGTGGAAATGTTGTACTCCGTAACCTCAAAGGCCCATTGCATTATTGGGGATAGTCAGCCATCGGACCCCGAGACCTCGAGTGAAGAACTATATATGGTCTCAATAGGTCAGGCGTGGTAATCAGCTGGACAACAGTATATTGCTCACTGCCACCAATGGTGAAACTTAGATAGTTCTCAAAACCTGACTCGTGATAAGACTTCCCATGGAAACTTGTACGAATATTTGGAGGTCGCAAAACTCATCACACCGGTCGATATAAGCTGCATCAATTCACGATCAATCCCGTCAGTGGGGGGAGGGGTGCGATCAACGACACGAGGGAAAGCACAGAATTTATTGGAATGAGGAAATAAAAGTTTCTGGTCTGTCAAATCAAATTTTCTTTTGCGGAGACTATTACGCAGCAGGATAGTGCGTCGTGTCAAGTACCACAAAACATTGACTCCTCATAGTCGTGCATTTATGCAGTTGTTTTTCAGTTGAATTTATAGTCTCGAGAACCATGGCTACATTGGAGATTCGATTTTCACAATAGTCTCATAACCACCGAGATTTGAATGTGATTATGAATATATAATCAGTACCGGAATAAAGATATTGCACTTCACCCACACTGAGCTTTGGAGACCAGTGTTCAACGTGGTGTGTGAATGCCATGGATCAATTCTGACCAAACGACTATTTCAATCAAATATCGACCGTACCTGTAATTTGGTGAAAGAATGACAAGCCATGAAACTTGCTGCTTTACCCCATTCAGCATGGTTGGTTTCTTCATCATGGATGTCGAGCAATTTGTTGTCATATTGACCAAACACTGCTTAGTCGAGCTCAGCTTGCTATCGACCAAGTCTGAGTTATACTGTTTAAAACAAAATTTGCAACAGAATGATTGATCCAGAATTATCCCAAATTCTAAATAAATTCACAATTTTCATAACCTCAAGCTTTTGTGGATATATTTGCAAGTAAAATATTGATTTGTTTGTTTTGACCCCAGACAAACTGAGTTATTCGTTTGACGGAAGTTGGATTGCATACGAGTACGGAGTTGATACTACAAAGCGGAACGTGAAGTGGAGTGAATAGTCTCATTCAAAATTCTGCATATTCAAGAATTAGTAACTCAATTTGGAACAAAATCGTTTGATGCTCTTCGAATTGTGAGTACACGGTGAGTGCATTTTGTGCAAGACCCACACGGAATTTGGGCTGTCGAGGATAAATTCATTTAACTACTTTGCCTCATCATAAGGTACAACTTGATTCTCGTCGGTAATGCGTGTCTGACAGTGCCAAAGCAATTCGTGGAATCGACCAATCGGAATGCCGTTTTATGACGTGATCTGTGCCGGATAAAAGTGGCAAGACAGAGACAAATAGTAAAACCGGGAAGTGAGAGTCACACACACACACACACACACACACACACACACACACACACACCAATTTCTTTCTGGCTTGTTTTTGTGGTGAGTCTCAGTATTGCTTAGTGTTATTTACGAAAGTGCCATCTGGTAAGTGGAACAATTTTGGTGCATCCATTAACATTCCCCATTTACATCTAAAACGTTTTGATCTAATTTGAAGTTAGAGAAAATGATGGTTTGGATACAGATGGGAATAATAAAGGAGAGAAAATCCGTATTCAAATAAGATGGTAAAGTTAGTATGTGGACATATTTTAGATGATAATACTCTCGATTGGCTTACGATTCAACCAAAAGCATAGTACTGATGTACCTAGTTAGTGGTAAATCCCTCTGAACTGGACGAAATAGCAACTAATGGGAAAATTTTCTTTTACCTAACCACTTTCGTGTTGGTGCCGCGCAATATTTTGAAATTTGTTTATTCTACACGTGTCATTCGAAAACACGAGTATATGAATGTGGTACTTCAAAAATAATGTCTAAGAATATATATTTTGATGTTTTTTGTCCAAAAAGTAATTGATGGTATCTGAAGTTAGTAGTCAGACTCCTTGATTATCGTCCACCGAATTGCCAATTTCAAGTCATAACTGTATATTTGACACCCGACTAAAACTCCGACACACAGAAAATACACAGGCAAAATTGCTGCTGCGATACTCGGGTCTTTAAGGAACTCAAGTATAGCCAATTCAAATGATAGAGTTTGAGTGGTTCTGCATGACTGATCGTGAATTTCAGTTCCACTGCAAATATGTAATATTATGGCATGAAAAAGAAATAGTCAGTTTCCTGACTTCTTTTATTGACCTCACCTTGTCCACATTGGCAGATCATTTCGATCTCTTGTCATGCTCGAACGAAAAACAGATGACAAACACTACCAGAAGAATTTCATTCACTTATATTCACTGGTTCCAAACAGAGTACATCAGGCAACAAATTGGAATGAGCTGGTGAACTTAGTTTCTATTCCGAGTGACACCAAATACTGTGAATTACAGTAGCCATGACTAAGTGATTATTGGATGCACCCGTCATTGATACACTCATTGCTCTACGTTTCCCTACGTATAAAGTTGTTTGAATTTCACATTTCAACTAGCATGGATTAATTGAACCGCTCGCAAGTATATACACACACTATAGCTCACATTCCATGACATTCATTTGAGTTTTCACGTTCAGACCCGACATGAAAGGCATTCCCATAGTGTGAGTTCAGTTGTGAATTGTTTTTTTTTATTGTCCGGTCGACTGCTTTCTAGTGGAATGGACAGCACGAACAGAACGCGATCCATGGTGAACGACAATTCGTGTGACATTTGTAAGAGCCAGAATAACTGACTCTGACGCTTATTTTCTCCACAGACATAAGTTCAGATCAATGAATAAACGCGAAAGAGAGGTTGTGTATTGTTGGATTCCGGGTTGTATTTCATTCTGAGTTCGTCGTAACGTCCATTTGCCCATTTGTCCATTTGGTGACGCGATAGGATCACAAGGGATGAACATTTGTTGAACAAATTTGAAGTGACACTATTTTTGAACTCACTTTATCGGTGGTATCATGTTATGACATCGATGCACTTTGTGCAATCATTTTAACCCGCCAACTTTATTGTGGACCAAGCCGTTCAACGTCAGCTCATATAACTGAACACGTGAAGTGCAAGACTTCTGAAAACAAAGGTGCTCAGGGTCCAATTCCCAGTTACAGCTCGGAGAATGATCGTTGCAGATGCTGCTTTCTAGCCAACCACGTAAAATAGTACTTTATTATTGTTTTCAGTGATTTCTATTAGAGAACCTGATGTAATTCCGCAAATGCGTCTAGTTTACATTTGTGGAAATAGTGATTTCTGGTAAGGGACAAATACGAAAACGTATTTGGAGGAAATGTTATGAGTAATTGCTAAAGCGCTTTCCTAATGCTTTGGAATTGTGAAATCAGTGATACTCTAGCGATCACATTGATGTTTCTGAGATGACTCAACAAAAATATTTGTCAATTTTGTGAATAAAATACGTACTGATACTCAAATGTATATTCAAATAATCTTTGTAATTTCTTTCTTATTCATAATACTACATTGTGCGACAAACCATTAAGGGGGACACGGCCAATGAAAGGCTTCTACAAAAGATGAATAGACATATAAATATTCTCCCAAGTCTAATACTTTGATGTGTTAAGAATGGATAGCTCATATTTGAATGAACTACCACCTCGTCTATCCCTATTTCATTCCGACGTGTATAACTGAATAGAATGTGAAACAGTTGGCAGAATCCAGTTCCTTGAGAGTCCTGTCGACCACGTATGAACACGTGAAGCAGAAAACCAGACGAAAATTCACTGGATATAAATTTAAGTATAACTACTCTACAAACGATTGATTAGCCAGGTGGCCTATCGATTAGCAATCGTAGTGTTCGAAGTTCGATGTTGACTGCAGACGATCATAGTCAGGACTTATTGATCCGTATCAAACGGCAGCAGCGTTTAGCTTATTTCAATTTGAGATTTTGAAATCTCCAATTCAATAGCATTTTGTTCCCAATATTATTTTGCCTTGACATTTGGTCACATGTACCTACCGTGAACTTCGGAACACAGTCAGTCTCACCTCGATGATCGAAGTTCGTACGTAGCTAAAGAACAAGAGAGATTTATTGTGTCTCTGTGCATATCTAAGACTCAGGAGTAGTCCATTTGAATTACGAATCAGAAGTCATCCATCATAGGAGTCGATCGCTGTGCGGTAAGCTGGTTGTTACTGTTCAAAGCCCGTGACGGAAGGGTGCTTTATCATGCAGTGTAAATTTTCAACAAACCGTCAAGAACCAGCCCGGATAGCCTTGTGGTTAGGTTTTTTGACTGACAGTCGTTTACCCCGGGTTCGAGTCCCCGTGGGGGTTCGATGGATGTGCACTGCTGATGATTCCCAACAAGGATGAAACAGTCATACAGTGCTTCCATGGTTTTCGATGGTGAGTTGAGCGTTGAAGATGCATGATGAATCGTATTATATGATTCAGTTTATGGCTACCACAAAATTGCAAAGTTATTTTGAACTATCGATGTACTACTCGCCAACGTGTTATGCTTACGTGTGGCATGTTTATTGTAGACACTGAAATTCGAGACTGCAGGCAGACAAACAGATGTCACATGTCTGACTCGATAGAATATCAAAACTAGGTTGGCAATTTCCGCACTTCGCTGCTGCGTTTTCCAAGTTTCCAAACCACCAACGGTAGAATCCTTTGAAATCATACGGCGAACACTGGAGACATCCAGTCTCCGTAGTATTTCCCTGGAATTATTAGTACACATCAAAATCAATTTCTCGCACTCTGAAGCAACAAATGCCAACAAGATCTGATGAGTCCGAAGGATTCATGTGTATTACGTGTCTGAAATAGCGAGGTCCACCTGGTTTGATAGTGTGGAATAAAATTTATCCAGGAATGGGCAAAACACTGGTGTTTCAGCTTGCTCGTACAAAAGTTGTCATAACCCATCCACCCCTGATGGATTTCTCACAGATCGGCGACAAAATCTCTCCAGTCGGTGAGCATTCTCCAACCACGGATCCCAAATATCCTGGTCGCATTCAATAAACTGCAGAAATAAACTGTACCTACACTTCCCAACATTTTGTCAAACGTCTGGTCAACTCCACCGTTCATATGCTCATTGATCTATCACAGGGAACAATGTTCAACGTTTATTTTTCCCGGTCTAGTAATAAACAGACCTCGGGAGTCAAGATCACATGAAATGTCTTACATCCACGGACGGTTTCACCAGGGATCTATCCTTTTTTACCGGTCAAAGCGGAGTAAAAATTTGGAATTAACTGGTGGTTGTTCGTGATCTGAACTTAAATACTCGAAATTCATGTGCTGGTCAGTTTGCGTGGAAGTTAGTCAAAGATTCCAGCAATAGTTCGTCCCGTTTTTCGTCTGCTCATTTACAGTCATCGGGTGATTGGGACTAATTTGCTTTTTGATGCTGAGCGAAGTCATTCGGCTGTAATTCATGACAACCTAGTGCATATGTCCATCTTTTAATCTCGGGTAAATATACTCACCAGTTTTGCTCATTGGAAAGAATCACTGTGACCCGAAGTTGAACCACACTGTCCATGGATGAACCGATAGTTTCTTCACGTGAGTCTACTGCTAACGTTGGGAAGCTGTATCGGTTTATATTTTCACATTACTTCGTAGGACATAAGAAGAGATGGATTACTATTTATGAAATTATTAGTTATCAACGTTCCTGTGTGAATATTTCCCTTATATCTAGCCGGCATAACCATATTTCTTTCTTGCCCACAGGGAAATAAGTAACGGCTCGCGAATGAAATACACATTCCATTGGTCTGACTATCTTGTGTTCGCTTTCTGGCTTCTGATCTACTCGCTGGTCGGGATCTATCAAAGATTTCGTTCACGACTTCAACCACTATTGTGTCGTCATTCATGTCATTGTGCAAAACAAGAAAAGGATCCGGTGTATATCGACTCACGGCAAGATCTGTCGAATTCTAACGATCAGGGTGACGTGGTGGATACAGAAAATCTGTTTCTCGGTGGACGTCAACTATCCTTGTTTCCAATCCTAGCCAGCGTGATGGCCAGTTTCTTGTCCGCCGTCTCACTGATGGGTACATGTTCTGAGGCGTATCTTTACGGGATTCAGTTCATTTTAATGATTGGGGCCTATGTGATTGGGTTCTCGGTGGCTTCTGAGGTTTACTTGCCTGTGTTCTACAAACTGAGAGTGACCAGTGCACACGAAGTAAGTGAATTTTCCAGCCAGCAGAAATTTCGACTACGTCATCAGTTGGGAAATGTCATTTTGGCGGATTGAACCGTCAACTACCATGGAAGCAGCACTTGTTGGAATAGTTTTCCCCAATTAAGAGTAAGCAATGGTCTAGTTATTTCGAGAAGAACTGTCACTATGACTACAACAATAACTACTACTACTACTAATACTACTAACACAAATACTACTACTACTCTGACCACTAATACTACTACTACTAGTACTACTACTGCTACTACTATTACTACTACTATTACCACTAATGATAATAATGATAATAATAATAATAATAATAATTTAACTACTAATGAGGACCCTTATCACTGGACTGCTACTGCCCTACTATCTTTGTGATAAAAGCTTTTCAAGTACTCTACTGATGGTAATCGATTTCGCATGTAACTGGATATTTCAGTTCATTATTTTGTACTGCACTATCATACCGTGTGCAAAGCTGTCAAGCGGTAATCATCTTTTCCAGAAGATTGCTTATGCTTCCAGAAAAAAAGAATGTTCAATGTGTTTACCACACTCAAGTGACATATACTACGAATGTATTTCAGTGACACGATGAAAACCGGCACAATTCAATTTTTACGTGACTCGATTAGTTCCGTGCTACGTAAAAGATATAAAACATTGTCGGCATATTCTCTGATGTTTTATTGTCATTTATGTATAGTCATGCCCGATGATGTTAAAGTGAAAGAAGAACACACCGGATTTTCATCCAAACTTGTGATCTCGTGCTGTTCTGTAATCCGAGGGTAAAAAATGCATATGAACATAGGAAAGTGGTGGAGAAAATAATTCTTGAGTCGATGAAGTACGTAGTCTTCGAGTTTCTTAGTTACGAGGGAAAACAGCTGAAGAGCACGTCTGGTAATTGTGGTCTTGTTTGTCCGCGTTGTTTGTATTGTTCTTCCTGTGTTTCGATATCCAGTGGAGCATTTCTTCCCCATGTAGGGTTCAGTACACCCGAATATGTTAGCGAAAATTGCATGTATTTATCCGCCAAGCCCATAGGACTCTGACATTGATTCATCTTAATCTCAGTAGTTTTAAATATTTGTGTTGGTTGTAGATCATGCTGTTGGTTGTCCTGATGTTCTGATCGCTGAGCTTGGCGTTTAGATCGCAAACGTTTCATCACCATTCGAGGTGACATTATCAGTGCATGTGCGTTGTTGGTAGTGATCTCTTATATTTTTAGGTTTGTCATTAGCCCTGAACTTGAGCTTCGTAGACGATGTTGTGCCCAAGGCTCGAAGCTTGTTTTTCGGCTTCGCATCTGAGAACTTGATCTTTGACCTTTGACGGTTGGTTTCCCGTTTTGTGAGCTTGAATTCTTTCGCTTTGTGCTACTGTTTCCATTTTTGATATTTGAATTCTCGGCGAGTCAAGTCCGAAGATATATGAGTGTAAAAAAAAAGAGAAACTCAGATTCAATAACACGGGTTGAGTGATTTTGGTTCATTGATTCCGCTTCTGACGTTCTTGATTAGTTCAACTATCTGTTCTTCGTTTGACTGTACACGTGATCTAGTTCAATATGTCTATTGACTGAGTTGTTTGAAGAGTACCAGGCTTCCAAAAACTCTCTTGAGTGCCTTGTGGTTGCTTGATCCAAAATTTTAACGTCGTCCAGATTGAACTTATGTCCTTCTTGATTCTCGTGGACGAACGCTATTACTATTGCTACTACTACGACAAAAACAACAACAACAACAACTACTACTACTACTACTATAACTGCTGTAATTTGCAGTGTATTTAAGCAGTAATTTATCCGCCATGCCCACAGGACACTGACATTGATTCATCTTAGTCAGTATAAGATCCCCAGAATCCTCGGAGCTTTTGTGAATGCCCAGTCTCTCATTTTCCTGATCCCATTCGTGTTCGGCAATCAGCGACCAACCAGAATACACTCAGTCAAATAACTCCGATCCATAATCGACACCAACATTCATTGATCCTCATAAGCGGAGATCCGTGCCGAAAAACCGAACTGATTTTCTTCTTACACGAACAATCCAGGACAGTTTTGATTTGGGCGAACTGTTTACCAGCTACTTTTCTACAGTTTTTTCTGTTTGTACTACTGGCCATTCGAAAATGGTCTCGATGAACTTGTTCGTGAATTTCCGATAACCAATTGGACAAATCTAATTTTTCAAAAGATTCACTTTTCAAGAAGTTCATACTCAATTTAAACTATCACGGGAAGTTGGCAAAAGTTTCTCATGCACAGCTTATACAAACGTTTGTCCCCTAGTCAATATAGAAATCCTGCTTTTTCTCATCTGGTTGGGATAATTCCGAGTGAATGTTGTCTGCCAAATTCTTCATGAATTCCAGTGTTTCATTTAACTTCTTCAATATTCGTAAATGTTTGTTGTTCAATTACACAGCGTAGTCAAAACGGATGGTAGGTTGTCGACGTTTCGGTCATCAAAGGTAACGATTTTAACATTGATTTCACGAGCGAATGAGAAATGGTGGGTATATCTGCAAATTTCATACTATCCAGTACAATTCAGTGTTATGCCATCTATCAGTAAGTCATACAGTTTAACAGAATTCAATAAAGTACAACACAATATATTCAACAAAATGTGGTGCAGTATGATACAGTGCATATCATATACCTCACCAAACAGTACCAATGCCGAGTGCATCATTGAGAAGTCATGTAAGAGTGTTATATCCAGTATCGTTGCTGTCCAACAAGCCAATGAGAACCAGTTCGGATAGGCTGGTGGTTAGCTGTTCGACTCCAAGTCGTTCACCCTGAGTTCGAGTCTGCGTGGGAGGCTCGATGGATGTGCACTGCTAATGATTCCTTACAAAGATGATACAGGTGCAAAGCGCTTCTATGGCTTTTGATGGCAAGTTAATTGTTGATGCTCAATGAGGAATCAAACCATACAAGCATCTAACCTGTTTAATTGAATGCATCTGTTGTACTAGGGCTCCTATGCAGAAGCCGTTCGACAAAAGAGTCGCTCGTTGTGCAGGAATTGCTCAGCTCACGTTCATAGTCAATGTCGGAAGGGCGTTACGTCATAAGGTGTGTGAGTTCAGTAAACCGCTGAGATTCAGTTCGGATGGTGTGGTGGTTAGTGGTGTTTGATTCACAATCGATCCCCTCGAGCTAGACACCATATGGGGCTTCTTAGATGTGCACTGCTGACGATGATTCCTATAGGTCTTGCATGATCACGGTAT
This sequence comes from Fasciola hepatica, assembly GCA_948099385.1. Lineage (NCBI taxonomy): Eukaryota > Metazoa > Platyhelminthes > Trematoda > Plagiorchiida > Fasciolidae > Fasciola > Fasciola hepatica. The sequence continues at coordinate 11,370,482 of CANUEZ040000120.1, read as the reverse complement.
AGATGATCTTCATGATAGATAGATTCTATGTATAACATTATACTTTGCCACCTCAGAAAAACCCTCATCCGTATAATGGAATAGAAAAAATGTCAAGCCTTTAACTCTAACACAGTTCAGAGAAGTGGGTGAGAACTTATCATTAGTAAAACTGCAGTGCGTCGTCCCGGTATGAAGAGATCGAGTAACAATGACGTATTTTTCCGATGAACTCTTTACTGAGAGGCACTGCCAGAAAATTGATGTGTCTTCATCGATCATGCTTGATGCGATCAATTGTGCATGGGAAATCAGAAAAATTTCTACATTCTTCCACTTTTCTGACATTGTTTTCCCGTCGGTAATGAAAGCTTTCTCTTTTCACTGTTTAGTGATTAAACACCCTTCAATTGTTTTTGCTTTCCAGTACTTGGAGATGCGTTTTGGCAAAGCCGTCAGATCGGTCACTTCGTTGATATTTTGCATTCAAATGGTGAGTTGTCCAAGCCCAGTCATGATGATATAACTTGTTATGTACTTGTTTTCGATCGTTGCTTATGCATGATTGCGGTCAAAGGGCTCTTTGTGCCGTGAAGGATGACTGGCGAATCTGACCATGCGAAGGTCAACTCATGGTAGTAACCCCAGAGAGAGGGGGTAGATGGACCAGAGAGAGTGAAGTACTTCATGTCGCCAAAGTTGTACGGAGTTGGCGGGCTTGGTACTAATTATGTCAAGACCCGTAACAGGGAACACATTGTCTTCTTCTGACTTCGATGAAAAAAAATGTACTGTATATGGCTAACATCATTGCAGGGTGTAGCTGCGACCGTCAAAGGAGAATTTACACAGAGCTAGGTCTTCTTTCAATGGAACTGTCAAAAGACAACATACTTTCTCTACTGGAATCGTTCTTCTTCATAATTTAGATATTCATTTTCGAAAACGAAAATACCTGTGGTTTAGCTACCACATCGATCAGAATCACTAGAAACCCAGTTTTTCAATGTTTTCCCCTACGTGTTGTTGAACACGTTTTGATTGTTTCCCAATGGTACTGTGAACTAGCGTTGCTAACTCATTCTGTCCTGGTGCTGGGCCTGGGCCCGCCACTGTGCGAAACGAGAATTCGGATTGCGTGGTGCAACAAAAGCACACATTTTGCCCTAATCTAGAACGTTCAAAGCGAATTAAATATCCAACACACCCATATAATAATGTATCGGAGAGGAAATCGTTTAGGAGTGCATCGAGAAAGCGATGTTCTAATGTCACATCTAAGCTTTTGATGTTCGGTAACACAGCTTTATCGAAATTGGTGCTAGTCAGTCTATTTTCGGTGACCGTGGGTAAACTTTTGCAATCGATTGTAAATCAGTGTCGATGAAGCAAAATATTGAACGACACCATCATTTTCAACAACGCTATGCCACAGAACACCCAATGCTTGTACCCAAGTGAGATTGACACGTGTGCTAACTGGTTTCCTCCAGAAACGCAGAGTGTGCAATAGTTGGTAGACGACCTGTGTCTACCAGTTGCGCCATGCTAACATTCGAGTTTCTCCAAATAGTATTTGTGCCAGTAAAGTAGCAGTGGTTCGATATTTTTCAGTTTTCTGATCACATCAGGACCATACTTCTAGTGGTAAAATACTCGGATTTCTGTCGTGCAACATAAGTCGAATTGTAGACTAACTGGCTGAAAATGATGTATTGATCATCTTCTGATATTCAACTCGCGTTCATCCATAACCTCACGAGTCAATGAACAGTCCACTCACTCAACGTAAAAGATACAGGTTTCGTTTCTTTTTAGAAGTACACTAGAAACTTTGCCGCTGATGGTTCAGTTCCGAGGGTGATTAGGGTGGGTGTAAAACCACAATAAATTCCTCTTCAAATCACTGCTTGCTCATTAACACTTTCTCATAGAAATCACCATTATCTACTCGTTTCGCTACCTCGTCGAACATTAGAAACACAAAGTACAATGATTGGCTGTATACTTACCAACTCAAACACTCGACTCATCTAGATTATGTCTTCACATCCCCAGTCAGGCCCCTCTTATCTGGGATCAAAAGCTATAATCCAAAAATGGCAGCGTAGAACCAACAATTGCCTGATATATTTAAGTCTATTATGCCACGGTCTGCGTGTTCCAACTCTGTCGTTTTCATCCTTGAAAGCAAAGTAACCGACAAGACTGTGAAGGAAAATTTCGCTTGCCATTTTATCCCATCTTCAGGGTAACTTGCCATCATGGCAGTTGGTATAAACCAACCACCAGGTGGGCCACTTTAATTCAGACATAGTCAGTTTGCTGACACAAGACGATGAGGTCATTTCACCTTGCCGTTAAACAGCCAGCCGATGCATCTATGGTGAATAACCAAATCCGAATCAAGTTTCTAGTTGAGAACGTCGCGAACACCGGTTCACATGCCAGTGAAGTGTGACATTCTCGCATCTTGATCCTGATCGTTGGCATTGGAAAAAAATAATCATGACAAAAAAAACAACAACGTTCACTCATTAAAATCTGAGCAATGGAAAACCGGTTGGGTTAAGTACTCGTCCAGTTTTCCACACCACGGACTGATTCTGCCTCACAGAGTAGTTTTGTCACTGCTGGTGACTTCCACCTGTCATAGCTGTGAAAGACACAAAGTGCACTGACGATGTCACCACGATTGATGATAAAACATTTGGGGTCAAAACGCCAAGTTCAGCTACCCTCAAAAATAAAAACACAAGCCTGACCCACAAATAACAAAAATTCAAAATCATTAGATAGTGCAAGCTCAGGTAAAATCATGCAATGCAATACTGGGACTACGTAGGTGCGAATGGATAATCAATTACATATGCCTCTTTATCACTGTGCTTTCATATTAGCATAACGTTTTCTACACTCTGATTTTATCACATTCTCAAACTGTAGTGGATTTACATTGCACTGGCATTGTACGCCCCGGCACTGGCATTCAGTCAAGGTGAGTTCTTATGCGTTTGTGTTTCTATATTTTCCAATTTTTTATAATTCAGGGCCACTGTGTAATGGATTTCAGTATCCGGGACATTCCATGATATTTACCAAGTGGTTTTTCTGATCTCGGGACAATTGAATATCCCCGTCGAGTTGATCTCACATCTTTATCGTTCGACAAATGAACTCGTTGTTCACGTTCATTGACAACAAAGACCGAGTTTAAAACTCAGTTCTGTACGCCTGGGCTATTACCGAATAACAGTTTCTCAAAAGACTCCTTGCATTGCGAAGTTTTCTGTTGATCAGAATGATCCTGAATGCAATAGCCTCTGCTTATATTTTTGCCGTTGGTCAAAACTGGTCTCAAACAGTATGATTTATCGAAAACCACGTGACCAGATCATTGCAACACAAACCGATTGCACTGCGATTGACTAATACGTCATCTACCCATAACATCATGTTTTATTTCGTTCACAAACGGACGCCTCGTATCGTTACAACTTTTGTGATCGACTATGCTCACGACACGGAGGAAGGCTAAGCACAACAAAAAGGTGGAAAGAAAGAAGACCAAATCAAACCATCCACGAGATTCGGACTGAACTCGTTGTTTGCTTACTATTTTTAAGCCAGAATGTGACTTAAAAAAGTTCCCCATTCAAGTCAAATCGATTCAGTATTAACATCCACGCAGCCGACGAACTGTCAGTCTTCGGAATTAACATAACCGACAACGACGTGTGGAAACACGGAATTGTGGAGAAATTAGAAACCACTTGGAAACGGGACACGGAGACCATCAGTAACACCGTTTACAGAATGATTTTATTAGATATGTAAATATACTAGGGGCGGAATAACGTTGTTTCTGAACAAGTACATGCGAGTGAGAAACACATCGACTTTAGGGAGGGAGATATAAAAACGGAAGCAGTTTCAGAAAACTTAGGGCAACGGGGAGTAGATGCTAACAGCTCTCATACCATTAGCAAACTCATCACAGTGGCCAAAGAACTCACGAATGACGGAACTTGTACGGGAATATCTGATTGTACCGATACAAAGAGAAAGCTACTTCAGAGATGTGATCTGTGAGGTCATATTCCTTTTTTCTTGGAATCAGCTGAAATCAGGGAGGACTAGTTGAAACAAAGGGTAAGAACGTCACCGTTGACAAATAGCAACGTTTCAATTTGGAATAACTGTGAGGAGAGTACGTATGGCCTTGTGAACACGATATTATTGTTGTGATCCCGAAAAGAATAATTCAACATAACTACAGCAATAAATTTCACGAGAGAGTTATTGGAGGTGAATGAAACACGTTTGTTTTGCAACTCTCAGTGTGGGATACCGAGTACAACATAACACTGGAGAGTATCTTTATGATGATATAATGAGAGGAGCAACGGTTTCTCATCTACTTCAAACGGAGTTTTGATACAATAAGTGAAAGTGTTCATTTTTATTGTAGGGGATTCTGAGAAGTTCATTGCAGACGATGAGACTAGAGAAAGGGAAGCTTAATAAGTAGTGACATTTTCGGTTTTATCCACCTACCAGGTTGCTGCACAACTGGATCCAAAGTTTCCCTGTCAGATTCGTTCACAAGAGCTAAACTATGGATTTCAATTGTTTAATTATTCTCATTTGGTCCGTTTACTTGGTTCTCTGACTTTCTTTCTCCTTATCAGTTAGCGGTCTTCCTCTATGGGTCACTATCATATCCACAGGCTTGGTGGCCACTTTCTACACAGCTTTGGTAAGTCGGAATCAAAGTCTGGTATCACGTTGAGCTTATTGCTGAACAGTCTATATATATATATATATATATATATATATATATATATATATATATATATATATATACTGATTGCTGTACCCGCCTACGCTTTGCTGTGGCTTAGTCTGAATAATAGCAAAAGATAAAAAGAGAAAGCATACATTTCTAATGTGTATAATTTCACCGTGCTTTTGGGTGAAAAATATCGTTTGTTGTTCAATTTTCTGTGCAGACATAGAGATTGTTTGATTTGCCGACTCTAGAACACGTAACATACAGTTGTCCATGTGAGACACAATCCGTGTCTAGATCGAAACTACACAATTCTAAAGATTGGTTCTGAGCTTCTTTAATTGTGATTTCAAAAGCCAATGAAGCTGAGAATTGTAGTCTCTGAAATTGAAATGGCATCTCCTCTGGAACCGTGGGAATGTGAGGACTGAGGACATCTTCACCTTTGAAATGTCCTGTCAAGATTGTTGCTTCAACGACGTTGTTTATTAATTTTCTACTGCAAGCCTGGTGCTGTTGCAAAGCCGTGGCTGGTTGGTATTTCGCAACATGATAACGGACATGTCAATTTTCACTTGCAGCGTGTGCAGTAGCATCCCTGGCAGATCGAGTGAATGCAAAACTTCAGTTGGATAGATGACTGCCTAATCTGCTTCCACAACAGTATTGACGGACTTGTATAATATTGTTGAGTTCGTAGACGTTTTTTGTCCTTGACCTCAAGAATAGCTCGTTCTTCCAGCCAATCATAATTCTTACAATTGTTCTGAATATTGGGAAACACTTTTTTATCCTATTCTTTCTTTCGATATCACTAAATTGTGGAAATTATGAGGCAATGAAATTCGTCCTGAGGTCAGGTCGGTCGGCACCTTTCCGTTCCCAATTTCCAAAAAATGATGTGCACAGATCTCAGCGGAGTGATCGTTTTGCAGTTGGACATGCATATTTGTAGTTAATTTTAACATACTTGCGTATCGCAACAAAGTAGAGCAATTCAGGCGAGCATTTATTTCGTCCGCTGGTGTCGATCGAGAAATTACAGATAATGTTCGCCTGAAATCCCCGGCAGGCAATATTGTTTCTTTCTCCTAGGGGTTTTCATTGGTCGTATTTCAAAGCGGAATGAGTAGTTCTTTCACCTGATAGCAATGTCTCAGCTATTCCGGACGACGCGAGCTCAGGCTACTTCGTTTTCGGATCGAATTGCTGTCAGAAACAATCTAATTAGGAATGTTCTACCAGTTACTCTTGGCTCATCTAAGAATATTTTCCCAACCCGGTTATTGACAATTGGCTTTATTCGATCGTAAATGCCATCTTGTTCAAACGTTAGCTTAGGAACATTTGATTGCGCATGCGACAAAAGATCAACCGTGTTGTAGCTTGGTTCACGTCGCCTTTCTACATCGAACGAAGGAACGGCAGCAGATCGATTTGGTCATAGCATTCCCAATAGACTGAGAACTTTGTTCGCTATTTTTGAGCACAAATCTCCAACCAATATGAACGCTGTACTGTGATTGATAAGCATTATTATATACACCAGAAAAAAGTACACTCAAATATCTCCAAGTTTCTGAGTAACATACCGATCAAACCGTCTGAATGCAATGTAATGCGATTGAGGGAATCGTGAACCAATGAACATACAACGGGACACGTGAAGCTGATTGGTTGGTATAGTCACAGTGCGAGGTCTACGGATCTGTGTTTGTCTGGGCCTGGGACTACGTATGTATAATCATAGGACAGACGCCAGATTGTCCGGTAGTAAGTTCATGTCGAGTGAACAAACACGTGGACACGAGCGTGCGTGCGTGCGTGCGTGCGTGCGTGCGTGATTCAGTGCCCGGGATGAACCAACCAGAGGGTACTTGTGGGTGTGCGCGTGCGTGCATCATATTTCCACGGAGTGGAAATCGATGATTATGCGTGTGCACGTGACGGAGTGTAACGACAAAGGATCATGGAAGCAGTGTCAAACGTGAATGGATATGTGTGAAAACTTACCGTGACCCGGTCACATCTGAATGCTGGATTCACGTGCGCAAGCAGGCACCTGCGAGAAAGCTGGATCGGTGGAAGTTGTTATGTGAGCATTGTCGATAACAGACAACTACAAAACGTTCAGTAGGTAGATAAGTCACACATATTCGGATGCAACCCTGTATCTAAATTCCAGAGCAATCGGTGAAGAACTTTCTGAGATTTTATATGAGGAACTAAAGAATATTATATGCATATATACACACACACTCCAGTAGTTTCTTCCGGGTTGTTCAAATAAAGAACACTCAGGTCGAAAGCAGATCACTTCCGAACGGAGATCACAAAATCCCCGTACTCACACATCCCTATGTTATTTCCCTGTATCTTGTCGCAGAGTTCCGTGCAAGAAACATGGGTGGTGCCAAGGATTCTGTGGTGTGTATTCGACTGCATTATGAATGATTTTCCGTCGGTCAGATTCGAAGTAACTTTTTTGAATATCCTTCTAAGGGGGTGGTGAACAAGGCAAATAAGAACATGACTTAATACAGGCAACCGCCTCAAAATTTGAGGGCAAGAATTGAACCACGAGGTAACGGAATAGAGTATTGCAGGTGTTTGTGGCTGTTTCCTAGATTGCACAAACTCTTGATTGGTAACATGGACGCTAAATTATTACACAGAAGTGCGACAAGAATAAGAGATCGGTGGTGGCTGAGGGGTATAGGGCGTTTAGTTACCACCTCAGAGTTGGGAAGTTCGTGTCCGGTCACCACCGGATACTTTTGATGGCAGACAGTAATCCCCACTGTCATCCGGCTCGTTACCAAACCTGACCTATTGAGACCTTATGTGGTTAATCACTCCAGGTCTCAGAGTCTGGTTTCTGGTTATCCCTCTTAGGACAATGGGTCATTTTCTCTATGGGACAAACCCTTTCCAATGCACTCATTCACGAGCAACTAGCAAAAAACAACTTTCAGAGCTATTGCAAATGTATTTGGTCCTACAACTCTCAGGTCCATTTGCCGTTGGGAGATGCTGGTCTTTGGACAGTGTTCTGCAGGCGGGCTGTTGATTTTTCGTCTTGAATGATTGAGAAGCATGTGGGACACACCCCCGTCAAACAGGAGCACAGAGCAACTCTCAAGTTTTACTAGAAATCTCGAAACTTACACACGTACTCATATAAATAGTACAGGAATGCGTTGTTTTCGTGATCCTGAAATCTGTGATTTGATTTATACTCTCTGAAGGCTTTATCATCAGTTTCACTGCATTCAGGTTATTGCAGCAATGGGTCGAAGTTTGTTAACTGTGCAGTTTTAACTATCACCCTTGTTAACATTTGTTCAGAGTAATAAAGACGGAAAATAATGAGAGATGTTCAGATGTAAGAGAACCAGTTGAAGGAAATCTTGAAAGAAGTCTCTAATAAATTGGACCATTTTTAAATGTATAAAATTTCGTGAATAACAGCATAGCAAATTTGACCTATCAGGAAAAGACTTGGTATAGTAACACACTGTTATCCTTTGTCCGTCCACTCGTCTTTCTGCTAACCTACTGGTCTATCTGTCTGTCCGGTTGTTGTCTGTCAACTCGTCTAACAATCACAATACCGATGCATTTTCAATCTGAGCTTTGTGTTACTTCCTAGAATTATGCTAGACGTGTACAAACTGAAGATTATTTGGGCAAACCAAAGTGACTACTGAAAAATACAAGAAGAACAGCTGTTACACTATGCAAATCGCGTCCAACATGACCGTTGTGAACTTTACGTGCACTACTGTGTTTTTCCAGACACAAATTGTTTTCAGAAAACACAATAAACTTGTGTTTTATGTGACCACAATATGAATTGTTTACGGTACATGTTGACCATGACCGTATGCACATTCCCGTATCGCAAACTGAAAAAATCACTGGTTGAAATGTGCGATTTCTAGTCAGGCACACCGTACAACGAATAGCATTGGATCCGTATAAAATGCGAAAAGTTATGTGATATACGGCAAACAATCGACTGGCTCAATATGTCTCTTTTGAGAAAGTGGGCATTTTTAGCGCTTCTTCGGATAGAATACATGCTCAGCGCAAAATCACATAAATGATTCAGTTTGGCATGGCAAAATATTGTTGGATATGACATCAAAGCCTACGAAGTGGCTGTCTCAACCGTATTCTGACTGATTGTCAGAATCAACGTAGCTACTACTCAGAAGTATCATTGAAGTGTTTCATCATATAATAACGACTGTTCACTTTATCAATAAAGAACACGGCCGGTATTTGTAAGCTACGCGAGAATGAAGCCGGATAATAACATAATACCGACATCTGCAAACTAGCCCATTTGGTAGATTTGCTGTGTGAGAAAGGTAGAAAGATTATTTATGAATTTCATTTTCAGAGCCATACAAGGTGACAACCACGCTCATTTTCCACTGACTCCTAATTATGATTGCTGAGAAGCCACAATTTACAAGCTTATCAAGGAGCGTTTTGGGAATGAAGTTATTTGACTGAAAGGGTTTTAGAATTCCTGTCAACTCGGTCTGTTTTTTTCGTCTTGTCTTTCTCGTCATGTTAGCAAATGGGTTCTCCATGATTAGCTAAAATAGTATTCACTTTCTCGTTATGGTAGTCTTGTTTTGGTAGAACCCATCTTGCGTCTTCGTTCGGTTTTCATAACTATACGTTCCAATTATTCAGGAGCTATTGGATAGCTTCTCGATGTTATCTAGTCGAAAATTCGTACACTCCATTCACTTTTGGCAGTGATAGACAAGTAATATTTGAGTTTTCAATTGAGTTAGCTGATCTTGGTACCAGATCATGTTATTGACTCGTTATTCTACCAAGCTTTGTTTCATTTTTTTCACAACTGATGACGACCCTGGTAACGATACAAAAGAACGTAAGTCCGATTGTCAACGCGACACAGAAAAGTCATCATGGACGTGCTTCTCCGGATCTTTTAGTACCCGGGAGAGTAAAAGCCTGAATTTTGAAACTTTGACGGAAATTCCGTCGTGAGGTTCGTGTGCCTCAAGACTATCTGAAAAAACATTATCCCCCAGTATTTTTGATGTTTCGTGACAGTCAGTTCTTATTTATCAACCAAATGTACTCCTATTCCTAAGTGGATTTCCTCGCATAAAGTGGATTGAGTACATAACGTCTGAGTGATCTCGATGGGGTATCTGCACAACGATTTCCTTTAGGTTAGTAGATGTTGGTAGTTTCCGACACATCTTTCGATAAATTCCCTTGTAGACTTCGTCTCAGCGAACTCGGCGATAAACTTCAGACTCCTGTTGTCTTTCTTTATTACCACTGACTGCCTGCAGTGTTCTGGACCGTAAAAGTCTCAGCCGAATTCACCACGTGCTGAGAAACCTCGTTCTTTCGTCTTCTCAACCTGTCATGTGGTGGTAGACAGTAATCACCACTGTCGTCCGGTTCGTTACCATATCTGACCTATTGGGATCTTATGTGGTTTTCCAGCACTCGAAGTCTCGGGGTCTGGTTGTCAGTCATCCTTCTTAGGGCAGTGATTCTCTATAGCTGTGGGTTATACTACTTCCAATGCACTCATGAGTAAATGCGTAACTAAATTAACAGAAATCCAACTGCACCATTTGATGTTCCATTTTGTTCTGACAATGGTCATATAAAATGGGATTTGCTGGCATGTTTCAGGTTGATTAAAATGGAACTCGTTTGCTAACATTCTTTATTGTGCATGTGTTCTATGGGACTATTGGTACGGCTAAAACTTATTACTGTTCCATGTTCTTCAAATCATTTTTGAAGATCGCGTTGTGACTGCTGCGAGAAAAGTGTAAGATTTTGCAGGGTATAATCTAATTTTGTGCCTAATTCCGGGTGAAACGATGAGACAGTTATTTGTTAACCTACTTTGGAGAGAATTTCTCCGATTACAGTCAGATTATACATAGAGGATAGCATGCTTAAACATTATCTATGCAAACTGAAACGAATACTACTGAGGAAAGGATTTTCAAGTGCACAATGAGATTCCGTACTTTTAATCCACGATGCGGCACACAGTTCTGCATCTAATGCAACCGGATTTATTTGTCTCTATCTTTTCTTGTACACCGAATGTAGGGTGGTCTTCGGGCAGTCGTGTGGACTGATGTCATTCAGCTTGTCATTCTGTCCTTGGGTATGCTGCTTGTCGTAATTCTGGGCATCATCCGTGTTGGCGGTCCCGAAAGATTGTGGGAAATTGCACTATCTGGTGATCGATTGCAAAGTTTCACGTGAGTGACCACATGACAATCATCAATGTGATTATGGAAATTTCTCTTGTGTGCCCGAAATGTTACCGAATACAACATGGGAGGATAGCTGTTTTGTGCATTCATTTGTTGCGTTGCAGGAAGAAGCATGAACGTATACGATTGCCCAAGCGTCTCTTGCTGAATGAAAAAATTGGAAATAGATGTTTACCGGTGCGAAACGATAGGTAATCTAAGTGGCACGGTGATAACGAAACTAACAATTACTGGTTTAAGCTCTGTGTTCCGACTCTATCGTGAAATATTCTGTATTTCAGAGCAAGGCAATGTCCGTGAGCAACAGTTAGACAGGAAATCAACATAAATCAGACTGTGTCTTAGTGTACAGTGTCAGTTATGCAGCCATCAACCTCGTTTTCGTTACTCCCCTATGGTTCTACTCAATCGAGAACGTGTTACCAAACAAAAAAGAAAGAAGGAAGAATCGAGAAAACAGCAAGTAAACGAAAAGGAATCCGGGTGCAAAAGCAATGGTGAGCCACATAAAATCCCATTGGTCCCAAATCAGTGATAAGCCAAACGTAAAATTTACATTTGGTTGTGAACCTTAACTGTTGGTGATAGGTTTTGAATTCGGACAATGTAATTGTTTTGTCATGGGAAGCCTGCTTGTTTAGAACGCGCAACACCGAAGAATGAAACCAACCAATAATGTATAAGACCAAAAGGTGTTTTTGGATGATATCTGTGGATGGAACACTTAGATACTGCTTATCCTGATTGTTAGTTTACTCACTCACCCTTGATATGTGATTCTGAACTCGTAGGATGTCTTTTCTTTGGCTTGACGTGAAATAATTTCAAGTTCTACTACATTCCTCTGTTCTGCTTTGTAGAATACCGATATCCACACATGGATATGTCAGGATTGATAAACTCCTGAATGTGTCACCATGCATGTCAGCGCTTACTTAAGAGATCGCTTTGGAAAATAATTGTATAACTGGGATGCATTGAACTGGTTTTATGAGGTGACGATCGTGGAATCTGTGTTTGATATTCTATTCCAGAAGAACAGATGAATGTGACTGAATACTTCACTTCAATCTTGATTTGACTGTAATCTTGTTCTGTGGACATCCAAATGTGCACTGCCGTTTCAAAGATAAAATATTATGACCATTAACCAATAGAACACAAGTTGATTAGGAGTGTTTCACACTTTGATACACAGGTAATGTCATCATAAATGTTACTAAAAGCACAAGCACCAATGGTGCTGCTACAGTTATGGTCTAGAAGAGGTGCATAGCCTCTGACAGCCGCGTTCGTTGTTGATCCACAACTGTCCATATTTTGAGTGATCAAGTGCTACCCTATTCATTAAGTGGTATGTACACTCCATCACAGTACTACTACCGTTATTACTACTACCACTACTACTACCACTACTACTACTACTACCACTATTTTTCTGTTGAGGTTTCATAGATACATCTCCGAAAGGAAAAGCTTCCTACTTCCCTTCCGCTTAATAAACCCTGGGCAAAGCACGACTTTTTCTGCTACAGTTAATAAATCTCAGCAATGACTTAAATGAACCACTACGCAGTGCAGTTTTTCCAGTTCAGTCAAGCTTGAACATTTCGGATAAGTCATAGTCGCTCGAGAACTTTAAGAACGGGATCTGCTGAGTTGAAATAGACCCCACGAAATTTCTGATTGAGCACAGTATGTGAGACGGAGTCAAAGTTACACAGTCGCGTTCTTTTTTTGATATGATCTCATCTATTCATGAGCTCTTGTTCGTACTGGACTCGCTCGGCTTCACGGGAGTAATTGGTGTTTTCTATCATAAAATGACCACTAACTGCTTAAAATATTTGAGTAGCGGACGACGCATTGTGAAGTTATTTGCATTCGCGTTTCCACCAGAGGATCTGTCTGCCTTCCAACGACTGAGTAAATAGATGTACTTTTCATGGCAAGTTCGTTTTTAGATTAGATATCTTCCAAATACCCAGCTGTTATTTGAAAAATGGAAGGAATAAAATTCAAGTCCGTAGGCGTATTTTAAGCTGGAAGTACGACGATAGAGGCAATAGGGATCATAGAATAATTAATAAGTCCAAACAGATTGAGACCTGAAGGAAGTCGATAAGGAGTGGTCTATTTCCGTGACCGAAAACACAATCCCTTCCAATCCCTGTACAGCCGAAGTCTTAGTTCAACCTCTGACTTTACCCAACACGGGTTTCCAATCAATAACAGTGATAAGATTGCAACAGTTAATCGGATACGGGCCAGGCTCATGACAGAATCGTTATAACTAAGGTAAATTCAACTGGGACCCCATATGATTATTAAATACTGACTTGTCAAATGTGCTATGTCACCAGTGTGATCAATGATGAGGATGATCTATCAAGGACTCTGATTGACTATTTTTGATTGTGGAGATGAAAGGCGCTCACTATTTCATGCAGTGTTGCTGTCGATAAACTGTGGAGAGCTTATCTGAATATGCAATGGTTAGGTGTTAGATTAACAATTGTTCATCCGAGGTTCGAGTTTCAGTAGCAGCTCAATGGATATGCACTGGTGATGATTTTCAACAAGGATCAGACAGTTGAAGTGCACACAGAAAGTCATGGAATCATCCCAGGGCGATCTAATTGTCAGTTTTATTACTGAAGTCATACTTAGTAGACAAATTAGTGCCATAAAACTGAAAATGCACGAAATAACAGTTGAGGATGTTGTTTTGTCCTTGCTGCCTCATCTGAGTTTTGTTCACGAATTTGTTCACAGAACAATTGAGAAAACGAAGTTCACGTTTATTCGATCTCCGGACGTAGTGATATTACTACAAGTAATAATTGTAGGTCCTGGCCTATAATGCTATGGCAATTGATACCCAAGAGGCGCTTTTCAGGCCAAGATTTCTCTTGTACAGTAGAACTAAAAGAATCATATCAGATTTCGAGTTTTTCATCTGGAATCAAAGGGAAGACAGTTAACAACAGTCGACGCATCACCCTGTCTCTAAGAGACACGATAAGAATAAAACTCGGAACAATAACATAACTGCAGCCGAGAAAACTTGAATTTGTTATTCAGACCTTAGTCTCATGTGATTGAGTAAGTCTTTCAACGTTGGAAGCTGTTATTTTTACTGTAAGTCAACAATTTAGTCCGAAAACATATCACACAAGTGCTCACCGAAATGTCCATAAGTGAGGGAAATGTTTTAGTTTTGTGTACATTATCAGATAGAAACTCCCGAGGCTGTATTAGGCAGAAGTTGGGGTCGTTTTCAGTGATTCTTCGTCCAGTAAGAAAATATTTTCCCACCTTCCTTCTCGGGTATAGGAGAAGTGCGTCATGTCACGCTCTGAATTCGGAGGTAAGTAGTTCAGTCGAATATTAGCCAGAAATCTCAAGAAAAGTACATCTGTGGTGTCACTCATCGTAATAAGAGATCTCATGGTTCCCTTATGAAGATTTGTTGATGGTGGTATGTAAGCATGATAGTTCTGCTTTCATTTCACTCGTTGCATCAAACCAGTGTTATCATGCGTTTCTTTCTATTTTATTGAGGCATTCACTTTTCCGATTAGTGAATAAAACTGATTATTTCCCCGAAGTTGACACTCCTTTGTTGAAAATCACAACGGTCATCATAAACACCCTTATCTCCCGAATACTAATAGACGAATCTTTGAATAAAATCGTATAAGAAACCACGGCTTAATTGGTGTTTCAATAAAACGGTGGATGACGCAGCATAGACAAAACGCAACTCCCAACTGTTCTTTCGTTAAACTATTTTTCCAGCGATTATCTGCTTACTAGGTGAAATTGCAGTAGTAAGTTTGACAATTCGATCTCCACTGAGCAATTCAATGTTTGGAACTAAACTATGGTATATTCACAAAGCCTGTGGACACCGCGGGGAGGTCTGAATTATTGATAAGAGGTAAAGCAGTGCTTTCGTCACTTGTTGGCCACACTCGGGTAAACATCTGTATTCACCGTGCTGCACTCCATACACGCACACGCACACGCACACACGCACACACGCACACATAATACCTCGTGACACACTAATTTGGGAGGGTAATCGAATGCTTACGCCGACATTCACCGAGTGTTAATAAAGGCAGATAATATGAATCAAACTTGACCAGCTACTTAAATGATTCACAAGACACCACGAGGGTTGTGTGTTTGTTTGTTTGTTTGTTTGCTTGCTTGCTTGCTTGTGTGTGTGTGTGTGTGTGTGTGTGTGTGTGTGTGTGTGTGTGTGTGTGTACTGCTCAGGACGGTGAGTTAGGAAACCAAATTGAGTGAGATCAGCCAGAAATATGACGCCGGCCCAGATGAAACCTAATGTTTGCTTGACACTTGACCTGGCTATAGAGATTACTCTTTGGTCAGTGTGATGGTTGATTTTCATTTTTCCACTTTTGTGTGCACATGACTAAGTCGGTCTCCGATATGGTCGATCTACCTATGTAGAGCATAGAGGATCTCGGTCTTAGCAAAACGTACAAAGAATTTTATCTTGACCATGGAACAGCCATTTTCGTTCGAACGGTCTCCAGCAAACTAGGAATCCTCTCGGGTCCCATTACTAATATTCTGAGGAAACAAGGTTTCCAGAGCTAGTGGTCCCATCCGAGTTGGACTATGTTCCCGAGAGACTTCGTTCAAAGAATAGAGATTTGTGATTGATTCCTTCATAAACACTAAATCTAATCAACGTTGTGCAGCGACACACACTTTTAAGTTATTCTACATTATTGCTATTTGTCCGAATCGGATGATGTTCACTTCATTGTTTACAACAGCAACAACAACAACAAGAACCAGAACAGACACCACTACTACTACCAATACTACTACTACTACCACTACTACTACTACTACTGCTTTGGGGTGTATATACGACTTAACAGGTAGTTGATTGCTGAAAAACGGAACTATGGACAGTGTGGATTAACAACGAACGAATCTGTCAGAGGAACAAACGTTATTAGGCAAAAGAAGGCACATGAACCACCTGATTGCATCTTTCGACTAGAAAACAACTGCCTTCCAGTGGATTGGACCACTGGAATGCAAATAAACATTGTCATCCCATGTGATTAGTTCTGATGATTTCTGAACGAGTAATTCCTATTCAACGACCTATTACCTGGACACTTCTTGTGGATCATAACACTACTACTGCCATCACTACTACTACTTTTGCTTTTCTCCCTATTTTGTCAATGTCCGAGAAAGATACTTCCAATAAAACAGTTTTTCTATCGGGCACATCTTGTGGATTGTAAAAACTGGTGCCGTCATCAGGATGAAGATTCCATGGCCGCAGCCCATCGGAGACGGAGATTTATGGAGCTTCCTGGAAAACTTTGAGGACGTGGTGGAGCAGACGGGGATTCGGTCAGGCCCGGGTTAGTTGATGGCACTTCGAGAGCTCCTCGAAGGCAGAGACTGATTGGTGCTGGATGCGGCTAGAAGAGGCCCAGGAAAGATGGAGTGGGTCTCCACGAAGGACACCGTGATCGCGGAATTCGACCCCCAGGCAGACCGTCAGGAGGCGATGAGGCTATTCGCGGCGGTCTATTTGGAAGTTGATTCGGACCCGTTGGTGCGTGCTGTAGCACTCCGTTCGCTGTTGGACCGTGCTTTACCCACACTGGACAAAGAGGCACGCACTGAGCTGTTGACGGACTGCTGTGTGAACGGTTTGCCAGAGCCTATGTAAGGCTGAATGTGCATCGTCCGCGTCGGTCACAACATGGATATTTTGCAGTTGACGGGGGCCGTCTTTGAATTACCCGATCTCAACACGACGGTGGCAAGTGTGGATAACTGAGAAGACCCAAGATTGTAGAATGAGTGCATTGTGGAAATATCATTAATGGCTTATCAAACGAAGAGAGGAATCGGCGACTGCAAGAAAACCGAATCAAGCTCGATGTTTCCACTGCAGAAAATTGGGTCCTTTTTGACTTCAGTTTCACAAACGCCAACAGCACAATGCAAGAAATAAAGATCTGAACTCCCATTTCCGGTGTTTTATAAACCAGATCGCTATCGGAGCAGTAGATCGTGGAGCTATACGGTCACAATTCGAGAATAATGGGTGTGATGTAGTCTGCTTGATGGATACGGATGCGGTGGTTTCGTTGGTTAAGAGCTTGCCAGGTAAAGAAGTGCATTCATGTACCGTGAAAGTCAGGACGGTCGGAGGACACACACTGAACATAGACGGAATGGCACAAAGGATGATTAGAATAAACGATAGAACCTTGATGCATGAATCGCAATATCGCGCGACACCAACCGAACAATACTGGGTACCAATCTATTGCGGACACTGAATGCAGTGATCGATCTAAAATAATATTGGTTGAACACAAAGTTTGGCTCAATACCAATTGTTCGCCAATCATCCAAGCAGATGTGTGAGTCTATTGCAAGTGAAATATGTAGCAATGTGAACCCGGAGTTTCAACCGACCATGAGAGAATTCACTGAGCTGTTTGCGACAGATGAAGACCCACACGGATTTTGTGACTGGATGGAACATGAAATACCTACAAAGCCTGGAGCTTTTCGATCATATGGGCCTTGTTATATTCCCGTCCATCTGGAGGACCAAGTAAAACCACAAGTAGACAATATGCTGGAAGGATAAGTTATCGAAGAAGTGCGGAGCTCGTTAAACTCGCCTATGCTCCTGGTGAGAAAGCCTAGTAGGAAATTCAGGTTTTGTGTTGATTTTCGACATGTAAACGATACAGCAATGCACGAGCCGCGGCCGGTGACTTCTGTAGCAGAGATATTCGATAAACTGCACAGAACTACCATATTTTTGGTGACCAACCTGCTTTCGGGATACTGTCAAGTTCCAATAATGACGGAGGATTGCATTAAAACAGCATTCACGGTCGGGGACAAGCAACACCGTTTTCTAAGGATGCCATTCGGTTTATCAGGAGCACCGTTTAACTTTCGTTTGCTAATGCTTGAATTGTTAGCGGAACTAACAAACTTTGCTGTCTACTGAGATGATATGGTAATCTACAGTCGGAAGTTGAAAGAAGTCTTGTACATTTGAAGAACCTGCTGAGGTCCGTGAATGAGTTGAGACTGAGAATAAACGGACCAAAAATTCAAAATAGGGAAACGGATGGTTACTCTTCTGGATCACAAGGTTGGCATTGGAAAACTACAACCTCTTCCCGAGAAAATTCCCGAACTGAAGTAATTTCAGATACCGATCTCTAAAAGATCATTGAGAAGGTTCTTGGGTTGTTCTGCATACTACAGTCGGTATGTGGAAAATTTCACATCTATCTTGGAGGCATTGTGCGCCCTTCTCAAAATGGAGGGAAAACTCAAACGCAGCCCTGAGGTGCACCAGGCGCTTTGTCAAATACAATGCGCAATTTCCGGCGGATGTCTCACGTTACAGCTGCCGGTCTTTGGGGAGCCGTTCAAATTCAGTACAAACGCAAGCGAATTAGGTATTGGAGCGGCGCTAAAGTAGCTGAGTAGTGTGCTAGAGCAGGCAAGCACAGTGTTCACACCAGCTGAGAGAAAATACTCCACAATTTTATAGGAATGTTTGGCCATCGTATTGGCCTTGGAGAAAAGGCGGCCATATCTGCCATTTCAATAGTTTCATATTGGGACCGATGACAAGCCTTTGGAGTGGATCAAAACAGCAAACGATCCTGGAAGCAAACAGACCCGATGGGCACCTCGTCTCCAGGAATTTGATTTTACCATTGATCTTGTCACTGGTGCAGACAGTCACATGGTGGATGTTCTCTCTTGTTTTGGTGAAATAGATTCTGATATCAGGATTATTACTGGAGTTAAAATGCTGCAACTGGAGCAGGATCTTCAGAGACTGATGGATCAACAATGACTAGACCAGCAAATGAAGAATGTGATGCAAGCGCTGGAAAGTGGTGAAGCTTCTGACAAACGATGAACTGCGCTTATGTGGCAACCACCCTGGAAGCAGCTCCATCTGAAAGCCGTGGGTGTACTCATGAAACGACTGTCGGTGTCGAAAGGGTCGGTGGTCTTCGTGCCTGAAAACACGAGCAACCAACTAATCAAAGATCGTCAAAAGTTGGACCACACAGACTGCAGTTAAACATATGACTTACTTCAGCAAAGAGGGTATCGCCCAAATATATGCGAAATGGTTTGATGAGGCAGATCGCGGCCTGCAAGCAATGGCAACTTTTCAAAACCGACTTGCGCTTCGCTCAGTGTCCAATACAGTCGATTCCAGTTTCATAGATAGGAGAACTGTGGTCCATTGGTCCGACGGGGCCGTTTCCGAAGTCACCTTGAGGCCATTTATACATAGTGGTTATAATCGAACATTTCACGAGCTGGAATGAAGTCGTCGGCCTTACTTGTCAACTCGCTAATACTGTCAGTGAGGTCGTGATGGAGCATACCGTAGCCAGTTGTAGGGTTCCGAAAAGGATCATAACCGACCAAGGTCCGTGTTTTGAGAGCGATGAATTTCGGTCATATCTGGAGAAACTTGAAATCCGAATAATACGCACAACCCGGTATCATCATCATCAAACCACTGGTCTTACAAAACGGAACAATCGCACTATTAAGCAATGGTAGGCGACAAATGTGGAGATTGGGAGCAGGCACTATTCTTGTTATTGCTATCACGTTGCGCCTCCAGGCAGTCCAGCACGAAATATTCCCCATTTCAATTGATAAATGGCAGGATAGCGAGATTGCCTCTTGAAACTGAAATGGGCTTATGACCAGCTTTTCAGATGGGACACATCTAATTCCATCACGCAAGAACAGACCCATAGTGGAACTTGAAAGAGACTCAGAAATGCTCAATGCAAGTCTCCCGTATGCGAATTACAATTGAACCAGATTTGTTCACCATGGGTACTCAGGTAAAAGACAAGTAGTGCTTTGGGGGACTTAATAGTGGCCCTGGATCGCGGAAGCTTTTGCCCAAATGGAGAGCGCAGTATTCTATCTTGGAAGCCCGTCACCTGGTTTGAAAGATAGAGTGCGTTCACGAAGAACGGTATATGCACCTGTGTGGACTAGTGTTTGCATGACGACCCCGAACAATGCACGTCAAGGTGCGAGTTTTCGGCTCGATGAAAAGACCCCCACGGAATCAAGTTGAATGAATGAAACCCAGAGTGGAGGAGGATCTGGAGAGAAACCACGGAACACGGATCTTTCATTTATCAAGGAGAAGGAGTGTAGTGGAGTGTTCAATTCTTATGTATCAATACTTTTATTACTACTACTAATACTACTACAACAACAACTACTACTATTACTACTACTACTATTACTACTACTACTATTACTACTACTAATACTACTACTACGACTACTATTACTACTACTAATACTACTACTACCACTACCACTACTTCTACTACTACTACTACTACTACTATTACTTCTGCTAATAATACTGAAAAGACCATTTCTACGACCATTGGTAATACTACAGTGCTGAAATGAGCACATTTTTAAGGTGCTTTTCAGCTGTCAAGAATAATACGAGGTAAAGTTTTGCGCGACAAAATGGGTTAGCATTTCAATCATTCTGGTTAAAACAGCGGCAAATAAAAGAACCACAGAAGTTCTGTACAGCGATAGTTTTGAAGGAAATAGTCGAAACAAGGAACGGGTCGACTAGTGTGACTGGCTCAGAGAAAGATAGCAATGCAATGGGCGTGAACAATCTGCAACGATCTTTTCGTCAAATGAAATAGATGCTATTATGTGCTTCGATATAAGGCCACCTAAGACTACACCAGAAACAAGACTGATGATGCACAGACCTCAACGAAGAGTGATGCAGTCCTTTTATCAACAAACCAGGAAAAATTACTGGAAGACAATATAGAACAATGGGAAATATACACTTGTGTGGGAAGAAACAAATCAAAGACTGTGTAGCACTGAACTGTCGAAGATTACGAACTCGAAAAAACAATCTAAGCAACTTTCCAACAATCCTCTTCATATGTAAAGACCAGTGCAAGTTCTTTTGTGAAGTTACACGGAGTTATTTCACGTGGTTCACAAGTGCAAGAGCAGTAGAGTTATTGGTGATACTGTCTTCTATAAAACCTGATCGCAAAGTGGAAAAATGCACTCTAGAAATTTAACGCTGTTTAACAGAAGACCAGACCGCTCAGAAGAGTTTTGGATGTGTGCAAGATTTTCATGAGACTTATCTAAATCAGACTGCTGGGTAACAGACCAAGCCACAACAATGTTATCAGCATACTTGAATAGACGAGCTGAGTGGGTTACCGTTTGGCCGCAAATTTAAGTAGTAAATAGGTATGGAGAGAAAAACTTCTTGAAAAACACCAGCACTGCTAAGGAAATGTTTGGATACCTTTCTTCCAACTTTGGTGTATCATGTTCTTCCCGAGAAGTAGTCTTTCACCCAGTAAGGAAAGTTTGTGGGTTGATTCCAATTTTTGAGATTCACGAGACATAGCTCACTGTTGAACGTACATGTGTGATCCAGAAAGGCACGCCTAACAGACTTGCATGAATTATTCAAGGATTTTGCAATCAAATGGACTACGCGCGCTACTGAATCAATTGTGGAAGGCCTCGGTTTACACGCAAGCTGGTATTTGTCAGTGAGACTTCTAACAGCGTTCTGAAGGTACTGAATTACAGCAAGTTCAATAAGTTTCAACACTGACGAGGGAAGTGTAATTGGGCGGAACTTCTTGGTCCTCACACGGTTACTCGACCCTTTTGGTAAGGGAATAATTGTGACAAGACACCAATGATCAGGAATTGAGAACGACCCAAGTGAGTTTTCGATAAAAGTTGTCAGCAACTTAGGAATATTTCAGTGCTGCCGGAGGTAGACCATCCGATTCAGAAGCTTTGGATAACTTGGTGGACTTGAAAACTTACCTGTTGGAGAATTTTTCAATTTCCCAATTGTTAGCCTGATGGAAATCTGGCAGGAGGTCCTTCGAATAGCGAATAAAATGAGAATTCCGGGTAGAGACTTTTCTTCTAACCACAGAGTAGGTTGATCCCCTGCCGTCTATCTCTGATATTCCTGGAGTGCAGAACCAGATGAGAGAATATAAAATCCATTAGTTTGATTTCTTTTTTGATCAAGCCCGATAGTCTACTGAGTTCAGATGGGTTGCTCCTTTTGTAGGTTAATTATTTCTTCCTTGGCAGTAGTTGTAGTTGGGGTGAGACCACTCTTTCGAGGTGGAAGTAAATCGTTTTCGTAGGACAGAAAGTGTTGAAGATGTGGTTTATGATTTCGGTCTGATGATGCAGCGAGGGGGAATGCTTGAAAGTGTGTTGTAACCAGATGGCAAAAACAAAGAACAGTTAAACAGTAAAGAGTTTTCGTAGAATTTTATTGTTTAATATCACAGCGTAGTCGCAATCGTTGGTATGTTGTCGACGTTTCGGTAGCCACGGATAACTGTTTTTGAAACTGATTTTACAATCAACGGGGTTTCCTTAGATAAGTTCCCCGTGATAAAAACAGATCTGTTTAGCTTGTGTGTAGGTCAACTGAACATGTTTTGAGCATATTTTTGGACGGAAATATAATATACCATAATTTATGTTACCAGGGATACACCAAGTCTGACGGGAAAGAGTTCTGGATGGTTTGTGAGGATGCAAGCCAACTGTGAGTCAGAGCTGGTCGGGATAAATCGAATATCATTAAGAATAAAAGATGAGAGTGAAAAAGTAGATACATGTGATGATGTGAAATTGATCAATAATTAGTGGTATAAAGAAGGATAGGAATAAATCATGGAAGGAGTTAACTAGACATTGGGAGCTTTGTGGTGCCATGTAAACAATCGTGATGAGAATATAGTCAGAACAAGAAAATTTACGATAACATGGGACAGATATACAGTCAATTCCATAAAAGGAGTGGGAAGAATGACACTGGACTTGCTACATCACTTGTCATTGATATATGTGACAGCGGCATCACCTCTTATCTTCATGGGATTCTGTCTATCCGGACGGAAGCGTAGATAGTTTTCCAGTTCAACTACAAAATCATCCATGTCAGCATCCAGTCAGGTTTCCTGAAGGCATACCACACATGCATTATGGAAGGCACTGACCATGGGTGTATAAGTTAGGTCCGGAAGCTTGCTGTGCAGGTAACGCACGTTGTTATACACAACACTGGGAACTATCACATAATCTGGTGTTAGGCGACCAAGAATTGCATGCCATCCGGCTCATCTGCGTTTCCCCACTTGACGGCTCCAATTCACATGAAAGTTATTTGATAGTTTATGGCCCATGATTTGTAGGCATGTCTTTTATTGATCATGAGTTGAATATTTTCATGAGGACAACATCGCGGTGAAAGACTATGATAGCAATGTAACTTCAACGAAAATGGACAGAAGAATTGTAGCGCAGCCGTTTAGGTGCGCGCGTATGTGCTACTACTGCTACTATTACTACTGCTGTTACTATAATTACTAATACAAATAATATTATCACTGACAGTAATAATATCAAAAATAGAAGTGAATGGGAGTGTATTACACACTACTTGAGAGTAGATATGTGAAATATTGATGCCGAAACCAAATTATGGATGAGAAATTCCTACTGAAAGAGCAAAACGGACCTTTCATTAAACTACAGGTGTGTGCCTTTTGTGGTAATACTTCACGATTTTCAGTATACATATTACATGCAAACGAGTGTTCAGTTGTAGTCCATCATTCTTCATCTTGTTCCAAAGTCCGATTTCTAAACAGAATGTTATTCGGCATGCCTTCTGGATTACCAGATTTGGTGGCCTTGACTGAAGATAGTCAGGGACGTTTGTATACGGAGCTTTTTGAGTATTTTGAGGACCTGGCCAGTCTCACACTAGTCCAGTCGGACCGGTTTATGCTGGTGGTCCTTAGAGGACTTTTCAGGGGTAGAGTGCTGAGTTCAGCTCGAAGAGGCCCTGGTTTTAGGATTCGACACCCCAACCGACTGTCAGTAGGCTACGTGACTTTTTAGGAAGGCCCGGCTCGTAGCTATTCCAGCCCCGCCAGTGCATCCCATCACTCCCTGTCTACTACCGAACCGTGCGTTGCTCACGTTTGGATAATTGCGAAATGCTGCAACGCGTGGTTCTCATTGGCAGTGGGGTGATAGTGCACGATTTTGAGGTGTCGTGCGGCAGTAGTGGAACAGTTCTACTCGCTCGGAGTAATGATAATCAAATTCCGCGATTATCATCTCAAAACGAAGCTTGGCTCATTGGTCGTTGTTTATCACGAGGAGCACATCGTCGGAAGAGTCGTGAACTTGATGATCACACCACCACGAACTTGCATTGGGAGAAAGCAAGAACAACAGCGTTGAACACCCCGGAACAGAGGAGGAAATGAGGACAGCCCCGTAAAACTAGATTTTTTCAAGTGGATAATTACAGTATGTCATGTAATACTCGTTAGTAGATACATGATCGACAAGAATTATGGATGACGAAGCAAATGACAATGTGATAAATTCACTTGGAAGAATCAGAGTGGAATAAAAACGAAATGCAGGTATACACAGCGTGCGATACCACTTCATGATGTAGACTATGCATATTGTCTAATTTTGGTCCATTGATTCTAGTCTTGTTCTAAAACTTGATATTGAATGTGGGACTGCTACCATGCAACTCTTCTGGATTATAACACTACTGTCACTACTACTACTAATACTAATACTACTACTATTACTACGACTGCTTTTTCACAAGAGAGAGTTCAAGCTGCCACTTATAAATGATCACTTTGACTGCCGAATGCACCAGTGAAGATGCCTGACCGGCCGTGGTCAAATGGTGCCAATCACGGCGGGCTTCTGACCTCTCCACTCCCCGATGCCGGTCACGTCCTCAGCTGGTAGCGTTTAGTTTACCCGACGAAATACTACACTACTGTTAAATAGCAAGACGGAAGTAGACAAATAAACAAACAAATGCATGGGGATGCTCCGGAATACATGGTACAACCTGAGTCTTTTGGATTCGATATGTTTGCCTTTGTAGTCTCACATAAAACAAGACTACTAGTAGATTGGAAGAAGACATTTCGGGTATTCGATTTTTAAATGTTTCACGTTTCATGTTACCGTAGACAATAAACTGTGGGTATTGTCGAAACTTGTGCATACGGGCAGATGACAAGCTGGATTTTTCTCGTACCTGAATGCATCAAAGCTGAACTGCATAATTGTATGTTGTAATTACTGGCAAGTAGTGGTTAAGTTCTGAGACAGGAATCCTTGTGGTCAGACTTTATGTGGCGAGCAAATATGCTCAAAATTCAGATGAAACTCTGTATCTCCATACCAGTCGGCTACAACCATGGCAGAATGTGTGCTTGTGAAGGAAAACGAAACAAGATTTATTCACATTGTAGTAACCCAAACACATTGATAGAAACACAAAGTTCATACACATTTAGGATTTCATAGACGGATTTCGATTTAGCCGGATGGACTACACGACTGCTGACCTGAAAAAGTTTCAAAATTTAAGCCAGATTTTACAACGGCCCATTCCTTACACGTGGAAACGTTGGAAGTAAGCACCGAGTGCGTTGTAAGCACATTTTCCTGGAATCACACGACTGGTATTGCGGTTGATATGGCTCATCACGTATATGTACCCGGTACTCCTGTGTTCATTCCTCCTCATATGTATAAACTGTTTACTGATAACTTCCAGTAGTTCAACTCACGACAGCTTTGTTCTTGTTCTCTTGGTTAACTGAGACTAACTCGCAAATAAATTTGCCTGGATGAGTGTCCTTTGATCTCCACCTTCCACGTATAAACCTCATGTCATCCGATCAACCCCGATCAACCTTCGAAGCTTCAGGGCTTTGATGGCTGTGATAGAGAATGGCATGAGAACAAACTTAACTCGAAGATTCGGATCAACCCTGACGGGAATGGAGTGGCGTAGTGGTAACAAAAACCCCTTCCAGAAGTAAAGGCCCTCAACAGAGAAACTCGAGTCTCGTGCTTCTTAGTTCAGGTTGATCTAATGATCTTAGGTTTGTGTGAAAGATGGAGTCCAAAGGACACTCATTCAAACAAAGTATCATCAATCCCACACATTATTCGCAAGTAATTGTAAGATATATTCACCAGAAACTGTCAGTGAATCATAGTTGTGACCCCTTACGGAATTCTTCTATATTTAGTATCTAATCTACTTCTGATCCGCAAACGAGAACACTATTAACAACGTGAACAATCTGTTTGTGTAAAATTTAAATAGCAAAGGCACTTTACAGTGCACTTTCGCCTTTATCATGAAAATTCACACATTATTCTTTTCCTCAAAAAATTCGGGAGGTAAGAAAATGAGAAAGGCATCATTCTTTCTATATAGCATTGTAAACAAAAGTTATCACAAACATGAATTCCTAACTGGTACAATTTAGTAGGTCCACTCAATGGTTGGATGCAAAATGCTACTAAATAAGGAAAACAGAGCTGTTATTGATCAGATGAAACAAAATAGTTTCTGCTGAGAAAGGTCACAATTACTTCCTTAGGATGCGGCAATTCAGTCAGTTATCAGTTGAGAAACCGAACTGGAAGCTATTACTTTGAGACTAGTTGTCTTCAAGTTGCCTTTAGTCATTACAAACTGAGGTTTGAAATAAAAATCTTCTCGGAGAAAGAAGCAGGTGGATAAGAGAAGACGAAGAGGTTCGGATGTTGAATGTCAGAAACACAATAGTAAAATGATCTTACATTGTGTTTTTGCAGACAACGACAAATGAAACTCCCAATAGTTCGTGGATTGGGAGCTGCACAGTCGTTCAAAAACATACGAAGGAATTCACACCTCTGAATTATTATTATTTATGAGTCTTAGTTGTAGTCATTTTATTCTATAATGGCCAAATTTCCAATGTTGAAGTGTGCACTACATCGAATGTGTACATTCTGGAAACTGCTGTTCTCATATTTTCCCCCCGGAAGTTTCACAGTCAATCCTTGGATTCGACATTCATTCTGGACACTGATCATCGGTGGTGGGGGCATGGTGCTGAGCATTTACGCGAGCAATCAAACGCAAGTACAACGTTACATGGCCTGTCGTGATCTGATCACAGCACGAAGGTGAGCCCCCAAAACCAACCTTCGATACTTTCCAACCCATTGATACCGTTGTCATGGTTACTAACTACTCACTTCTGATTATTCTGATTGTACAGTTCTGAAGTGAGCAACAAATGATAGTTAGAAACCACAGGTATATATTTTTCCAATCAAATTGTTTAGAAATGAATACTTCTCACTGAGACCATGGCAATCTAATTTTGAGTTGAGTGATTCAAAGGATGTCTTTGGCGCTATATATATATATATATATATATATATATATATATATATATATATATATATATAGGTAAAGAAATAGGAAATGAGGAGGAGAACACAATAAAAGAAACAATTAGAGTAGAAATAATATGCTGTGATTATTTTGTCTTATTTCACCTTACACATTTGATGTTTTTTGTTGTTTTGTTTGTCGGAATGGGAATTTTATGTTTAGGGGCACTAGAATTTGGCAGACAGAGAGACCACACAGCAGTCGTGCCGCTGACTTCCATTCTCATACATTTCCCTCAAAGTCCTCAACTAACGGCAATCCTCGTCCCTTGGGCCCCAACCACAGAGGCGGGAAGCACCAACCGAAGCCCGTCCTGATGCCTGTGCCAATTCAGGGCCCGACCACCGTGTCGCTTCTTCCAGCCTAGCCCAGCATGTTCAAATAGAGTACGGAAAGGTACACGAACAGCAGGTATTCACAAAACATGGCTGAGCCACTGGAGACGATGTAGAGCGATCGCTTCATTAAGAGGGAAGCTATCCATGCTCATCACCCGATGGAACACCTCTTTCCTTCTCACTCGATGCTCCCACCAGATGCAAGCAATGCTTTGGATACATCGGGTTTCGTTGTAAACTAGTGATATTGTGTTTTCACTCCCAACTTTCCAGTTTATTTATGGATTTATTGGAGTAGTTACACCCATGAGTGTGCCACAATAGCCGGCGGTGCTCAAACGGTCTCCACAGAGAACCTAAACTCCTGGACTCCCAGGTTCCGAACTTTATGGAGACGGGTAAAACTCACTTTCCAACATCGTCTAACTGTCTGCATCCTCATGCCAAAGCTATTCTTTGATACTGCAGTATGATAAGTAAACGAAATGGACCTACACTATGAAGGTTAGATCATTCATGTGAAATCCTCATTCAGCTATAATGCAATATCTTAGTTCATGAATTATCCCACAGTCTGGATTCCGAATATGTGAAGTGGTAAGCAAATATTTTCCGGTATACCTCACAAGAAAAATACGGTCAGTTTGAAATGATTTAGCACGGTTCCCATGTGTGATCCACAATACCATCAGAGAAATATGGAATTCGATATCGATCCTGTTTCAGTCCATTTGTGTTAACAGATTAACCACCAGTATCATCAAGTCTATCTGTCTGCCCCACTATTTGGTTGAATGTCGTTCGGGTTGGTTGTATTATCTCAGTAAACTGTATTTACCAGCACTGGATAGGTCTGCATAACCTGACCGCGGTCATCCCAACCGTGGAGAGGATTTGCTGCTTGATCCCTTTAGAGTGGTTCGGAGAAGACTGTGAATGATCCGGGTCCTCGTTAGTATTATGATCCGGACCATCACCAAATGAGCCGATATGGTGCTGGTTCCCAAATTACTGGCCTTCCTGCTGGTCAAAAATGTGAGCTAATATTCTTGAACTGGATCAGAAAGGTGTCTGGCCTTTCCTTCACGTAATTAGCCCTACAACAGCGTATGCCTACCCGGCAGTCGAATGATAGTGTGACTTGTTATTGATTCACAACTGCCATGATTACTTAGTATCGAAAGAAATATGTATTTTGACAGTATTTAGTGTTTTGTTAGAATGTCTGACAACCGGCTGCTTCCAGCACAAGAGTAATCAACCCATTTTGTAACTTCAAGATTCTTCGGTGAACGTTCTGTTCATGTGTTGTCCTCAGGGAAAATTCATGATACCCAGTTACCCTGACAGAGAGAGAGAGAGAGTTGCAGGTGGTTTCCGACTTTCCTGGGAGTTCGTTTGAGGGAGATATTTGGCAGGCATTGTAAGTCAGGCATGGAACTGGCTTTCGTTTTCCCTACATCAGTATGGAACTTTTGAAGTGAGTGCACCGGCTATCCCACCGTCAGCATATCAGTTTTAAAGAAGTGCTACGTCCTGTTAGTTCCAGTATAAATCATAATTTTAAGTGTGCTTCTGCGGTATTTCCTGTGCGTTGTATTTAGATTACCGATGGGACAGTCATTGGGTTACACAGACCCGTTGTGTGTTCGTAAAAACAGATCGTGGAGATAATACAATCAACTTGACCAAAATTCGACCAAACGGTGGAACAGATAGGCAGGACTGATGAAACTTGTGGTTAGTCTGTCCACACAAAGCCATTGAAACAGGTTGGGAATTGAATTTCACATTTCACTGTTAATATTATGAATCGAATTTGTGAACAGTGCTCAGTCGTCGCATACGTTTCTTGTAAACTTGGTGAGAAGCATTAAAAAGAAGGGATCTGTATTTGTCAATTGATATCATAAAGATAAGTTAAAATCATGAGAAAACCTCCTTCAGCCAAATGCACAGATGTGTGTCAATTGTTTTCCAATGTGCAGGCAAGAGCTTATTATCATCGATTCGTCGACGTATGCGACTGACTGACTGAATCGGAGAAGGACACGGTACTGAGATGTGCTAGATGAGCATACAACAGACAAACGATACTGAGCTACTGTCAGTGAGATCTGAAGAAAATTTCGCGAGAAATGTCTTCTCAAATGATTTTCACTCACCGAGTTTCTCGCATTAAAAGACTAATTTCAATGTGTATTGTTTTCCCATGAGGCCAACGCTATTCTAAGAAGATGAACCATGTACGATAGATGCGCTTGAAGATGAGCATTTTTCCAATGAGCAACAGTGCAGACAGAGAAACAATTCAGTAACTCATTTCTAATGCTTATTTTGACAAGATCGCAATGGATGAGCTCGTGTTAGATAATTTCATATTTTGAGTAATAAGGCTACAGAAATTGAGCAGTAATGTCGTTACAGAGTAACATACTAAATAAGGGATGGAATTTCTAGGGCAAGTGGTCAAGAGTAAGCATTTTTAACCAGTAAGTGTTCAAGACTGCATTAGCCAGAATATGAACTTGCTGAAAACAAGCTTGTTTTTATGCTCATCTTCTCTCAGATTGGTCGAACTAAAATGGATAGTTTTCACACTCTTCCTGAAACCCTTTGATGATAAGTTATTTCTCAATGTTATCAAGCATGCCCGTGAACATTTGGGATGAGAGTATGAAAAAAGCTTTCAATTGTCAGGTGAACACAGAATCATGTTACTGTCCATAAGAATTTGAAGGGTCTAGTTGAAGTTGTCTCAGTTTTACGCATGGATAACGTAGGTTCTCTTGTTAGACTTTTGGTTGTTTAGAATGACGACCGAGAATCGCCATATTCTCCGCTGCTAAACAGATGTCGCACGTGATAAATGATGCACAAATTGGGGTGGGTATTTCAGAAATCTTCGAACGTATTGTGCATTTCACAGCCAAAATTCGAACAGTTGGACTGCATTTCATATGAAAGTGCATCCAGTGTTGTTTGGACCAATTATTCCCCCCCCCCAATCTGCTTTCTGTTTCTTACGTGTTTGGTTTCATCCTTTAAAAGGGCTATACTTCTGAACATCCCGTTGAACGCTGTGTTTCTGGTCATCCAATTACTGTCTGGTCTGGTCGCATATGCGTACTTCGTTGGTTGTGATCCGCTGACAGCGGGTGAGATCACAGCAAGTGATCAGATCTTACCGTATCTGGTCATGGCTCTGTTCGATGGGATCCCGGTAATCAAGGGTCTGTTTTTATCAGTCATATTTGCTGCTGCATTAAGGTGAGTGAACTTCCCATGCAACCAACCACTATGCGCACACGCGTATCAAATGATATCGTTTGTTTCCAATAGTCAGTCCATTGCTATCATTCGGAAAACCGCCGAATTAGAAATCAAAGACTGGTTAGGGAAGAAGCTCGTGATAACAGGTTCTTATTTGTTGTCAAAGTTCATAAAATGCCGGACAATAGTAGTGATTTGTGTTTCTTTTCAAGACTTATGATATTCATCTGGTTTAGTGGCGTTCCGGAGGAGAATATTTAAGAAGAGCACTCTCTGAAACTGGTGACACTACCTTTCCGCGTTGGATCTGTAAAATGCACATGGGTGTTATAAAAGCACGGTCTGGCACGAAGCCAAGAGAGATCCTGGTATGTTTAGTAGACAGCACGATGGTTTGGCGAGCAGAAATCACGTCTTGGCCTGTCCTAAATCAAGCAAACGAAGTTAACTGAAGGACCAATCAAATGCCACTTGTCGTCTGATTCGAACCAACTAATTGGATTTGCAACCAGACTTACCAGTCGGAAGAGCTGGATGCGACTAGTAGGTGAACCAACAATTGTTCGACTAGTATTTGGCCATGACGATCAAGCAGTCTTTGTGAACTGTTGTTTTGGTACCAATAAATCAAGATGACTGGAACCCAGAAAAGTTTCATCAGAGTTAACGGGACGAAACAGAACAGGTTTTGGCTTTCGAACATGTTTTCTGATTATTCCTGAATCGAACAATTAACAAAGTCCCTCCAGTGAAAATGAAGAAGGTGAACCATGAAGGTCTGCAGATGCGGAAGTTTACTGTCGCGCTGATTTCGTACCATTCTGACTAACAAGTGCGAGGAAACTCGTGACAACATACTACGATGAATCAGTGAGATGCGAGTGGTAGGAGAATAACGAAAGTGAGGGCCTGCCAGAATCGATGGAATTCATATTTTGTCAGTTCAGCCAGACGCGTTCAACTGATGGAATAGTGAGGTGATCGAAATCCAGGGTCGCAGTGAGTTAGGCTGTTAATACATGCTATACGATACTTTTGAAGAGTTCGCTTTCTGTAAACCATCAATAACACAACGAGTTATCAAATTTGTTCGGGGTTAACTCCACCCCGGTATTTTCACTGTGTTGATTATTTCGGAATGAATTGTTATAAGTGACCAAAAGCTTGGTTATCTCCTCTTTAATGGTTTTATTTTCATGGCTTGTGTAAACTGTCCCCGTGTAACGATATGAAAGTACACAGTAATGGCAAATCAATCAGACAGGGAACAGATATCCGTGTGTTACCACACAAAGACTTCGAATGACTCTTACATTCCAATGCTCTGATCCGGATAGGTTTACAAAAGTGGTGCATACCGTAACTAAATTCGATGGTATCATAGAGCTCTGGTTACACCTATGCTCACTCAACGTGAGAACTTAATATTTAAAAACACCTTTGAGGTAATTACGTTGCTCGAAATGGAATCAGTAGACATTCGAACTGGCCACACAATATATCAGTTCTTTAGCATATCAAATACGGTTTTTTATAAACGGCGCGCCCCACGATTGGCTGCGCTACATTTTATTGTGAACCTGATCAGTGTCACTTTGAAATTATTCTCAGCATCAACTCATATCACTCGGAATTCGCTACTCTACTAAATCATTCACTCCGATTAGAGACACAGTATGTTCCGCTTCACCTTCCACCACTGGTTCTCATGAAATCTTGTCAAGATCAAGTTGGACTGGGAAACGCAACCGAGCCGGTTAGTAGACTGCTGTTAGTCGCACATCATCAAGGAGGATGACAGTCCCCGCATTGGTCAGTACTAACGTTCGGTCCCTGTTTGGGAAGACGTCTTTTCTAACCAACCTCCTGATCCCCATGGATTAACACGAACACCTGTGTGATCCGTATCCAAGAGTCTTGGTTAAATGAAAGTACTGATGACGAACTCGTCCTCCTTGAGAACTTTGAGTGATTTCCTGGAGACAGAAAACAGCCAAAGATGAAGACAGGTGTTGGTGTGAATACTCACATCAATTCCGAGTGGTCTGTCAAACCTGAAGTTATTTTTACTTTCTCCTGTAACGGTATTGACTGCGCAGTTGGTAAATGTAACCCTAAATTCTCGCCTTTTCGAGGCACTGTGATCAGAACTTGTATATAGCTCCGTGCTGCTCCCAGAGGGACATCTATCTGTTTTTTGATGCTTTATACCCATACTCATCCCCTCACCATTTGACTGTCTAGGCTTTGTTTTCGGTGATTTTAATCATGCCCCTATGTATCCCTTACTTGCTTTTGGTTTAAGTGATCTCTGTCTTATCCCAACTAGAGGGAACCCTGTTTTAGACAGAAGTATTACAAACTATCCCGATCTTTTTCACTACAAAAGTGGAAGCCTCTGTTCCAACGAGTGATCACGCCGTTATTATCGTCAGACCCGAAGTTTATTCACTTTCAGCGTATTTTTCACTCTGCAGGACAAAACAAATAAGGGTAACCTCTAGAAATCTTCCACATACCAATATCGCTGTTCTTCAAAGACCCTTCCCATCGTTACTTCGTGGTTTTCTTTTGATTGCTTTTTTTTGCCTACTAGACCGATTTGCGAAGACACTGAGAGCGGTAGTTGATTTGTGTTGTCCTATGGAGACTGCATTTTTAATAACGGCAGAATGGCTTCTCCATTGCTGAAGTCTCTGAGAAGCAAAAAAGAATGTGCCTATAAACTACACGACCAGGCTTCACTGAAACGACACTCTATTCCGGTCAAACAAGAGATTTGACGGATGAACAAGGCATTTAACCACCATTTCTTTTGCAACACCAATAGCAAACTTCTCTGTCAAGAAATCCAGCTTCTATGTGGTCAACGAGCCCGATCGAAAAACTACGCTATAGACTCCGACAGCCTGAATGCCACTTTCATTCATCCTTCATCGGATACCCTACCGTCTTATTCTTCTTCTGGTCCCTCACACATAGAGCCACATTCCTCAGATGAAGTCTTCAAGTTTCTTCGAACCTCGAAATCAGCTTCCGCTGTAGGTCCAGACGGTTTATCCTCCACAGTTCTCAAAGTTGGAGCACATCAGCTATCCGGAGTCATGACTTCCCTCATCAATAAACCTCTTGAAGATATTGTCGTTCTTGCTTCCTGGAAACCCGTGACAGTTGAATCTATTCCCAAACAGTCTAAGTTCAACATTTTGTCAAAACGCTTTCGTCCCATCGTCATTATTTCTTCTGCACTCAAGTTGACCGAGCGTGCTATCCTAAGTCGATTGCGTTCCTCTTTTGCGGTTCCAGTTGATCCCCATCAGTCTGCGTACAAACCCACCAGATGCACTCTGGATGCAGTTGCTCCAACTTGCCATATCATTACAAACAACTTAAATCGTTCCATGAAATCATCTCGGTGTATTTCTTCTCGACTATTCCTACGCATTCGACTCGGTTCCCCGTTTTCCACTTCTTCAAAAGTTAGAGTCTGTTGGCTGTTCTACTCCTTTACTCTCGTAGTTAAAAGACTAATTTTCCAACAGAACTCAACGTATTGGAGTTGGTACAAGTTTATCGAGTCCTTTGATTGACAAATCAGGTGTTCTTTAGGGTGCCGTTCTCTTCACCTTTCTCTTCATCACATATATCAACGAATTGAAAGCTGCATCACCTGAACAACTTTCTAAGTATACAGATGAAGTCGTGCACTGACAACACATTTCCAGCCAACAAGACTTTAACTCTTTTTCAGAGAACTTATATAATATTCAGAATTTTTCATCCTATTCTGGACTACGTCTCAACACTTCCAAATGTTTTGAGTGTACTTTCTCCCTTTCTCGTTCCTCTTATCCCAATGAGCAGTCAATTGTCAACAGTGTCCGCATTTCCAGAGCTGATTCGGTCAAATACTTTGGCGTTACAATTAGCATCAATTTACAGTGTTTTTTCATTTTCCTAATGGTGTTACAAAAACTGCGTAAACCGTCTTTTCAAATTCGTAGGCTAAAGCAGTCTGGTGCCACACAAATCATCATTTTTTTGTCCATCAAAGTATTCTCCCAGTATTAATCTATGGCTCTCCCATTATCTTCTCTGGTCTACTTAGGAAAGATTTTATCGCACTGCATCGCCGCCTAGCCATTAGCAGTCGCGTCTCTTTGATTTTCATGTGCTCTTTTATCTCCAAAGTTTGCGACTTACACATTATAGCATGTGAAAAATTCGTCTAGAAGATCCTTGCGAACCCCACCCATACCCCGTATCTTGATTAATATTTATGCCGCTCGCGTCCCTCCACACATTCCGAATTTAGACTTATCCCCTCCCGCATAAATGTCTATTGTAACTTTACAGAGCCTTGCTAGGCACGTGTTCTGGCTGACAAAATAAAAGTCACAGAGGAACTCCGCACTAACCTCGGTGGCTGAACCAGTTTTATTTCCACAGTATGTATTTGTATGCCTATTTCAAAGTGTCAATGATCAGTTTCCTTCCATTTGGCTGAAAGGTGAGTTTTCGTTAACTTGCTAAAGTCTTCAATACAATTCACTATGTACAGGAAAACATGTGTGAACAGTTATTGATTCATGGGCAATGTGGTTGTTGCACACACATTTGCCGAAAGCTGTCACACGGTGTAGAGGCGGACCGTGCACGCCAGACAAGCGCACTGCAATAATCAGTATCTAAAATGCGCTGGCATCAGTCATATAAGCACGTTGTATTTGGTCGTGTATGGAAATGCATGCTTGCCGATTGGAGTGTAGATTGAGCAAATGGACAGTGACTGGTCCAAATGGGATTTCTTGTACTGCTTGCGAGTAGGACAAAATTACCACGACCTTTCGCTTCCGAATCTGTGAGAGATAATTCATCAAAGGCCGTTGTGTCCCATCTTCATCGAAGTGTAAATAATAGCAAAGTTGGAGAGCCGTAAATTAAAATAGCTGATTCCCAACCCTGGGCTTACAGATTCCATGGGTAACAACTGTGCAGATGGATTGTCTTTGGTCAGATCGAAAGTCATTTTGACAGTATCACGAAGGGAGGGAGATTGAGTTCCATAGTTCATTCGTGATGAGGATGGTTCAAATGTTTCACTGTTCGGGCACCAATATTGGATTGTGTGGACTTATTGTTCGTTTCACGTATTCGATTTCTGTTCAACGTACTTAGTTGGAGGGTTTGGATCAGTTGTCACTTCTGTGTGCCTATATGAGGAATTAGTAGGCGGATGTTGATCATCTCGACTACTGGCCGAAGTCCGGAGTCGGACTTCCTTCAATCGGTCGAGGGACATCCAACAGACCACAGTGTTGTCTGGCTCGATCTAATGACCCATATTTTCTTGTTTGTCCGAAACAGAAGTGGTTATTGGAGAATTTAAAATAATTCATTCAAAAAGGTGGACGAACATAACTGAATACAATTGAAAGCTTTGCGGATTAGGGTAAATCCATTCTCAGTCTCCATTTATCATAAAGGGAGTTTGCTAATATATGGCAGTGCTTTTTTCGGGAGAAAACTCCGGGTGGTACTTTCAGTCTTCTTCCATGATGTTTGGAATATATAAACCGTAGAGTTACTTTTACACAACTAAATGTGATTCTTCTCTATTTAAAGTGTCCTGCTTGAGAATACTAAATACAGTAATAGAAACTTAGCACAACGGTCGATATTGTTTGCCGTTTCATTTTGTAATATGCCTTTGTCTTTTGATTTATTTATATAGTACGGTTTCATCCGGAGTGAACAGCCTGGCAACAGTTCTGTTGGAGGACATTATTCGACCATTAAATATGCTTGTCAGAAAGAACGATTTATCGAAGCGGGCCAAAAGTATCTGTGCATTTGCATTGGGTGAGTAACTGTTGGGGTTATGCTATTTGTTTAAAACAAATAGAAATTGTTGTATGCTCCACTCACACTCCTGGTGCACAGATTAAATGATTGTGAATAAAACCTGAGAAGTGTCTGACTATGATGACGAAAGGGCAACCAGTTATCGGATAAGCCCGGCCGATGAGCGCAAAAACCACGAAACCTGTCGTGCCTCCGAGAAACTTTGTCCATCCATCTACATACTACTAGCAATCAGCAATTACTTGCATGTAGCGTGAGGGATTGGTGAATCTATGTTTGGCTGACTGTCCTAATGGACTCCACGTTTCACGCACAAACACAAGATCGTCTGACCAGCCTACTCTAATAAGCACGAGACTCAAGTTTCACTCTTGCTAGAGCTCATCGGTGGTGCATATCCTGGCCAGTTAACTCCGGGCAAATGCCTCCCACCAAAAATCAGGTCTTTTCCACAGGATGGGTCCAATGTACCCAAATCTTAAACCTGCTTCACCTTTGGTATATATGTATCGCGCAATTACTTTCTAGTGGGGTGGGTTATGGAGTAAATAATCATGCATATTAAACGCTCTTCTCCTCAGTAGCAATCCATGGCAGCACTCGCTGTGTGGCTGTCTCGTGCAGTCTGTCAGGAAAAACCAACACGTCTAAGAGTATCCGACCGGTCCCAACTGAGGATCGAGTCTGGCGTGCGAGATTTTTAATCACGTGTGTGAATTACTGGATTACTCCGGTTCTCCTTGAATATGCTGTTTCAGGCTACGCTGTGTTAGCACAGATCCCGCAATAGAGTTGATCTCCAACAGCTACCAAATAAAATGGATAATCGAATCCTTATGGCTGCGATCGTTCAACGATTATCCAAAGGATAGTCAAAAGAGAAACCCTTGAGCAAATTACATTTGTCATATACTTGTAAACTTTGTGGTTTCGCACAAAATTCTGTACTGAAATGCGTTACGGTAGTAAGTTTCCAGTTTCAACTTTCCTAAAGTGTCTGTGCATATCTGAACTCTGGAAGTGCATCGAGAGGGAATTCTAATGGTGAATGAGGCGCGCTCATTCTATTATCACGAAAATGACTATAAAACCTCCATTTGAGTTGCTCAGTACGATCTAAATGAGATTATCACCTGAGAGGGCATAACTATCAGATATTTTTAGCTTCTACACAACTTAAGTTTATTCATTTACGCACTGCTGGTTAGTGTTTGCAGTTTTCCACTCGTCTATCAATATTTCATTGTATCTGTTAATTCTTATTTCTATTTTGATTCTCGAGGTCCTGGTATCTCTGTCCAGTGTAATACTGTGTAAATGGTAGAACACCTTATATGCTTAAGCACGTTTTCCAATTCACAAATGTCAACATTCTTGTACATCGAGATTCGTGTTCTCTCTTTTCAACACTTGACTGGGCTCATCATCGATTTCTCGCTCTTTTTCTATTAACCTGCCTTCAGTAACTAACGTCTGTTTTGAGCATGTTTCAGTGTCGTGTGTATTGTTCGTGCGTCCACCTGCTGTTCTGAGCATCTGTGTTTCGATCTCGATTGCAATAATCTGTGTGTGTAGATTTTATGAGCAGAACTTGTGCCCAACTCTGGAAAATTCTCTTCGAAGAACTACATAGATTCATTCATTGCTCGACCACTACTTATTTCGGGACCATAGTTTGCACGATGAAAGTAATCCACTTATTTAGTTAACTGTTTTTATCACGTGATTGTTCGGGAGCGTAGAGGTAGGAGTATGCCCCATAGCCTCTTGGAGAAGAGAGCCCCTCAAGGTCCCGACAAGTCAAGGGTGAAAACGATTCGTGCGAGGGCGGATCGTGGTCCAGCACCACCACTACCACCACCACAACAGTGACTGGTGAGATTGGCTGAAGCCAGTCGACCTTCACCGGTCTGCTGTTGTTGAACTTTTGTGTGCGCACTGTATTAACCGCGGCCGAGTGCCAATAGTATATCCCGGCTTACGATACATAACAAATCCTCCGGTTCGTCAAACCATTTTTCTTCTCGTGCACTTCACTGACAACTAGCTGCCATCGTGGGATCCTCTACCGTTGGTTTGGCGTTCATTTTCATTGTGGTCAGTTCCGGAGTTTTACAGTTCTCATTCAGTCTATTCGGTGCAGTTGGTGGACCGATACTGTCTGTTTTCACCATGGGAATGATCATGCCATGCATCAATGCCATAGTAAGTCAGAAATGTATTTCTTGTTGATCTGTAGTAAAATCTAGAATAAATTGTGATGACCTGAGCTAAATATCACCCGTTACATAAACCGGTCATCCACAAGTGTTTCTTAGTTAAAGTTGACTTATCTATCTTCACCCATTCTTATTTCTCCATGTTAACTTAGGCAGACTTTTTTTCCAACTTTTCTTATTAATTTATTTCCTTATAAATGTAATCGTGGTGGTTTGGGAATGAAATCATCGAAAACATGTGCCCCAGCAACTCGTGAACTGAACTAGTTTAAATTCGAACTTAAAAATTCAGAAACAGAGAGCTCATAATAATGTTCAATTACCAACAGGTAAATGGTGGCTGTGATATCAATTTCATTTACCTTAATTTTACATGGAATAGATTGTCCCATCCAAGTACACCAGTGACCGGTGGTGGCCGAGTGCTTTGTAGCGTTTTCCTACGACCTCGAAAGTCATAGGTTCGAATCCCCACCTGCAGCGGTTATTTTGAGGACTGACAGTGATCCACTATAGTCCGGCTCTTTACACGGCTGACTTATTAGAACCTTATGCGTTTCTGCACTCCAAGTATTAGGGTAAGGTCGCCAGTTATCTCTAGTATTGCAAGTGGGTCTTTGTTGTCATGGGGAAAACCCCTTCGAAAGCACTGATGTGCAAGCATGTAACAGAAAATAAAAGAGTTCATATTTCAACCGTTCATTTATTGGTGAGCAGCACTGCATCAGTTTAATATCGGAGGCCCACCTAAACCACAAACAGCATTCACTAGTCGTGACTGGTCATTTATTTATGTCACGCAATTACTTGCGAGTATTGTGGGATTGTTTAATTTTCGTTTGATTGACTGTCCTTTTGGACTCCACGTTTCACGCGCAAACCTCAGGTCATCCGACCAACCTGCACTCGGAAGCACCAGACTCTAGTTTCGCTTTTGTTAGAGCTCATCAGTGGTGCATATCCTCCGCCACACCCAGGGTTTGAACCCGGGCTCTCCCATCTCGAAGGCGTGTGTGGTCATTTATTCTCAAATGCAGTATTTATTAGGAAAGTTCGTTCAAGTGTAGCCGTGACATAACCACAGCTGTGAAGATATGTAGCCTTCTTAAACCAACTCACTGCTTTAATTTACGTCACTGAAATTGGTGGGGTTACTCTTTGACTTGTCATGAAACTTTCTCCATCTAAACACCAATCTCACATGGATGAGTTAACGAAGATTCTTGGTATTTCCTACATTTCACTCATAATAACCCGGCTGACTTTAATGGCAACTTACAAAAAGTGAAATGAAACTAACGTCTTTGAAAATTCCCTCTTCCATCACATGCGGCTTCACCGAATCAACCAACCAGGGCGGACTGACAGGATTGTTGGCAAGTTTGGCTGTCGGTTTGTGGCTGAGTATCGGTGCAATTGTTTATCCCACTCCGGCTCCGAAGCTCCCACTATCAACCGCGCAATGTTCGTTCAACAATGGAACCACGGGTGCACCCATGGCAACAAATCCTAACCCTCCCAGTCCAACTATCTACTCAATTTCCCATCTTTATTACACACCTATTTGTTTGATCACTGCTGTTCTCGTTGGCCTGGTGGTCAGTGCCATGTCTAGTAAGTTGTACATAAAAGCCCCTTGTATATTTCTTTCTGCGTTTTTCTTCACTTCTATGTGTAGAAACATTATGCTCATTTAATGATTTACCGTAGTAGGAAGCAAACTGATAGCCTGTGCTTTTATTATGTAGAGTAAAATAATTGTCCAAAACACACAAACACTGTTCGCAAAAAACGCCCCACACCCCTCACCATAGCAGTGTGTATTAGTGAAATCCTCTATTGAAACTAAAAATGTTTTTTTATGAATAGAGTAGTGTGATAGTTCTCAAATATTTACTCATTAGTATGTGGTCGAGCCACCTTTGAATGATATAAAAAACATTTACCAGTTGGGTCATTCTTACAATTAACTGTTTGATAGTACCTTGTGGCATACGGCCCCATTCCTGTTTCCAGGTAGTCTTCAACTCCCTTAGACCTTTGTACTACCAACTGTGATCCAT
This sequence comes from Fasciola hepatica, assembly GCA_948099385.1. Taxonomy (NCBI): domain Eukaryota; kingdom Metazoa; phylum Platyhelminthes; class Trematoda; order Plagiorchiida; family Fasciolidae; genus Fasciola; species Fasciola hepatica. Next base: position 11,329,192 of record CANUEZ040000120.1, on the reverse strand, counting down.
CCTCCTCCCAAGCTGATCCCACAAATTCACCTGGATTATTATTGGGAGATCGAGTTGGCCATGGGAGCATCTTTGCACCGTGATACGCATGAAAATCGCGTTCAACGAGGGTATGATGTGCAGGCACGTTGTTGTTCAGGAAAATTGCTTTAGTAGCTGTGCTCAGCAGTGACAGAATGTATCGAATTAGGTCTCCCAGGTAAGCTTGACCGCCGGTGATGCTGTGCAGAAATGCCAGCTAGCTCCGACCTTCCCACCAGATGGCTCCCCAAACAGACACTGAACCTCCATTGTTCTGGATTGTTGCTATCATCATACCAATTTTATTACTTCCAGAGATTTGTTTCCAAACACCCCTCCTACAGTATTGTTTGAATAATTAAAATACTGACTCATCGGTCTAAATGAAGGATTTACACTATTGAACCGGTCGATCCATCTGCTCATTGTTCGTCTTGAGTGACCGAAGCACCTGGTAACCTCGTGGCGTGTCTTTCCTGTTTCCCACCTTCCGATGGCACGCCAGACGACCTTCACTTTCGTGTGCATCACGCGAACTCAAAAAAGCCAATAGATATGCGGATTGTCATACCGGAAAGTACACATAAGTGTGTATCACCTTCATAACAAAACTCGTACAACGGTTAACTGCACGATAGGAAAGTTCAATAGTGTTGGGCTTGTTAGAAATATTCCTAACTGACGATATAGAGACTCGAGACTGTAGTTTATTTAATCGGAGGCGTGTTTTGACGAACACTGTCCCCAAGTTTTGCCGAACACACCACATCTATGCACAATTCTTGTCAATAATAGTTCGAAACTTTTCGATATGTACGTGTGCAGTCCACCAGATTTGGTCTTTTTTGTCTGCCTGCTTTGAATTGAATTCTGCAAACCATATTCCTATGACGATTTTACATCCATACAAATGTCGTTTACTTCCATTTTGGTTTTTCCACCTTCACCAGAGTTCAACAACCGTTCCCCGGTCTCTTCTTCACTGTTAGCCTGGCAAGCTCGTAAATTCTATGCCAAGTGTCCGAGTTGTTTACCACCACAAACGGTAGATGACGAATCGTCAGAGGTGAGTTATTCATGCACTGAACAGAAGTATTTGTCAGTCAACATACGTAATTCGTCAGTTTTGTACTCCTTCGAGTTGGACCTCATTTTCATTTTGTACTTTTTCATCAAATGTTGGCTGTGTATGATTTTTTTTTCTTCTTCCCACATTTCATGCTCTTTGCAATATATCTGACAGACGGAAGAAACACAGTATGAATCAGAATAGACAATGGAATTCCCGCTGAAATCTTCACTTCCGAACTCGAACGACAAAACTGTGTGTGCTAGATTAGAACGATGAATTTCGCGCTGTCCGTGTGCGTTTTTAAACAAAATAAATTAACAACCGCCACAAGTTTTCATTCCCGTTCATTCTCCGTAATATTTCATTCTCCATAAATATACTTTTACGGTGAAACACATTCTTCTTCTGCTAACCTCTCTAACTGCTATCTAAATAAAGTCGTCTGAAGACAATAGGTTGTGAAGTCTGGGCAGATTTGCACACAATGTGGTTGTTTTGGCTGCTATTCTTCAGGAAACCCCATAGAAAAATATGTGAACAAATTCTGGACAGGTACACTTATCAGGTTTCAGTGTCATCCGCGAGTAACCATGCTTTATATGCAGCAGTCATAGTTACTGTTTCGATTAAGAACTGGTTGTCAAACTTCTTAAAATTGGAACAGATAGCCTAATTTCCTACATGACCAATTGCATTGGTCAACTTTGTCAGGTCTTCTGCTAAACCGAAGAATGATAATTCTTTCCCAGCTGTTGTCTACTGCCAAATGAAAAACAAACTCTGGTTGAGGGAGTCAATCGGGTTGAGTGTTTGCTCGAAGAACTTGTATGGATTATGCAAATCTCGCTGTTTAGTTGCAATATTTCTGGCTAGGCCTTTCAGCCAGACTGAAACACTGGAACGTCAGTACTCAGACCTTGATAACCAAGTTTCTTTGATCCGTAACCGGAAAGTCTCTACATTTGACAGCACGATATGTCCGAATATCGTAGCATACAGTCGAACACTGACGGACAAATAGACAAAGTAAATGACGGAGTTCACCAAAGAACAATGGAATTTTTCTATTTAGAGTAAGATTTCTCCTGTTACTCAACCGTAAGCTTTGACTGGACTGTTCAGAAAATAAAATATTTTGGTTTTGTTTATCAAACAAAACAAAAGTGCAGTTTTGTACCGAATTGGCTCTGGATGGACTGAATGAAAAACAAACCTAGGACAAACGACCCTCTCTGAAGGTAAGTTTGTGTGACTTCGATAATTATTGAGTAGGTGGGCATGGTTAAATTTTAAAGCACCCACTGAGGTCGAAGACTTTTAACATTCTGGCCCGTTCGACAAATGATCATCCTATTCATAAATGCGGTCTTAGCTTGATGTTTCCATCTTGCTCCCCGTCACTCCTCTCTGTCTTGGTCAAATTCTACAAGAAGATCTTAGGGACCAGGGAATTGTCAATTGGCCGGAGTCCTATACCAGTGGTGTCGATTGTTGATTACCCAACTTGCATTGAAAAAAGAACTTTAAAAGCATTTGGAAAGGCTAATCAGTAGAGATAGACTGTTTGATGCAACAACTAAGCGTCTGGTTAAATAAGTCGGCGATGTTCGTCACCCAGTTTAACGAATCTCGAAAAATACCTTCTTTTTTGACAACGAATCATGGAGGACATAAACATGTCCGGTCACCAAAGCTTAATTGAGATAGATTTAGGCTGGTAAGGTTACAGCAAAAGACACGCTCTGTACCCGAATCAGGTAGAACACTTTTCGATCACTCTTTAACTCTGTCAGAATTCTGGAATCGCTAGAGTTACAAAGGTCTTATTAGACGGTATCATGTCAGAACGAGCCACCCAGCCGATCATCCTCCTGAGAGAACAAGTGATTGAGGAAATAATATTTTGACAATAGTCAGTCATTCAGATGAGCTGGCAATCTGAAACCCAAAGCCTCACCAGGGACGTGACTCAAACGAACGTGACTTATGAGTAGGGTGTGGTCTGATAATTACCACACTTGGTTCTCTTTCGTGATTAAACATTCTGGTATCCCAGAGACATCGTTGACTGGTGCTACACGTTCATTGTAAACGATTGCACGGCACTCATGTACATGGATTACTGACACCCACCACATCACCAGTGTGCCCGATGTACTCCAGATCAATGCAACAGTTTGGCTGTCGTTTCATCATGCAAAATTTATGGATCCCCAAATCATGGTCATTTTCTTCTGAATGTTCTGATGCACTGGCTGGCTAATGAATGATAAGGGATCACTTTGTCTCGATTTTCATTCAGGCTAGAGCAATGAGGCTGTGCAAAATGAATATTGATGCTTAACCATCGAGGTTTTTTATCGTTGTATGACTTCTTTAATGCCAGACACTAAAATTGCCGTAATAATGGTGTTTCACGACGGGTGCTCAGTATAACACTCCGTTCATGTTATTCTGCCTATTGTGTTTTGCTACCGACCTCTATTTCAGTAGTCACACTTTACATTGAACTATTTGCGGTCGTAATCATCATTGAAAAGAAAAGCCAGAGCTGCAACATAGCACGATTTGTGTCCGGGACCGTTTCCCTGTATCTCAACATGGTGGATACTGCAGAACGATACTGTTCATATAAGCTCTTTTAAAACAATGATGTTCGACGAATATCGAGGAAATTACAATAGTCAAGTTACATCGCCATGGTAAATACACAGTAGCTAACAGCTGGTAATACTGACACAATATGGGTTTCCGTCGATGTATGACGGTGGCTTCTGCAAGCCTCAACATCCTGGTATTACTTGCCACTTATACGACCCGAAATGCAATGTTCCGGTCAGCTGGATGTTGCATCATCAGAAGATGACAATTCTTATTGGTCAGTTCCTCAGATCAGTGTTTTGTTCGGACCATCGAGTGACGATGTCTTTTGCTTAGGAACTGTCAGTAACTCACCTCAAAAGTAGGTTTTATTTCCACTACCGACTTCCCTTCGTTTATTACGACCTATTTCACTGAAATAACTACATTATTATTACAGAATCATGATTTCACCGAAAATTGTAATTTTCTGACATCATATTGATCTCGGGCGCGTCTATGCGGGTGGTAGGCCATCGTAAGTCGTGAACAGGTGATTGTCCGTTAAAAGCTGGTATTTGAACAAAAACCAGACAAGGAGCGCCAAAATCAGCTCTTCTTGTCTTGGCTTGTCTTGTCTTATTATTCTGCAACAATGCAGTTCATTAGAGCTCATTTACGTACATTATATATATATATATATATATATATATATATATATATATATATATATATATATATATATATATATATATATATATATTAACCACATCCGTTTAATGCCAGGTCTTGTACCAAACAAAACATGGTGCCATCGGGATGGAAGGAGTATAAGGAGTCCGCCTCCTAGATTTTATGTGAGAGGAGTACTGCCATGTTGCTCAGGCCAAAACAAGTGGTTTTCTTAGTGGTCCACAGCCAGAGCCTTCACCTATCCAAAGCCTAACCTACAAGGCAACGGGACGAAGTGTGGGGTTCGTAGCCCACTGGGGGCCGGTGACTGATTACTCAGTTCATACGCCTTTCGAATGAGGCCAGACATCCCAAGTGCCGAGTACATCCGCCTCAGATGCCTTTGAGCGTAGTGTTGTATGATCCGTACGCCGTCATTTGTTGGTTTGGAATCAGAGTTTAGCCATCTCACCTAGACTGAATTTCAATCAACCCGGTGAAGAAGGCCAGGCGTTTTTCTTAGTCCATACCGGTTTGTCAAACACCTTCGCCTTGAGAAGGCAGTGTGCGGAACTTCCTCATCGAAGGCCGTCTGAGAAGCGCGGTCATTTGGGAGCATTATGAGAGGTGCTCAGGGAAAATAATTGGTAGACTAGAGGTTGACCAATCTCAGGGAGCTTTGCCGTACCTGTCCTGATTGGCCAAGGCCCATGCGCGTGCGTAGGTACGAAGCAGTACCTGGCCGTATCACGTGAGACGGCGGCGGAACCATCACACTCCACCATGCCATTTGATTTTGGTTGTATATCGAAGATGCTGGAGATCGAAGCATTTCACCTTTTTCGTATCCTCTCCCGTCAGTGGTCATGTTTTACAAACATGCCTTAGAACGGTGCGGATAGCGGCTCGGTAAGCGTGCGGCTTCGTGTGGAGAGTAGTTTTACTGCGGGATCACAGCGATTTGCTAAACTGCAGGAATGTTGTTTTTGCGCAATTTACTCGAAGTTCGACTTCATCCTTAATCTGGCCGTTGTGAGGTAGACACAAGGTATTCAATGTAGCACACTAGTTCCAAGATTAGGCCACCAATTTGAATGGAGCCTGTTGGATCTGGGGCAGTTATAAAGATCTTGGTAGTTGCTGTGTTTATTTCCAAACCGACAAGTCTGGCCTTGCGCTAAATACAGTCGAGAAGCAAATGTAGACTGTTTGGTTCGTTCTTCAGAACGAAAATGTTGTCGGCAAATTCAAGATCCCTGATCCAGTTCTCCTGGCTTAGTTGAATTCCTAAGTAACGGATCAGGGGACAATACATCATCCAGTCCATGTCGTAAATAAACAGGACTGGTGAAAATGGACTACCTTGACATAGGCTGCAGTCAAGTGAGAACTCTGGATACTCTTCGCCGTAGGTGTAAACATGTTCCTGCGTAGAAGAGTTAAACGACTTCAACAGTCTTGTGTAATTTCCTGTCATCCTGTCAGCTCCTAGTGTGCTCCAGAGTGACTCTCGACTGAAGAAAGTGCAGGTAGCGCGGAGGTCAAGGAAGCATTCTGTGGTTGGTTGTTCGAATTCGTACCTGTAGTGTTTGGCTTGCACAGTCATGTACTCACACGCGCATGCACGTTCTACACCCCGTGCATCATAGACGCACGCCTACAATTGAGCACACACGTACACCTTTGACGTTTGTCGTGTTTCATCTCGGACTGCACTGACCAATCAGACCTTGGCCTGAGTCATACACTCCAGCTGATTCGTTGCTGCTCAGCGGTCTTGCTCGGCCCTACTCGGTCGCACGCTTTCAATCGTGCACACTAATGGAGTTGATTTTAGTTTTTATTCATCCCCTACTGCGCCGACCAATGAGATAATGTCACGCGTTGGACAGTTTTGCACCACCTGATCCGACTGTCCGTTTGGTTTGCACCCTTCGCATTCTGTTATACGAACACGAACATCATGCAAACTACTCACACACTTACCTACGTGCTTGCGTTCTCACTTACACGCTTATGCTTACATATTTGCCAGCCGGCTTGCACACCTTTCACTGAATAGGGCCGGGTATTTCGTTTTGTTTCCATTCAGGCGAATAAATGGAATGCAACCATTGCGCATTCTGCGGCTAACTACGGAAACAACAATGAGTTCAAGCATCCAGTCCATGACGTGGCAGGTGGATATAAAAGCTCACCAAAGTATCACACATTGGGCTTCTTTTAAGGAAGTCTGTTCTGACAAGACTGAGCAATGATTCGTACATGAAAGGTGAATAATAGCCGTCACCTTACCATCGAGGTCATCTGATCCATCTACATACAAACAGATGATTAGTTCAGAACAGAAAATGTCAAAAAGCTTGATCAACAGGAAAAGGGCGGAGGGAAGAGGAACAGGTTTAATCTCGTAGTTTTACTGGTGTATCCGTCTTTTTCACTTCACTGATCAGGGGAGAAAATACCATGACATATTTTGCATATCCACCCTTTCCGTTCTATCGCGGCATTTTTCCTTCAGAACTACTTCACTGTTTCTCTATTTCGTCCCTGTTTAAATTCTATAAGGTCTACCATGGAAACTACCCATGTTCATCAGGTACGTGGTACGTATTGACCAGTGATCCTCTGCCCGGGGGTAGCTTATGTTTGATCTGTGAAACACAAAGGCAAGAGAACTCCACCATTACAAGGCTCAATAGGTGTTTAGATACACCAGATGTCACTGCTCATACGATTCCCGTCCCACGGTTGAAATGAGAGAATCGACAGACGTGGATGAATTTTCAGCTATATTAGTTGTCCTGTTGGATTGACAGGAAATGGGAAGCCAGACGAGCTTACGATCAGAGCCGACGAGCCAAGGGGCGCTAAGTTTCCAGAACCCTTTAGCGGGAAATACGATGAGCCAGTGCAGGATGCGATTAGGTTAACTTAAACAAGCAGAATTCAAACAACCAGTCAATTGAAGGAATTGAAACTGACCAGAATAGTGAGTTCGGAAGGTAGTGATCAGACCCATGGTTGAGATCAAAACACGTAGCGAGACGGACACACGTTTTCGATGATTCATTTTCAAGCCATTACAATCACATTTATTTATCAGCGCGGGGCGAACGGTATGATTTCCAGCTCAATTACTGCCCATTTACTAGATTCAGGGCATCGGATCGGAGCGGAAAACGCGTTCCGTGTTCTGTACAGAGTGCCACGTAAGGAATCTAAAGCGATCAGATGCCGAACGCCAGAGATGGCCGAAGCGATTAGCATGCGGGTCCTTATATCTGAGCTCTGTTCGCAAAAGAAGTTAGTCCATGCGCTTGCGCTTCCCTGGCCAGAGACCAATGACGTCACCTGCGAACACATTGTCGATCCGGGTCAGTAAGTGTTCGCACGATGACACATACACCACATCCCCCTACATCTCTCCTCTATCAATCAATCGAATGGCCGACCAACCGATCGAATGACAAACCGACCGATAGTCCTACCGACTACCCTCTGGCTCTCCCCCCCCCCGCCCTTTCTCATGACATATAAGTGGGATCGAATCGGCTTGAAAATGAATCATCGAAAACATATGTTTGCCCCACTACGTGACTTGATCTAGTCAGAATACCTAACTTATGAAAGAGACTAGCCAACGTATAATTGACCAGTTACGTACCACAATATATGACTATTGAGGGTCACTCATCTGTTAGATAGAACTTCTGAAACAGGCCTTTCAGTGGTAGATGTGAGTAAGCACTTTGAAGTACAATCGCACCTGACTGTAGGCCACTTCACTTCACTATGAAGAATGATTCGAGTTGAGATGCAAAACCACCCATAGTTAGTGGGAGACTTGATGCCGGAATCGGATGAGCTAGTGAGAAGCGGTTATCATTCTGATAGTAGAATTAGTTACAGACGCCTGGTTATAAACAAAGTTGAATCATTTGCTCGCAGATACTTTTTTCATCAGTTGCTTGTCTTCGAAGAGCTGGTACATGCCCGTCAACAGGATCCTAAACTTACAACAATCGAACATCAATACGGCTGCTAACTGCTAGCTCACAACGCTGTTCTCCCAACAAGAGAAAACTGTCCGCGTTGTTATATACTCCCTCGTCATCCAAAAACCGGGAGGATTAGGTTTATCGGCAGGTCATTTCACAAAATCCCTATTGGCCCTTGCGTCCCAAAATCACTCAATTAACAAGGTTTCCCATTTTAATCAGCCCCACTGGCAGGGTTGCCAAACCGTAGTAAACAAAGCCTAGTGTTCCTCTGCGGCGGATAGTTTGGGTTCGATCTGAAAAACACCATGGAAAGAAACCCCAAGAGCCCAAGACTCAGTAAGCGCATCAACAGGTTCCTACGCTTACATTAATCGAACACCAATATGGCTTGTAGAGCTTGCTCCTTACGAGTAGTATATAGCTCAATCCACCGAACTGATGTTTAATGGAGCAGTCATGTGGGTTTTTTTGACGATCATGGTTCGCATTGGAGCCAAACTGGATGTGCCAAAGGGATGTGTCCGGCCCACGACGCGGATGCAAAATGAGAACTGACAGTCACTGTACTTAGTTTTTTTTACACACGGTGCATGTTTCAGATGGACGCTTTGACAACGTACTTAACTTCTCCACGGTTGCCGCTGGAGTGAAGCAGAAAGGCCAGACCCCTTAACAGAAGAAGCGTGACCGTATGGTGATACATCACGCTTCTTGCGTTTCCCACTTAGTAAAAATGCTTCCACTTGCAACTGTCCTCCAGAGTGACACTCTGAACGAGCGTGGCTTGAAAGTTTCACACCAGATTGATGCATTGTGCTTTGATTTACTTCGCTCCAAACTAGGTGAAATTGCGAAAAAGCAGCCGAAACTGAGACACTAAATTGTGAAGTTACCGGTTGATAGAGAAAAAGAAACTAATCAAAAACAGGTACTTTTTTCTTAGCCATGTCCATTCCATTTTGACCTGTTTGCTGGAACTGGAAATGTAAGCAGTGCACTGATACACAAACGAAATGTGAGCTGCAAGCGAGGGTGAGAGTGTGTACGTGTGCGTAATTATAGACACATGTGTCTGCGGTAGTCAAAGGACCATGAGTTTGGGGTTCATTGGAATTCGCGCCATCGAACAAAATCTGGCGTCATTGTGTGCTATGGAGAAGGTGAATCTATAATAGGCTTGAAGATCGTCCACTTCTTCCTAACAATCGATATTGTTAACAATTGGGCCCACTGACCATTTCATTCGTCGCTTTAAACCAGCTGTGGAGGATGAATAGTCATTATCGCTGATTTTCGATTCTGTGTTCCCGGGTTCAAATCATTACACTACCGATCATTTCCATCTCTATTGCCTTTAATTGACCACGAACATCTCTCCGAGAGATTTATACTTTACTTTATGGTAAGTAGAAGACGGAAGTAGGACTTTATTATTAATATGACTGTGTGTGCTACCCGCACAATTAGCCTTCATCTTTACACACGTCTTGTTCTGAGATTCGGTTACTTGCTGCGTGAAACTGGTTATCATCCTCTGACATATACAGGAAAGCCTGATTGCTGTGGTACGGCAACCAACTAACTAACTAACAGATTATATAACAAATAAACAAACAAACAAGCAAGCTAACTAACTAAATAAATAAATAAATAAATAAATAAGTGAATAAATAAATAACTGACTGACTAGCTAACTAACTAGCTTACCAACCAACTAACTAACTAACTACCTAAATAACTAACTAACTAACTAACTAGCTAATTAACCAACTAGCTGGCCAACTAACTAACTGACTACTTTGCTAACTAACTAACTAGCTAACTAACTAAATAACTAACTAACTAACTAACTAACTGACTGACTGACTAGCTAATTATATAACAATTAAACTCACTTCAAACGAAACCAGGACTGTGCACAAACCACACAATGCAGAGTAATTCTCTGTCTTATTTGGATAGACGTTATTTTCTAATGTGAGTGGAGGTTGGCTGTTGTTGGACGAGTGGTATGAGGCTGCGATTATCAAGATTAGAAGGTGTTGATGGATGGCAAACAGAGATCTGTATTTATTTTGGGTAATAATGTGTGACTCTTCGGTTCAGGTGTTTCTCGTTCTGTTTTGTGAAACTGAATGCTGCACTTTTGTACTGATGAATTAGGGTAACCTGTTCGCTATAAACGGGGACTGGTGAGAACGCTTTTCAACGGCACGAGGAAAATAAGTACACCAAATAACTCCGAGGAGGATATGAAAATACCAAGTCAAACATTTCTTGCAACGGCTACACTTATTCATTCGTTATCAAAAGTGATAATAATAACAGATGTAATGATAATGCTAGTAATAGTAATAATAATAATAATAACAGCTGTTCGTTACGCACTTCCATATCAGCAACAGGCTAACACCACTTCGTACCCAGTTATTTCCTCATGTTCCCAGGCAGCACAAAGGGACACTCGACCATCGCCTGAGTGTCCCCTAGGGGACGGTCGCAGGAAATCAGTGCAATGCCCCCAAAACCAATCGAAACCCCTCTAAAACCCGGAGAATCCGTCATAAATGCAAAAGATTTCGAACGACAGTCTCTGTTAAGCCACACTTCTGAATATTTAGTAGCTTGGTCCCCACTGGCTTTGGATACAGAAATCTCTGGAATCGTGAATGCATGAGAATTCCGAACCCAATATTCCGCGGTAAAAAACCGTGATAAGAGACAAATTTGACATTTACTGTCCATTTTACTGTGTATTACAAAGTTGGATGTTCTGTTTGTTTTAATGCACTCCTGTCATGGCTGCCAGTCCTTGGCGGTGGTTGTTCGTTGTCGCCTCTCGGCTTGAGCTGTTAAACATTGCACTGCGTTTGGTCGGTTTCTGATGTTCTTCGGAGGGTAAATCTCATTTATTTTCATTCATCTCCATCTGTCGATGGAAAAGACCCACCCAAAATTGCTTGGCTGCTCCAGAACTACAATATGGAGGCGCAAGAAGCAGATCACAGTTCGCAGGGTTAATGGGGGCAATTTTAACTCATCCCTCACATAGGATGGTGGTGTAAAAAGTTAACCTCTATGAAGTTCGTTACAAATTCCCAGGCAGTTGTTCCGTTTTAGCGAACAACGAGTCCGATGATTTAATTGATGACATCGACAGTCCTGAAAACCAAAGGTCTCATCGGCAGCAGTTGAGGAGCAACAATTCACAGCTGCTACAACCTCTACCGCTTTTAAGTAATGCACACTGAATTTCTAAATATGGATAGTTGTGAGAACAAGAGGGGCATAGCACGCGCATACCAAAGGAGGAGTGGGAGTCAACTTATTTGGCGGCTACCACTTTCACGAAAAGTAAGCTTCATGGTAATCAGCAATATATGCAACAGAATCATCATTGATGGATGGAGAAATGAAATTTACAACACCAATCAAAATGATAACTACCCTCACAGAAGGTAACTGAATTATTAAATCTATACTTTTCAGCTGTTCCTTCGGCCAAAGATGTTGTGAGGCAGGCCGCTGTACAAATGAAATCATCAATGGCCGACTTGAGGATTCTACTACGAGCTCTAAGACAGTTAAAGCTTGACTTGCCATTAGGTCCGAGGTCGTCGCTGGGGTCGCCAAAGAGAATCTAAAAGAAAAACGTTGGCGCCGGCAGATACGTACATTTTGGACTAAGTGAAACCTTGCAACGAGCTCTGGAGTTTAGACCTGTCACAGCCGGCTGCTGCGTTTATATCCAGTTGCACATTGACCGTATGAGCTTGCTTCGTGGAGCATCGCACCAGTTGTGGCCAATATAGTGTCACCTCTTAGACACCACGTCGCGAGTGTTTATTGTTGGTCTATACTGTGGAATGTCCAAACCTACTGACGTGCACCAATATTTGGAAGACCTGTAGTGGCATTCAACCCTGATTATTTGTTTAACACACATCAGTGTTTATGTGAACTCGCGCTACCAAGCGCGGTGGCCACTTAAACGTTGCCCGTGCACGCTACACGCAAGCTTCCCCAATATACACTAACCACTCTCTCCCTACCTATAGTGTTCTCCTTCTCATGGGTTGTGGGAAACAATGTCGTGGTGATCGTGACGGTATATTGCAGAGTACCACTGTAACGAACGGGTGGTCCAAGCGTGTTGGGAAGGACTAGCGAACGTACGTAAGGTCCAACCCACCTTACAGACCTGACACAGGAATCGGCATCATTATTATCCAATGGCATCATTATTCTTGGAAGTGATCTTCATTTCAGAATTGGTTTGAGGAATGTTGTGGCAGATAATCCAGCCAAGGCAATGCTTAAGCAGGTTAAGCTTCATTCTGGGTCATACAGCTGTCACAGAAGCACACAACGCGGCTGTTGCGTCTCATTTTCCCATCAACCACAGGAAGGTTACGCAATGACGTTAACACTCGAAATCGTCGCCAAGGCAGTCATCATACTGGCAGTTCCCCTGTTTGAAGTACCACCGGTGGATATGATAGCCCTGTTTCCCATTGAAACGGAGTCAACCGGAAGCAACTGCTGATGTCAGCTATCTTTGGTGTCCAGTAGTCACCACGTACATATTTATCTATTTTGTGACGCGTTCAGACCCCAAGTCATAACTCATTCCATTATACCAGCAACAGCTACCCTATTCGAGACCCTCGGAGGCACTTTGTACAGTACGCGCATGTTTAAAATAGATTGTCACCTTTTCCACATTTAAGAAAACGGAAACAGTTACGAAGGTAAAAAATGCAACAGATCGAGTTTCGGAACACATTACTTATGGAAAAACTTTGTTGTGTATGTCCAACTTCAGATGTTACATTCATTAATTGCAGCTTGAATGAATGATCTTACCACTCGGGTTGTGGAACTCCAAAAAACGATGAATGACATCAAGTCTAAACTGTGCAAATTTGTACGAGTTGCGGGTGCACCGATGCAGTTCGTGCAGCGTGCTATTCCTGTGTGAAACGCACGGGAGTTCAAGAGGTTGAATGAAAAATTGGAAGATGAAACTTTCTACGAACAAATGGTAACTCTCTGACTGGCAGTTGCTTTTCGTAGTCGCAACGGGAACTCGAACAGCTGGGGATTGTGTACGTCAGATAATGCATACACTGATCTCCCATTTCTTTCTGCACATACTGAACTGGCTCAGTGTCCACGGGCGCCAATCATTTTCCAATACAAGAGCCTGTGGAATAACTGTCGGTGAGCATGCCATTCTGTCTTATCCTATCCTGTATTCGTAGACGCAGTAGGGAAGCACAATTTTCCCGGAGTTACGACACTTTATAAACGAAAAAATCCAACTTTGGATTGAAAAGTGCAGACCGACTGAGGTTGTTAGCACTGATTCACCATATCAGGAAGTGGCCGTTCAAATTGAAAGTGCTGAAGTCAGTTTTGACTTGATCATCGGTAATATACTATGTATTGCTGAACCCCTTCATAAGCCAATTTTTAGCGTTGACAATTATAACGACATTTAGTATTGCACCGATTCAACAAGTATCTCGTTTCCTTTGTTCCAGGTACCGCAAAGTACACAAAAATGACCCATGGTTGGATGACGATTGTTCGCTGACGAGCCCAGTGTACAAAGATTTACCAATAGCAAAACATATAGTTATCCCCCGTGAAACCTGTATTCTACTTAAACTCCGGGGATTAATTCCGCTAAAAGTTGCATGCGGAATTATGGTTAAGCTTATTGTAAGATGGCCGTGCTTATGCGCTTACGCTGAACTTCGGCTATTCTGAAGATTACCAGTATAATATTTAGCATGTACGTACATCGATGCTGTAGCTAATGTTACAAAATTATTGGGATTGGAGTAGCCCGTTTCGATAAGCTTCCGTGACCGTCACCTGAGTGTCCCTTTTTTCGTTTAAAAAGGGACACTCAGGTGACGGTCGGAGGATACTCAGGTGACGTTACTCCTGCTTGGGTTGTTACACTCAGAAACGAATACGTAATCTGGAAAGATGAAGATGAAAAACACAAACTTATGTGAATGTATGTAAAACTGGAACAACGACGTCGCAAGACTAATTAGACGGCGATAAAATGGGTGCTGTTGTAGTGGCTCTTTGCTGGAACGAAACAACCAAACGCTTTTAAAATATATATGTAAGCATAAAGATGAGGCGCCCCTCTTTCATAAATAGGCGTCTGTAACTAATTCTACTATCAGAATGATAACCGCTTCTCACTAGCTCATCCGATTCCGGCATCAAGTCTCCCACTAACTATGGGTGGTTTTGCATCTCAACTCGAATCATTCTTCATAGTGAAGTGAAGTGGCCTACAGTCAGGTGCGATTGTACTTCAAAGTGCTTACTCACATCTACCACTGAAAGGCCTGTTTCATAAGTCCTATCTAACAGATGAGTGACCCTCAACAGTCATATATTGTGGTACGTAACTGGTCAATTAAACGTTGGCTAGTCTCTTTCATAAGTTAGGTATTCTGGTTAGATCAAGTCACGTAGTGGGGCAAACATATGTTTTCGATGATTCATTTTCAAGCCGATTCGATCCCACTTATATGTCATGAGAAAGGGCGGGGGGGGGGGGAGAGCCAGAGGGTAGTCGGTAGGACTATCGGTCGGTTTGTCATTCGATCGGTTGGTCGGCCATTCGATTGATTGATAGAGGAGAGATGTAGGGGGATGTGGTGTATGTGTCATCGTGCGAACACTTACTGACCCGGATCGACAATGTGTTCGCAGGTGACGTCATTGGTCTCTGGCCAGGGAAGCGCAAGCGCATGGACTAACTTCTTTTGCGAACAGAGCTCAGATATAAGGACCCGCATGCTAATCGCTTCGGCCACCTCTGGCGTTCGGCATCTGATCGCTTTAGATTCCTTACGTGGCACTCTGTACAGAACACGGAACGCGTTTTCCGCTCCGATCCGATGCCCTGAATCTAGTAAATGGGCAGTAATTGAGCTGGAAATCATACCGTTCGCCCCGCGCTGATAAATAAATGTGATTGTAATGGCTTGAAAATGAATCATCGAAAACGTGTGTCCGTCTCGCTACGTGTTTTGATCTCAACCATGGGTCTGATCACTACCTTCCGAACTCACTATTCTGGTCAGTTTCAATTCCTTCAATTGACTAGTTGTTTGAATTCTGCTTGTTTAAGTTAACCTAATCGCATCCTGCACTGGCTCATCGTATTTCATGCTAAAGGGTTCTGGAAACTTAGCGCCCCTTGGCTCGTCGGCTCTGATCGTAAACTCGTCTGGCTTCCCATTTCCTGTCAATCCAACAGGACAACTAATATAGCTGAAAATTCATCCACGTCTGTCGATTCTCTCATTTCAACCGTGGGACGGGAATCGTTTCGGCAGAGACCGCTCGTGCACCTAAACAGTGATTGTGTATGATATTACGCGATCCACGGTAAACTACCGTAGCCGATTTTTGCTTTGTACGTCAGAACACGGAGTTCTCTCTTAGCATACTCAAGCTAGTATGTATGTAATATGCGCCGGGCACAGATCACGCGGGCATTACGAACAAATCAATTAATCAATTTACAGTGACCTTGTGAGCGGGCATGAACAACTCTTCGTAGCATCGTATGTGAGCCAGCGAGGAGGTAGCCAGACAAGCCAGGGTGTCGGAAATCTTCCTGAAAACACTACATTCGCGAGGTTGCAGTTCGTATTCTTCCAACCTATTGGTGCTTCGTTACCACTGATCAACGACAATGCCTGCATACCCCACACAGCAGAGCAGATGTCACTCGAGTGCCTATCATCCAATCAGTCCATCACACGTCGTTGTTCACTCCGACTACTTACAGACAACCTGCTGCCTACCCCTCACACCCACCCACCAGTCAGCCAACCAGCTGACCGAGGATTATTCAGATGTTTGCATACAGACAAAACAAGACAGATCACATGGAGCTCTCGATGGAACGCACGTAAGCACATGACGAATACAAAGCCTGGTTCCCCTTACATCATCAATGTTTAGAGCCTCTGCATAGAGCTCAACGGATTTCGAAGTGTATGGAGAACGACTTATTGTCTGCTGCTTAGTATTGCGTTGTTCAGAGGGAATAGGTTGAGAACTTGTTCCAGAGCGCTTCCTAGTGTAGAGATGGCGAGCATTATTCTTCCCTCAGTGGGTAAATTCATATGTGCCTCTTCGTGACAAGTTCGGTCATACCTATCGCTCATGCTACTGCACCCCCGGTAAGCGAAGTGTTTCGTGTTCTTCCCGAGGCCGGAGAGACCAATATGCTAACTGGGAGTCCTGAGGCAGGAAATGACGTCCAAATTGCTTGCCGGAATGTGAAAACATTCTTGGACATCGGGAGCCAAGCCTTCATTGCTCGAACGTTACTTGACTACCGCACCGAAATCGCACGTCTCTCCGAAGTTCGACTGTCGAATTCTGGCTGCCAGTGTACAAAGGATCCCGAAATGGATGACATTTACCACATAAATCATATTGGACCCAAGGACATATCCGGTCTCCACGGCATAGCGATAACTGTCAGCGACAAGGCCAACAAAAACACTACTTTCACGAAATCCGATATCTCCTCGGATCGCCTTAGCTCTTTTCGCACATCAACCTTGAGCATATCGGTTTTTGCGGTCTGCGCCCTGACAGCTGCAGCCGAAGAAGCTGCAAAGGACGAGCTCTGCGACACGCTACAAGAGGTGATGAACAGTGTCCCGAAAAGTGCCTTTCTGGTTTCGGAGGTCCAGAACTCCGGCACTGCTGCCTTCACCCAAGCAACAAGACAATTCTTGGGGAAGTGTGGTCTCAGACAACGGTGCAGCAGTGGTGAACTTCTCGTCACTTTGCAGACTTCATGTGATACTCAGGACTGACTCTTTCTATTTTGCTTTATTGTATCCTCTCTTTTATAGTACACTCTTGTACCGAACGTGATACTCGGCATACGAAATAATACGCTGCCTCCTATTCGGTGTTAGAGTTCTTGATTCTCGATAGTTCTGTGCGGGGTTGTGTGGCGGTTGCCATCTTCGTTCATACTTTTACCACGTTTATTGTTTAACTGAACGCTGACTGCCAAGCGCGGTTGCCATTTGACCGTTGCTCTTGCGCACGCTCTCAAGCACGCTCCCAAATACACGCTAACCACTATCTCTCCCAATCGCCTTCTCGTTCTCACGGGTCGTGGAGAATACTGTTCTGGTTAACATATTTGTGTAGTGCCGCACATTGGAGTAACGTGCAGGTGGTCCACGCAGTACAAAGGACCGAAGCACGCGTTTACTAAGGAAACCGCGAAGTAAGGTCTAATCAACCTTACAGTTAAGCCCATTTAATCCACTCTATATTACATCTGGCGTCGCGCAAAGGAGTTAAACTAAGATTGCTTCTGAAATGAAACATATGATGTAAATTCTGCATCCCGACAAGTCGAGGACTATATGGAATGTTTGGAGATTTGATGTTTGATCAGAAACCACTTGGATGATGCGAAGAAAACAGCATTTCTTCCCCATTTCATTGGAAGGGACGCATACAGTCTCGTGGAAAGTTTGTCTTTTCCGGATCCTCCCATCAGTTTACCGAAAGAAAAGCTCAGGAACATTATTCCACAGCACATCAAGCCAGTCAGTTTTGTTGCCACTGGGAGAGCCAAACTTAACTGCCCCACTGGATTTAAAAATCAGTCAGTCGAGTCCACTCTTCAACTGCGGACAAGCAGTGAAGTGTGACTACCGTCCCCAACTAAATGATCACCGGTGCGATCGCTTGACTGCAGGAATCAACCTTCCAGATTTGCAACGGAATCTGTTATCTTCAACCGATCATACCCTTCACCACATTCGCCACATTTGCGAACACCATCAGGACTTCAAAGCTAAAACTGCTGTGTCAGAGTCCTTATTGTTCAATTCCATTAAACATCAAAGCAAGCGACCCACTCATAAATTGCGGCATTTGAACAAGCCAGCGAATTATCTTGGCAACAAGCTCCCACTTCCGCGGTGGGCTCATTCTAAATTTAACCATAAAAGCCCTAATTTGGGCATATGTGTCTCATGTGGTCAGTTACATCCCAAGTAACACACCCCAAGTTGGCCCCATTCATTCCCCTTGGGGCAAACTTGGGGTAGACGTGGGGCCGCCCTAAGCTTACCATTGAAAAACTTGGGGCAGCTATACCTTCGCCCCAAGTTTGCCTCATGCGCACCCCATTGGGCAAACCTGGGGCTAGCTCCAACCTTGGGGCAGCCCCATGGGGCAAGCTTGGGGCATGCCCCAGGTTTACCCCAAAGGTTGGGGCAACGTGCTACTTGGGATTTCCGTTTCACATGTCCCTATCGATGAGCTAAGTAACTTGCCCGTGGTAAGGCTGTCCACATTAAAAGTGTTTGTAGAGGTCGTCCGGCAGATCTGCTGACGATCCATTCAGCACCGTCTGACACCTATCCATTTGATACCAGTTTTTCGACGCCTGCATTAGCTGCTTTGCCAAAGAAAGTTTCACATGTTAGCCAGACATGGCTTCTCCAGAAGGTAGCAAACACACTTTTATTGTTGACGCTGGGAGCTTAGGGTCCATAATTTCACCTCAGGCTCTGGATTGTTTTTATCTCGTCGCTAAAATTAATCCTACCAGTCTGACTATTAGAGGTATTACTGGACACAAGCTCTCACTTGTCTTTTCTTGTGTGGCTCAAGTTCAGTAACGTGACTCTGATCCTAATAAATGTGAGTTCTTCGTTTGAAAGTTCCTCGCTAATTGCTTATTGGCGTACCTTTCTTAACTTTTTCACATGATTCATTGGATATACCACACCTTGTTTTGAAATGTTCCAAGGCTTCTGGTGGAATGCACATTACTGGAGTAAGGTTGAAGATATCTGGCGTTCCCATTTTTCTAGGGCGCAGAATAATTACTTTTGGTTTGTGAGAACCTCTCCGCCAAGCACTACAGTCCGTTAGTGAGCGCTGAGTTATTGGCCCCGTGGAGTCGTCTAACTGGGCCACGTCGATTGTCACTCCGTTAATAGCTGATTGGGAGACACCACGGATTTGCGGCGACTACCGATTGACATTGACTAAGCGCTTATTACAGCGTACAAGCACAAATGAAAAACCCTAAGATGTGTTCTGCAGACTTGCAGGATCTAGAGCGTTCCCGAAGATTGACTTTGTAGTGCCGCCGATTCGACACACAATTACAAAGACTAACAAATTTGTTAGTTTGAAAAATTACCGAATTCGGTGGCGCCGCTGGCCTCGCCCTTGCAAACCGTCTGAACCCCGTAGCGTTCCTCCAGTACAAACGTTGTCCTGCGATACTGTCGGAACATACGGTCTTAAATATAGCCCGACCGGAGTTATGGTACCATAATATGTGAAATGGTTGGAATTGATGAACTGGTGCCCGTGGAAAATGATATTGATGTGAAATGTTATAGGGCGACTTTTGTTTAAGTGCTGCCGCAAGGGTACATGAGCTTTATGATCAAGGTTGTCACCGTCGTTGACCGCGACGGCTGTGCTGTGATGGCAGCTGTAGCTGGTGGTTCTGGAGCATTTTCCTCCCTTAGTTCGTGATAAGTAAAAGGGTTCTGCATACTTTGAAAATGATTTTCGGGGTTTTCAAAGGAGAATTCTGACTTTTTCTAAACTAATGGTAGTGTAGCTACCGTTGGCCGTATAGTTCACCGCAATGGGTATCGTCTATCGTACATGTTTGAAACGTGAACCAAAAGTAGAGTTTTCCCGCGCCCGTATGTTTGATTTGTATCGGTGTCCCGCTCCGGGCTTTTTGAGTTCTGCTCTTTCGTGCGCCGCCAATTATATCCGCTAACGTATCACGAACCGAGGACCAGGGGCTATAGACTCTATAAGGCAGCAAGTCCTGACTTAACTAAGAAGAATCTTTAACTGGTGAGCCCGAACAAAAGTTCTTTCCATCAAGGACACTAGTATGTCCTCCAATCACATTCATTCGTTTACGCATATACTTTTTCCGACATGAAACGGTAAATCTCGATTTCTGCTTCCAGGCTCTTTTTATATTTTTCCTATATCGGTATTATAAGAGTTTTACGGTTGCTGAGTTGATCTTGATATATCGTTTTACATTCGACACACCGTTGCACTTATGACTAGCAGCGACCGCAAGTCTGACCCGGAACCCTCTCTTTTTGACAGTCTCCCTAGCCGTACCTGAGTTTTTCATTGACGACCCTCAACTCTGGTTTCATATGTTAGAGGCAGAGTTTGAGTCACACGGAATCACAAGCAAGCATTCCGGTTAGTTGTGGACCGTCGGTCGCCTTCCTTCTGGCGTTGCTACCCAGATACGCGGGGAGTAATGTTCAGTAAGTATTCTTACACCGCCGTGAAAGAAGCGGTAATCTCTTGCCCTTTGCCGCGGTAGGCAGCCATAATAGCCGTCGTCTGCTGCATGTTCGGGATTTATTTTCCAATAAGCTGTTGCTAATTGACACCGATGCAGCTGTTTGCGTCATCCCAAAGAAAGCAGGTGGTGCAACCATTCCATCAATCCAACAACTCCGTGCTGCCAACGGCACTCCTTTTGTTACTTACGGCCGTAATTCACTCACGCTCGACTTTGGCCTACGTTGCACCCTCCACTGGGTGCTTATAGTAGCAGACGTCCCCTATCCCATACTAGGTATCGACTTTCTTGATTATTTCGACCTTCTGGTCGACTCACGATGTCGGAGAGTTGTCAACCGAGAGACTTCTCTCGCCGTGGCCGGTCGGTATTCCTCCGCGAATCCCACCACCCCCCTATACATCGGACCGCAGGCCGAACACCCATACTCAAAACTCCCTTCAGTCTACCTGGCCATGCTAAGGCAATTTGGACCCCTTCCCGCGATGATCGCCACCGTTACCCGCAACATTGCCACTAAAGGCCCTCCTGCATTTAGCCAACCCCGTCGCCTGGCGCCAGACAAACTCCGCGTAGCACAGACGGGTTTCGAACACATTATGGAATAGGGCGTAATACGCCCCTCCAGTAGCCCTTGGGCCTTGACCCTTCACAGGGTTCCTAAACCTAATGGCGACTGGCTTCCCTGTGGCGACTTTAAGGCCCTCAACCAAGCTACTATCCCGGATAGGTACCAAATTCCACATATTAAAAACACGAGGTCACGAAATATCAGCCTCAGGCATACAACCCCTGCCTGACAAGATGGCAACAATTCGCAACCACACTAAACCTCACTCTTACTAGCAGTTGTGCCAATTTTCTGGCTTGGTTGCCTTTTATCGCCGGTTTATCCCCCAATGAGCTGAAATAATACAGCCCCTGAAAGACCTTCTATGCGGAGGTGAGCAAAAATTCATATTTCTCGACGCGGCACAGGCATCGTTTACTTCGATCAAGGAAGCTATCGCCAACGTAGCAATCCTTTCAAATCCCGATCTTTCTGCTCCTCTGGCGTTGGAGACAAACTCTTCGGACACGGCTGTTGGAGCGGTGTTGCAACAATTCGTCATTAACTCAAAGCAACCAATAGCTTTTTTTCCCCAAGCGTCTCCAACCCGCAGAATCCCGATATAGTACGTTCGGCAGAGAACTACGAGCGATTTATTTGGGTATCCGACACTTCCGGCACCCTCTGGAGGGCCAAACGTTCACAATGTTTACAGATCGTAAACCACCAGAGCACGCCCTCCAGTCAATTCCTAATCGATATTCGCCATTCAGACCATGTTCCCCAGTTTTCTACGGACATTCGACGCATCTCTGGGGTACACAATCCCGTAGCAGACGCACTCTCGCGCGTCCACAATATCGACAACCCACTACCCATGGACATAGACCAAAAAAGCAACCGCTGCAGCCCAAACAACAGATCTTGAGGTCGAGTGACTCAGAAACAACAGCTCTGTGCTTCTAGTGCCAGCGACCCTTCCAACTTCGGACCTAACTTTTATTTGCAATGTGTCACAGGGTCGACCCCGACCACTAGTTCCTGCCACTTTACGCCGGCAAGTTTTTATCAGCCTGCACAACTTATCGCACCCTGGTGCAACCGCCCCAGTGAAACTAGTCACCGAACAATACCTCCAGCCTTGCGTCGAAAGCGAAGTACATCTTTGGGCCCCGCACTTGTCTTCAACGCCAACGCGTTAAAATTTATCGTCACACTAGTTCTACGTTAGGCAGATTCTCTGAGCCAGAAGCACTTTTCGCCGCGTGCATTTGGATCTCGTGGGGCCAATTCCACCATCCACCGGCTGCATCTACGTCCTCACTTGTGTAGGTCGTTTCGCTCGCTAGACACGGGCCATACCTGTTTCCCGTCTTACCTCAAAGAAAGCTGAAAAAGCTTTACCAAGTAAGTTCGGTTACCCTGCTATCGTGACCACTGATTCTCATTTTGAGAGTGTCTTATACGTGCCACTGAACGCTTCCGATTGCATACACAAAACGACGACGGCCTATCATCCTCAGGCTAATGGAGCGGAGGAGCGATTCCACCGCCAGCTGGAAGCTGCCATTAGAGCTCATAAAAGTAGGTGCCACCGACCGCTTAAATGAAAACTTACTCTTGCCCCAATCACATAAACCTAGTCAGCTCATTGTTGTTGTCGTCACACATTACCATAAACACAACTGGAACTGCGTCCAGACTGCAATCCCCATTTATTTCAGGTTCGTCGTCTCCCACTATCTCAGTCGCCGCACCGGATAACCAAGAACGCCACTTTGACTCGTTCCGACAGGGACCCAAGTGGAACTTTTCGTAGCATCTGGGACAGCATTCAAGCCACCAGGTAGAAAATACCCCCAACTGCTTATAAGATCGATTGGCGTTTTCTAACGCTAATCGATACCATCATTGCGGCCAACACAAATAGCAGTTCGAAGCGTAACCTGCTAACATACCAGTCATTAGTTAGATCCGTCATATTTCGCCACACCCGGCTGCTTGACCGACACATATCCTCTACCCCGCCAGACGAACCATACCCACAGGATGTCGTGCATTACTGGCAATGACTTTGAATAACACTGAAACTCAATGCGCCAGTATATACATATACATATATATGTGTGTACATATATATATTTGTCAGTGAAACGGCACAATAGCGCTCAAGTCTATGCAGAGACTTTCCACTGTCGTATCAGTTGCAACAGTCCACCTTACCCTCGAACCGCGGCCGGCTGGTAGTTGGTTCTGCACTTTCCCAGCAACCCCCAGCTGTGCTTTCTCGTTTCTGAATGGTACAGGTTACTGATCCTGAAATTAAACTCACCTTCTCATGGACTGATGTTCCTTCCACACTCACCCATGTTCCCAAATGCACATCCGTAAAATTGGTTTCATGTCTCCCTGTTTCACAACTCATTCCTCTTATTAACCCCGGTAGATCCGTCATTCAGGGTTTGCATCATCTTTATGGTTTGCTATTCTCTTCGCATGCATCGATTTTCCCGAGTGTACTTCCACACAGTATCTTTTACTTTTCATTAGGTATTTACGCTGTTCGCAGAACCCCAGTAAGCCTCCGTTTTCCTTGGCTTGCATCATTCTCGTTTACGATGCATCTTTAGCATTATGTGGTAACGATGTTTTCGGTATCCCCACGGTATGCCACCGCGTAGCTCGAACTCGAAACCGGTTTGAAATTGCCGCGCAAACCATTATTAGATTGATCCATATAAACCATCGTTGACTATGGTTTTCTACCGCCGACACTTTTGACTTTTATACCTAGAATTTTGAATATTTCATTTTGCTGAGTAAAGCTATACACCATGATCATGCGCTTGCGCATGCGTCTCGCCATGGCCGAGAAATATGCCATTATATTACACGACCCCTTTATGGAATGGATTTCAACCGATCTTCCCCTCTGGACAGCCTAACACCGTTAATGCCGACTTGCGTGTTACGTCGGCGGAACTGGTTTACGGTTGCATAATACGACTTCCAGGTGAGTCAGCTTCTCCATTACCTCCTCTGAGCTTTAATTTTGGGGATTACGCAAAGCGATTATCACACCACATGCGGATGATTAAGCCCATCCGGTAGCGGAAACAAACTATCAGCACCAACACACTTACCGCTCTAGTGACCGCCAGCCATGTGTTTACTCGAGCGGGTGCAGTAAGGCCTACTCTGGCCCGTTCCGCGTCGTTTAGCAGAGGGCAAAGAAATACTTGGTAGACGTCGGAGGCAGGCAGGAGACCATCAGCATGGACCGCATTAGGCCAGCCTTCATGGAGGTAGAACACATCCCGGGCAACCCACCAATGCCCCCACCTGCTAACAAACTTCATTTAGTTGTCCCGAGTCGGCAACTGTTGTAAAGGACAAACGCTGAAAATCCTTCCAAGTGTTCCACTTGCTTCGTGAATTTGAATATAGTTGAAATTACTTCGAAAAGCACAACCGTTCACCAAACTTTGCACGTTTTTCATCCACGCGAGACATTTGAATTTGGCCTCAAACCGTGCTCGAGCCACGGGGCTTTGAACCTTTGGGTTTAACTGTGGGGTCTATTTGGCCGCATACTTGAGGTTTGTATGTATTTGTACCCTTTGTGAATTCCAATTTAGTGCCGTATAAAATACGACTCAATCTTGTTCTGGTTTTGGGATTCGTTTGGATTGGCTACGCGTTGCTCGATTTGCGAGAATAGACTTACACCTGTTACTCTTAATAAAGACTCCCCATCACCTGTTGCAACATGAGACTCCACGAAAGACGCAGCCGCACCCGTCAACAGGAGAAATTGACGCGGCCGCGAGCTGCGACAGCCAACGAGGTTATCTGAATACGTAGCATTTGTCTATATTTAGGTTTGCTCTTCATATTCCACCTGTACTTCGTTTTGTTATGCCTGGATGCGCGACGAAGTGGTTATCACGACAAGGGTAGTGGCGGCCTGTATTGCCTCGGTATGTCCCCCTCAGTCAAAAATCCGTCCGCGCCCCAAGGCGCAGCCTCCTTGTGCTTCTTGCCTTTAAGCTTGTCCCGTCGGACAGAACCATATGGAATCCCAGGATCTTTCATGGCTGAAACGCTGCGCTCATTGGACCGAGACCGAGCTCATTTGACGCCGGACGCCGGCTTTTTTACAAAGGCGATAACAACCACAGGCCAAAGGAAATCTGGGATATGCCGACAACGACAAACCTACGACACAATCACGCTGCCAAGTCACAAGCAGGATCTACCCCGGTCGGATGAAATGTTGAGGGGGACACAATTTTGCGACCGACTTACACCGAACGGTATGAGTCATGGAGAACGGCTAATGCTGGCTTAGCTGCAGTGTTCGATCGCTGCGGGAGGTATGAAAAAAGCCTTCCTCCACCGAAGCCGACGTTCCCATCACGGGTCGAAGCCCAACTGCGTCGGCCTTCCAGGGGGAGGCCCCTGTAGTGCTGCCGATACTACACACGATTACAAAGGCACAAACTTGTTTGTCTGGACAATTACCGAATTCAGTTTTGACGCTTGCTATGCCTTTGCAAACCGTCTGCACGCCGTTGCGTTTTTCCAGTACATATGTTATCCCGCTCCGGCGTTTTGAGTTCTGCTCGTTTGCACGCTTACATTTGAAGGACGTTCACCAAAGCTGAACAAATACATTCACGAACACAAAGAAAAGCCTCGGCAGTTTACTGGGTCGTCAAGCGTTTGCAAAGATATTTATTCTGCAAAAGGTTCACCATGGTAACCAACCACTGGGCATGGCAATTCATCTATCGTCCGCATCATTCACTGCCGAAATCATCAGCTGCAATGGTTCAACCGTGGACGATTTAGCTTAGCTGATATGATTTTGACATCCTGCATGTTAATGCTAAATGCGTACCACAAGCTGGTCTTCTATTCCGAATGTCATATTCATTTCAACTATTAGTCGCTCATGATTGTTTGCTAATACAACCTTTGCCAGTGCGAAGTGAAGATCATGTGAAGGATTTTAAAGAGCATTTTGCCCCAGTCATTTCAGTTCTACGTCGGGGTTGACGTCGAAGAAAAAGCGGCGATTCCCTGAACCTACTCGCGCCGTGATGAGTTGTTGATCACTCCGGATGGATTACTGTGCCTTAATAACCATGTGGTCATTTCTCCTGCATTCCGTTCTGTTATATTTGCAGATCTCCACTCAGGGCATTTTATTTAGGACAAAATTAAGTCACTGGCACGGCTTACTTGCTGGTGGCCGGCACTAGATGCCGACATGTTAAGTACAGCTAGAAAATGCAAGCAGTGCTTACATAATATACATTCAAAGCCTTCAAAGTGGCTTCCTCGGCCAGTGCCTCGTGGGCGTAGCAGCGGGTACATGCAGACTATTGTGGGCCCTTCTTGGGTAAATTCTACGCTTTTGTGGTCACTGACACTTTTTTCCGCTGGCCAGAAGTATATTCAACGACTTCACCTACAGCCGATTTCACACAAACTGCGCCCAGGAAACATTCCGCAAGGAATGGGTTCCGTTTCTCCTGGTTACTGAAGATGATACACATTTAACTGCTAGGCTCTTGGATAAGTGGTTAAAAGATGTTGGTCGCATACATGTATGTTCTGCCCCAAGTCACCTCCAGTCTGATGGCCTTACAAAGGACTTTGTACACCCGCTCAGGAGTGCAATTTATTCTGTGAATCCCCGTACATGTTTTGGACTTGATCGTGCAAATGACAATTTTCTTATGCAATTTAGTAACGCTGCACATACTGCTACTTGTAAAAGTCTTCAGTTATTTGAATGTCTCAGCTTGAGAACCACTTTTGAGTGCTTTTTGAAAGCTTTCTTCAATTATTCCACAGGAAATGATTAACGACCGGCAAACGGAATTGTCGTTTCGCGCAACGTGGACCAGATGGTCACTGTTTAATACTCCGGACACCAGGTACTAACTGGATCCCAAGAATGGTTTAAGGAACGGGGGACGAATTTAAGTCGTCTAATGAAGGTTCAGTATTAAGATGCACAGGCTGCTGCTGCTGAGATGTGGTTCTGGGGGCGGTATACTAGCCCCCAGATGAGTGAGCCAAAGTACGAGTTGCCCCGGGATACTCGAGCAGCACAAGACCCGAAGCTGTTGGGCTAAATTCGGGCTAAGATGACTTCTGACGTGCCTGGAGGGCTTGCACAAAAGTTCATGAAATTTCACGAGCAATAAAATAATGACAGTAACACAATATTTAATGATATACATCTGCTGTACAAAAACAGCGTATTTCGTTTCACTGAACGCCCTTGTGGCCAGGAGGTCACTTACTGATATACTTCACTGTCCGCTGTTAGAATGCGCTGTTCGGTTTTTCTATGGAGAAAATCGATTCACCACCCACAGAGAAAACTGATGTTCATTATTGCAGTTTTTTAACCCTGGCATATTGTTGCCTCCCCGCATGAGTAATTCCATCTGTACATACGCCTATGCATACATATATGCACATATATCCTTGGACATTGAATTAGTCGTTTTGAGGCCTTGTTCCCCTTGGAATTCATGCAGTATTCAGCGTCAATCTCTGTATGGCTTTAGTCACTCGTATCTTGATTGTGGGACCCAGAGGGCATTGTTATGCATAAAAACACGAAGTGAGTTGTAGGAGGCGCAGGAAGGTCCTCGGTGCAAAGCGCTGCATTTCATCGAGGAGATGCTTAGAGAACCTGCTTCCATGGCATTATTCACCGTCAATATTTATGCTAAGAAAAACTTATTGTTGCCAATTATTTCTTCATTTTCAATTCACAGTAAATAGGCACTGCTGGTGTCCATGCTATTAAAGTAGTCTTGAAGCCTTGGAGTAATACACCAGTACGAGGTTTAAGCCCAGCTGTACTCTAATCTCGTGATTATCTTGTTATCTGAACGTCACCAGTGAGCTGCAAGATGGTCCACTTGATAATGGAGCAATGGGGAGGTAGGGAAGGTTTCAAAGTCCAAATCTTGACAGTGTCTCGCATCTGGTATTGCTGGCTAACCGGAAGATAAACGGCTGGACAGTGGGAGAGAGATTTATTGTACTAATTATTTCAAGTGGTACACTAAGCAAATGTCCACACTATCTGAAATGACACTAGCAAACTAAGGTGGGCGGAGGAGCGTGTTGATACCATAGGTCAAAAAAGGGTGTACGGTCTTCATTCTTCAGGTTCGGAAGCAGAGGGTAACTGCTGGTGTAAGCCTCGTCAAAATAGCTTTTGGATATGGTCTCGAGAAAAACAATCGCACTCTTTATCAGTCAAAAAGTCGTCTAGTTTTTGCCTGAAGTTTCATTCGTGCATCTCTTCCATCACTTCCGCCGAGAGCAAGTTTCAAACTTGGGTGACTCTTCGGGACAGGTGGTTTATCAGAGGTAGACCAATAGATTCTAACTTCAAAAGTGTCAGTGAGTGTCTCCGCGTACGACAAGGTCCCTGCAGTTGAAAGATCGTTTTTAGTTCTGGTTCTAAATCGCAAATGAAGTCATTTCGTATCCTCCGATCGGTTTCTAGAAAAAGCTCTGTAGCTCGTAGACTGCCTTCGTAGCCAGTCCCGCTCAGGCCCGCAACGAGACAAGTGGCGGTTCTCTAAACTCTTTCCAACCTGACTGGTCTCGTAGCGGTTGGCGGATATGCGGCCGCAGCTCCATACTCCAACCAAGGTCTAACAAGTGTGGTGCATAACAGCTGAAGGGAATCATAAGAGAGTTTTCCGAAAGAACGGCGGATTGCTCCAAGGATCCTATCTGTATGACCTGTCGTTTTTAGGGTGTTCGACAGTACCTCCCCGGGATCACGCTCGCGGGCTGTCTTTCCTGGCAGGGCTCCAGAGAGCGTGTAGCCTTACGCTGACTGCATTCTGCTATGCGCATGCATGCGGACTTTTCTAACTTCATCGGGAAAGCCCATGTATTGGACCAATGCGTCGGCCTATCGAGACCTTCCTGAGGGGCTTGTTTGTCCGTGTCAGAACGTAGCACGCGCCACACCGGATCGTCAGCACGAAGCAAGCGCGGCGAGTTCAAGCGTGTTGAGAGATCATTGATATAGACCAGGAGCAGCAGTGGGCCGAGTACCGAACCTTGGGGAAAACCACTGGAGGCCGAGCACCATGTGGATAAGGTCCCAGGAACTTTAGCCTGGAATTTCCGCCCTCTCTGGAAGTCTTCAGTCCAATGTAGTACTAAGTCAACTAGTCCCAACAGCCTGAGCTTTTGGAAGAATCGGTCATGTGGTACTTTGTCAAACACCTTACTGAATTCGACTAGAGCGACATCTGCTGGATATCCTTCAGCCTTTGCCTCAGCCGAGTGTTCTTTAAAGCTCCTGGTTATAAGCCACTCCATCAACTTTCAGGCGACGCCCGTGACACTCACCGGCTTATAGCTGACAGCTGCCGCCTCGTCTCTGCCCATGAACATCGGCACCACATTGGCTTGTTTCCAGTCGTCCGGAAGTTTTCCAATTGCAGGTGAGGTGCTGAGCAACCAGATGATTGGACATGCGAGAATCTTGGCCAGCTCCATTAGTACCAGTGGGTGGGTTCTATCCGATCCGAGTGACTTATGCGGCTCAAGAGACCTTAGGACTGCGATAACCTCATCCGCTTCTATATCGCCGAAAGAAAGCTGGGACACCAACGAGAGAAGTAACCAGGGTTCATCACGCCTAAACACTAACGGGTAGCGGCATCCCAGAGCATCTGCCTAGGCCACATTGGAACTAGCCACTTTCCAGTCTATCATCAGTGCAGGTGTGCCTGATTTTGCTCTTGTTCGCCCTTTCGGATGTGCCGGTAGTCCTTCTGGTGCATGCAAACATTTAACTACTAGCCTCTTTTCGGATTTTCATCGCTTAGCCATCTTCAAGGGACAGCTTGGGGTTTGTAGTTGTTTGTACGCATTGTAACCCGCTGCTGCCTCTCGATACTGTCTCCAAGCTTGGTTTCTTCTGCGGAGTGGGCATTGGAGCTCCTTATCAAACCATGAGGAGCCCTGAGCTTGGGACAGTTGACCGGGTGGCGGGGCAAACCTCCGTATCAGCCTGCGGATTCCTTCTCGGACAAAACACCAGACCAGGTTCACATCGTTTGGATTCCCTTCTTCCCAAGTCATTTTTCGGGCTATTGCCCTCATATAGTTAAGGGGTGAGTGCCAGACATTCGGTTCACAGTGCGTTGTCTGTGAGATGTGAGCCCCAAGGCTTTAAAGTATATTCAGCAAAACAGGATCGCTGGCTCCGATACGGGGTAGTACTTCTACACAGGTATTATCCGAAGCTCGGAGAGTCTAAAATGAGTTCAGAATGGATTTGTGTTCGTTCACAAAGCGGGTAGGCTCTTGCACATGTTGGTAAAGTGCTAGATCACACACTGTCACGCGTACGTGTTGGGAGCAATAACTTGCTGTTGCAGTGCAGCAGTTAGCCTCCTAATAAAAGCTGGAAGTATAGAAGTCACCCGGGACCAGACCGCGTCCATCTATCGCCCACAGCCACATGAAATGCGACATATTTAACTGCCCAGTAGTCAGAACAGACTTGGTGCCAAGTATCCGCAACGGGTCAGTTTCACCTTGCATCACAGGGCTTCACCAAGTCCTTGACGGTCCTTAAATAGGTCAAGAATGTGCCTAGACCCCACCTCCGACGTACATCTATACGCTACCTCCACCTCTGGACCGGTCAGCCAGGTTTCGGTGAGAGCTATGATTGCAGGTCTTCTGGCTACTGCGAAAGATTCGTTCTTCTTGCTTGTTAAGTAACCCAAGACCAGTACCAAGAACTACTTCTCCCACATGGCAGTTTACCAGTGTTTTTAGAGGTGTTCACCCCTGGATCCCCGCGGACCGGGGCCGTCGAGCTAGTGGTCGTTAGAGGCTGCCGCGTCAACTGCAGTCTCCTCTCCATAACACAAAAATCCTGGATAAAGAGATTGACCTCACTCTGTTAACGGCTCCCACACTTTCGTAAAGGCTTGCTCGTTTTCGACAGTCCTCTGGGTCGAGATTCTTAAGTATTCGTACTCTTACACTTAAGACGCCAAGAAAGTTGCAGCACTGACGTCGCTTGCTCCCGAGAGGGGAAAACAATTCTGAACCCTCGCGATTGTCAGTCTTCTCGCCGTTTTCCCGAGCGGAAAGCTGCCTTGACACGAATTGACTCGGCCAAGTGATTCTCACCCTCTGTGAACAACTTCTCAATAATGGTCCCAAGTTGCGGGAGAACGTGGTTGAGGCGTACCCGGGGAGCTGCTACCGTCGCTTCTGGGAGATTGGCAACAGAAAGCAGTGAGACCTCGGAGATTGTGGCATGCAGCGGTTTTCCGACTGTGAGAAACTCGTAGCCAATTCAAAACGAATCTCAAAACCAGAACAAGATTGATTCGTTGTTTCTACGGTACTGGATTAACAAGTTATGCTCATATAAATATGTACAAACCTCAACTGTATGGCCACAACATCTAACAACGAGGGCCAGAATTCAACGAAGGCCAATGTCAAGTACCACCGTCACGGCGGTCCAAGTTCGGATCAAAATTATGCCACTTCACGTGAGCAAAATATGAACAAATGTTGGAGTGTAGTAATTGACGCACGCTGTACTTGTTCCAGAGTCAATAAAATAAAGAGCAAAGTCTGAACAATATAGGTATATGACAACGGCTAGGGAGGATTTCCACGCATGTACGTTACACCGCCCACCAAATACTCACATGGAACGGTCAACATCCAGGGAGTAAATATGGGTACTGATTCGCCTTAACCCACCTAGGCCCTAAATCAGTGCATGCGTAGGTCGCTATTGGCTTCGTCTATCGTTGGCCAGTCGCAGACACGCTTGCGGGTTTTCCTGATGTTATGCTGCATCTCTCGACTTCTTGGAGTTTCTTCTGAGAATGATACGACATTATCTGTATACAAAAAAGGGTCTTGGTGTGATCGGGATGCGTGGACAGGTTACGGAATGTGGAAGAAAAGGCTGCCCGAACAAGACTAAAGTACGTGGTGAGACAAATACTGAGAATTCTCGGTGAAGAATCGAGAGAGCTACAGAATATCCGAACATCAGGGCTCAACGTGCAGCGTCATCACATTAGAAGTATGTTTGACTCACAACTGATATCCAGTTGAATACAGGTTGAATAATAATACAACTAGGCTGTCCTTGATCACTCCAATCTGCCATTCGTCTTTAAGTGGCTCTCCACGAGGATGACGACATCGCCACGTCTGAACGATCTCTCTTTGGAGATTCACTTTTGCCGAAGCTGCAGGGTCGGTGAATAATCCCTCGTCCAACGTTTTCAGAAAGCCTGTTCCAAGTGGTCCACTTGTTTCCATCCCATGATGTACGTTCCACGTGGGGTTTTTGGTGTGATTGCTCCTAGGTTTGGCCGCAATTATAACAGGTCGCCGGGAGTGAGAACCGGCTCGCCTTCCTAGTCTGGGACGATCGGCACCAAGGGTCTGTTGTTCAGTATGCGTTCTACTTCTGCTAGTAAAGTAGTCAGCGTCTCGTCATCGAGGTTTTGTTGTGAGATCAGGACCATGAGTATTTTCCTAGTCGGTCGTATTAGCCCTTCCCAAACGTCACCGCGATGGTTGGCAAAGGGTGGGTTGAAGTGCCATTTAATCCCCTTTGCTACGGTCTTGTTTTGTATTTTGGCGTGGTCCAGGCGGTTCCATCATTTCTCTAACTCCAATGGATTTCGAGCCTTTGTCTGAGTATAAGTTCTTGGGGACTCCCCGTCTCGCGACGAACCTTTGAAAGGCCATTAGAAACGAATCAGTGGTCATATTATGCACCACTTCCAGATGGACTGCTCCGGATTGTAAACATGTTATAAGGCAGCAATATCTCGTTTGAGTCCTCCTTTGCTGTCGTGCAAGTAACGGGCCAAAGCAGCCAACGCTAATTTCCACGAACGCGCACCATCCCGGTTGAGCTCTTACTGCTGGGAGGGGGCACCATTTGTTGGCCTGCTACCGCCATCCGGTGACGACAAGTGATGCAGCTGCCTATGGCTCGTTTGACCATCGCTGGTCCCTTTGTCACCCAAAATCGTCGACGTATATTGTCAAATAACTGGTTCAAACCTGCGTGCCCCTTTTCTCGATGTACATGGTCTATCAGGCATCCCGTTATGCTGTGGTCACCAGGGACTATAATGAGGTGTTTTCATTCGTACTCTAGATTTGAATTCGTTAGCCGCCCTCCAACTCTCACTGGTCCGTTGGTTCACATAGAGCTTAGTCTTCGGATACTGCTGCACAACAGCCTCCTTCCTTAGGTGCTATCATCTATCCTGGCTAGCTCGCGGGCCTCGAACGGGAAAGCGTCCAGTTGTAGAAGGCGTAGGACTTCGAGTTCGGCTTGGTTCAGCCCGCTCGGTAGTATCGCCCCCACATTTAATGTTTTGTGGTCTTGCGCCTTTCATAATCAATAGGAGCACTTTGTATCATGTCCACCAGACCACGGCTCTTACCATTTTTGTCCAGTCGGGAAAGCGGCACAGTCCTTCTATTAGATTTACGCTTCCCGTGAAATTTGTAGCCAGAATCAGTCTTTTGGTCTCGATATCGCCATCATCAGGCTCAGGCAGTAGTAGAGTTGTCCACATCTCTTTAGCTGCAGTTAAGAAGTCCGGTCCCACTGTCCACATCCGCAACCTCTCTAGTGTTTCCAGGCCCCTTGAGCAGAAGTCGGCCGGGTTGCTGGCAGATTGTTCAAAGTGCCATTGATCGGTTTCAGTCGACTCGTGTATAGTAGTAAGTTTGTTGGCCACGAAGATGTTGAAGCGAGTGGTAATGTTGTTTATGTGATTTGGTACCGTGGCTGAGTCCGTCCACAGGTTTGGTTCCAAGTTTGTCCGATCGAAGCATCTCCTAAACAGCGTCGCGGCTTTTGTAACAGCCGGTCGTGGAAAATCCCCCTTTTTCCGTCGCGATTCAGTGTTTTTCCCAACATCACTCATTTGCATACGCTATTGACTTGTCTTTACGAACTGGTTGTTTTTCTGGACCAATTGTTGTTTGTTCGCGCCCAGAGCGCTACGTTGGCACATCCTTGTTCAGGACCTGCGTGACGCACGTGCTGTCTTCTCATACGCTGCTATTCGGTTTCTCGTTGTTGAGTCCTTGTGATCGTATTATTGAGGTTTGTATATTGTTTATGTCATTGTTTATTGTAATAATCTAGTATCGTAGAATATCACGGATGATCGTCTTTTGATTTCGGGATCCGTTGCGAATTTGGCTACGCATTGCTCAAACGTTCGTTACAATACTCAATAGATCAATTTGGAACGAGAAAAAACACGCAAAATGATAAGAAAAGGATCGAAAGCAGTCGAATCTGGACAGGAAGTAATACGGCAAGTCTCTGGGGCGGTTTTGTGTACATGTGATTCTTTAGTTAATGCTAGATCGCCTAGTCCTGTCAGTGCTAGTTCATGTGTTATTGAGAACAACATTGATCGTAAGGATGTCGATTTATATAAGCTGAGAATACTAGAACTAGAGCAACAGTTACTATCGGCTAGACTACAGGCGCAGGAAGCAGAGAAGTGTACACAGAAAGAGCGAGAGCATGAGACCAGCGACTTTGACACTTCCGATAGATTAGGGTGCAATAAGGTAGGGAACCCCACGCCGGTCGCCGACTACAAACCACCATCGATCGATCTGCCTAGAGTGGAGCTAACGGTTTTCGACAAGCGAGCTGAGCAATACTGCAAGTTTGTCAAGCAGTTCGAGACGTTCGTTTAAAATAAGGTAACCGACCCTGGGCAAAGGCTTCTCTACCTTACTCACTACTGCCGAGGCCGAGCAAGAGGAGCTATCGACGGGTGCACCATGCTCGACCCAGAACAACGCTACGCAAGGGCAAGGAAGATTCTAAGGGACTTGTTTGGCCAACCTTTCAAAGTAGCCCGTAACCTAATATAGGGCGTGATGGTAGAGGCAAAGAGAACCAAGGGCGACGTCTACACCATGGCCGACCTGGTGATTAAGATGCGGAACTGCTCAATAGCCCTCGACCATTTAGGTTGCAGGGCTGACCTAGAAGCCATGCACACTTTGGAAGGCATAGTCCGTCACCTTTCTCGCGAACTACAGGGTCGGTGGGCGGAAGAAGCAGAACGGATAAGCCGAAGCGACAGAGAAGCCAACTTCGAAGACCTGACCGAATACTTGGACAGGCAAACGAAGATAGCTGACAGCAGATTCGGCCGACTCATCCGGGACAGCAACCGAGCAAACAAGCCCGGTACTAGCCGAGCCAAAACCCCTGCACGGGAACATCCAAAGTACCAGCCTTGGACCAATGCACGCGTCATTTCACGAGATGCTACGGCGAAACCAAATTGCAGATCCTGTGGTACTAGCCATGGCCTACCAGAATGCCCCAATTTCGGCAACGCCACAATAGACGAACGGTGGGAAATGGCGAGGATAGCAGGAGCATGTTTTATCTGTCTCAACACCACGCACCGGGCAGCAGCCTGTAGGACAAGGAATCGATGTGGTTACGAGGGCTGCACGGGCAGACACCATCGGCTGCTGCATCAGGCGAGAGTAACCGTACCCGAGGCGAGTACCAAGCCCAGCGTGATTTGCTCAACTTCACAATCTGCCAGTAAACCGGTACGTTTAGGCGTAGTGGCCGTGGGAGTAGTGACTCCGACTGGGATAGTCAAGGCGTTGGCTTTCGTTGCTAGTGGATCCGACACCACTTTAGTGAAAGAGCGGTTTGCCGACAAACACCAACTGGCTAAAGGTGCGACGTCGTTAGCAGCGAGCACGGTGGGCGGAACACAGGTAATGACTGCCGGCAGATTAAGGCTGCAACTCATCTCTCTAGACACTAACGAAGAAATTGAACCAACGGAGGCATTCACGTTAGCGGATCTCCCCATGCGAGCACCAAGGTCGGTGAACGCAATCTTGACTCGGTGGCCCCACCTGCAGGATCTAACCGTTGTAGACTGGGAAGATGATGAATTGGATCTCCTCATCGGCTGCGACGTGCCAGAGGCGCATTGGGTGCTTGACCAAAGAGTGGGCGACCGCCAGGCACCTTATGCCGTACGCACGGCTCTGGGATGGATGTTATACGGTCCAGTAGGGGTACGCGGTTCCGTGAATTACTTATCCGCCGAAACGGACCGCATAGAGTATCATCTGCAACGGCTTTATGAAAAGGAGTTTCATGACATTGGGGACGAAAGACCGACGTTGTCTCAAGAGGATCACTTCGCTCTACAAACGGTGCGGAAAGGCACTAGAGGCCTCAAAAAGCAGTTCGAGGTTCCCCTCCCATGGCGCACACCGGTCGACCCGTGGACTGACAACAGAAATTATGTTCTCCAACGATTACTACGACTAAAAGAACGCTTCATTCGAGACCAGAATCTGTGGGAACGATAGGCGGATTTGATGAAGCAAAACGAGGCCTTCGGTTACGTTGAAAGGGTGCCTGTTAACACCGACAGCAAAAGGGGTATCTGGTATCTGCCTCACCATCCGGTTATCAACCCCAAGAAACCCAATAAACTGCGGGTGGTTTTCGACTGTGCGGCCAAGTTCCAGGGCAAGTCGTTAAACGATCGCCTACTACAGGGGTCTGTCTGGACCACACCACTGATCGATGTTTTGTGCCGTTTCAGAGTGGGTAAAGTGGCTTTGTCTGCCGACATTAGGGAAATGTTCCATCAGGTGAAGATTCCGGTAGAAGAACGAGATGCGTTGAGTTTCCTGTGGTGGGAAGGGAGCGACCAAGACAACGCAGTGGTGAATTATAGGATGACCGTCCACCCCTTCGGAGCCATATCGTCACCATTTTGTGCCAACTACGCCCTCCGAGAATCAGCGAACAAACATGGCGATCTAGTACATCGGACGGTGGTAGATAGCGTCAGCAGGAACGTCTACGTCGACGACTACCTTGGGTCATTCGATGATGTGGAATCAGCTCTAGAGCAGTTCAGGGGTCTGACGAGATTGCTGGAAGAGGGCGGCTTCCATCTAACTAAATGGATGTCGAACGCTTCAGAAGTGCTGAAGGTCATCCCGTATCACGAAAAGGCCGAAAGGGTAAGAGATTTGGACGGCTCTCCACTTCCTATCGAGCGCACCTTAGGGATACAATGGGACGCGGAAACGGACGATTTTGTTTTCGAACTAAACGTTCCCGAGCTGCCAATAACCCGTCGTGGCATACTATCTGCTGTCTCAAGTTTGTTCGACCCGCTCGGTTTTGTCTCACCATGGCTGCTACCCGGAAAGATCTTGCTGCAGCGTCAGTACCGTAAGAAAGTTGACTGGGACCAGTCACTGGACCGAGGGGACCGGCTGGACTGGGAAGGATTTTTGAACACATTGAAGAAATTAGGGGACATAAGAATCCCACGATGTTCGACTCCTGGCCATACGACACGGACTGGAGAATTACATGCCTTTTCCGATGCATCCGAAGTCGGTTATGGAGCTGTGGTTTACGGACGATGGTGCGCAGAAGATGGACAATAAACCACGAGGATCCTGTTCGCCAAAGCCCGCGTTGCTCCACTGAAGTCGGTCTCAATCCCACGCCTTGAACTCAGCGCAGCCGTGTTGGCAGTCAGGGTGGTGCAAGCTGTGAAGAGATGTTTCGATCTCTACATTTGGTCGGTGAGCTTCTGGACGGATTCAACGATAGTACTTTACTATATCAACAACGTCCGGAGCCGGTTTAGTACTTTCGTTGCTAACCGGCTCACGATTATCCACGACGAAGCAGCCACGAACCAGTGGAATCATGTCAGGTCTGGTGATAATCCGGCCGATCTGTGTTCCCGAGGTGCGAACAACTTCAGGCAACTAGACACGTGGACGAGAGGGCCAAACTTCCTGCACTTTCCCAGACAGGACTGGCCCGTGTTCGAATTAAACCCCTATACGGAAGTAGAACTGGAGATCAAAGGCGTAGTGATAGTGGCCAAGGTCGTCGAAGCGACATCCATTCTATCGCGACTGGTCAGGTTTTCTTCCTGGATGAAGACGCTCCATTCGCTAGTTTGGTTAACCAGGTTCGAGAGAAATTTACTAGTCATGAAAAGGTTACGGCCCTCAGGTCGAATACGGGTCGGCCCGATGGGTCCCTATGAGCTACAAGCGGCAGAATACGATATTTTCAGAATGATACAACGCGAGGCTTTCGCCCGAGAACTCAAGAGGGCGGAAGAAGTGGGGCCGACCAATAAAGACATGCCATCTCCAAGAGGCGAGCTGAAGCGTTTAAACCCCAAACTCATCGACGGACTGCTGCGGGTGGATGGTAGGCTGACCAACGCCTACCTGAACTTCGACACAAAGTATCCTATACTGCTGCCTGCGAGACAACCTGTAGTAGAGCTAATGATTTAACACGTCCACGCCGTGGAGGGACATGCAGGGAAAAGTCACGTGACGAGCGTCATCCGAAAGCGTCTTTGGTTGTTGAGAGGACGAGAGACTGTAAAACGCGTAATCCGACGGTGTGTGCAATGCAGGAGACGCAATGCCACAGCAGGCAAACAGCTCATGGCCCCACTGCCAGAATGCAGGGTGACTACGGGCTGGTGGCCGTTCAGTGACACCGGGTTGGACTATTTCAGGCCCTTGTGGATCAAGTGCGGGAAAAGATTAGAAAAGCGATACGGATGTATCATGACGTGCATGAAGTCACGTGCGGTACACCTAGAAGTCGCACATTCGCTGACGACCGATTCGTTTCTACGGGCCTTGCAAAGATTTATCAACCGAAGAGGCGTACCGGCCGATATATACTCAGATAATGGGTCGAACTTTGTGGGCGCTCACCGGAAATTGCAGCGTTGGCACAAGAACATAAACAGGGACAAACTGCACGATAGAACCGTGGCCTACGGCAGACGATGGCATTTCAACCCCCCACAGGCCAGCCACCGAGGCGGCGTATGGGAACGCATGATCCGGTCCGCCAGACGGATATTGCTGTCAATCATGGAGCAGCAGCCGCCCGACGACGAGACGCTGAACACCGTCATGACTGAGGTGGAGCGAATCCTGAACAACCGCCCCCTGGTTCCAGTACTGAGCGGCGACCCCACCCACCTGGCGCTCACCCCAAACGACTTATTGACGTTAAGGTCGAACGAGGGTTTCCAAGGGCCGGTAAACCTTCGTGGGAGCTACTTCCACGGGTGGAAGCAAGCGAACTATCTGGCCAAGGTCTTCTGGAGGCGATGGCTACGGGAGTACCTACCGGCTTTGCAGACTCGACAGAAGTGGCTGGCCAAAACAAGACCATTCAAAGTTGGGGACGTGGTTATGATCGCCGACGAACGCGCACATTTCAGCGCTTGGTCTTTGGGAGTAGTTACGGAAACCATCAAAAGCACTGACGAAATGATAAGAACGGTGAAGGTGAAGACAGCTAACGGAGTGCTCATTCGTGACATACGCAGTATAAACCTACTCGAGAGCGAAGACGGAGGAGCTGATAACCCTGAGGCCCAGTAAACCTTTTTCACACCAGTAATCGAGGTGGATAAAGAAACATCATATATACCGCACGGTCTCCGTCAAACACGTTAAGGTGCTCGCGGTCTTTTCGTTGACATTACAGGAGATTCTTTCCGATATGTGGTGATGAGTGCGATTCCATTGTACATCCCGATACATACACGCATGCACGACGCACTCTTCATCCCGTAAACCCATCAAACATGTGACAGTGTTCGTTGTTTTGCCTTTTGTGGACGCTACCGAATGCCCCTTGCATATGTGGAAGTAGCGGAGCTCAGGTCACACACTGATGCTACATTTTACTCGTTTTCTTGCCACGCGGTCTTTTGTTGACATTGCAGAAAGTCCTCCTTTGATGTGTAGTCATAACTGTGATTTCATTGTACCCCCGGCACACACACACACGCACTCACACACACACTCAAACACGTACATCCAGGACCGGACGGCCCCTTGCGAGGACAACGTCTATGTGACCATTCACGCCCGCCATCGGTCATTTGGTCTTGTGGAAGATGTAGACTAGCCTCACGTCTATGTATCCAATGGATTAGGTGCGACCAGTAGTAGAACGTTGACAATGAGCATCAGACGCGCGCACTGACAGCAGGGCCTAGGCAGGTAGGAAGAATCAGTACCTTTATACCGAACCTTTGATTCTGCTAAGGATCCAGGAGGATTTTGGTGGGCGGTGTAACAGCCGGTCGTGGAAAATCCCCCTTTTTCCGTCGCGATTCAGTGTTTTTCCCAACATCACTCATTTGCATACGCTATTGACTTGTCTTTACGAACTGGTTGTTTTTCTGGACCAATTGTTGTTTGTTCGCGCCCAGAGCGCTACGTTGGCACATCCTTGTTCAGGACCTGCGTGACGCACGTGCTGTCTTCTCATACGCTGCTATTCGGTTTCTCGTTGTTGAGTCCTTGTGATCGTATTATTGAGGTTTGTATATTGTTTATGTCATTGTTTATTGTAATAATCTAGTATCGTAGAATATCACGGATGATCGTCTTTTGATTTCGGGATCCGTTGCGAATTTGGCTACGCATTGCTCAAACGTTCGTTACAGCTTTCACGGCCAGTACTGCTGCAGTCAGCTTCAGCCTTGGACTGGACACAGTTTTCGATGGAGCTACTCCCACTTTTAGGAATAATATCTGACAGTGCCGCCCAAAATTTTCGTCTATTTAGCAGCGTAAACCACTATCCCGTAGCCCATTTCTGATGCATCAGAAAATAAGTGGAGTTGGTCATCGTCTGTGCACTTGCTTTCTGTCTAGCATCTTTGTATTTTTGATCTCGCATAGCTTATCCAGGCTGTGCAGTCATTCGCGCCACCGCTTATTGTTGTCATCCTGGAGAGATTCGTCCCAACCCGTCCCTCTCTGGCACGGCTATTGCAGCAAGCACTTTCCCGGTAACAACCATGGCGAAACGAAACCTAGGGGATCATCGAGGCTTGAGACTGATGATAGGATTCCTCTCCGTGTGACTGCTCTTTTGGGTAGGTCTAGAGTAAAAATGAATTAGTCACCTCCGGGTTTCCATTGAAGACCAAGCGTGAGCTCCGTTTGTGAAGAGGATCCCAAAAGCTCTCTCGTACACTGCATATTCTCGGACTTCGGGGTAACATTGAGAATCTCCTGTCGGTTTTAATTCCGTTTAGTGAGGTTGAATCTCCTGGCCTTTCGAGTGGCGATCAGTTCAGTCATATTTAGAATAGCAGTATTTGGGTTGCCAAAGGAACACAAAAAATCGTCCATGTAGAATTGGTCCATTGCACTTCTCAACAAATTGCTGGTGCCGCCGAAACGCTTGAGGGTTTCCCGGAGGGCAAAATTAGCATAGAAGGGGGATGAAACCGTCCCAAAGAAATGCGCGGTCAGCCCGTACTCGTCTGGCGCAACTTGAGTCGTTTTCAGGCCATCAGAGAAGACGAAAGGCGGCCCTATCTTCAACGGGGATCTTTACTCGTAGAGACATCTCACGCATGTCCGCACAGACGACCACGTTTCCTAGCCAAAGACGACATAAAACTTCGACTAGTGGTGTTGTCCACTCTGGGTTCTGTAGTATATGGTCGTTGTGTGACACACCCTGACATTGCGCGGCACAGTCAAAAACCACCCTGATCTTCCCCGGTTTCTTTGGGTTCACGACCTGGTGATGAGGTAGGTACCACCTCAAATTTGCGCTGATAACCGCTGCATCCACTCGTTCTATATAATTCAAGTTTTTGTTATGTCACATGGTTCGTGTTTATTTTATCCCTAATTGTGTTCTCGAATCAGCCTGGTTTTGAGAAAACAATCTTTTCAGAGCCACTTCTCGGCTGTTTGGCATAGGTTTCACGGTGGGTCTCCATGGGACAAGGACCTCGAAACGATCTATTACATACTTGGCGTTCTCTGCTACCATTTTCGAAGCCGACCTACCTTATCGTGATGGGGCATCTCTATCAATGGCCGGGTCGGCAAACTCGGAGTCAGACAGCTGTTGGACGCCTGTTCAATGTTCGCCGTTTCCACCGAAGTGCAGTTGATTTGGACTTGTTTGCCGCATCTTCCATCTGTACTACCATATAAAGTCCAGCCAAATATAGTGCGTACTGCAATGGGTGCTTCGCGGCTTCCTATTCTTTGTCCCAGGACCCAATGCGCTTCCGGTACATCTTAACCTATCAGCAGGTCAATTTCGTTACTCCTCGATCTTAACTCCGTCGAGATGCTGCCACTGAGTCAAAATCGATCGCGCTGACTGGGGTGCTCTCATCGGCACATCTTTTATGGTGAACGCTTCTGGAGTTTCTGCTCTATCGTTGTTGACCGAAGGGAACGAGTTGTAGGTATAATTTTGTCGACGGGGTGACCTGGGTGTCACCCACTGCGCTAATCACTAATAAAGATTGATTCCCTCTGAGCCAATATCTCCCTGCAAACTCCTTCCTTACCAGAGTGGTATCCAAGCCACTATCTACGAAGGCCAACGCTCTTATAACTCCAACTGAGGTCTTCACGCCAACTGCTGTTACTCCCAGGCAAATGTGCTTGTTAACAAAGCGAGACACTGAGCGGGCCACACTAGGCTTCGGGATTTCCTCGACATTCGATTTCTTGGGTTTGTGCGGTAGGTAGTGGTGTTTCCCATGGCATCCGTCCTGACTACAACTGGGTTTCGTTCGGCACACCGCTGCTCGATGCAAATCTTTGAGAGAGACGAAGCACGCGCCCAGTCTCTTAGCCGTTTCCCATCGTTCGTCGACGTCTACGTTGCGGAAGCAAGGGCATTCCACTAGGCGATGAGGCGCCCCACAAGCATTACACACCGGCAAGTTTTCACCTTCGCGGTATGGTGGGTGCGTTTGCCCGTGGTTGGCCTCTACTTAGTTATCTGGTCCAGCCTTGCGTTGTCGCAATCCTAGATAACTTGCTCCTCTCGCGTACAAGTTGACCTAGACGACTGTTTGCTACTCGGGTATGACGGTCTATAAACTGCCTCAGGTTTCCAAACAGTTTCTTGCTCAAACCTACGAATCCCCTTGGCTTCCTTGGCCCACCTACTCTGTAGTTTCGTGGGTAAACTGCGCAGTATGGTCTCCAGTGTGTGCAGTGCCTTCAGGTCCATCGTTATTCTGGGTGATTCAATGTGATGCTGCAGTTCTGCCTTTTTATAACCAGGCTGGCTAGAGAGCCCGACTTGCCTTT
Source organism: Fasciola hepatica (assembly GCA_948099385.1). Lineage (NCBI taxonomy): Eukaryota > Metazoa > Platyhelminthes > Trematoda > Plagiorchiida > Fasciolidae > Fasciola > Fasciola hepatica. The sequence continues at coordinate 11,285,624 of CANUEZ040000120.1, read as the reverse complement.
GGAGCCTTCTGCCTCTAGTAGTACGCCACTGATAAATTCAGGGCGAATTTAGATGGTCGCCCAAATAGGTCTTTCAGGATTTCGCGTGCCCCAGTGTAGCCTTCTTCGGGATCTAGCATCGAGCACCCATCGATTGCTTCCCTGGCCGTTCCACGGCAGTAATGCAGTAAACATAAGAATCTCTGTCCTGGATCGGGTAATCTGCCTTTCACACATCCCCCGCCTTGGCCGGTGCACATCGGGGGTGCAGGACGTCCGCAACGATGTGCGGGCGCAACTAGGTGGATTGCACCTCCTGCCTCCAGAAATGGTTTTCAGGTTGAGTGTCCAGAGCAAGGTCAGCCCCACCCACTAGCACCGGTTGCGGATTGAAAAAAACAACAAAACAAAACAAAAGGAATACCGCTCATATACTCAAAATGTTGCCGTCTCCTCCAGCTAACATTGACTATCCAGCGTGCTGGCTTCAAATTTGCCTTCATAAACTGAGGTTTTTTTCGTCCGGCAAAACTTGCTTTCTTTGGTGCATAATTATCGCATACTTAAAGACCCATCAACACTTCTGGCTCATTATTCCCGGTCCACTTCCCGCGGCCTCATGCTGAACAATTCACCAGTTTTATTTGTAAACCTTACCACTCTCTAAGATAAAGCCCACCCCTTTTTGCTACTTTTACCGATATACTCTGGAAATAACGCATTTATCGCTGTCACTAACTTCCGTACCACAATCTCCACACAGTATATGACACTGCGAAATTTATCTCCAGAGATTCCCAATAATCGACGACTCTGTGTTTGTTTGCTTTCTCTGCCAGCTCCTCTGTTTCCCCACTTGGGGCTGTTGCATTGCAAAGTCCTCATCTGGCAGCGTATCGTGTCCCACATATGCACATCTGTTAAGCTCTTGTTCCGCAGAGTTCTGTCCTGTCGCCACAAAGTGGTCCACCCTTTGTATCAAACATAAACTGGTAGTCTTCTACCCACCACTTCATCGTTTTTGCCAGCTGCGTCCATCCTAGTGTTGTAGTTGAGCACCAAGTAACGATTTTTTCACTGATTCCTAGTTCATGCTGATGCATTACATTCCCTTTTTCTGAAAGCAAAACAATCCACTCAGAGCCCATATGTTTCATCCGGTCACTTCTTTCACCATCACTTTGGCAACCACGGTCCAGAATTTTAGTCCATTTGGTTTATCACACACACTTTGCCCATATCCGGCTGCCGAACTTTGCAAACCTATTCATCGGTTGTTCTGTGTATTTCCTTTCCCGTGCTCCATTCCGATAGATCGTCCCAGACACTTCCGAAGCTTGATACACCCTTCTCATCAAGTGAAGTCCTTGCTGAGAATTATCATTATGTAAATACTCACCTGTCATTTAACTGGTCATCTCTCATGCAAGCCACGTTTCTGCCACTATCGTAGCTACGCACCACACGTAAATTCTTTTGCCAGTTACCAGTTTCATGCTGATGCATTACGTTCTTTTTTTCTGAAAGCAAAACAATCCACTCAAAGTCTATATGTTTCATCCGGTTACTTCTTCCACCATCAATTTGACACCCACAGTCCAAAGTGTTGTCCGTTTCGTTTCACAACTGGCTCAACCGATGTACGGCCACTGAACCCCAAACTAGTTATTCTCGACCGGTTTTCTTGTTTTTTGTGTGTTATGCCACAATTTTTTATCGTCTAATTTTTCTTCGCAACTCCTCTCATACATTGCAAAGCTCTATTGCTTGAAAAAGTCTCCTTCAGGAATGTTTCTTTTTCACGATGTCCAAGTATCCGTCAATCCAGTTTAGGTCTCCGACAGGACAGTCTTCTCTCAGTAGGATTTGTGTGATTTTGTACCATGCCCCTTCCACCCCACACTTTGGCAGAATAACTACACCTATCTCCAGCCGGATCAACCACTTGACCTTGAGTTTAAATTCACCGGGCGGTATCGCAACAGTTGACTCGAATGCCTTCTCTTATATTCACTCGCGTTCGCATAATTGTACAGTCCTACTGTAACCTTCATTCAGCTTTCAACTGTACTGTTTGATCTTGCATTGCAGCATGCTTCGGGGTTATCCGAAATAAACTATTATTATTGCTTAACAAACTTACAGTACCTTTCTGCTCTCCCGTCGAATGGGGACAATTCCACTGCTGGTAAGTCAATAGCGTGGGGTACACTGGTACAAGTCGACTTTAATCGTTCAACGGAACTGCTAGGTTGAAATGCCACATGCTCCGTGGTCTTCTATTCACCTCTTGCTCCCGTCTCTGGAGTTGATCTTTCCTGGCAGATTCAGCTTCTTCCTTGGCCCTCCTAAGCCGGATTTCTAATTCAACTATTCTCAGTCGATGGATATCATCACCTCTAAATTCTATACCACTAGCTGAAGTACATGAAATTGCACTGACTGAACTAGCAGGCCTAGCCATATCTGAGGAATCAGTATCACCCAAAAATACCCCAGGGATTGCCGGGTTACTTTCTGTCTAGCTTCTGTTTATCTTTGTCCTCCTCTTGGCATTTCTGATTGATTTCCTTCTGGGGATTCCCAGTTGAGCACGGTGATGGTTATTCCGACTGTGAGAAACTCGTAGCCAATTCAAAACGAATCTCAAAACCAGAACAAGATTGACTCGTTGTTTCTACGGTACTGGATTAACAAGTTATGCTCATATGAATATGTACAAACCTCAACTGTATGGCCACAACATCTAACAACGAGGGCCAGAATTCAACGAAGGCCAATGTCAAGTACCACCGTCACGGCGGTCCAAGTTCGGATCAAAATTATGCCACTTCACGTGAGCAAAATATGAACAAATGTTGGAGTGTAGTAATTGACGCACGCTGTACTTGTTCCAGAGTCAATAAAATAAAGAGCAAAGTCTGAACAATATAGGTATATGACAACGTCTAGGGAGGATTTCCACGCATGGGCGTTACAGGGCTCTCTTGAAACCTCTCTCGGCTTAATCCCTGCGTCGTTTTGTTTCGGCTGGATGGCCGTAGGAACTGCTGGTGTAAGGGGCTCTACAGGGTTCCTTCTTCCATGGGCGGCACTTTTTTGTGGTGGCGGCAATATGAGACAATGATGTTTTCTACGTATGTGTTTACAAAAATTGATCTTGGTACCGGAGGCACAGCAGTATCCATCCCATAATTCTGGTTTCCAGTCGCAAGAGCGGGTAGAACAGTCCAAGCTTATTTCTGGGCGCGGAAAGCAGTTTGTCCTAGAGTCAAGGAAGCCCCGCTGAGCGGCGAAGAAATTTGGGATATACATACTTTTTCGTGGCATATAATAGCTCTGCGGGTGTAGCACACGTTTTACCCTCAGTGGAAATCTTTCCTCCTGACGGCGACCATGATGGTGACCATGATGACGCTGGTGAAGATAACGATCATGATGATGCTGCCGCCGTTATTTTTGATAATGGTGAGCAGGTTGATGGTGGCGATCATGACAGTGATGACTCCGTCGTATCTATGACAGGAAGCACCATTCTCACCGACCGCTTTACAATCCAAACAAAAATTCGATACCTCAGTGCATCTGATGCACAGCACTTCGGGCAACCTCGCATGGCATTTGCCGAAGGCCTTATTAGAATCACTGGTTATATTGGAGCATTCGAGGTGGATCCATAACACCCGTCACACTGAAAGGATTTGTTGCAGAGACGAACACACTTCGACCAAACTATGATAATAATAATAATAACAATAATAGTATTATTAATAGTTTATTTCCGAGACGCCCTAAGCATGCCAGGTAAATGACCAAATGTTTACGAGTGACGGAATGGACATACAAAATTCGTGAAAGCATAGGACTTTTTTCTGACAAAAAGAGGATTAAAAAGGCTCGGAAGGGGGAATAAAGTGGGATGGAAGTATGATAGTTGCATGATGATAGTATGCACACCAAAGAAAATGTGGGGACATTAAATGAACCCAAGGGCAGATTCAAATGGGATATGCCCCTGAACACTGATATGAGCCGTTTTCTGTCAGGGACAATAGAAGGCCTAAATGTCGCTCACGATCAAGGGTTGTTCACCATAGAGGCAGTCAGTAGGGATGAAGACCTTGGGATCATCATGAGCAGTGACTTCAAGTGGTCGGGGTAGTGTAACGCACAAAAGGCTCGTGGTGCGCTCTTTGGACTGCAATCAGCTTTGTCTTGCAGGCAGCCGGAGGTATTCGTACCTATTTACATGGCTATAGTACCACCTCACTCAGAAGATAGCGTGCAGGCTTGGCCATCCTTCTATAAAAGGGACGCCGCCTGCCTAAAGAAAATTCACCGTCTCGCCACGCGAATGGTTGAAGGGCAGATGGGTGAGACGTACCAGCAGGGACTCTGGGATCGGAATCTTTTCTCGTTGGACGTGAGGAGACGTCGGGGGGATCCTATAGGAAAGTTCAAGCTAATGAAGGGCTTTTCTGGCCTTGGACCAGATAGTCCCTTCCAAGTGGCTTTGGATTCCAGAACAAGGGGACATGAAAAGAAGCTGATAAGGGCCCGAGTTAGGTTGTTGGCTAGATCGCACTTCTTCAGCAACAGGATGCGGGTGCAGCTAGGGCGGCTGATTGCACCTTCTGTCACCAAAGAAGTTTTCCACGTAAGTTGTCCAGCACACGGTCAACCCAACCCACCAGCACCGGTTGCGGCAAAAAGAAAACATTTATAAACCCGAAATGCTGCAAACATGGAACTATCTCCCCCAGTTAGTGCCTATTTTTCGTCGTACTGGTCTTCAGCCTCACCATCTGGCGCCTGGCAAAATCTACTTTCCCTAGCACATAATTATCGCGGGGTTAAAAGACCGTCTCCATACTGGGCTTACCTTTCATTATCCCTTTTCCCGAGGACTCATGCCAAACCACCCACTTGTCCCATTCGCAAACTTAACCAATCCCCAAGATAAAACTCGCCCCTTTTTATCACATTTACCGATATATTTGGAAAAGGTCACATTTATTGTTGCCATAGACTTCCGTCCTACAAAGTCCAAACAGTATATTTCACTGAGGAGTATTCGTCATCAGAGCATTCCAACAGTAGACGATATTCTGATAGTTCGCTTTCTTTACCAGCCCTTCTGTTCGCCCACACGGCTGTAGCATTGCAGTATCATCACCTTGCGAAGATTCATGCCCTTCCCATATATTCACATCCGAAGATATATTTGTATAGCAGTGTTTTGATCTTTCTCCATGATATGATCCACCTTTTACAAAAGAATACCGATAGATATTACTTTACCTGTCAACTACTTCACCGCCCAAATTCGCAAAGGTATTCATCGGTTGTTGGTGCTTTTTCATATCCGGTATTCTATCTTGGTAGATCCACTCTGACAATTTTGATCCTTGCATCTCTCTGTTCATCATGCTCAGTCCTTAGATAACGATAATCATACGTAAACACTCACCTGTCATTTAAATACTCATCTTTGCAAACCGTGTATCTGCGACTATCATGGCTACGCATCACAAATTGATTTGTCGCCTAGTTCCCATTTCCACTTTGGTACATAACATTCCACCTTTCTAAAAGTAAACAATGTGCGCAAAGATTACGTGTTCACATCCGGCCACTTCTTCCAACATCACCAGGCAATCTCCCTCTACAAATGAGTCCTTCTGTGAGTATTTAACTGACTCAGCCGACATTTGGTCGACGAATGTTACAAGAGTGATCTTTGAAAGATTCTGATTATTCTTTGCCTGCAACTTCATCCCTTTCGTCGTCTAACTTTCAATCCAAAGCCGTCCCATACTCCACGGAGCGCTATAGCTGGTTCATGTCTCCCTCGGAAACTTCTTTTTCCTCAAGGTGAACAAAACTTTCTCCAATCCTGTTTGATTCGGTCGTTGCACAGTCCCTCTTTTTGTAAAATTTCGGTAAGAGTCTACTACTTTCGACCAGCTCCACCTGACTTGGCCGGGTTGGCCGCCCAACTTTGAGTTAAAATTTGCCGGGCGCCGCCTTAAAGAGTAACTTAAATACTTTTTCCTGTACAATATCGAGTGCACATAATTTAACCATCCCCTTGGAATTCGGACTCCACGTCCAGTTGTACCGTTTGATCTTGCGTTACAGCATGCCTCGGAGTTATCCAAAATAAACCATTATCATTATCATTATCATCAACAGTTGGAACGATCTGCCTGGTGGAATGATAGATCTGCAGTTCATCCAGTCCTTCAAAGGAGTCCTAGATAGCTAGTGGTACGAGGTATTTCCCCGTAGTGAGCCTTGAGTATGTTAACAAGATAGATGACCAGGAGCACCGTGGTCCTTCTAAAGTGTGTTTCCATCGACTCTTTTGATCATTGCATATTGTCTCAGTGAACGCTCACGATGCATAATGTCTCTCGCAGTTGATGTGCCACGAAATTTTCCGTTTCCCTCTCACTTTTAGCGGGGATTTGACGAAATATACTCGGCAGTGGTGGGTGCATAACTGGTGTACATACCATCGAGGGAATTCTGGACGTTCGATTGGCCGTGGCCAATACCAGTCCTGTGCAAACTGAAATGAACCGAACTGAAGTGGACTCCCTGTGAGTCTGAACTTCAAGGCCAACTAAGGATTCTGACTGCTCCGGGTGAGGGCATCTGAAAGCCGACTGATTTACATGAGAAAGGCTAGAAAGCGGCATAAGAAACTGCGGTAGCGGGAAACGATGGAGAAAAAGTGAGATGCACTGCAGTGGATAAGATAGCAATGAAGCACTGGCACTCTGAAATAGATGGTCAGCGGACAGGGCACAAAGCTGATTGTGAATCAGGGGGCGAGCAAAGCAAGACGTAAAGGGTGGATCACATGACAAAGATAATTCGGAAGGATTTGATACTGTAGATGTTGGGCAAAGATGTAGAAGGAATGGCTGCATACCATGCCAGTCAGCGGGATGATAGCAAGAGAAATGACCGGTAAGTAACTGCAGGATGCAGAGAAAATGCATGTATACATATATGTACACGTATATTTATTTATGTGTACATATAAGAGGGGCAGGAGCAATAACAATGGAGTCCTAGAAAGAAATTATCAGTCATTGGGAGGGGCAGGTAAGGCTAGATCGAGTGGTTGTAGGATTAACTTTGGAATGTTGGAGTGACTCATCTTCATGACGAATGAGCATGGCGGTTCAGCAAAGGGAGAGAGAAAAAAATTTATAAGCACAGAATTGATCAACGACTGTGAGGAGCTGTTCATAAAAGAGGGAGATGAAGGGACGTATCGAAGAGAACAGGTAAGAAAGGATCTAATAACCTGATTGATTTGGGTGAGACGTGGTGACGGGCGGGAGTGGGCGGAGCAATAATAAAAGGACTTGCATTATTCGGCGGAAAGAAGGTGGCGATGGAGACGGCTGAGCAGCGCAGAGCAAATGTGCATGCAATGTGGAGAAATGTACCTGGGAGGTGAGACTGTCCGTGGTAGAAGGAGGCGGCAGCTGTAACGGCAAACAGTGTGAGAGAGAAATGAGCAAAAAGAAAACCAGAGCGATCGGTTATTGGTAGATCAAACGAACTAAAACTGCGAGTGAAAACCATGACGTAACAATGGTTTTATTTAAGATGGAACGTAAAAAGGCAGAACGGTCTGAAAGGCACACAGAAAATGACCCTGGCAGTCAATATACAGGACAGGAGATGGGAACATGGACCGAAAAGACAGCTGAGACATAACCAGTAAGATTGTCTTACTGCAGGTGAAACAATAGAAAGCCTGGGAAGAAAGAAGTACCAGGACAAGTAAACTTACGAGAAATGAGTGCGCATAGGAGTTGGGGGCATGGATTTGGGGAGCAGCTCGCCTGCAGGCAATTGTACAAGTGGATGCAACTGTACGATACTAATCGGGGTACCGCCAAACAGAAAGATCCACAGAGGAATCTCGGAGTCAGGCAAGAACAATATAGTGTTGGTGATTAGATAATAAATGTCGCTGTAAGAGAAGTAAGGCTTGGAACGGTGAATTCTAATATGGGGATTGGCCATGGGTGTGGGTGGGGCTGGCACACAATGGTTCTGAGGGTGAGAAGGGAGAACGAAAGAGGACTTGACAGAAAGGTGGGCAGTGAGGCATAAGAATGCGATAAATGATCTTTATGAACATAGGGTGAAACCAAGCTAATAGACACCACGAGGCGGCTATGGCGACGTGTGGAATAAGAAGTACTGGCTGTCGTCGGCGGAGTATATCTGGTAAGACGATAATGACGTGCAATGAGGGTTGGCAAGGTGAAAGTCCATAGAAGCAAGGAAAGAATGGGTAGGTGTATGTACCATAGAAAAACGAAAAAATTGAGCGATAAGAGTGGTGACAGGGGTGATAGGCTGGCATACCGTGGTGGAACAAGGGTGGCTGGAGCATGCGATCTGCAACTGACAGCATTGGAGAGCGTGATTAGCAACCGATGACAGTGGGTGGGACTGGCCGTGAGCTGGGCACCCAACCTGAAAAGCAATTCAAAATGAACACAGGTGTAATCCACCAGCCTAGTGGCATTAGCACATCGTTGCAGGCGGCCTGCAAGCCCGATATGCGCCGGCCAAAAAGCCGGATCTGACCGTGCCCCGCACCGTTGGGAATGGCGCTTATTTTCGCCTATGGTTGTGCGCGTGAGGCGTAATTCGACCATCAGAGTGTGGCATCCGAGATCAGATGGCCGGGTTGTGGGGGGTCTCAGATGGTGGAGCCAGTGGTTAGTAATCGACCATGCTGCTGCTCTATCCAGGCGGGTATAACAACGTTGAGGGTGAGTTGCAAGTAGGTGGAGAACTTAAAAAGGATAACAGATAAAAAGCGGTCGGGGTGTGTCCCTGCTTTGGAATGATGCTTGATTAATGCATATAGAAATCAGTAAAGGACGAAGCATAGGGGTGACAGAGACCACAGGAGTAGAGCGAAGCAAAGCGTATGAAGGTGATGGCATTTCAACTCCATTTACCCATTACGGGAATGTCAAATCTAGCCAAGCTTTGAGAATTCAGTCAGAGAAGAAGCTGTCTATTGTTGATTGCTTTCTCGATTGGAGGGAGCGGGTTCTACGAAGGAGTTGGTCTTAGAAGCTGTGGCCCATTTCATGTGGTTTATCTTCTGCCATGCACATATTATATAACTGGAGTGCACGGTTGAGGCTGAGATATGGGCTTGGTGCGGACAGAAATTGGGACGTGGTTTGTGAATCTCGGAGGATGATGGGCAAATTATTCCAGAACTTGGAGTGGACAAGAAGGAAAAAACGTGACCGTCAGGCCGACTGAGCTGTGCTAGAAGGAACAGTAAAAGGCCCATGTCGAAGTGAGTACGGGTCTCACGAGAAAAGCTCACTCGGTTCAGGAAAAAAGACTGGCTGTGGAGAAGGTTATACGAGAAGACTAAGAACGGTCTTAGGCGGTGGAGCCACTGTGGGTCAAGTATCAGCTGATGGCATCGCTGTCTATAGTTTCGAAACGTTGACCTACGATGTAGTTGTTTGGTAAAACTATTTTGGATGCTTTCGAGCGCAGCTCTGTCAAATTTTCCATGTTGAAAAATATAATTGAGCAGTATTCAAAGGATGGCCTGATGTGAGATTTGTAGATGCTGATGATACTGCCCTTGAGACGAAAGGAGCCGAAGAGAAGAGCCACACTTCTGGTCTTGGCCGCTTTGATGGTGGCGTTCCCAGTGCAAGGCAATTCTCGCAAATCGAGCAACGCGTAGCCAATTCAAACGAATCCCAAAACCAGAACAAGATTGAGTCGTATTTTATACGGCACTAAATTGGAATTCACAAAGGGTACAAATACATACAAACCTCAAGTATGCGGCCAAATAGACCCCACAGTTAAACCCAAAGGTTCAAAGCCCCGTGGCTCGAGCACGGTTTGAGGCCAAATTCAAATGTCTCGCGTGGATGAAAAACGTGCAAAGTTTGGTGAACGGTTGTGCTTTTCGAAGTAATTTCAACTATATTCAAATTCACGAAGCAAGTGGAACACTTGGAAGGATTTTCAGCGTTTGTCCTTTACAACAGTTGCCGACTCGGGACAACTAAATGAAGTTTGTTAGCAGGTGGGGGCATTGGGTGGGTTGCCCGGGATGTGTTCTACCTCCATGAAGGCTGGCCTAATGCGGTCCATGCTGATGGTCTCCTGCCTGCCTCCGACGTCTACCAAGTATTTCTTTGCCCTCTGCTAAACGACGCGGAACGGGCCAGAGTAGGCCTTACTGCACCCGCTCGAGTAAACACATGGCTGGCGGTCACTAGAGCGGTAAGCGTGTTGGTGCTGATAGTTTGTTTCCGCTACCGGATGGGCTTAATCATCCGCATGTGGTGTGATAATCGCTTTGCGTAATCCCCAAAATTAAAGCTCAGAGGAGGTAATGGAGAAGCTGACTCACCTGGAAGTCGTATTATGCAACCGTAAACCAGTTCCGCCGACGTAATACGCAAGTCGGCTTTAACGGTGTTAGGCTGTCCAGAGGGGAAGATCGGTTGAAATCCATTCCATAAAGGGGTCGTGTAATATAATGGCATATTTCTCGGCCATGGCGAGACGCATGCGCAAGCGCATGATCATGGTGTATAGCTTTACTCAGCAAAATGAAATATTCAAAATTCTAGGTATAAAAGTCAAAAGTGTCGGCGGTAGAAAACCATAGTCAACGATGGTTTATATGGATCAATCTAATAATGGTTTGCGCGGCAATTTCAAACCGGTTTCGAGTTCGAGCTACGCGGTGGCATACCGTGGGGATACCGAAAACATCGTTACCACATAATGCTAAAGATGCATCGTAAACGAGAATGATGCAAGCCAAGGAAAACGGAGGCTTACTGGGGTTCTGCGAACAGCGTAAATACCTAATGAAAAGTAAAAGATACTGTGTGGAAGTACACTCGGGAAAATCGATGCATGCGAAGAGAATAGCAAACCATAAAGATGATGCAAACCCTGAATGACGGATCTACCGGGGTTAATAAGAGGAATGAGTTGTGAAACAGGGAGACATGAAACCAATTTTACGGATGTGCATTTGGGAACATGGGTGAGTGTGGAAGGAACATCAGTCCATGAGAAGGTGAGTTTAATTTCAGGATCAGTAACCTGTACCATTCAGAAACGAGAAAGCACAGCTGGGGGTTGCTGGGAAAGTGCAGAACCAACTACCAGCCGGCCGCGGTTCGAGGGTAAGGTGGACTGTTGCAACTGATACGACAGTGGAAAGTCTCTGCATAGACTTGAGCGCTATTGTGCCGTTTCACTGACAAATATATATATGTACACACATATATATGTATATGTATATACTGGCGCATTGAGTTTCAGTGTTATTCAAAGTCATTGCCAGTAATGCACGACATCCTGTGGGTATGGTTCGTCTGGCGGGGTAGAGGATATGTGTCGGTCAAGCAGCCGGGTGTGGCGAAATATGACGGATCTAACTAATGACTGGTATGTTAGCAGGTTACGCTTCGAACTGCTATTTGTGTTGGCCGCAATGATGGTATCGATTAGCGTTAGAAAACGCCAATCGATCTTATAAGCAGTTGGGGGTATTTTCCACCTGGTGGCTTGACTGCTGTCCCAGATGCTACGAAAAGTTCCACTTGGGTCCCTGTCGGAACGAGTCAAAGTGGCGTTCTTGGTTATCCGGTGTGGCGACTGAGATAGTGGGAGACGACGAACCTGAAATAAATGGGGATTGCAGTCTGGACGCAGTTCCAGTTGTGTTTATGGTAATGTGTGACGACAACAACAATGAGCTGACTAGGTTTATGTGATTGGGGCAAGAGTCAGTTTTCATTTAAGCGGTCGGTGGCACCTACTTTTATGAGCTCTAATGGCAGCTTCTAGCTTGCGGTGGAATCGCAATTTGGAGTGACAGTGTTGGAATACTATTAAAAACCTAAGGCTTCACGGTTAGGAGAAACTAGAAATGGTAACCTTCAATTCAGTTTGCCTAAGCAGAATGCAGTTCATCACGCAGTTGTTAATGTAGGTTTGAAATAACAGTGTGCGAGTGAATGAGACCGGTACCCTGCTAGCATAACACTATATTTGTTACCGTCCCTTCTGGTATGGTGGTTATTCTATACTGAAGGGTTCCTGAGGGGCCCTAAAATAGAAAAACTATTGGGGTGTCGGTGGTGATGCTTTGGAGTAAATGGGCCCCACAACGAGAAAAGTAGCCGTAAGTTTGTCTATGCTCCTTCTCGATGGTGCTAGCATTATGAAATTATACTTGGTTATGAGCAAAGAAATGTAATGTAGTGGTGGTTGCTTGGTTATCGTGATATCTTTGTCGTTGTTAGCATATAGCTAAGCAGGACAACCCCCATGTGAGGACTGGTTCAGAAAAAAGTGAGAGGTGGGAACCGGTTTGGGCCGAGTTTCCGTCAGGGAATAGAACTCTAACGGTCTACATTCAGTGCTCGTGGTAGGCGGCACTAGGGCATGCTTTAGAAAGGGAGATAGCACGGTACACATCCACCTGCATCTAGCTCGTGCAGCCTAAGAGTGATCCGCGCATTTTAAAAAGTTTTTATTATTTTTTAGTTTTACCACAGTCAGATATCTGGCTGTCGGAGAAGGTGAAGCTGCTTTTGGTGGGTGACCACAGCTCCCGAGCCCCGGCCGAAACATGGACCGCATGTAAGAAGCAGCGTCGGGAATAGGTCAGCCACATCGATCGATAGTAGCAACACTGCGGCCTGGAGACAGGGGTCATACGTGACAATGCTGGTATGTCTGGAAGACAAGACGGTGGGGCATTTTTTTTCTCTCTTTTTATGCCACTCTCATACTTTTTGATGTTCGGGCCGTCTCCTTGGTAGTCAGCTCTGTGCAGGGAGACAATCACAGTCATAAATGTTTGCAGGAGTACCGCGGTAACACTCGCATATCCATGAAGTCAGAACCCCAAGGCGATTTACACGGGACAGAAAATGCAGGGGGAGGTAGATGTTACCACAGCCTGCCATTATTCGATGGGGTTCCTGTTCACCAATACACCAGTTTGCACAAGGTTGGGGCACTATTTGCAGCCCCAACAACGTGATAAAAATAAAATAAAAAACAGCCGAACATGGTGGATTTATATATAGAAAACACGAATAGCGAACAAGCTCGTTTTCTGTAACATCATCCTCGTGGCTAATACAGTTACATTTTTAGGTTAGAAATGCATAAATTATGAACAAGGTCTGTGTGCTAAAGTTTGATTGGATGGTCATCAAAGTTGGTGTTGCGTAGTTAGGAACGATAGGAGGGGAAATGTTGTTGTTTCGTGGTTGGGAAAGGGGCCCCTGAAACAACGAACAAGGGTTTTGGGGATTATCTCTTTCCGGTTTGAACCAAAGGGTCAACGTATGGGTCACACTGAGCTCCAGAGTTGGTCTCGGATCGCGGCCAGGGTAGTTTGAGTGCTTTAACGAAACTTTTTTGAGAACAAAGCGATGGATTGAATAATCTGATCGCCACAGCCTCTGCCGTTGCTAGATGTTGTTTTCGAGCGGCTTTCGGTGAATTCGTAGGGACTCTGTAGACTATTTTGAACGCGTCGTCGTTTACGTGATATCCAGTGTCTGCTAGGTGCGCCACAATCGCGCTGGTGATGGATTTTCTGTTTCCCGTCGACAGCCAAGTTGGTTTGTGCTCTTTGATCCTTTGTGATAGTTACCGTGTCGTTCTACCCATGTAACTTGCCGAACATGAGCAAACAAACGAATAGGTTAGCATGGAAGAGGTGAGGACAGGTAACTTGTCTTTTAGGTTCGTCGAGATCACTGGTCGACTGGTGAAGTGGGCACGCAGTGTAGCAGCGGGAAAGGTGCGAGCGATTGCCTTTTCCAAGCGTCTTATTAATAACTCGCTTTTGTCATCTCTTTTGAAAGTGAGATGGATGTATAGATCTTTCTTCTTCACGGTCACTAACGCTTGTCTTGTCGCCCTTTCAGCTATAATCTTCTGAATGAAGTGCCCGGGATATCCGTTATCCAATAGCGTCTGCTTCTAAATGTCTAATTCCTCACTCACCATCTCATTAAAGCAAATCGTTCGCACACGGGCTGCGAGCGGGCGAATAAGAATACGTTTACGTCCGATGGGTACAAAGCTGGCGAAATTGATGCACTGGCCTGTCCACGTTGGTTTGCGATACACGCGACGGAGCAGTTTGCGATCGCCACCTCCTAAAAGAAGCACATCTAGAAAGTGGAAAGTGTTCCTTTCTTCTACTTCCGACGTAAAATCAACGGCCTCATGTGCCTGGTTGAACTCCTCCACCAATGACTCCAGCCGTGTATGACTGTCAGTTGGGACAAAAATATCATCCACGTATCGACAGTAGAAGGGTAGACTTTCTTTCATATCGCTAAGTTTCCCGTTTTCTAGCTTAGCTATGAATATATCGGCAAGTAAGGGGTCTAGATGTGACCCCATAGCTACTCCATTGGTCTGGCGGTATAATTCCCCGTTGAAGGTAAACTGGATATTGGAAGTTCATCGTAAAAGTAGTTCCTTTAGGGTGATTACTGGAATACCGATATTGAAATCGTTTTCTACGATGAAATCGCACAAATAATTGATCGTTTCCAGAAGCGGCACGCTGGCAAATAAAGATGTCACATCCAAAGAGGCCATCGTCAGTTCTTCAGCATGTCGCTCGCTGATCAGTTCTATGAATTGAAGCGTGTCTTTTAGGCTGTATCGGGCAATCTTTCGGCGAACCGGTTCAAGTGCATCTACAAGCCATCGGGCAACTGAGTGATACGAGGATGCACTAATGTTGAGTACCGGTCTCAATGGTATTCCCGGTTTTTGAACCTTCGGTAACCCGTGAAGTCAAGGAATAGTGGTACCAGTTGGTCTTAGCTGTTCTAGTGTTCTACGGGAGATAACATTGAGCTCTATTAGTGACTTAAGTCGATTTGTTAAAGGTCGTAAGCTGATTTGGACAGGACATCGAGGCTTACGGACTCTAGTATCTGATGCCCTAATACCTGGATATGCCATAGGCTGTTGTGTTGGCTTGCAGCGAAAAAAACTTTTGATGATAAAATTTGAGATTGTTTTACCGTCCCAGGCAGTGAAAATGAACCGCTGAATTCCCCAATTATTGTCGAGGGGAGGCCAACCCTATGCGAATCTAACTTAGACTGAGGTGTTTAAATCGGTTATCCGATTTATTAGTAAAGTATTTCTGTCTCAAAGGCCTGAGCCCTTGGAATATTGGGATTGCCCATCCTGGTCAGCATATTCACCGTTAAGGCCATGCATATTTCTTGTTTGAAAGCCACTGATGTTGATGATAATGACCGGATTTGTCGTGGTAGTTTGTTCTACATTGAAGCATACTCGTTGGTGAAAAAGTTTTGACCTCAGCTCAAGCTCAGGCAAAATGACAGAAACCAAGATCTCGTTACCACCTAAGGGGTGACTGGAAAGGGTTCTCACCTGCTGTACTGAACTACATGATCTGTTTTTCAAGATATTGCGAAGGAATAGGTTATTTCTTAGGTGGCGCAGTCATAGGGGACCAACTTTCAGCATATCAAAAAGTTCCATGTAATTTGTGGGCGGAGAAAAACCTGGGAGCTTTTTCATGAAAGCCCGTGGCGAATTCTCAAACGCTATTCGGTCTCTGTCGCATGTTGGAGCAAATGATTGAGCTGTATTCCAGATGTCTGACATGGGACTTTAGAATATATAGTTTGCTTTCCGGCAAAATAAGGGTTTGATATACGAGCCCGATCTTACGGCGTGCTTTAGCCACCTGAGTGGCTGCGTGTTCCGAAAAGTCTAACGTACATGGATAGCGTAGAACCAAGTCACGTATCTAAGAGTTATCGTGCATAAATAGGCCGTTTATTCTAAATGCTTTAGTGGGGACATAACATTTATACGTAAGAATATTACCTTTATCGGCGGAGAACCTCATTCTCCAATCGTCGCTCGGGAGCTGAGAGCGAGCAGTTCCCTTGTAATTTCATCTACGCCGCGGGCTCAAAAGTGTACACGATTTTGATATCATCTGCCAAAAGGAAGGAACTCCCTGCTGGGAAGTGTTAAATATATCGTTTACGTACATTAAGAACAGTGGTGGGCCGAGTACACAACCTTGTATCACACCCCTAGTTAAGGGACGGGGTTTGGGCGAATTTTGGCCTATACTTACTATCTGGCCTCTGGCTCATAAACAGGATGAAAACCAAGCCAGCATTGGGTACACGATTCTATTATTTTGATCCTATGTAGTAGCCGGACGTGGGATTCTCGTTCGAACTTTTTGGTCATGTCCAAAATGACCATGATCGCAGATTTACCAATATTGACAGCCTCTGTGACCAGGCTCAGGAAATTTGTCTTGCATGTCGCACATGATCGGTTTTTCGGAAAACCATGTTGACCAGCGTTGATTAGATTGTGGTCAGGAAGGTGACATGTCAGCCGTTCGTTAATTACTCTCAATGATTCTGGACACGATCGAGGTGTGGTTCACCGGCGGACAGTTGAATGGATCTAGAAGAAATCCCTATTAGCGCATAAGTATGACGGTGGAAGTTTTCCATTGAGAAAAGAAAAAGCTGCACCTTGGTGAAAAACTGAAAATGTTTTTCAGCAACATTGGAACGTCTCCGTCACCTCGACTGAAAATGGCTGGCGGTAATGAGTCCGGACCTGTTCTGTAGGACGGTCTTGTTTTTGCTACCTGGGCTGAAACCTCATCGGAGCAGAACACCACCACTGAGAACGTTGCCGATATCACCGGATTTAGAAAGGGGGTAAAAGTGGCGTCATCCGCCGTTAAGGAGGAGGCAGAGTAGGTGCTGAAAGCCTCCGCAATCAATAGGTCATCCAAGTAAGTATTAATATAGTTCACACATGGTTTGGCTTGATTGGATTGCTTATTTCTGACCTTCATCAGCCTAACCAGTGCTTCCACCTTGTTTGGGTGGCTTAAGGCATCTGGTCCCTGCATTTTCTCAGAAGAATCCAAAAGCAGTGTAGTCGTATGGGATACACGTATTATTCGGAGATACGGCGAGAAGTCCCCCGTTTTAATGAAACTTCGTTGGAGTTTGGCTAGGTTACCGTCAAGACGACCTGGAGAGTTCAGTTTGTTGCTCGCGATAGGTTCTGAGGCTGGAGTGATTTTGTCGAGGCAGCAATAAAGATTAGAATACAGCTGAGCAACCGCTACCTCTAGGCCATTAGATAAAAAGAATTCGCCCCAGTTTTAGGAACGGATAAAAGAGGGTAGATTATTCCAGCGAGCTCTACAGTATTGCTTGTTGGTGATCGGAAAGATCGTTTCTGCTGACTTATCGGTGTGAGACCAGGGTGCAGTGAAAACACAGGATACTATCTCATGGTCACTACCGGTGAAGCGACTTAAGGTTCAGTTATCTAAATTCTTGATACCTATAGTAAAGATAAGGTCCAAAGTATTTCTCCCTCGAGTGGGGGATAAAACATGTTGTACCCAGTTGCCAACATGGATACACGAAGAGAAATCATGGAGTTTTGGGGGAGATGTCAGAGATTGCCAGCATGTTTCAGGCACGTTGAAATCACCAGCTAGGATTTTGTTAGTTACGGGGAGGTCAGAGGCATAATTGAACGCGTCGATTGTTGCTGTCAACTCGTGCACGTCCTGGTTCGGAGCGCGGTAGAGAAATCCTACAAGAAGTAGTAGTTGATCTTCTTTGATAGTGAGCTAGAATGAGCCCCGAATGCTGTCAAGAATAGGATGACGGAACCTACTCACCGTGTATATATGTCTGGTATAAATGATGCAGCGGTCTCTGCGTTAGTCAGATCCACTGTTGGAGATGGTCTGGTAACTGGGTGTGGATACGTGGTTTATTAGGGTGTGACCCGTTAACCACGTCTTGGTAACCAATGAGATATCAGGGTGTAGGTCTAATGCCAGCTCTCTAAGTACGGACAATTTTGGAAGAAAAGAGCGGGGGTTAAGTAGCAAGAGCGACAAGGTGTTTTTTGGTCAGGTTCTCAGTAGATGGAGCCGTGGTTTCGTTGTGATTAGATGATGAAGGATCGTCGTTTGAGGCGTGGCTTGCGATGGACGGTCGAAACTTGGCCCACTTCAAAGGCGTTTCTGATGAAAAATTTGTGCCCGTGACCAGATGCTCTGCTAAGCTTTCAAGGTTAGCTTTACCTGAGGAAGGGTTTTGGGGGTACTACTTGAACTGGCAGAGTCCTGGAGGGGGTAGATGAGGAGCGGGAGGGGATGGGGGGGAGATAGTGGTGTTAAGGACTTAAGGATATTTGGTGCATTTCCCAGGGGCTTACTGTGATGTGAAGACTATGTTTGGGTAAGGACTGAAGGCTTCCATTTAGACAGGTACCAAACTGGATTTGAGTGACAAAGTTAATAGATTTAGTATTAGAAGGGGAGGGTCCGATCAACGGTGAACAATTGCAACTGGGAGTAACCAGTCTGGTCCAGGATGCGCCGATGCATTAAAGCGCGAAATAGGCCCGGGAACAATGTTCACCTCAAATGTTGGGGTAAATAGAGAAGAGCTGATAGTAGCAGGAGGATTTGGAGGGGACTATATCTGGGGTAGGAGCCATGGACTTGGCGAAGCAGAGTTTACAGACCTCAGCGAAAACAGAAGGGGAGGTGGCCGAAGTTTTATTCGGTAACGCAACGTACTGAATAGTAGTATCTGTAGCCGAATCCCTAGATTTATGTAGGAATGAGAGTTCCAAAGCTTTATTGGGATTCCTTCGAGCTTTGGCTTCTTCGTTGCGGAGCTGGTCTTCCTTTAGGTCCCGGATATTATCAGTAGGACGTGTTAGTCTCATGAGAAGGGAGAAGTCGCGGTTTTGAAAGAAAAGTCATTGCATGTTGAGGTACTTTTATTGGAGGAAGGCAATTTTGTATTTCCTAAGAAGGGATTCTTGGGCTATTGGGCTTAGCTCCAAGAGGCAGTTTTCTATGTTAAGGTAAAAGCGATCAACTACCTGTTGGAGGTCATCCCTCAGAAAAAACTGCTGCGATCTTGGTTACGGATGAAATCGGGCAGAGGGCTTCAATTAAAACGGAGGGAATTGTTGACTAGAGTCAGACAGCCCGATGGATGAGGATGGAAAGAAGATTACCTGCTACTATCTTATGGTCACTACTCAAAACTTTATACGGAATGGCAACCGAAAAATTGGGAGCATTGTGAGCGAGTATAAGATCTAGGATGTTGGCATTGTACCCAGCCCCCAATGTGAGTATGGGAGACAAAGTCCATTAGGTTGGGAGATGCTATGAGGTTCGTCCAGGATATTTAAGCCAGCTATGACTTTAGCTGCCGAAGCTAGTAGTGAAAGGCAATCAATGGCTTCAATTAAAGGGGATGAGTCTGTAGTAGTAGAAGGGGCGGGCATCGGGCACAACCAGTGGGCGTGACTACAACTGAGAACCAAATTGTGAGACAAGCAGAGTCTAGAATTGAGCCGAGTGTGGTATGCCTACTTGGGGTTGCTGCAAGGGTGTGCTGTACGTGCACTAGGCGCCCACCTCTGCGTCGGTCGATCCTATTTACTCTAAAAACGTTTCACCCCTCAAGCTTAATTTTGTTTGTGAGGGTGTGTTCCCTGGGCCAGGTTTCAGTAATAAAAATGATATCAGGACTTGATTTTATGAAGTGATTTTTTGAGTGATGAAGCTTGATCTTGCATTGCAGCATGCTTCGGGGTTATCCGAAATAAACTATCATTATCATTAATATGGACCGAGGGTAGAATAAGGTCAAAGATAACCCATTTACTTGGATTCGAGTATCTGGGCAGGATAACCTAGTGGAGTTATTGGGTGGAGAAAGTGCACGGGGAGGGGCGTGAGTTGAAGCTATCTTTGAAGAGGAAAAGTGAGCTTTGGAGGCCTCCTCGATGGCTTCAGAGGACTCAGCCGCGAAAGGCCTGGAAATAACTAATTTCGGGATACTACGAGGTGAACGGGAAGACCTTTGACTAAGTAGCCTTGCCACTTTTCCAGGTTCAACGAGATCGTTCGAGGCTACAGTGTGGTGGCAGAGTACAGGGTTGTGGAAGGTATTGGTTCTCCTACTTGACAGCCTTGGAAGTGGTTGGTGTTGTGTGGTAGGAGCGGGTATCAGAGGGTTCGGACTGAGAGCAAAAAGGTGGGCTTTGCTGCCTTTCGTTGTGGCTTGCTTGGACAGGAATCGGCGGTTGGTAGAGGGTGTATACGGAGATTATTTTGAAAGAATGTAGTGGGAATACGCAGTGTTGCGTAGTTGGCCTGCGGAGCTCGGTGTGCTATCAAAAGTGCGAACAACCGGCAGGGTGCTGGTACTGGAGAGTGATTAGTTAGGGCAAGAAGAAAGGAGAGATTGCGGTATTTTACGCCACAGCGTTGGGGAAGATTACCACGAAGAGGGTTTGTGGATGTATCCTGCGGGTAAACGGACTGTTGCTGGACGGGCAGTAGTGGGGCAAAAAGAAACATTTTGGTATGTTAATGGGGCTAACGAGATGATAAGTAGAGGCACGGAAAGGTTAGGAAATTATGAGTTAGGCGGGTTCAGCGTTGGATAATAGCTGTGAGGTTGGTTACTGGTATCTTCCGTATAAATACTCGTAGAGCTGGGATTTCGCTGGGGGGAAAGGCTGTTTGTGAAACTACCTACTTTAGGAACGGAAAGTGTGAGCCCTGGCATTAGTGACATCCTACTGGGGTATCTGTTCAACTCCAACTTATGCATGATCATCGGAGTGCTGCCTGGAGATATAATAATAATAATAATAATAATTGTATATTTCGGATGCGCCCGAAGCATGCTAGAATGCATGATCAGATGATTATAGTGATGCCGGAATGACAATTCACAAAAGGGTACAACAAGTGCATGCAGAGTATCAGAGAGAGTGTTACAGTAAACTAAAACTGTAGTAATGCCCGGCAAATTTGAAGGTCAAGGTCGAATGATGTCAGTTGGTCTGGAGTACATGCATACGTGGTATATGAAATAATTACACTAGTGGAAATTCGAACATATTGAAAGGAAATGTTTTTGGTGCACTACAGAATATGAGAGGCATATGGATAAAAATCTCGTCGAAGCGTTCGGTGAATTATTCACTTTACTACAGGCATGTCAAGAAGTATTAACATGGAAATATTTCAGTCTGAAAAGATGGTAGTATATAAAGTGGTGGCTGTATACTGGAGGAATCATATATGTTGCAAACAATTGCGTATTTCTTGGGAGGGATACTACCAGAGTGATGGTGGCAGGGAACGGCCGGAGTAAAACAGGTGAGCGTGCGGCAAGTTATAAACTTTATGTAGGGTTGGTATGAAATGTCAAAGCGGAAGTGGAAGACTAATCAATATTGACCGTGTGGTTACATCCATTATACAGGTGTTCAGTTCTGCGAGAGGAAAGGTAAAGTAATCCACAGATAAGTTTACGTCAATAGATGAATGCTGTGTGGTATGTACCATGCAAAAATGACAGATCAATAAAACTGCACAGGTATATCGCGGGAAGCGGCCGTGGATCAACGAATATAGAAATAAAATGTATCGGCCGGTGCAGATAGTGGTGTGATTTAGAGGCTGCATACGGGGTCAGTTTCGGTAATATAACACGAATGCAACATCTGGAAAATCAAAGGTCTCGATAACGGTGATGGTATAGCAAGTAGACGGTGAGTGTCACATTTCTAATGACCAATTTGACAGGTGTAACAAATGATGGGAACGGAGCGGCGATGCAGCATGGGAAGTGTATCGAAGACGTTCAATCGTGGAGGGAACGCAGTGATCTACAGAGCCCGAACACTCGATGCAACAGCATTGCGGATGCGATCGGATGGACCGATGAAGAGTGCAGGTAGTTACTAATTACTTCGCTGCCCACTGGAGGACTACTGAAAGATATGTCAGCGCCAGACGTTTTTTTTTTGGTGACCGATGAAGCAATGAACAGTGACAATAAAGGTGCCAGTGTGTGAACAGTATTAGCGAGTTCTAACACGGGACGGGCATAATGACATATGGGATTAAAATGAGTTGTATGAATGCAGTGAGATCGAGTAGTCCAGGTTCAAGAAGTCCGATGGCGGGAATCTTGGGGAAAGCGATCGTGAGACGGGCGAAAATGAAGTTGTGTGTAAATCTCGTTTGTCCTGTCCAGCAAGAGAGGGTCCACGTTATTCCTGGGAAGTGGACGGCGACAATCGTCCTTAGGGTACAGGTTCTGAAAACAAAACGGAGAGGGCTGCAGTCTGGCAATTCTACCAGCTGTGGGTTAGGGGAGAAAGACAGAACACCAATATCATGCCAGTAACAGAAATGGGTGGTCGCGACGTTGAGGTCTTGTTTTTTGGATTAAACAACATACGGAAAGCGGAGAAGACCGGTACTAGCGACTAATTCTTGTGAGGCTTAGTGAGAGTTACCAAAAAAGCAAGGAAGCGAGAATAGGCGACACTGGGGGCAAATACTTATGTGTAGTTCGACGAATGGTTTATGGAAGACCACATCGATTGTGGCGATTCGTTCATCAGAACGAGGCCTGGAATCTTGTGTTGAAATAGGGTCTCAATGAGTAAGTAGTTGAAGCGTGGATGAGACTGGTACCTTGAGGACCATATTATATATGCTGCTATGTATTTTCTAGCATTATAAATGCTCTTATACCTGGCGGCAGCTGATAAAAAAAGAAGAACCTAACCGACTAGGGCAAAATCTGACAGCATGAAAAAAGAATCACTGGAGTAACGGTGGCCAGTAGGGGGTCGTGGTCAGAAGCGTTGAAAATAGGAAGTGGCTAGACAAACACGTGGAGTGTGCTGTTGACAGTCATGGAGTATAGGTTGGACTGCTTTTATTTGCTAACTATAATACAGAATGCTCCTTACCATCCGTTGGTACTGAACAAAGTTGCTAAGCTTTTGGTTAGTATCCCAGGCCCAGTTCGTAGGCTCGGGTAATAGACATGTAGGGATCATGCATACGGATCAGTTTTTGGACAGTTAGATGTTTATTTATTTCTTTTTTGAATAATAAAGAGGCCGAAGACATTGACCTAAGTTGAGGTGGGAGTTTGTTCCAGAGGGAAGAATATTTAACAATAAAGAAGTTTGACCGCATCGCAGTCCTGGATACTGGAATCAAGACCATAGAGTCCCTTTGTCGTAAAGAATAGTTGGAGGGAGTTTTGACCTGGGGGGCTGAATTGCAAGATGTACGTTTTACAATATTGCAAAAGAAAGACAGGTTCATTCGTAGACGGCGCAGCCATAGGGGCTCTAGGTGCAATATTTCACACCTTTCCATATAATTTAAAGGCGAGGAATATCCTAGTAGTTGTTTGGTAAATCTACGTTGTACATTCTCAATTGCAAATCTGTCAATCTGCCGCATGTTAGAAAAGACGACAGTGCAATATTCCAGAAGTGGTCTTACATGAGTTTTAAAAATGCTTAGCTTGCTCTCTGTAAGACTGAAGGTTCTATTAATCAGACCAATTAGCCGTCTAGCTTTAGCAACCTGCACGGCCGAATGTTCGGAGAAATTAAATGTACACGAATATTGTAATCCCAAGTCCCTTACTTCCGGACTGTTGGGGATGAACTGATCATTAATTTTAAACATTCCCGCGGGAACCTGACATTTATACATAAG
This sequence comes from Fasciola hepatica, assembly GCA_948099385.1. NCBI lineage: Eukaryota > Metazoa > Platyhelminthes > Trematoda > Plagiorchiida > Fasciolidae > Fasciola > Fasciola hepatica. The sequence continues at coordinate 11,261,926 of CANUEZ040000120.1, read as the reverse complement.
GATACAACTTTTGACAGCGGAGAATTTCATCAACCATTGGTTGCTCCATGAGTCTAGCGATAGTAAATCGCTCGTTATGCTAGCAATGGTAGAAGCTAAGGCGTCAGGTTCAAAGGAGTACATAATTTTTATGTCATCTGCAAAAAGGAACGCAGCCCCGTGTGTGATGACGTTGAAAATGTCATTAACATATATAAGAAAAAGTAAGGGACCTAGTACACTACCCTGAATAACTCCACTAGTAACTGGTCGAGGTGATGATAAACTGCCATCAACGTCCACCACCTGCTTTCGGGATGTTAGATATGATGAAAACCAACTCAGGATCGGGTCAACAATTCCGTAGGTTTTCATCTTCGCCATGAGCCTATTGTGGGATACTCGATCGAAAGCTTTAGTCATGTCAAGGAGGATTACAATCACTGATTTACCACTGTTAGTGGCCGTAGTTATTAGGTTAAGGAAGTCACACATACAGGTGGCACAGGATCTTTTTTGAAGAAAACCGTGCTGTCCAGTGTTAATGAGGTTATTGTTTAGTAAATGAGTTGTAAGCTTATTTTTTATCAGTCTTTCCATAATTCGGGAAACTATAGGGGTGTGGTTCACTGGTCGATAGTTGGTTAGGTCCTGGCGTGAACCTTTCTTAAGAATTGGGATAATAACTGATGTTTTCCAATGGGAGGGGAAAACGCTACTGCTCATAGATAAATTAAAAACCTTTGATAGCAAGAATGGGATATCAGTGCCACCTAGACTAAAAGTAGCCGGTGGTACGGCATCTGGCCCGGGGTGGTATGACCTCCTAATTTTAGTTAGCTGTACTGTTAAGTCGTTCGGGTGAAATGTAACCGCTGAGAACTGTGCAGATGTCAGCGGCTCAACGTGATATAGGCATAGGGAGTCATCGGTCGTTAGAGACGAAGCAAAATAGGCACTGAATGCCTCGGAGATCTCTTGGGAGTTCGTTATATAATTGTTGTTAGATATAACGGATGAGATAGGAGAACTGCACTGGCTGTTTCTCAGCGTCATCAGCTTAGATAAAGCTTCGGACCTCTTGGGGTGACTCAGCGCCCTTAATTCCTGTTTTTTACTGCGGGACATTTCAATCAATTTCATAGAATTAGATAAACGGTTCATTTGCAAGAACAACGAAAAGTCTCTCGACCTAAGGAATTTGCGTTGTAGCATAGAAAGCTTCTGCTTTAGTCGACAAAAACTGTTTGGTTTATCTCGTCCAGGTAGACCTTGGGTTGGGGTGATTACGTCAAGACATGCATTTAGTGTGGAGTAAAGATGATCCACCACGGTATGCAAGTCATCAGATAAAAAGAAAGTATCCCAGTTCTGCGAGCGAATAAGTGAGGGTAATTGATTCCAGCTAGCTTGGTGGAACGGTCTTTTAACGGTTGGTTTGTGAACGGTTCGTGCTGGCACTGAAAACTCACATTTTACCGGCAAGTGGTCACAACCTGGGATGCTGTTCACGATAGATGTGTGCACGCGAGATAATCCTACCGTAAAAATGAGATCAAGGATGCTACTGCCTCTAGTTGGGCACATCACATGTTGAGTCCATCCTCCTAAACGAATGCTGGTCAAGAAGTGTATTAAGTGATGTGGAGCTTTCAAAGCGGACCAACGTATGCCTGGTGCGTTAAAGTCGCCGGCCACCATTTTTGGGCCGGGTATGTCCGCAACAACGTTTAACGCCTCTATGATAGGCAGAAAGTCGTTTTGACTAGTATTCGGGGGGCGGTAGATGCAACTAACAATGAAGTCAGAACATCCTGTAGTGACCTGTAGCCAAACTGAATCCGGCAAGTTATCAAGTATGGGGTGCTGAAATATTTTCGCTCGCATGTTTTGTCTTACATATATAAGACAGCCTCCCCCTCTCTGAGTGAGTCTATTTTTCCTGAAAGCTTGGTATCCGGTGATAGCGATATCCTCGTTGGGAGTGTTGTCTGTCAACCAGGTTTCGGTAATTAAAATAAGATCGTAATCAGACGTGAGCAGTAATATACGCAGCATTCGCATCTTATTCACTATTGAGCGTGCATTCAGCATAAACAATGAGAACTGTTTAGTGGAGTCAAGGTTAACGTTAAGATCTTTATAGGATTCCGAAATTGCATTTGCTGAAGGCGGATCGGATGACGCAATCATTATTTCTTGAGATGGAGTAGTCGGTAATGTGGATGGTGAAATAAGCTGAGTAGAAACACCTGGCGTGGCGGTCAGCTTGGTTGTTAAGCTAAGCCGGGTGTGGCTAGTACTGATGAGATTCGTTAGATTGGAAGGATGTCGGCGGTTGGTAAGTCTACTTAGCGTGGAACAACACCGCGAAAGATCACTATCGAGTGCTTTACTATTGGTAGATACTGGTGGCTGGGGCGTAGAAATATGAGGAGGGAGGGTTAAGTAGCTGTTAAGTGGGAAAGGCAGTCGCTGCCTAGTGAACTAGACGTTGAGGCCTTCAGTAGGGATGGAGGGTGGGTAGCTGAATTCTGGATTTGCGGTCATGGGTTTCTGTTGGTGCCGACACTATGCAATGGAGGCTGAGTACAAATCATGACCAACTTTCGGCCTTTGGCTGATAAGTCAGATCGCAACGACGAGATTGTTTCCTTAGGTACGCTACTTCTTGGCAGTTTGTTTGCGGGAGTATGCCCTGAGGGCTGATGGGCTTGATTAGTACGAGAATGACTTGGCAGTTATATTGTGCTGTCCGGAGGATGGGTTTTAGTCGCTGCTAGATGGTGTTCTGTTCGGGGTTACGATGAGAGAATAAACGGAGGAAAATTCGGAGGTTAAAGAGGAAAGTGCAAAACAAGAGGGACTGTGTGCCAGATAGTGGCGGTCGTGACTTCCAGGATAGTGGGGGATAAGAAAATGCCGAAGAGATCTGCGAAGGCCTACGACATCGGGGGTTGGTGGCAGGGTGTGGAGCAGGTTTGTTACCAGTTTACTGCATTTAGATTCCCCGATATTGTAAGTCAGTTGTGGTAGAGACCAATGGCATTTGCACCGTTAGGCCCAGCTAATTATTGGCCGTTCATCAGAATTTGGGCTAGTCTTATCGCCCGGTGATTGTAGTGCAGGAGGGAGTAAGCCGAAGATAGCAGGGCCTAAAACTTAGACTAAGAGACACTGGAATGTACTCACAGCACGAGTTACAAATTCATCTAGCTATGCTAAGGGGTATATCCCGCACTCAGATTTGGGGTACTTACAGGTCTATTGCTGCCGGTTGGTGTCGGGTTTTAGCCCGCAGAATGTTGTTCCTACTTTTAGTTGTAAACTAGAGAGTGGTCTGGAAGGAGACAAAGATAAAACGTCCCAATATTGAAGATCAAATAGGAACAAGTATAAATGAGGACTGATGCTGGTTTTCTATATATGAGGCGAATCATGCGCGCAGCAGGCCGGAGAACTAATGTTCGTAGAGTTTAGAAGGCAAGCGTGCATGAGGAACCAGATCAGAGGCATATGTCACAAAAAGGATAGTAAAATCTGGCGAATAATCTCCGTCTGTGCATCGGTAACCAGACTGAGTTAGTCGAATCGGCAGGCCGTGTAGAAGGCCTCTTAGGAGAAGCCATGCTAGCCCGTACGAACAAGGTTCTGGCTAAACAGATAATTTTCCAACTGCTCATTTACCGGTGTAACATGCTTTTTAGCATTGCGCAGCCGATTCGCGCGAATCTCGAAACCAAAACAAGACCGATTCGCAGCTTTTATGATACCCCAACTATCAAATGAGCAACATCGTGGAGTATATGCAAACCTCAAATATGCGGCCAAAAAGACTCAAAACGAGAGCCCGGTTCAAGGTGTGAGACAAACGGGCACGTGAGTCACACCGGTCCGAATGTGATACGACAAAGTCGCGCGATGGACGCAAATAAATGAATTTCAGTTCATGAAACACAAATAATGCATATAATCAATTATGTTCACAGAGCCAGGACATTATAATTTTCTGTGGAGTGATTTCTACAGCCAGTCGTTACATTGGTCTTGTGTTAAAGGAATGTGAATAACTGAGCGATGATCATTTGGGTCTGGAGCGGCTCCCTTTTAAAGTGGAGACTCCGTATACCGATCTTTTATTGAGGACGGAAGACACTACATTTGAGTGACAGGTGGAAACATTCAATCATTGGTTTCACCTTTTCATTTCCGCCTAGACTTCGGAGTGCGAAAGGAATGCCATCGAAACCAGGAAGCACTGAGTGACAACTCGTGAGACGGGCTCAGACGTGTCAGGCACAGAAAGTTCACTGGAGCACTGGAGTCGCTTTTTAGTGGTGTAAGGCTGGAAACAATGGCTGGTAAATCACGTGCTCCAATGTGAAGAATGAGCGGCGAAGGGTCCAGCAATTGCCCTAGGGGATATGATATGAGTCGTTTCCGTTAGCAGATATTCTTGAAGGTTGCCTTTTGATTTTGGTTCTCAACAAGTGGTATAGTTGGAAGATAGTTGGAAAATTCTTTGTGGCTCCTCACAACTTGGCTTTCTTGGGTTTGGGTGTTATTGGAGGTTCGCTGAATATTCTAAAGGAAGCGAAACATGCACATTTATGGAGCTATTACGGTATTTCTTACAAATCTCACGGGTTTCTTGCAGTTTCCTCAGAATCTCCTCAAGGGCTGTCACTCTCCTCTGGGTATGTGGCGCCGAAATTCACAGTTAGTGTGAGATTGAGATTTGCGCATGTTTGAACGGAAGCAAGCTGTGGATCACGGAGCCGGCTGTCTGGACCTGGGGATATGGGGTTGCGTTGACTGATGGAGAATTTCGCAAGGCATCATCTTTCGGCCTCTACCTGTGAAGCGACTCAAGGCCTAAGAGATCACGTTGGATAGCATCATGGTGAAGGCTACTTCCAGTAAATCGTTCTTTCTGGCTAGGAAGTTTACTTGTCGCGTTTGGAGCCCCGTTCTGATACAACAAGGAACACCTTAGGCTGTTCGGGGTTAACCGTTTCTGCCAGCAGGCTTTGGGGAAGCTGCGTCCACCGCCGATCAGCTTGTGGCAAAATAGGAATTGCTCACATTAGCTGAAAGCATCGACAAGCCGACGAAGGCCGGAAACGGAGGAATTTGGAGGCTGGTAGATGCAACCTGTGTATAGAGACGAGTTATGTGGTGGGATCTTCAACAGAGTGGACTCTGATATAAAATCACGAATCCGGTGAGGGTAGATGAACGAGTGGAACTGAGGCCTACTTGCGTGAAGCGATCTCCACCGCGAACAATTCCGCTTTTTCTAAAAACCCGTTAGCTAGGGAGGAGAGTTTAGTCAGTTGATGTGGAAGCATTTTTCAGAATTCAGCAATGAACAAGATGCCAGAACTAATGGGCCGGCTGATCCCAAGGAGGAAACTTTATTTGCTCGCGATGGAGCTCGTTGTAAAGATGGGGAGAGGTATATGGGCAGTGTTACTTATCGGTGAAAAACCGCTCTTCTGATGTTAAGAAGTCAGATCTTGACCCAAGTTCCTGGGCTCCGCTAGCTCGGAGGAGACTTGAGGTGCAGCTTCACGAGTTGTCCGGGGAAGACCTCGCTGAACTGCATTGTTTAGGCCACCGTAAGAGGCAGAAGGAGTGCAGAGGGAGCCGTGAGGACGGACAATTAAAAAATCGAAGGTGGATATAGCCAAAGGAGAAAACTGTGAGCCTCGGAGTAGCAGCTGAACCGAGCTGTGGGTTGCTGCCCTGGGGAGAAGCTAATAGAAGCAGTACTGTGGGTGATTATGAGGGGCAATTAGTCAGAGTTCCTGGTGGACTCGAACGTGCGGGCCGTAAGTTAGGATTAGAGACGGCGGTACGCGAACGGGTAACATTTAACTTCAGTTTGATGCACAACAATCAAAGGGAGAATAGTGGCTGTTACGACCGTTTGAGCAATGCGTAGCCAAATTCGCAACGGATCCCGAAATCAGAAGGCGATTATCCGTGATAATTCTACGATACTAGATTATTAAAATAAACAATGACGTAAACAATATACAAACCTCAATAATACGATCACAAAGTCTCAACAACGAGAAACCGAATAGCAGCGTGTGAGCAGACAGCACGTGCGTCACGCAGGTCCTGAACAAGGATGTGCCAAAATAGCGCTCTGGGCGCGAACAAACAACAATTGGTCCAGAAAAACAACCAGTTCGTAAAGACAAGTCAATAGTGTATGGAAATGAGTGATGTTGGGAAAAAAACACTGAATCGCGAGGGAAAAAGGGGGATTTTCCACGACCGGCTGTTACACCGCCCACCAAAATCCTCCTGGATCCTTAGCAGAGTCAAAGGTTCGGTATAAAGGTACTGATTCTTCCTACCTGCCTAGGCCCTGCTGTCAGTGCGCGCGTCTAATGCTCGTCGTCGACGTTCTACTACTGGTCGCACCTAACCCATTGGCTACATAGACGTGAGGCTAGTCTACATCTTCCACAAGACCAAATGACCGATGGCGGGCGTGAATGGTCACATAGACGTTGTCCTCGTACGGGGCCGTCCGGTCCTGGATGTACGCGCTTGAGTGTGTGTGTGTGTGCGTGCGTGTGTGTGTGTGTGCCGGGGTTACAATGAAATCACAGTTATGACTACACATCAAAGGAGGACTTTCTGCAATGTCAACAAAAGACCGCGTGGCAAGAAAACGAGTAAATGTAGCATGCATGTGTGACCTGAGCTCCACTACTTCCACATGTGCAAGGGGCATTCGGTAGCGTCAACAAAAGGCGAAAAAGGAACACTGTCACATGTATGATGGGTTTACGGGATGTAGAGTGCGTCGTGCATGTGTGTATGTATCGGGATGTATAATGGAATCGCACTCATCACCACATATCGGAAAGAACCTTCTCTAATGTCAACGAAGGGACCGCGAGCACCTTAACGTGTTTGACGGAGATTGTGTGGTATATATGGTGTTTCTTTATCCACCTCGATTACTGGTGTGAAAAAGGTTTACTAGGCCACAGGGTTATCAGCTCCTCCGTCTTCGCTCTCGAGTAGGTTAATACTGCGTATGTCACGAATGAGCACTCCGTTAGCTGTCTTCACCTTCACCGTTCTTATCATTTCGTCAGTGCTTTTGATGGTTTCCGTAACTACTCCCAAAGACCAAGCGCTGAAATGTGCGCGTTCGTCGGCGATCATAACCACGTCCCCAACTTTGAATGGTCTTGTTTTGGCCAGCCACTTCTGTCGAGTCTGCAAAGCCGGTAGGTACTCCCGTAGCCATCGCCTCCAGAAGACCTTGGCCAGATAATTCGCTTGCTTCCACCCGTGGAGGTAGCTCCCACGAAGGTTTACCGGCCCTTGGAAACCCTCGTTCGACCTTAGCGTCAATAAGTCGTTTGGGGTGAGCGCCAGGTGGGTGGGGTCGCCGTTCAATACTGGAACCAGGGGGCGGTTGTTCAGGATTCGCTCCACCTCAGTCATGACGGTGTTCAGGGTCTCGTCGTCGGGCGGCTGCTGCTCCATGATTGACAGCAATATCCGTCTGGCGGACCGGATCATGCGTTCCCATATGCCGCCTCGGTGACTGGCCTGTGGGGGGTTGAAATGCCAGCGTATGCCGTAGGCCACGGTTCGGTTCTGCAGTTCGTCCCTGTTTATGTTCTTGTGCCAACGCTGCAATTCCCGTTGAGCGCCCACAAAGTTCGATCCATTATCTGAGTATATATCGGCCGGTACGCCTCTTCGGTTGATAAATCTTTGCAAGGCCCGTAGAAACGAATCGGTCGTCATCGAATGTGCGACTTCTAGGTGTACCGCACGTGATTTCATGCACGTCATGATACATCCGTATCGCTTTTATAATCTTTTCCCGCACTTGATCCACAAGGGCCTGAAATAGTCCAACCCGGTGTCACTGAACGGCCACCAGCCCGTAGTTACCCTGCATTCTGGTAGCGGGGCCATGAGTTGTTTGCCTGCTATGGCATTGCGTCTCCTGCATTGCACACACCGTCGGATCACGCGTTTTACAGTCTCTCGTCCTCTCAACAACCAAAGACGCTTTCGGATGACGCTCGTCACGTGACTTTCCCCGGCATGTCCCTCAATGGCGTGGACGTGTTGAATCATTAGCTCTACTACGGGTTGTCTCGCTGGCAGCAGTATAGGATACTTTGTGTCGAAGTTCAGGTGGGCGTTGGTCAGCCTACCATCCACCCGCAGCAGTCCGTTGATGATTTTGGGGTTTAAACGCTTCAGCTCGCCTCTTGGAGATGGCATGTCTTCATTGGTCAGCCCCACTTCTTCCGCCCTCTTGAGTTCTTGGGCGAAAGCCTCGCGTTGTATCATTCTGAAAATATCGTATTCTGCCGCTTGTAGCTCATAGGGACCCATCGGGCCGACCCGTATTCGACCTGAGGGCCGTAGCCCTTTCATGACTAGTAAACTTATCTTGAACCTGGTTAACCAAACTAGCGAACGAAGCGTCTTCATCCAGGAAGAAAACCTGACCAGTCGCGATAAAATGGACGACGCTTCGACGACGTTGGTTGCTATCACTACGCCTTTGATCTCCAGTTCCAATTCCGTAGGGGGTTTTAATTCGAACACGGGCCAGTCCTGTTTGGGCAATTGCAGGAAGTTCGGCCCTCTCGTCCACGTGTCCAGTTGCCTGAAGTTGTTCGCACCTCGGGAGCACAGGTCGGCCGGATTATCGCCAGACCTGACATGACTCCACTGGTGCGTGGCCGATTCATCGTGGATAATCGTGAGCCGGTTAGCAACGAAAGTACTAAACCGGCTCCGTACGTTGTTAATGTAGTAAAGTACTATCGTTGAATCCGTCCAGAAGCTCACCGACCAAATGTAGAGATCGAAACATCTCTTCACAGCTTGCACCACCCTGACTGCCAACACGGCTGCGCTGAGTTCAAGGCGTGGGATTGAGACCGACTTCAGTGGAGCAACGCGGGCTTTGGCGAACAGGATCCTCGTGGTATATTGTCCATCTCCTGCGCACCATCGTCCGTAAACCACAGCTCCATAACCGACTTCGGATGCATCGGAAAAGGCATGTAGTTCTCCAGTCCGTGTCGTATGGCCAGGGGTCAAACATCGTGGTATTCTTATGTCCCCTAATTTCTTCAAGGTGTTCAAAAATTCCTCCCAGTCCAGCCGGTCCCCTCGGTCCAGTGACTGGTCCCAATCAACTTTCTTACGGCACAGCCGCTGCAGCAAGATCTTTCCGGGTAGCAGCCATGGTGAGACGAAACCGAGCGGGTCGAACAAACTTGAGACGGCAGATAGTATGCCACGACGGGTTATTGGCAGCTCGGGAACGTTCAGTTCGAAAACAAAATCGTCCGTTTCCGCGTCCCATTGTATTCCTAAAGTGCGCTCGATAGGAAGTGGAGAGCCGTCCAAATCTCTTACCCTTTCGGCCTTTCCGTGATACGGGATGACCTTCAGCACTTCCGAAGCGTTCGACATCCATTTAGTTAGATGGAAGCCACCCTCTTCCAGCAATCTCGTCAGACCTCTGAACTGTTCTAGAGCTGATTCCACATCATCGAATGACCCAAGGTAGTCGTCGACGTAGAAGTTCCTGCTGACGCTTTCTACCACCGTCCGATGTACCAGATCGCCATGTTTGTTCGCTGATTCTCGGAGGGCGTAGTTGGCACAAAATGGTGACGATATGGCTCCGAAGGGGTGGACGGTCATTCTATAATTCACCACTGCATTGTCCCGGTCGCTCCCTTCCCACCACAGGAAACGCAAAGCATCTCGTTCTCCTACCGGAATCTTCACCTGATGGAACATTTCCCTAATGTCAGCAGACAAAGCCACTTTACCCACTCTGAAACGGCACAGAACATCGATCAGTGGTGTGGTCCAGTCAGGCCCCTGTAGTAGGCGATCGTTTAACGACTTGCCCTGGAACTTGGCCGCACAGTCGAAAACCACGCGCAGTTTATTGGGTTTCTTGGGGTTGATAACCGGATGGTGAGGCAGATACCAGATACCCCTTTTGCTGTCGGTGTTAACAGGCACCCTTTCAACGTAACCGAGGTCCTCGTTTCGCTTCATCAAATCCGCGTATCGTTCCCACAGATTCTGGTCTCGAATGAAGCGTTCTTTTAGTCGTAGTAATCGTTGGAGAACATAATTTCTGTTGTCAGTCCACGGGTCGACCGGTGTGCGCCATGGGAGGGGAACCTCTAACTGTTTTTTGAGGCCTCTAGAGCCTTGCCGCACCGTTTGTAGAGCGAAGTGATCCTCTTGAGACAACGTCGGTCTTTCGTCCCCAATGTCATGAAACTCCTTTTCATAAAGCCGTTGCAGATGATACTCTATGCGGTCCGTTTCGGCGGATAAGTAATTCACGGAACCGCGTACCCCTACTGGACCGTATAACATCCATCCCAGAGCCGTGCGTACGGCATAAGGTGCCTGGCGGTCGCCCACTCTTTGGTCAAGCACCCAATGCGCCTCTGGCACGTCGCATCCGATGAGGAGATCCACCTCATCATCTTCCCAGTCTACAACGGTTAGATCCTGCAGGTGGGGCCACCGAGTCAAGATTGCGTTCATCGACCTTGGTGCTCGCATGGGGAGATCCGCTAACGTGAATGCCTCCGTTGGTTCAATTTCCTCGTTAGTGTCTAGAGAGATGAGTTGCAGCCTTAATCTACCGGCAGTCATTACCTGTGTTCCGCCCACCGTGCTCACTGCTAACGACGTCGCACCTTTAGCCAGTTGGTGTTTGTCGGCAAACCGCTCTTTCACTAAAGTGGTGTCGGATCCACTATCAACGAAAGCCAACGCCTTGGCTATCCCAGTCGGAGTCACTACTCCCACGGCCACTACGCCTAAACGTACCGGTTTACTGGCAGATTGTGAAGTTGAGCAAATCACGCTGGGCTTGGCACTCGCCTCGGATATGGTTATTCTCGCCTGATGCAGCAGCCGATGGTGTCTGCCCGTGCAGCCCTCGTAACCACATCGATTCCTTGTTCTACAGGCTGCTGCCCGGTGCGTGGTGTTGAGACAGATGAAACATGCTCCTGCCATCCTCGCCATTCCCCACCGTTCGTCTATTGTGGCATTGCCGAACTTGGGGCATTCTGGTAGGCCATGGCTAGTACCACAGGATCTGCAATTTGGTTTCGCCGTAGCATCTCGTGAAATGACGTGTGTGTTGGTCCAAGGCTGGTACTTTGGATGTTCCCGTACAGGGGTTTGGACTTGGCTAGTACCGGGCTTGTTTGCTCGGTTGCTGTCCCGGATAAGTCGGCCGAATCTGCTGTCAGCTATCTTCGTTTGCCTGTCTAAGTATTCAGTCAGGTCTTCGAAGTTGGCTTCTCTGTCGCCTCGGCTTATCCGTTCAGCTTCTTCCGCCCACCGACCCTGTAGTTCGGGAGAGAGGTGACGGACTATGCCTTCCAAAGTGTGCATGGCGTCTAGGTCAGCTCTGTAACCTAAATGGTCGAGGGCTATTGAGCAGTTCTGCATCTTGATCACCAGGTCGGCCATGGTGTAGACGTCTCCCTTGGTTTTCTTTGCCTCTGCCATCACGCCCTCTATTAGGTTACGGGCTACTTTGAAAGGTTGGCCAAACAAGTCCCTCAGAATCTTTCTTGCCCTTGTGTAGCCTTGTTCTGGATCGAGCATGGTGCATCCGTCGATAGCTTCTCGCGCTCGGCCTCGGCAGTAGTGAGTAAGGTAAAGAAGCCTTTGCCCAGGGTCGTTTACCTTGTTTTCAACGAACGTCTCGAACTGTTTGACAAACTTGCAATATTGCTCAGCTCGCCCGTCGAAAACCGTTAACTCCACTCTAGGCAGATCGATCGATGGTGGTTTATAGTCGGCGACCTGCGTGGGGTTCCCTACCTTATTGCACTCTAACCTATCGGAAGTGTCGAAGTCACTGGTCCTATACTCTCGCTGTTTCTGTGTACACTTCTCTGCTTCATGCGCCTGTAGTCTAGCCGAAAGTAACTGTTGCTCTAGTTCTATTATTCTCAGCTTATATAAATCAACGTCCTTACGATCACTATTGCTTTCAATAACACATGAGCTAGCACTGACAGGACTAGGCGATCTAGCATTAGCTAAAGAATCATAAGTACCCAAAACCTCCCCAGAGACTTGCCGTATTACTTCCTGTCCGGGTTCGACTGCCTTTGATCCTTTCCTTGGCATTTTGCGTGAATTTTCCTCGTTCCAAATAGATCTATTGAGTATTGTTACGACCGTTTGAGCAATGCGTAGCCAAATTCGCAACGGATCCCGAAATCAGAAGGCGATTATCCGTGATAATTCTACGATACTAGATTATTAAAATAAACAATGACGTAAACAATATACAAACCTCAATAATACGATCACAAAGTCTCAACAACGAGAAACCGAATAGCAGCGTGTGAGCAGACAGCACGTGCGTCACGCAGGTCCTGAACAAGGATGTGCCAAAATAGCGCTCTGGGCGCGAACAAACAACAATTGGTCCAGAAAAACAACCAGTTCGTAAAGACAAGTCAATAGTGTATGGAAATGAGTGATGTTGGGAAAAAAACACTGAATCGCGAGGGAAAAAGGGGGATTTTCCACGACCGGCTGTTACAGTGGCCACTCTTAGTTTGGAAGGTCAAAATAATAGGTGGAGTTAGAGGGAGCAGAGAAGGACGACTGCTTACAGTAAACGAATCGAATACTGGCAGGTCTAAAGGAACGGGTTAGAGAGGCTTAACGAACCGTATAACAGATGCGGGTTTTGAACCGAGGGCGGTGGACTCACCGGTATACATTTGCTGTACTGTACAAGAGGGGAGATTTTTGATGCATGGGCTATGTACCTTGATAAGATTCCCGTCCGAGGATTGGAACGGCAAAAGATGGGCTTTGGTGGACTCTGTGACTGGCCCAACATGGCCCGCCACGGTCGTTGGTTGGTCGCTTGTCAGCGAGCCAAAATTCATTTACGCTAGACGCTATTTGAGCTCACATGTGCGTCGACAACTGGGGCCTCTAACCAACATCACGCAGTGTAGAGAACAAATACTGAAAATCCTTTCAAATGTTCCGCGTGCTTTGTACATTTGACTACATTTAACATTACCTTGAAAAGCTCACTCATATACCACAATTTTCACGTTTGTTTATCCACGTGAGACATTTGAATTTGGCCCTGAACCGTTTCAAACCTTCGAGCTTGATCCACTGAGCTTTGAACCTTTGGGTTTTACTGTGAAGTCTATTTGGCCGCATACTTGAGGCTTGTATGTGTTTGTACCCTTTGTGAATGTCAATTTGTTACCGTAGAAACTACGACTCAATCTTGTTCTGGTTTTGGGATTCGTTTGAATTGGCTACGCGTTGCTCGATTTGCAAGAAATGGCTTACATGTCGTATGCCCCTTCTCCTCACCTGTATTGACTGTTTGCCGTATCGCCGTGAGGTCGCACTCCTTCTAGATGTGAGCAGTGAAACTTCCATCCATGCATTCGCGGAACATAGCATTTCCCGCTTTGGTTGTCAAACCGCAGTCACCACCAACCGAACGGCTCTTTTCGAATATGCCAATCACAACAACCTCCTCCAACTGGCCGGACCAAAGGCATTTGCACCACTGCTTATGACCCACAAGCCATTGGTCTAAACGGAAGACTTCAGCTGCTTCTCAAATCTTCGCTCAATGCTCACAGCATTCCTCAGTGGACGTGAATCTTGCCACTGGTGTTATTGGTTATTCCCAACGCAGCGAGCAGCAGCGCACCACATCCCCGCGCGTCAGTGACATTCGGTAATACTGCTCTTCTTCCCGGAGAATTGGTCTCACCTGATTTGAGCGAAACAGCTTCGAGCTTTGTTGATTCAGCCGAACGTTTCACGATCTGCACCACACCGGAAGCTATTAGATATGCACCTCAAAATACCTGCATTTCAATAATTCAGTGAGACGGTAGGTCTGATAGCAGACGACGACTCGCAAGTGAAGTTGTCACAGAGCGGATACTGTCTACCCCACTAGACAATTTGTTTTGCTTCGTCTTATTTACTTCAGCATTCCGTCCCAGGCTGCGAAGAAAGGTATGGTAGTGATGATAGAGTTGGTATGCTTCGGATGAGCGTGAGGCACGCTGCAACGCACATTCAAGTGATAGAATTGGTGACAGCTTCACAGTTCACAGGAGGGTAAAATAGATGCACACCGAGGGTTAAATGAGAAAGTCGAAGTGGACAAAAAATAAGGTTCGTATAGTCAATTCGACCATTGCCGAAAGAAGTCAATTAAAACTGAGTTCATACTGTATTAGATATGTATTGTTTCACCATGTCAATGACATCTTCTGATTGGCCAGAAAGTGACTCTCGTTAGCATATTTTGGATCGGGCAATCCTATTGGCGCAGGAGGCCTCATAAACCAACAACTAATCAGCGATTACCTAGATTTCCTTATTCAAGCTGCTGCAATACAACGATTGCTTTTGCCGAAGAACTGACCTTTGACACACATAAAAGGTATCAAATATATTGGCAATGGCTGGAAGTTTGAACCTATTCAAAGGATCATTTTTTTATCTGTATAAGGCGAAAAAAGTTACCGACAGGATTATGGAGAATCGTTTGCATGCTGCAGAAGGTTAAAGACAAATGGATTGAAGACTCGGTGATGTGCTAGGATGGAAAGTCAAAGACAAGCTTTCTCCGAATAGCTCACTTTATAATAGGCATGTCAGGAGGTATCAGTATGGAAATGGAGATATGATGATAGTTTTATCTAGAGCGCATTACTGAGTGATTGCAGGGGAGAGCAGCCTGCAAAAGGGGCAAAATAGTAAAAGATAAATAAGTTAACTGATGTCCATTTTCATAAGTGGATCACTAGATGACGTTAGGAAGACAGCCACAGAGCCATTGAGTCAGAGACAACGAACAACAATGAGATTTCGGATGTGGAATAAAATATTCCAGTCAGCTGAGATGGAGATGGAGCTGACCTGAGTGATAACAACGCCCTGCAAATATGAAACCCAGGGCCGAATGTTTAGTTTCGCAATTTCTGAGTAAAGTGTGTCGAAAATTTGGGGTACATGCATAAATGGTATCTGAAATAATGGCAACGGTTGGAAATTTGCAAATATTCAAAGAATATTTTGTTTTCCGTTATAAAAAGAAATTTATTTGGTGAAATAATAAGATTTACCTGCGCGCTGCAGAGTGTGAAAGGCATATGGATAGAAAGCCCGGCGAATTAGTAGAACGGAAAGTCGGAGCCGGGCGTTCGGCGGATTTTTCACCTTATAATAGGTATGTCTATGGGTATCACCATGAAAATGGAACAACTCTGGCAAATCCACCTGCGGTGGCTTATGAGGTGATTGCGGAGGCGAGCAGCTTGCAAGAGTTATAGTGCGATAGAGGGTTGGCTGATGCACTGGTGGCTATTATGATTACCGGATCACGCGATAACTGTAGGAAGACTACCACAGGGCCAGTGAGTCTGCGCGGGCAAACAAGAATGGGCAACCAATTGTAGATAAAACTTATAAGTCAGCCGGGACTGCTTTTTAAACTGGTGGCTGGATACCAACGGAATAAGATTTAAAGCGGGCAAATGAGTCATTGCTGGATGGAGAGACTACCAGAATGGTAAAGCAATGAAAAGGCCGGAAGAAAAACGGATAAGCATACGTCAAACGGTTAACTTTGTGTGGGACTAGTCAAGAAATTTCACAGCTGAAAAGGAGGATAAGTCATCACGTGGAGCGCGTCTTCGGCAATTACAAGGGTGATTATTGTTATGGAGGAGAGATGGTGGAGTAGATGACAGGATTGTACATGTCCATAGATGAAACATGATTAATGTACGCCATGCCAAAAGGATGGATGAATAAGGCTGCATAACGTGCATCGCGTAGGTCGACGGATGCAGAATGGAACGCACCAGCCGGCGTAAAAGGTGGTGAAAGTGAGAGGATGGAAGCAGAACTGGTTTCAATAACGTCTTATACGGAAGGCACATCTGGAGGGAGTGACAACCAGGGTGGAGTTGAAAGAACCTTGATGGCACTTAAGGTCGACGAAAGGTGTGCAACTTCCAGAAACCGTTTAGATAGTCGTGAGATATGACGATGACGGCGTAGCGAAGCTGCGCGAGAAATATATCTGGGAGGTCCAAGAACGGAGAAAGCACGGAGATCTGCCAAATGAGGACAAAGGAATGCAATAGCGCCTTAGAGTCGATCAGATGAACTGACGAAGAGTGCTGATTATCGCTGATCACCTCAATGACCACCGGAGCAGTAAGAAAGGATGTTTCAGTGCTGGAATTCGTCTGGTGATTCTAGTAAAAGAACGATTGGCAACAATAAATGGGCCAATGGTCGAATAGTACCAATGATTTCCAGCTTCAGGAACGGGCAAGATTAGGAGTGGACAGAAGAGTAGACAGATGCGCAACTCATGGAAGGTAGGCAAAGAATCAACTGTCAAGATCGACGAGTATTTACACATGCAACCACTGTAAACAGAGAAAAAGATGGACAGTGGATGGAGATGAAAGCTGTTAATCTTTGGTTCTAAGATTAGAAGGAAAATTTGCCCGGCTTGAAAGTGGTGATTTAGAAACTGCGATATTGATAGCGGGCTCAAAAGGAATCGGTTAATATAGGGGGGACCAGAGTAAATGACTTTTTCGGAGGCAGTGAGGCCTTAGAAAAGGTTTATTTTTTGTCCCAACGCGGTGCTAGTGGACCAACCTTAAGCTAGGCATAAAACAAAAACCATTTATGGATGCGGGGGGTTAGATCCGCCAAACTGGCTGTACCTGCACCTCGTGGCAGAGGTCCGGCAAGCCCGACTTGCCCCGGCCAAGGTAATGGATCTGACCTCGTCCGGCATCGTTGGGACTAGGATGAAATGTATTGGTGCAGTGAGATCAAGTATTTCCGTTTTCGGTGACCAAGTTATGGGCATCCTGGGCATCAGAACCAGCGAGGATTCAGCCGTGTGGCGAGCAAATGTCAAATAGCCCGGAAAATCCAGTTTTCTATTTAGCTCGAAATAGTCCCAACTTATTATTCAAGAGATAAGGCGAGAGATAATCTTCCCCGGGGATAGGTTCGGGAGGAAAATTGGAAAAGGCTAATGTCTGGCAGTTCCATCAGCGGTGGGTTTAGGGAGGGACATAACACGAAAACATCATACAGCAACCTAGGTAAATCAGGGAGTTAGCAATACCGGAAGTGGGCCATCGTAACGGCAAGGGTCGTATTTTAAGGTTAAACAACAAAAGGAAATGTAAGTAGAGCGGTTCTAGTGACAGACTGTCGTGGGACTTAGTGTAAGCAGCAACGAGACAAGGAGGCAAAAATGAACGATATCGAGTGCAAATAATTATGCGCTAGTCGGTTAGGGATACCACGGGGCAGAGGTCCGAAGAGAGAGTCAGTTATGAGCCCTTTATAGGATCAGTGACTAGGCTATGGTGCTTACACAGGTGAAGTCCTAACAAGACCCGACGTAAATTCCAGCCATCGGAACGTTCGAGCAACGCGTAGCAACCAATTTCGACACAATTCAAAACAAATTCGATTCCAAGTAGCCACGGTACTATATAAAACAAATTAATTAATTTTTACAATAATCAAACCTCAATAGTGTTCGTTCTGGGCTCTTTCGCTCCAAATTGGACAACGAATCAGCAACTGCAGCTGAGTTACAGCAAAAGGTTACATACAGAAGATGAGATTACCGAATACAGTCACAACGAAGTTCAAGCTGAGCGACTCTCGCCTGAGGCAACGGTAGGGGTCCGGTTTGTGACAAAGATTTAGAGAAATAGAACAAACAGTCGGAATTCCGGCAAAGATAGCTCATACGAATGATAAATGTCGTTTGTAACATGGATGCTAATGCATGGAACGGGGTTTCATGAATTCCTTTACACCGGCCACCAAAATCCGATCCGGATTTTTCCCGTGCACCGCTAGGTGTGGTCGGCCTCATACGTCAGCTCACCCTACGGTTCCCCAATACCCAAAACTTATCACCGTCAATAGCAGCTCCCGGTCGGACAAGTGGATCAACTCTCAGTGGTCCCTCCCGGTTCGACAGATCCGAAGACCCGCCTCCCACTTGAGGAGAGTTGGCCTCTGAACTTACACCACCAATGTCCGGTTGCCTTCAATAAGACAAATCTTTATAATGCCACGGAGCACTAATCCTTTATTAGTTCGCACTGTTGCCGTTCGCACCGAGCCATCGTCCGAAACTGAGGTGCTTTTGATGACTCCTATCGGCCACCGGCCACGCGGCAAGGCCTCCGAAATTAGTAGCACTACATCACCCGATCTAAAGTTGCGTTCTCCAGTTATCCATCTCTGCCGCTGTTGTAATAGTGGAAGATATTCCCTGGTCCATCTCTTCCAAAACACAGATGTAAGGTAGTTTGCCTGCCTCCACTGACGAACCGTTCTATCGAGCAATTAATTCTTCGGAATACCTCGTGGGTTTGCCCTCAGGATAAGTAGGTCATAGGGCGTCAGTACTGGCAGTCACGACAGTCCGAGGTCAAAGGCAATAGCAGTCGTCCGTTAACTATCCACTCACTTTCCGTGAGGAATGTGAACAATATTTCGTCAGTCATCGGCTGTTCGTCACAAACTGAAAGAAGTACTCTTCTAACCGAGCGCACCATGATCTCACATATGCCACCACGGTGACTAGTATGTGGGGGCTTGAAGTGCCACTGCACGCCCCGTTGCAACGATCTATCAGCAATCTTATCACTAAAACAGTTTCCCATAAGGTTCTTCAATTCCCTTCGAGCCCCGACAAAGTTTGTACCGTTATCATCAAAAATCTCGCACGGTGCCCCTCTCCTCGACATGAAACGCAGTAACGTCATAACAAATGAATCCGTGCCTACAGAATAAGAAACCTCAATATGTACCGCACGCGTCTGGAGTCAGGTGAAGATGCATCCATATCGTTTCTCCATGCTGCGCCCATGTTTAACGGCAAATGGGCCGGAATAATCTATCCCCACGAACTTAAACGGAAACCAAACTTGTTGGACTCTAATGGCTGGTAGAGGAGCCATCATCTGTTTGCCTACGGCAGCCAAATGCGTCCGGCATTTCCAACATCCTCCAAGTACTCTCTTGACGGCAGCTCCCCCCCTGTACAATCCAAAATATTTCTCGAAGTTCTGCGAGTAACTGAGAAGGTCTTGCATGACCTTTTACCCCGTGATACCATCGGACTATCGAGTTTGTAATCGGATGAGTCTTGGGTAGTACCACCGGATGTTTCACACCCTGAAGCTGACTGGAGTAGTTCAGTCGCCTTTCAACACAAATAATTCCATTTGATAAAATTGGGTCAAGTTTTAATAGAGTCCTGTCCATTGGAGATTTGTTAGTGCATAGGTTATTGCTCCTGTCTCGTAACCATTTCAAATCTTCACCATAGACCTTAGCTTGTACAACCAGAATAACACCTTCCTCCACTTTAGCAATGTCGTGTAACTCCAACGGCCCAGTTCTCAATCCTAGATCCGTGCTCCCGCCTCTCATGACTGCGATGTACATTATAAAACGGGTTAACCACGCTACCGAATTGCGCAGGTGAAACCGACTGGAGTACCTAGCTAGAAGCGCGTCCGTCCATGTATCCTGCAACATTGTGAGAACCGTACTCAAAGGCTGCTTCAACTCAACGTTCGGTGGTGCTGCAGACACCGTAGGACTGGTCGGCCATGAAGTTTCATCGTTCATCAAGAATTTAGAACCCTCGAGCTAGCAGCTGATATCACTCGGTGATGTTGTGCCTCTTGACTCCAAGTCTGCAGCTTTAGCCTCCGATCTGACATGATGCCACTGCCAGGGTTCCGACCACTGATGGATTTCAGCCAAACGGTTCGCAACGTACGTACTAAATCTCGTTTGAGTGTATTTAATGTAGTGCAAAACTATAGCAGAGTCCGCCCAGTAGTAAGTCTTGCCAAATTTGACTCCAATTTCTTCTATAAGAATCCAAGAGACTCTAACGGCCAGCCTTGCTGCGACTAACTCCAATCGAGGGATCGTTACGGTCTTCAGAGGAGCTACGCTTGACTTAGAGAACAGTAGGGCACAGTAGGGGGCTTTGTCCCTTGAAACCATTCTGGAATACGCCACCACTGCATAGCCAACTTCAAGGGAGTCACAAAATATATGAAGCTGTACATTTTCGTTCAGTGAGTCACCTCTTATAACAGTACACTGAATTTTGAATGCGCACAGTTGTTCCATACTTCGCAACCACTCATCCCAGCATCGCGGGGGTTTTGCTCCAATTGGGTCGTCCCAACTAAGCTTCAAGCGACACAGTGATTGCAATAATACCTTGTCTGGCAGAATGAAAGGTGAAACCAACCCTAGTGGGTCGAACGCGGATGGTACTATAGACAACAAGCCACGCCTTGTTTGAGGTTTTTCGCGTATTGCGAATGAAAACTGGAACGTGTCTTCTATCGCGTTTCATTCTAACCCCAACGTCCTCTCCGGCACAGGCACGCAATCATCTATTTACAAAGTGGAATGGGCCAGCTCAGATTTCGGTAAAATATCCAGCACCTCCTTACGATTACACCCCCAATTAAGAAGCCGGGACCAGCCTCGTGATAGTAACTCATTGAACTTGATGACAAAATCTTTTGCATTCTCCGGTGTGGGCAAAGAAACAAGACAGTCGTCCACATGGAAGTTGCTATACACGGCTCTGGGGATGTAATCCTCACACTGTCCTCCCCAATCGTCTGCCGTGCGACGTAACGCGAAATTCGCACAAAATGGGGATGAAGAGGCACCAAATGGGTGGGCATTCATTTGATATTCAACAAGATTACCACCTAGTCGACCGTTTTCCCATCATAGGAACCTCAGTGCTCCTTTGTCTCTCGTCGGCACTCGAACCTGCAGAAACATTTCTTCAATATTCGCAGCCAATGCGACAGATTCCTTTCCAAAACGAAGCAACACTCCAACTAAGCTTGCTGTCGTGTCCGGTCCCTGTAGCAAGTAATCATTCAAGGAACGTCCCTGGAAAGCAACCGCACAGTCAAACACCATCCTCAACCTGCTGGGCTTTTTGGGGTTTGTAACTGCGTGATGTGCTAAGTACCGCTTTGGCTCAAAACCCATTTTTAGCTGTACATCAAACACTAACTGGGCGTGGCCCTTGCTCAAATAACCCTCTATTATAGTATAGTATTTTTCAGGGAATTCAGGGTCACGCGCAAACTCTTTCCTCAAGCCGTTCAATCTCGCTTTGGCCACAATATAATTATTTGGAATTCTTACTTCAGGATTCCTCCACGGAAGCGCAACTTCATAGTGTCCGTTCAACCAGGTTATGGCATTGGAAACCATATCAACAGCCTGTTTGTCGTCTAATGAAGAAGAGTTTTTCGATGCACACCCATCGCAGAAATCGGCGTTGTATAATAGATCGGTCTGTTCTGCTAAGGGGTCGATTCCCCTCTCAACGTGGTTTACTGTCCTCACAAAGCGTGGTTCCTGGTTTATCGGACCGAGAACAATCCATCCTAAAATCGTCCGCACAGCTTAGGGTTGTTTTCTTTTGCCGCATCTTTGCTCCAATGGCCAATATGCTTCTGGGACGTCGGCGCCTATCGGGATTTGCACCGTCGAATCTTCCAGATTCTGTCTTTGGACGCAATGTAGGTGAGGCCAGGATAAAATGTCCGCATCCGTGCAGTACTGGACTGCTTGGATTGGTAATCTATCAAAACAAAAGGCTCTCTCTGTATTCACGAAATCATTTTCCGACAATGAGTTCAGTCGCAGCTCTGTTATTCCCGAATTCCAAGTAGTAGTCCCATCTACGATCGAAATCGAAAGTAAGGTCGGGGATGCCTTCAAGCTCACCAGCTCCATAATGTATTTTTGTATTAAAGTCACATCAGACCCACTGTCCAGCAGAGCGTGGGTCTCCACAGAGCCCCCCGGTCCGTCTACTCGCACTGGTGGCACACCTAAACTGACCCGACATTCTGGCCCAAGAGTAGCCGCACAATTATTGGCCCGCTGTCCAGGCCTTTTTGCATTGTCCGTTCCCAGCCTATCCAGCTGCAGCCCTTGTGTTGTATCTTGCGTGAATCGATCGGTACATTGCTTCTGTGCACCACGCAGTAGAGGGTGGTGCAGTTCCGGACAACCTGATGTTGAACATGGTTTGGAAACAGAACAGTTGCTAGACAGATGTCCACACTTGAGACACGAAAAACAAGCCTTGATTTCTTTGATCAATTCCCAAAGCCGGGTATATCACGAGACAGGAATCGCTGACATTCCTCAAGTGCGTGTATTCCATTACATACCGAGCACCTTTTAGCTGCGACTAACAAAGTACTACCCTGATTTGGCGTGAACCGTGTCGCTTCTGGAAGCGGGTTTTGTCATAATTCCTCCAACTGGACGATCGCGACTACCCCTGAGCCTTGTTATTGGCGGCCAGTTTGCCAAACCTACTTCGAGCAATCCGTGCCTCACGGGACACTAAGTACTGCAGATCTTGGAGCCTCGGCTCGCCTCCCCTTCCCAAAATATCAACAAAGGTCCTATCCCACAAATTCCGGAGACGCGTTGGTAGCACTCAAGTGATACATTCCATATTCTGCAGTGGGTTGAGGTCTGACATTCAATTCATCTGTGTGAAGGCGACTTCACAGTTGAGGTTTTTCAACGACAATTTGGTCAGGGCATCCGAATCCTCCACCATAGGCTTCAAACCTTGAAGTAAGCCTTCACTCAGTGAACTAACCACCACATGATCTTGTCCATACAGATCCTTTGAGATTTCCCTAGACCTATTATATGCCAGTGTTGGAGGCAACATAACACATTCGGCAATCTCATCCCTTGCTTGTCCCTTGCGGTGAAGCATCAACTAAAGTGCTGGCCATTTTCTCGAACCCTACCTTTGATGTAATATTCGAACTGTTTCCCGAACCACCAGTACGTTGATGAGCAGCTCGCAAGTGACTCCAGTTCCACTCTGGGTAAGTCCAAACCATAATCCACTGCGGGTTCCGCCACTGGAACCAAGCTTGTTGTTCGTGGTGCATCGTTCTGCAAGTGGCAATCACCTAGGTAACGAGAAAGATGTTCACTAACCATTACTCTACCATTGGCTTCGTCTCTGTTGACTAGATTTTCTTCTTCCTCAGGGAGTGCCAAAA
Source organism: Fasciola hepatica (assembly GCA_948099385.1). Lineage (NCBI taxonomy): Eukaryota > Metazoa > Platyhelminthes > Trematoda > Plagiorchiida > Fasciolidae > Fasciola > Fasciola hepatica. The sequence goes on along the minus strand of CANUEZ040000120.1, from coordinate 11,238,698 downwards.
GCAGTTTCGCCATTCCCGTCTCATTCTCCACCTGGAGCAGCTTACGTTGCTTACCTGACTCTAATTTTTCTGCTACCCGCTTCTTCCTCAACTCAGCTAACAACGGATCGGCTCTAGCTCTATGGGAAACCTAGCTTACTGTAAAACAAACTGATATACTGCAGCCTGAGCAAGAAACACGACCAACACCTACGGGCAAAAGGGTTTGGTTCACCTGCAGGGTATTGTCCTTTGATTTGGAATGGTTTGCCGGTTTGCTGCGTAATTTCATGTCACAGCAACTGCCAAGTATATTGAGTACTGTAAAGTCCAGCTACCGGAACGTTCGAGCAACGCGTAGCAACCAATTTCGACACAATTCAAAACAAATTCGATTCCAAGTAGCCACGGTACTATATAAAACAAATTAATTAATTTTTACAATAATCAAACCTCAATAGTGTTCGTTCTGGGCTCTTTCGCTCCAAATTGGACAACGAATCAGCAACTGCAGCTGAGTTACAGCAAAAGGTTACATACAGAAGATGAGATTACCGAATACAGTCACAACGAAGTTCAAGCTGAGCGACTCTCGCCTGAGGCAACGGTAGGGGTCCGGTTTGTGACAAAGATTTAGAGAAATAGAACAAACAGTCGGAATTCCGGCAAAGATAGCTCATACGAATGATAAATGTCGTTTGTAACATGGATGCTAATGCATGGAACGGGGTTTCATGAACTACTTTACTTCCGGTGGGGTAGTGGAGTAGTGGTTTGGTCATCAGGCTGGAGCCTAAAATCTCGCATGGTGAAGTGGAGCTTCAATGAAAACAGCCTCCGTGATCTGGTGAATGAGGGTGATGGTGTTTGTCTTATCCGCAGAAGGCGAGGCAGTAGGGAAGACACTCGCCGTTAGACCATGATACCGGTGGTCCAAGAGAATGCCACATCTAAGACTAATTCTAAGTGGAACTCGGAAGCAAATTTTACCATTATTCTGACTAAGAATGGCGGATATCAGGCCGTGGAGCTTGTACATGTCAAACTTTAACACATCCGGATGTTACTTGCTTCCTGGAAGGAAAACCACGTAGACCGCAACAGGTCGTTTGTCAGAACGAGGTCTGAAATCTCACGGTAAGATGGCATAACGAAAGGAAAACCTGCTGTGGGTTCAAGGTTGAGTCGGTCATGGGGCTAGTTATTTCCGCAGGAGAAGAAAAATCGGTAGAGAAAACCCGTGCGCTACCAGATAATGAAGCCGCCGATCACAAACGAATGATACATATAATAGTGTTGTTGAATGTGGCATGGAACGAGGAACCAAGCGCTGCAAAGATTCAAGTAAGGAAGCAGCAGACGTCAGGCTGTCGACCACTTACGGGTTTTATCCTAACAAGGCTGGATGTTACGTGTTTGACGGAGGGAAGTCCGCACATATAGTAATGGTTCGTTTATTACAATGAGGTGTACAATCTAGTATGGCAAAATGAGGCAGCAAAAAGAGAATAGTTTTGCGTGAATGAGGATGGTACTATGGAAAACTAAAACTATATATGGTTCTATATATTTTCTAGCATGTGTGATACTCTAATATTTGCTAGCAGCTGCTGAGAATAGATGTTGACGATCACGGTAAAAGCGGATAGCTTGAATCGATGATTCAGCAGAGCAGCAGTGACCAGCAGGGGAGCTACGGCCAGGAGCTTTGAAAATAAGGAAAGGACGATCAGAAACACGTAGCTATTGGCGATCACAGGGTAAGTGCTTGGTTGCTTCTATCTACCTACTAAGGTACCGAATTAATCCGCATGCTCCTGAGGATCCTCCAGTGGTTACTGCCTACTGGACACTAGTTGTTAAGTTACTCGTCGGTAGCCCAGAGTAAGTTCATGGGATGGCGTAACATACAGGTTCAAGCCACAAGTTAGAATGAGATTTAGACCTTCAAAAGTTTATTTCCTTCTTTTCTGAATGTTAAAGTGGTTTGAGATAGCTACCTAATTTGCCGTGAAAGCTTGTTTTGAAGGGAAGAACATTTACTGGTAAAAAAAAATAGATGGAATTGCTGCCCTGGGTACTGGGGTCGAGACCAATGAGTCCCAGCGTCGTGAACAGTAGATGGGGGGTTTTGAACTGGAGGGCTGAATTACAAGACGTATACTTCATAGTATTGCAAAAGGCCGACAGGTTTATTCGCAGGCTGCGTACCCATAGGGTATCTGAAAGAAGCAGTTCATAACGTTCCATACAACTTGCGGGTGAGGAATACTGAGGTAACTGTTTGGAAAATCTACCTTGCACATTCCCAATAGCCGGTCTATCAATCTGTTTCATGTTAGAGCAGGCCGCGGTGCAATATTCCAAAGGTAGTCTGACATAACTTCTAAAAGTGCCAAGCTTGCACTAGAGAAAACCGAAGTTTCTACTAATCAGAGTTATTACCTATCTAGCCTTATCAATCAGCGTGATTGAAAGTCCGGGGAAATGGAAAGTACATGAATAGTGTACTACCAAGTCCCTTAATTCCGGACTGCTGGGGATGATCTGAATAATTTCAAACGTTCATGAGGGAATATGACACTTGTAGACAAGAATGCACTTTCGACAGCGGATAGTTTCGTCGACTTGTGGTTACTTCAAGAACTCAGTGACGGTAAACCGCAACGTTAGCAACGGTAGAAGCTAAGGAGCTGGGTTCAAAGGAGTACGTCACCTGAGTGTCGTCTGCAAAACGGAAAGCAGCAAATTGTTTGATGACGTTAAAAATGTCGTTTACATGAGAAAACGTGTGATGCCAAGAGCTGTACTGGCGTTGAATTTGATAGTAGACTGCAATAGAATATCATAGGGCCCGACTTCCAAAATCCCAGCTGTCATTTCTCGTTTCCAGCTCATACTTGTTGACCCAGTATGGCCCGATCCCCGCCAAAATGTGGCACAAAGCCTCCTACCAGCATGAAATGTTACACTAGATGGTCTTTAGCTCCACTTTAGCACAATGCAGCCAGCGAAACAGTCTCCTAAGCTTTCCTCAAGTACTGGATAGCAGCAATTGGTTGCCCGGAGAGGGTCACCTCAGACCGCGGCTCGTATTTCGAGTTAGCCTTCAGTAGTCTTATACAATGTTCAGGCACCCGTCGCGCCCATAAAATAGCCTAACACCCGTCAGCAGACGAAGCGGTAACGTGTTTTCATCGGCAACTCAAGGCAGCCTTTGTATAGCACAAAAATCCAGTTCGGCGGGGACCACTGCCACCAGTACTTCTAGGCTGCCTCGAAGTTCCTAAGGCAGATCTACAGACTACGTCAGCAAATTTCACGTTCGGTTGCGCAACTCGACTTCTTGGTGGCATGGTCGCCCCAAAATCCCTTGTCACTTTCGACTTCACCGATTACGCCACCAAGTGAACGCTCCAGACGCGTAAATAGCACCTTTCCACGGCTCGTAAAAAGATTACGACGGTTTACTTGCACCAGCACCTCCAAGACTGTACACGAGTTTTCCTTAGAGAACAGCCACGAGCTTCTCTTCACACTGCCCACTTCAGCCTGCACATGGTCTCACCCCGTCTAGCAAAACACTTGTCATAGACCACCAAGGCAGAAAGGATATGGTTAACATAGACCGACTTAAACCGTCTTTTCCGGCAGAATCCATTCCGTCCGATTCCAATCCGTCGAAGCAGTGCACCGAAGCAGCCAATATGGCTAGGAGACAGATCTTTCGAGTTAGATCCATTAGTCGTGTAGAGAGCCGGAGATTTTCGTTCCGATATACCAAGCCATATTTAGGCCGCATATGGAGTACGGCGTTCAGGCCTGGGCACCGTACTACCAGAAAGATATAGACTGTCTGGAGGAAGCGCAGGGGCTAGCCACTAGAATGGGGACTGGGTAAGGAAGGTCTAGCTACACAACGCTTCTCCTCGCACTGCATCTGTCCTCGATGAAAAGACTGCGCTTTCGCGGCGATGCGGCAGAAACCTTCAAGGAGATGAAGGGACTGTCGGGCATCTTTCGGGGGGACCTTTCCTTTCCAATCCCAAAGAGAGGCACAAGAGGCAAAGCCGTAGATTACAAAAAAAGTACTCGAGGATCCAAATTAGGGCAAATTACTTCCCAAGTAGAGTGATACTCTATTGGAATAAGCCCCGGGGGAGGTCACAAATACCACAACGTTGAAGGCTTTTAATAAACCAGTGGACCAGTGTTGGGTGGCAGTATACCTCGAATTATGCTGGGCCGTTTTTAGGGTCCGGAGCAATGTACTCATTGATTCCAATTTCCCTGCCAGGGCTGATACTGGACAAAATTTCTACCGTCAGGAAAAGGAAACTCACGCATCATTGGGAGCTACGGAAAGGCGCCGATAAGGTAACTATCTGGACAAACGACTGGTTCTAGCCACACAAAGTGCCGTGCAAACTGAAACGAGCTAAATCTCTCGGAGGAAAGTATGCATAAGTACCTACAGGAATTAAACAGCCACAAGTCAGCTGGTCCAGGTGGCATCCACCCAGCTATCTTCAATCCGTTGGCGGACACAATAGCTCCATCGGCATGCAGGCTGTGCAGGTACAAGTTGGATCAGAGTAAATGGCCTCATGACTGGAAAGTTGCGGCAGTCGTGGCAATACATAAGGGTTGACATAAGTCGCCTACGCACAACTACAGGCCGATAAGCCTAACTAGCATCCTTTGTAAAGTCCTAGGGAAGATCATCCGTACCCATATCTGCCAGCACTTACTGGAGCACTCCATGCTAAGCCTGGCCCAGCATGGATTCCTGAAAATTAGATCTTTTCTGACCAATCGCTTGTGCTTCTTAGATGTAGTAACTCGACGACTGGATGAAGGTAAGGAGGTTGAGGTATGCTACCTGGACTTTAGCAAGGCGTTCGACTCCGTTAATCATCGTCTCTTGCTATGCAAGATGGAGACGTTAGGCATAGGTGGGCCGGTATATAGGTGGCTGGAGGACTTCCTCTCCCACAGGAAGTTTTACGTCAAAGTGGGGGACAGGTGCTCCAGTTTGGTGAATGTCGCCAGTGGTGTACCTCGAGGATCCGTCCTAGGCCCGGTCCTATTCTCGTTGTTTACTAACGACTTGGCATCCACTCTTCAATCGCCTAGCTTTATTTTTGCGAATGATGCGAAGGTGGTCGGATCTGGGGGTGGGGTGCACTTAGGCAGTGGTATAGGTACCGTCCTGGACTGGGCATACAAATGGGACGTACCCCTGAACACTGATATGAGCCGTTTGCTGTCAGGGACAATAGAAGGCCTAAATGTCGCTCACGATCAAGGGTTGTTCACCATAGAGGCAGTCAGTAGGGATGAAGACCTTGGGATCATCATGAGCAGTGACTTCAAGTGGTCGGGGTAGTGTAACGCACAAAAGGCTCGTGGTGAGCTCTTTGGACTGCAATCAGCTTTGTCTTGCAGGCAGCCGGAGGTATTCGTACCTATTTACATGGCTATAGTACCACCTCACTCAGAAGATAGCGTGCAGGCTTGGCCATCCTTCTATAAAAGGGACGCCGCCTGCCTAAAGAAAATTCACCGTCTCGCCACGCGAATGGTTGAAGGGCAGATGGGTGAGACGTACCAGCAGGGACTCTGGGATCGGAATCTTTTCTCGTTGGACGTGAGGAGACGTCGGGGGGATCCTATAGGAAAGTTCAAGCTAATGAAGGGCTTTTCTGGCCTCAGACCAGATAGTCCCTTCCAAGTGGCTTTGGACTCCGGAACAAGGGTACGTGAAAGGAAGTTGATAAAAGCCCGATCTAGGTTGATGGCTAGATCGCACTTCTTCAGCAACAGGGAAGTGAACAGTTGGAACGGTCTGCCTGGTGGAGTGATAGGTCTGCAGTTCATCCAGTCCTTCAAAGGAGTCCTAGATAGCTAGTGGTACGAGGTATTTCCCCGTAGTGAGCCTTGAGTGTGTTAACAAGATAGATGACCAGGAGCACCGTGGTCCTTCTAAAGTGTGTTTCCATCGACTCTTTTGATCATTGCATATTGTCTCAGTGAACGCTCGCGATGCATAATGTCTCTCGCAGTTGATGTGCCACGAAATTTTCCGTTTCCCTCTCACTTTTAGCGGGGATTTGACGAAATATACTCGGCAGTGGTGGGTGCATAACTGGTGTACATACCATCGAGGGAATTCTGGACGTTCGATTGGCCGTGGCCATTATCAGTCCTGTGCATACTGAACCATCCGTCGCTTCCCTACTCACACCATCTCCCGTCCCAGAGAGTACTCCCAGTAGTAGGCCTAGTGCCACTAAACGTCTGACGCCCACGAAAAGTATCCCAGGCCCTAACATATCTTATGAGACTATTTCAACGGACGAGACTCACCCGTCATTGAGCCCAGACATAAACCTGCAACCTGCTTCCGCTGAAAGCCGCAGTGAGGAGGTTAACGCACGAGGAAATACATCTGGTGCTGTCATGCAAAACAAGCTCACCAACAAGAAAACTCAGAACAGGGCATCACGCAGTGCGCAGAAGGGCAAAACACAAAAAGCAGCCCATCCTTTTCAGAAACCGAAGGATGTATACCGTCCGCCTGGTATGATACCCTCCAGGTTACTAGACATCAAAACCTACCGGTCCCCCAGCTGCCTGTTTACTCTCTATCCCCCCAATATCTTCAGCCGCTGACTCCCCCAGGACCTCCTTTCCACCCCCGAATCCCCTTCTTTCCCACTCCTCAAACCCAAAATCAGTTGTCTCTGGCGATTCTGCAACAACTCAGCATGTGATCAAGTGTTTTTACAGCGATTGCCTGAGTGTGTTGAATAAGATCCCGGAGCTTCAGCAGCTCGCAGTGGATAAGGAGCTCCAGATCATAGCCCTCACAGAAGCCTGGCTCACCCCTGACATACTTGTTGTCGAAATATTCATTCCGGGGTACTTCAACGCAAGGCAGGACTCCAGTAGAGATCGTGCCGGCGGGGTCATCACATACTACGATAATTCGATCCGTCCTCCCACTATACTGGCAACCCCTACCTTTTCATGCATTGATTGTTTGTGGGCTGTGTTTACCCTCTCTAGGACAGACACCCTATTGCTTGGCGTTGTCTATCGTCCTCCCGCATGCAATTCAACTGATAGCCTAGGTCTCATAGACTTATTAGGCTCCCTGAAAAGCCACACAGACGTCACCCATCTGTTAGTCACTGGTGACTTCAACTCACCCAGTACTAACTGGCAAATAACTGATGTCCAGGATATTACTTCTGGTAAACCCCTCCTAGATCTCGTACGGAAGTACTCATGGGTGCACAACGTAAGAGATCCGACCAGATATCGCACAGGACAAGCCCCGTCCATACTAGACCTGGTCATCACCAATGATCGGTTCCAAATAGACGTGGTGCATTACTTGCAGCCCCTCGGCAAAAGTGATCACATTCTCATTGGATTCGATTACATCGTGAAATGGCCTCCTCTTCCCTCAGAAACCAAAATTTTGAGATCCTTCAAAAGGACCAATTTTGACCAAGTCTGTGCACTTATTCGCTCCCAGCTAAATTCAACTAACCCAGGTAACTCTTCTGATGAAATGGCAGAGAATCTCAGAGAGTTAATCTCCTTAGCTGATAGGCTATTTGTCCGCAGAATTCGTCTTCCACAGGCCGCTAAGCGACCCCTCCCTCGCCCCATCGGGAGCATTCTAGACGAACGCGCACGCCTCTTTGCTAGATATAAAGCCACGGGCCTTGCCCGTGATGCAGAAGATTTCAGGATCATACGGAACATATGCAAAGACAGGATTAGGTCCTATCAGAATGCAGTCCAACGACCTGTACTTGATCGAGCACGGACCAATAAGGCATTTTTCTTTCAGTACATGCGCCATCTAAGGGGCACGGCTCCGACGCCACTAGCTATCAAAGATAGTGCCGGATCTCCAATCACTTCCCCTAGCCAAGTAGCCGAGGCATTCAGCTCCTACTTCCGTACAATTTTTAGCTCCATACCCATATCATCCCACCCTACCATGCACCCGTTTTCTCTGGCCACTACCCTCAACCGCGTCACTATTCCCATTAGTGCAGTCGCTCAAGGTTTCCGAAGGCTCAACCAATATTGCTCCATGGATCCTGACTCAATCCACCCCCGTGTTCTCAAGGAAGCCGCGGACAATTTGGCTGCTCCTTATGCCTCGCTTTTTCAGCGATGTGTTGACTATGGAGTTTTCCCCAGTAGCTGGAAAAGAGCAGTGATCGCACCCATCTATAAGAAGGGTAGTAGACGCCTTGCTTCTAGTTACAGACCCATAAGTCTCATTAGAGTCACCAGCAAAATTTTCTAGGGAATTTTTAAGATTGAGGTCCTTTCCCATCTACATAGAAATAAGATCCTCGCCCCGTCCCAACATGGGTTTCTTCCTGGCAGGTCATGCATCACCAATATGCTTACTGTCATGGATAGTCTAACGAAAGCCTATGATGATGGTCAGCTCTCACACGCTGTATTCATCGATTTTGCTAAGGCCTTCGAAAAAGGTCCCCCATGCCCCTCTTCTTTATCAGCTGCAGACATACGGGATCACAGGCTGCATGTTGGCCATCCTACGTGGCTTCCTTGCCGACCGCAACTTTGTTTTTAAAGTCGCGAATGTTTTGTCTCAACCCTCCCCAGTGATAACTGGGGTCCCCCAAGTTTCGGTCTTAGGTTCTCTTCTTTTCTTGATCTATATAAACGATCTTCCGACAGCACTTCCTGCGAACATCGCCATGTACGCAGATGATGTAACCCTATGGAGTTCAAACGTTGAGGGCCTGCTAATTGCAGTTTATGAAACGAAACGCTGGTCCGAGGATTGGAACCTCCCAGTTAATGATGACAAATGCGTGAGCATGTTTTCGGCAGAGAGACTGGTCACGCGATTTCCATTAACGGAGCAACCACACTGCCAACGGTTGACAGACACAAGGCGCTCGGTTTCTGGTTAAATTGTAACTTGTCCTTCTCTCATCATCAACAACTTGCGAGCAAGCCTGCCTTTCGAGTCCTAAATACGATTCGAAGGTCCTTCCCGCGCATATCTAAGAATGATTTCCCCGTAATTTTCGGCACGTATATCCGACCTCTGCTGGAGTATGGTAGTCAGGTAGTGCACTCTGACCTTGTCCGAGACCGTGAGATCCTAGAAGGAGTTCAGCGGGCCTCCAGCAAGGCAGTAAGGGGTCTATCCCATCTACCTTATCCAGTCCGCCTCTCACTTCTCAACCTCTATCCCATTAACGTAAGACGCGTAAGAGGTGATCTGTTTTTGATGTTCCACCTTTTTGAATCATTTCAAAGCGATTGCTTCTTCCTCATCTGTCCAGCCTCTTCTCTCCGTGGTCACAGCAGAAAAGCTTTCAAACCGAGGCCACGCACTTCACTAAGGAATAACTTTTTTGGCTATAGGGTTATTACTCTGTGGAACGCACCTCCGGAAGATATTGTCCTCTCGCAGAAGAAAACTATCTTCAAGAAAAAGCTAGACCTCAACCTGGGTCTCTACCAACAATTCCTTGTCAAAAACCAAAATAGGTGTCTTTTATTGCATATATGTTCATGAATGTCGCACCCCCACTCAGCTTAAGGCACTGTCCATAGTGAGACACTGCATGATGTTATGTGTATCTTGTTTTCGCTGCCACCCCCGCCTCACCCCCCCCCCCGCTTCTTTTTAGTCTCTTTTCAGCTGGGTGAATCCGAAGGAAGATCAAAGATTGCCTCAAGAACCGGAACAAATGGGCTCAAAGCCTCGAACCCGTTGTGATGGATTGAGAGTCGTCGAAAATTCTGGATCGTCAGCCGGCTTCATGCACCCCAGTGGGGACATCCGAAGCAAAAAACGTGTCATAATCTCAGGCGTTGCGCATGAGAAACAGACAGGAATGAATAACAAATGACACCTAGGCGACGGATCAAACGCGGTGGCTTTATAAACTAACGCGTGTAGTATTAGGAACAAATGGGCGGAACTCGCTTAAGCCGCTGACGAGTAGAAAGCGTCAATAGTTGCCGTTGCGGAAACGTGGTTTTCTGAGGAAGACCATGTGCCAGGCCTAATAAGTAAAGGTTTTGCAGTCTATAGGCAGGATCAAGAACAGGATCGCATTGGTGGTGGAGTAGCCATCCTCGTTAGGTCAGGTAAAAACCACCTTGAGTCTCAGACCAAGAGGTGCATTCGCAATATCCAGTTATGCGCCGTTACGATCATCCTTCCAAGAAGAAGGGTTAACGTTGTCTGTGTCTACAGGGCACCAAGCACAAACCATGAAGAGGACGTTTGTTTACTGCGGACTCTGACTGAACTATTTAAGGACACACGAAAGACCCTCGTAGTGGGTGACTTCAATCTCCCGCACATCAACTGGGTGGCTGAGGTCTGCGTGCCGGGATCGGAGAAGCAAACCTACCTAGAATGGCTGCACGTCAATGTGTTGCACCAACATATTAGGGAAAATACCAGATATAGGACTGTATGCGTTCCATCCTTGCTGGATCTAGCAATAGCGAACTTCCTCAACGATGTGTCAGGACTGCATTATTGTGCACCACTGGGCAAGAGTGACCACGTGCGTGTCAAAATAGTCCTATGCATGCGGCAACCCAAGGTACCTTCAAGGCTGATCAGACATTTCGGTAGTATGGACATAGATAGGCCTCGTAATAGGGCGATGGACTTGACCTGGGACACGACAGAGGAGGCTACTGCCGAGGAGGGCTGGCAGACCATAAAGGGATTTCTGACTGCCCTACAGGGGGAGTTCGCGCCTTTAAAACGAAGGAGTGGGGAGGGCAAACCCATGTGGTGGAAGGCTGCAATAGTCAAGGCCATCAGACGTAGAAACCACTGCTGGAACCAGTACAAAGCTTTCGGCAGTCAGCTAGCCTGGAACCGCTATACAAAGCTGAGAAACGAGACTGTAAGCCTTTTGAGAACTTCCAAGCGGGAATTTGAGCTGAAATTGGCCCAGTCTGTAAGACAACAGCCGAAAAAATTCTACAGCTATGTACAGTATAAAGGCTCAACAAGAAATGCCGTAGGTCTGCTATCCACTAGAGGCTATGGTATTGACACTGATGACCAGGGAAAAGCGGACGCCCTGGGGGAATACTTTGGTAGTGTACATAGAATGGATAGTGGGGTACGAGTAGATTTGACCCTGGTTCATCCTTCTCCTCAGTTAAACGAGCTAGACCTATCAGAGGAAAGCGTGCGTAAGTACCTACAGGAATTAAACAGCCACAAGTCAGCTGGTCCAGGTGGCATCCACCCAGCTATCTTCAATCCGTTGGCGGACACAATAGCTCCATCGGCATGCAGGCTGTGCAGGTACAAGTTGGATCAGAGTAAATGGCCTCATGACTGGAAAGTTGCGGCAGTCGTGGCAATACATAAGGGTTGACATAAGTCGCCTACGCACAACTACAGGCCGATAAGCCTAACTAGCATCCTTTGTAAAGTCCTAGGGAAGATCATCCGTACCCATATCTGCCAGCACTTACTGGAGCACTCCATGCTAAGCCTGGCCCAGCATGGATTCCTGAAAATTAGATCTTTTCTGACCAATCGCTTGTGCTTCTTAGATGTAGTAACTCGACGACTGGATGAAGGTAAGGAGGTTGAGGTATGCTACCTGGACTTTAGCAAGGCGTTCGACTCCGTTAATCATCGTCTCTTGCTATGCAAGATGGAGACGTTAGGCATAGGTGGGCCGGTATATAGGTGGCTGGAGGACTTCCTCTCCCACAGGAAGTTTTACGTCAAAGTGGGGGACAGGTGCTCCAGTTTGGTGAATGTCGCCAGTGGTGTACCTCGAGGATCCGTCCTAGGCCCGGTCCTATTCTCGTTGTTTACTAACGACTTGGCATCCACTCTTCAATCGCCTAGCTTTATTTTTGCGAATGATGCGAAGGTGGTCGGATCTGGGGGTGGGGTGCACTTAGGCAGTGGTATAGGTACCGTCCTGGACTGGGCATACAAATGGGACGTACCCCTGAACACTGATATGAGCCGTTTGCTGTCAGGGACAATAGAAGGCCTAAATGTCGCTCACGATCAAGGGTTGTTCACCATAGAGGCAGTCAGTAGGGATGAAGACCTTGGGATCATCATGAGCAGTGACTTCAAGTGGTCGGGGTAGTGTAACGCACAAAAGGCTCGTGGTGAGCTCTTTGGACTGCAATCAGCTTTGTCTTGCAGGCAGCCGGAGGTATTCGTACCTATTTACATGGCTATAGTACCACCTCACTCAGAAGATAGCGTGCAGGCTTGGCCATCCTTCTATAAAAGGGACGCCGCCTGCCTAAAGAAAATTCACCGTCTCGCCACGCGAATGGTTGAAGGGCAGATGGGTGAGACGTACCAGCAGGGACTCTGGGATCGGAATCTTTTCTCGTTGGACGTGAGGAGACGTCGGGGGGATCCTATAGGAAAGTTCAAGCTAATGAAGGGCTTTTCTGGCCTCAGACCAGATAGTCCCTTCCAAGTGGCTTTGGACTCCGGAACAAGGGTACGTGAAAGGAAGTTGATAAAAGCCCGATCTAGGTTGATGGCTAGATCGCACTTCTTCAGCAACAGGGAAGTGAACAGTTGGAACGGTCTGCCTGGCGAAATGGCAGATCTGCAGACAGTCCAATCCTTCAAAGTGCCCTAGATCGCAAGTGGTACGAGATCTTTCCTTGTAGTGAGCCTTGAGTATATCAACTAGATGGATGACGGTAAGCACTTCGGTCCTTCTGGAGTATGTTTTAGCAGACTTTTTCCCTCATTGCATACTGTCTCAGTGAAGGCTCATGATGCATGTCTCTCGCAGTTGACGTGCCACGAGGTTTTCCGTTTCCCTCTCATTTTTAGCGGAGATTCGACGAAATACACTCGGCAGTGGTGGGTGCATTACTGGTGTGCATACCATCGAAGGAATTCTGGACGCTCGATTGGCCGTGGCTATTACCTATCCTGTGCAGACTGAACTGAACTGAACTGAACTGACCTTCTACGGAACTGGCGCCACATTTACGCATGGGGTGGGCGTATTAGTTGTCGGTGTTCGCTTTGCGTCTGGTAGGTTATGTAATTGCAATACCGGATTTGAGTCCACATTTTATTCAAAAGTGCACGACTGTCCCATGACTGTAGTCATAGGCCTTCTTTTGTTACTGTTTTGAAGCTGAACGTTCCCAACGTTGGTACTCAAGAGAGCAAACATGCCAAACTGCTCTCCCCTCCCTGAATCATGATTGATTGTCTCTAGGACTCTGTGCCCCGGGGTGAATAATGAATTTTTCGAAGTATACTCTGCCACTCGGTTTTAGTCTGCCTTTCGTGTGCTGAGTCAGTGATCTGATGATTGACGGTCGCAAACAAGTTCCGCTCTTCTGACGCTTAGACGCAACACGGCTCTCGGATGGCGTGTGTTGAAGTTTGCTATACTACGAGCGTATCGTAGTTTCATGGTGCAGTCCTTTCCATTTCGTGTAGTGACTACCTGGAATCAGCCCCCAGGGGGTGTGTTGGCCGCCCAAACCGTAGCAGTGTTCAAGGCCCACCCAGACCGTCAGCCAGAAATCTTCCCTGATGGCCTCTGACATTACCCCTACTCCTAATTAGCTTCTAGCCTGTCTCAATACCGTGACTGCCTCTTACAGACCGAGGGTTGATCCCTGATTATGATTTTTCGTTGTTCTACTCCTCTTTCTCTTGTTTTTACCACAGTCATCATGCCGATCTCTAACTTTCTGACGTTAGGAAAGCCATCTTCCGGTAGAGACACGTGGGGGTCATAACCACGTAAGTAAGTCGTGGGATCTTCACTTCTACTGACGAAAAGTCCTATTTTTGCTCTGTCGCTTCACGAGAACCACTTACCAACCCACACAATCATTACCAGAATACTTCTTGTTGTAGCGCGGTGGGATTCATCTAAAGCTTGTTAATCCAAGAACCTGACTTATCAATTTGACCAAAGCTGCAAGTCCTGTGTTCTGATATGAGTATTTGTGTCCAGTTCTAACACCGAGTCTATCGGGTTCATTTCAGGCCGATCGTCAGCGCGACTATCCTCCCTGATCCGCCTTGCCCACTACACCTGCTCATGACTGATAAGAGCAGCACTCCGCGCAACACATCACTGTTCAGGCTTTTAAATTTTGAACTATATACTAAGCCAGTAAGTTCACCTTGTTTTGATCAAATTTCCATACAGAACAAACCTGCTATGATAGTTGGCACAACCGCTTTTATTGGTTGCATTAGCTATCTTTTCTACGCCTGGAAAACACAACCGAAGCAGGAATTGATAGATTTACCCACGGAGTCAAAAATACGATCTAACTGGGATTAATTTTAGCGATGTACATTTATAACCCATCGCTGTTCATCGCCCCTATTCAGCCGCCCCAAGTTGGTCCCGAAAATGCTGAACCTAGTGATGATCGGAGTGAAGTTGCTGAAGTTGAAGCTGTTTATGAGAGTTTTGAGGAAGATTTGACGACACAGGTAAGTTCTCGGAATTTGAATAACTGATCAATCATGATCATTACGATTTACTACCAGGACTGGCTGTTCAGTTAACTTCAGATGCTCAGGGCTGGTAGTGGCCGAGGCCAGTCGTGCGTCCAGTTTTTCCGGTGTTGTGTGCTGTCGTCCTTGCCGGCTTAAGAGGCACTGGTTCGCCAATTGCGCATCATTTATTAACTGTTTCTAATTGGTGTAGAAGTCGCGTAGGCGTACGGACCATTCGCACTGTGCATCAGCAGGCAAAACAATTAATTAGTCATGGTGACTTGGTGCTGTGCATCAAACGACGCCAGGGTAAACCAATGGGATTGTTTCGAAACGATCAATAAGTCACGTTTTTCAAGCCATTCTAGTTTTGCTTGGCATCCGCTCCACCTAACAAACCATCAGTTAAATAAGTAACAACCATCCATAAAAACAATAACGGCCTAAAATTCCAGCATGTGTCTGGGAATAGTGCACAACATAAATCAGTGTGTACTTTGGTGGTAGGGAGTAACCCACTGTCGTCCAGCTGGTCACCAGACGTTTAACCTGTTGGGACTTTATGTGGTTTTCCACTTCAAGTTTCAGGGTCGGTTGCCGGTCGTCCGTAGTAGTGCACTCATGCACAGGCATGCAATAGAAAAGGTGATGATTTCAAAGTTAATCCAAGTTCACCATTTCCAGTGGCTTTGGGGGTTGTTCGCCGGCCTATGGATAATGAGGTTTTCGAGGTTCGTAAATGTGCCTTGCCCACTGAACTCTGCCGTTGGTGATTTGTGGCAGTTTCGTGCAACCTGCGTCAAGTGGGCACAATAACATTATCCCAATTAACATCGGCGAATGATATTCGTTGATAAACGTAGTCTAAACATGAGAGGTTTCTTTTGAAGATCAAAACTAGGGGAGGGAAGCACAACAGGAGAACGGCTAGTCATTGTACCAGTGACATCTTCCATGACTGTTGGCGTTGTGGGTTGTACTAACCGGTTGTCCGGTTCAGAGTAGGCCTTTTTATTCGAGGATGCACATCTAGCCTTTGCGCAACCACGCGCATTGTGGAAAGCGGCAGTGTTGGTCTAGATGACCCGGTGGCCAATTTTGTGGTTCATTCGCCCGTTCTGGAAAAGCTTGTAGTAAGTGAATCATGACAGTAAGCTATGACTATTTAGTGGCGGGTCACACTCGTCTTGTCTTACTGCTGTCAGATGTTACTTTCTGAAGTAGAAAATCTTACGACATGCTCGAGCACTGCCGCTGCAGTGAAACAGTTTCCTCTCTTCCGTCCTGGAAATTAACATGTGTATCTTGTGGACTGCATCCGATCAGTTCCATTTCATCCACCAGAGGGTCATGCTTCGATGATCTTGCATTCCGGTGCAAGAGTACGGGTCCCAGTAAAGCGAACCAAGTTGGTAATGGTATCCCCGAAGTGGAATTCCGATTGTAAGAAAAAAGCCGTTCGTAAGGCGGGGTGTTAGTTGCAGTACACAACAACGACCGGATAGAATGTAGAGCATCCGGCAGCACAAACTCCTACTGGGGTACAGCAAGACCTTTGGGTTCTAACGAAAGAGATGTGACTTTTCAGATTGTTCCGTTCATTCTTTCAACTTGTCCATTTCCGTGTGAATTGTATGGCGTAGTTCCACTAGTTGCAATCTTTTTCTCGGCAAGGAATGCTTGAAGTTCTGCAGACATGAGCGAAGCACCGCGATCAGAGTGAATGTAGAGTGACATGCCCAACAGTATTAGCTTCGATTTTGCTGCACCGTCTTACACCGGCTCGCGAGAGGAATGTCCGCGAACAGCAGGCAGGATTCCGCCCAGGTCGAGGATGCATCGACCAGATTTTTACTCTTCGCCGACTACTTGAAACGCGTCACACGCACCACCGACCAACAATAATGCTTTTCTTAGACCTGAAAGGCGCCTTCGATTCAGTTGATCGAACATCGCTTTTCAGTACTCTTCATCGAAAGGTATGCCCCAGAAGTTCGTGAACCTAATGAGATCATTGTGTTCTCATACTTCTGGCCGCGTAAGGGTTTACGGTGAACTATCCGGTCGGTTCGAAACGACCAGTGGTGTTCGGCAGGGATGCCCTTTGTCTCCATTCCTTTTTAACTTCGTCATGGACGAAATAATGGAGAGTGCTTTGCAAAATCTTCAGGATGTAGGCGTCGAACTAGGAGATGGTGAAAAGCTATGTGACCTAGATTACGCAGACGACGTTATCTGCTTGTTCGAATCCACGGAACATGCTCAGCGTGCACTAGATAATCTCGCAAGAGCTGTAGCTCCATTCGGCATGCGTTTTGCACCTTCAGAGTGCAAGGTGATGTTACAAGACTGGACGTCAACGATTCCGAGCTTGATGCTCGATGGGGAGGTGCTGGCAGTTTTCGATCACTTCACCTACCTCGGTAGCTGCGTGACGACGGATGGGAGCACAGTAGTAGAGGTGAGTACGCGGATATCCAAAGCTCGAGCGGCGTACGCTGGACTGAAGCACTTGTGGTGCCGATCCGATATTTCACTGGAGTTGAAAGGTCGTGTATACTGTGCCGCGGTGCGCTCAGTTTTGTTGTATGGTTGCGAAACTTGGAGTCTGCGTGCTGAAGATATTCGTCGTCTTGAGGTTTTCGACCATCGATGTTTACGTAGTATCGCTAGGATTGGGTGGAATAGCCGAGTAAGCAACGATGAGGTAAGAAAGCGAGTATTGGGTACTAATTCAGAGAACGTTCTGTCACAGCGTATCCAACTTAGTAGACTTCGTTGGTTGGGACACGTGTTACGTATGGCAAACACACGTCTTCCGTACCGTGTCCTATTCTCCGCCCCTCCCAGGGAGTGGAAGAGACCGTGTGGAGGTCAACAGATGACGTGGCAGCGAGGAATGAGAAAATGTACAACAGACTCAGGAAAAGTAGGTGCTTCACGTCTTCGGGGTTGGGGTCCAAAAGATCCGTCTACCAGTTGGCTGGAGACACTGAAGGATATGGCTGCGAACCGCGAACAGTGGAGATCGTGTTGTCACTTTCTATCGAATCAGAATGTTTGATCGGTGTACGTTTGTACAGTTAGACTGTGTATTCCGTGTGTTGGCTACTAGGGCATTCTTTTCTTTTCCCACCCATGTAGGTCCACTCCCTGTCCATCTTGTATATTCATACTTTTTAATTCAACGTGCAACATGGTGAGAAAGGCAGTGGTCAGTGGGGCTTGCCCTACTGTTTAACGCTGTGCGATGATGATGATGATGATGATGCCCAACAGTGCGAATAGCTGACAAACAATCAATCACAGTGGACGCAGGCCTATCCGCGCAGGCAGAGGTAAACGGAAGTCGGGAGTACTCATCGACAGTAGTTAACAGATGCTTCCTCCGTGATGAAGAAGGTAAAGGTCCCTTGAAGTCAGTTTTAAGCCTTTTGAACGAGCGAGTAGCCTTGATCAGAATACCGGATGGTCTGAAGAATCTGGGCTTCAATTCGCAACGAGATGTCGTAGGTTTCACTTCATCTACTGACAATGGTAGATTTCTTGAATGAGTGAAATGTAACATTCTGGTAACATCGGGGTGGCACAAGGAATCGTGTAACTTCTGAAGATTTGATACCTGTGTGTATGATGTAGAACAAACGCGTAATAGAGCGTCGGCGGCTACATAGTCCTTCTCTTGTCTATATATGACATCGAAAGTCTGACAGGAAAGTTCGACACGCCATTGCTGGATTTTATCGTTTTTTGTTTTACTTTTATGATTGTGATTGAACATGAAAGACACTGACCTCTGGTCTGTGATAATAGTGAATCTGGACCCAATAAGGTAGTGGTGCCATTTTCTTACCGATTCAACAGTGGCATGGGCTCCTTTTTCAATCACTAAACGGTGTCGCTCACTAGGTGATAAAGATCGAGAAAAAAGGCAACTATTTGTCCATTCTGTTTCAGAGTAGCTACGATTGCAATGTCCGAATCATCCGCCTCCACGACATGAGGAATGTTTTCATCAACAATTGCAATAACAGACGTTTCGATTTTTTTTCGTTTTCTTCTAACGAGTCACAGACGGCAGAAAGAAGAGGAAGACAGCGATTGTCGACTAGCGGGCGGATTTTGTCCAAAAATGAGATCCACGAGGAGTGGTAAGCAAACAATCCCCCGATACGTAGGTGAGACTCAAGGTCGGTGGGTTCTGGTAGGTTGCGTAATAGCTGAAGTCGGTCGGGATCAGGTCGAAGAGTTTTGTCTGAAACTTCAAATCCCAATGATGGAATCATTCGGGAATGAATAGTGTTCTCACTCATTAAAAGTTAAGTTATACTTGCGACCAGCCTCACACAATTTTTTTAAGTCAAAGTCATGTTCATCCTCCGTGACTCCGCATACGTTTATGCTATCAAGGTGTGGGTATGTTTCTTTTAGGTCCTCGTCAATAACGCACTGGAAACAGGCTACACCGTTTGTGACACCAAAGGGTATGCGGCAAAATTGATAAAGGTTGCCACAAGCCTCAAATGCGATGAACTTCCTTTCGCTTTCTTTTATTGGTATTGGATGATATGCGTTTTGTAGATCCCGTGTGCTATATATCGAGCAGCGGGAAATATCGTCAATAATCTCATCTATTCGTGGCCAGAGATAAGCGTCTAGGTGGGTATATGGGTTGATCATGTGGCTATAATCAATAACCGTCCGCTGTTTGTGGTTTTCATTCGTGATTACTAAAACTTATTCCCGCTAAGGCGATACAGAAGGTTCGACAATGCCGTCATACATAAGCTTATTGATTTCAGCTCGAATGAGTTTCGTCGGCAACCGAGTAACGGCGTGATTTGGTTGTGGTTGGTTTAAATTTGGAAGCATTTTCACTGAATAGAGATAGTCAACATCAACGGTTAGTAAACCGCATAGAGAGAGTGGAGGTTTCGTTCCGGATCTCAACTAATTGATGCATTTTAGGAAAATCGTGTTCTAGAAGAACATCGAAGCAAAGATTTGTGGGTAAAGACAGTTTGGTGTTTGTGTACTGGCACCTTTTACGTTGTGATTTAACGAAACAATGGCCATTTGTGAAACTCATTAGATGTGTACTCGCCATAGAGATTTTGTTACGAGATTGTATCACCTGCCAGTTAAATTACTCGACAACAGACGCAGTGACATAACTTTCAGGACTTTCCGTAATGATCAAGGCCTTCAGCGGAACGTTGTTGATAGGAATGTCGGCTACAGCATGAGAAACTGCTGGGTGCTGTAGCGAGTGTTGCTGACGACAGACAGTTTCGGGCCAAGGACGCCGGGCTCTTAGTGAAAGGACAGACCCTATGGTGATCATCCTCCTTACCGCATCCTTTGCAAATCGCCTCGCGCGCGGGACACGGCGATCGTGTGTGTCTGCTAAATCCACAGAAAAAACACTTGCTAGTGCGAATGTTAGTGGATGCGAAGGCACCAATATTTTCAGTTGTAGTCGGTCTACGGGCTGCTTGTTCCAACTCCGATGGATTAGGAGCCGTATAAACACCTGCTTTGTACGATTTTGACCGACGTTAAGCCATTTCAAGAGATCGTGCTTGTTCAAACGCCGTTCGTAAACCGATTGAAATGTTTTCTAAGAGCCGCTGTCGTATTACCTGAAACTGGAGTCCAGTGATGAAAGCATCTCATATGGCATCTTGATTTTTCTCTACCGTGACCGGTTTGAAGTTACAGTCTCTAGCCAGCGATTTCAGCTTTTGAAGGAATTGATCTATATTTTCGCCTGTTGGTTGTCGAAGTGTAGCCAATATATGACAAGCAACAACCTCGTTCTTTGGTCATATATACAGGTGAGAGTTTCTATGGCCGCTTCGAAAGTTGCGCAACCCGTGGTACAGTCATACACATTAGGAAACATAATTGGCGAGGGTTGTGAATTTACCGGGATTGAATGATTCTGTGCCGTCCAGAAAATAGGTAAACGTATCCTCCCAATGAATCCAATGCTTAGAAGCGGTTGAAAAATTTGGATCACCATCGAAGCGTTCGGGACGCAGAATTCGGTCCGTTTGTTTGTTGAATAAATTGTAGTAAACTAGAATTACGTCACAACGTTTTGAATCAGAAGAGCCAAAGACCCTAGACTAAGCTTCATTCAACAAACAACTGAGGTATGCAGTCTGAAAGATAAAAAGAGAAGCGTTAGGATGATAAAACAACTAGACAATTATATAATAATCCGTTCGGGGGAAATGGGTGTCGAAAACATTAGTGTATTCAAAAGTGCTCTACGCTGTAGAGAAAAATACTGTAGCTCATGTTTGTAACCTACCTAATGTATGCAGGCTATCCTTCAATGACCAATGCATCAAGTATGTTACGTCAAATGTCAGCGTTTAGTGAAAAGTAACACTTCAAATTCCAACTGCGACCTGGTTTTATTTTGACGTATTGTGCAGAATAAGTTTGTTAGAAACATCTACGATGGATCCGTTAACCTGTCTGTCCGCTCCTCGGATCACGTTTTTCTAACTTGATTCAAATAAGACAAAACGAAATGCACAAAACTAGGATTCCTCATGTGCACGAACATCATTCCCAATATGCACGGATGAACTGACATTTATCAGGTTCTTCAAGCCCATAAAGTGAACGATGAATACGTACTAGCGGTATTAGTAACTCTTCCAGTTTGTGTATTTCTGAAAGACGGCAAATAAATTGCTATCGCAGGTTATTGCTGACAGAAAAACTAACGGCTTATTGAAGCCAGATTACCATAGGAAGCAACCTGACAACGAAAAAGAGCTCATTCGAACAAACAGTTGTCACACAGCATCGTGGACTCCTGCTAAGAACAAGTTCCAAATCTTGATCTGGATCATTAGTTTCCCTACCGTAGCTATTTTGACACAAAGTTATGGTTATTTGTCCGGTTTATTATGCTTATCAGTTAATTCGCTTAATACTTCCGAAACACAGGTTTTACGGTCGTTTTTCCTTCCTATATGGCAGATCTGTCGACAAATTTCCCCTTTTGGAAAATGTGTTACGTTGTCCAATACAGTCGAGGCATTTTCCGTTGGAGCCAATAACACTTCGCAACGTCCGACCGCCCCGCGCGGCAGCTTTCACTCTCCACTGTTTAGTTTCGGAGACAGCCTCAATTTAGACAATGAATTACATCACCTCTTACTGTCCAATACTCGGACGCCAGAATCCATCCGTTCATCCGGGAGTCGTCTCCCTCGTCGTATCATTGGTTCACGTACGATGAACACAACACAATCCCCACCCTCACAGTTGATCCGGCGTAACTGGAGGTCGCTGTTTCCTGCACAAGGTGACCAGAGTGGCGAAACAGATCGCGTGTCCCGGACAGCAGAAGACCCTCGCAGTTCTTCCGCCGAGTCAAGAGTCAGTGGTGGTGGAACAAGAGAGCGTGGGAGCAGTGACAATAATTTCCTCGCTGATGAAGAAGAAGCGGAAGCAGCAGTGGAAGCAGTAGAAGATGGCTCGAATGAAACGGATTCTGTTCGTTGAATTTTATGACTAAAACTTCCCATAGTTATCCTCCCCTCTTCTGCTGTGATTCATGTTGTCAACCAAGGCCCCTGTACGTACCATACCTTACACAATACGGCTCATAATGTATAAATTTGTTTCCGCCTACAGAATATTTTTTAGAAGTTTGTCTATGTGTGCGTGCTGATTCCACTCCTCCCTGGTTTTGTTTTATCTGCCGATTGTGTTGTTTTATGCTGTATTGACAAGATTCCGTTCGTTTTTGTTAGTCAATTTCACTGTTGTCCGGCTGATTACCATACTCGGATTTTGAGAGCTTTTTTGGTTCACCGCTTGCACTGAGAATTTCAGCTGCCGACTTTCCTAGTAGCGCAATAGACTCCCGTAATTACTAAACGTACTCCATCCACGATACTCATTCGCCAGCATGGAACAAATCCGGTGTAATAAAATAGATTGTTCACATCCTGACCAAATAAACTGCATAGTGTCTGTCGTTTACAGCGGCATTTCTCCCTGTTGCGAGTGTTTCAGTTTGTCGACAACGATGATGTGCAATTCGAGGCTCCTAATAGTCTTAGTATAAAAAAATTCAGGGAAAATTTAGAAAGCTTTTATAAGGACTGCATAAGTCCCCTCCAACTTCAAGAAGTCAAGAAGAAATAATGGCAGTTCGTTGTAGTAACCAAATTGCATGCACTTATGTAGAGTATTTGTTATGCGGGACCAGCGAATATTCCCAATCGTATCCCAATTGGATAAGTTACAGATTAGTTCAGTGCGCACGGTGGCGCGCGCTGTTTTATCGTACTTTATCTGGTCTAATTCCGTCTTTAGTTTCATTTGGACAGTCATCACAAATGGGCGTTGATTTTCTGTTGATGGTCAGCATCGCGTTCGTTTGGTCCACTGTGGTGTCTGACACTATGGCCGTATGTGCTTCAAAATCTCGGAATCCAGCTTACCGGTTCTCTTTAATGTTGCATCCAATCTTTGCGGTAATTGGTTCTATGTCGTGTGTGTAGATCACACATCTGTAAAGATGAAAATCCCTGACTGCCGCAGGTGATCAAACGGCCACCAGAATGGACCTTTCATCTTTCTGCCCCGTTTCCAATCCTGCCGCCACCTGTCCCCCTCAGTTAGCAGTTTCAAGCTGGCCTCGGCCCTTCCCTGAAATACTGTATCCCTGTTATAATACAAAAGGAAGTCAATAAAAGAAAAAAGTAAAAGACAGTCGATGCATGATGGAATAGCAGTTCAGTTCTTTCAACCATTAGTCGCCTGCTTTTGGGCCCTAATTTCGGCTGATACCTTGCAGCATCCTCTAGTCGAGAAAAAAACGAATGGAATTACAAAGAGCAAGCAAACAGTCAAGAATGTCGTACGTGGAAATCATGTAAACAAAGAGAGTTCGAACACAATTAAAGCGCCGACAACAGCACTTAACCGTGCCGCCGAACATATTCAACCGTCCGGTGCGCGGATTTCATGGACGCTAACCCGAAAGCGTAACCCATCGTACTCGACCGAGTCCGCTGCTCAAGGTTTTCGTTTTTTTTGCTATGTCGTAGACTGGCCACCTCGACCAACAGATAGTACAAAAGCGGGAAGTACTGGAGGTGTAACGGTTAATGCTAGAATATCATCGAAAGCAACGTCAGATCGCTCCGCCCATCGTTTGCAAAGTTATGCGCCTCTCTGTCTCGTGCTCCACATGATGGCGCGCACAGATTAAGGGTTCCATACGTCATTTCATATACTGGTTTCTATCTCTACTTCAGAGAATACCTCAAGGAAATTCTGTTATCAGGCATACCCAAGGAGTTTCAATCAAACGAGTTCGTCATGATCCAGCGGTTGATTTATCAACTTGCGCCAACCATATGGATTTCACGTCAGCATTAGTCTACGGTGGTGCAGTGGGTTTTATGATCAATCCATGATATCGACTCCGCTCCTTCCAGTCAGTAGTGGTTTTTTCATTCGTTCAGTTTGACTGCAAACCAACTCGCAAACTGCATTTACCTTCAACTAGGAACGAGTTATCTCAATCGGGAGGTCATAGGTCATTGGAACACCATCATGCACCTAGTTTCCAGCATGCCCCAGGGATAAATTGATCCTCACTCGACCCGGGAAGTCGGCACCTTCAAAAGAGAAACCCGTCCGAAACGATCATCAGCGTTGTTCATTTAGTCTTCAAATGCCTCAGTATGGTCGGGAGTGGGTATCTCAGGCTCCGACATAGCTGCTCGTCTTAAACGCCTCTCGAAATGCTCCCAAATATCCTCTTCTGAGGAAGTCTTACACATTTTACTCTCGAAACAGAGGTATCTTCACCAATGGGAATGCAAAGGCGAACGCCCGGTGCTCTCCATCGGGTTGGCTGACTGATAGTCATAATAGGGGGGGGGGGAGAGGTTGGCTAAACCCTGACTCCAAACCGACCACAGGCGTTGTATAGGGCATGCAACACAATACTCACCCGCATCTGTGGCGGAGGGGTGTACTGGGCACCAAGGATATTTAGCCTCAACCGGATACCGTGTGAACTGAGAAATCAGTCACCGGTTCCCAGAGATTTCCACAAGAGGCGAATGAACCACATAATTGGCCACCGGTTTATTTGGACCAACCCTGCTGTCTTACAGGGCGCACTTGACTGCAAGAACAAGGGATGCATCCTTGAATAAAAATACCTACTCTTGACTAGGTTAACGAATAGTACAATAGGCCTTAACGCCAACAACAATGCAACTAACGGCTATCTTGCAAAACGATTGTTACACTCTTCAAAGAGATGTGCGCGCTGACACTCTCATACCGTACAAGTTTATTCAGACTCTATACATCACCCTCTCCACACACATTTTCATATTCTTCAGGAACTTCGGTCGACCGTACTTGCGGTAGTGTCTCTGTGGGAAGTCCTGTTTCTGTTCTCTCGCGTCCTCCTTTGTCTAGTATCGAAGTCTCACCGAATGAGCTTCCTCCAGCTGATGCTCTTTTTCGCCCCTGGCGTCCTTTCAAACTGGCCACATCTAATTTGCGAAAGCTGATGCGTATAATACAACAGGCGTGCTAAACTCGTATGCTGGAGACCATGGGCATCGATGTGTGCTGTATTGAAGACACTCCAGCTCTGTTCTTCGATTGATGCCTCATCCGTTCCTTCTGTAAGGTATCACTTACGCTTGTCTGGGAACCCTGAGGCTACAGCTCCTGGTCTTCTTGACGTGAGCGTAGCTCTGAATGAGAGAGCTGAGACTGCACTACTTGACTGGATCCCACTCGAAAGTTTGTTGTGTGCAGTGAGAATTAGAGGTTGGTGCAAAGTAAGCATATGTCGTCTCGGCATACGACCCTACAGATTGCAGCCCAGATACAATCGAAGATGTCTTCTACTATAAGTTACACGACCTCCCATGTAAAGCAATGCGGGGTGATATTCTGACTTTAGCTGGAGACTGGAATGCTTCAGTAGGTCGACTGTCCTTGAACTAGGGGCATTTGGGAGGTCTTCTTGGCATTGATTCCTGTCGTTCAGGAAACGGGGAGCCGTTTTTGGCCGTGTTCAGATCACTGCCTGTTGCTCGCCAGTACGAACCTCAGACATCCTAACCGTCAATACACCACGTGGCATCCGCCCTCTTCGAGTCAGCAATGTACCTAGATAGACTACATCGCAACTGGCTACAAATCACGGGGCTGCATACAAGAGTGCTGGTCCTACTGGAGCATTCCCCTCTCTTTGACTCTGACCACGCGTTAGTCTGCACTAAGCTCTCCATGTGTATCGGTTGCCATCTTCATTCGTACTTTTACCACGTTTATTGTTTAACTGAACGCTGACTGCCAAGCGCGGTTGCCATTTGATCGTTGCTCTTGCGCACGCTCCCAAATACACGCTAACTACTATCTCTCCCAATCGCCTTCTCGTTCTCACGGGTTGTGGAGAATACTGTTCTGGTTAACATATTTGTGTGGTGCCGCACATTAGAGTAACGTGCAGGTGGTCCACGCAGTACAAAGGACCGAAGCACGCGTTAACTAAAGAAACCGCGAAGTAAGGTCTAATCAACCTTACACATGTGCTTCGGCTGGCTTGCCAAACGTACGATGCAGCAGCGGTTAGACCGCGATAAGCTGTCTGATCCGTCTTGCCTCCCAACCTTCCGGAACGTTCTATCTGAAAAGCTCAGAGTGCCACCAGATAGCATCAACCGGCACTGGTCGCTCATTAGGAATGTTTTGCATTCTGATGGCGTAGTGGGTTGTGGCCTGACTCGTCGTGTTGTAATATCCCGGGTTTTTGCCGAGTCTCTACGTCTTCTTGATGCATGCCAGTTCATTCCCGTTGGTGGTGAGCATAATGCATCACGGCTCACAACAAGACACTCGACGCGAGTCTGCTAATGGATCACGAAATCTGGTTGTCTCAAAGAGCATGGGGTATACCTGTAAGCTGTTTAATCTCATCTGAGTCACCGGCAGGTAAAAAAATAGATGTGAGTGAAACGATCTTCGAGGTTGGCAGTTCGCCTATCCACAGTCTGCAGCGACGACTTGTACAACGGGCGGGGCATTTTGTAGCACATTTTAGCTGGCATCCAGCGTGGATCCTTCCCACAGCTGTTCCAACACACGTCTCGTGGTCTGTTTCGACAGATCTATCTTCTGGGGCGCAGATCCGCAAGGGCATCCAATCCCTAGGACATCAAAGCGCCAGGCTCCGATGGGCTTTCCCGAGTCCTGTTGAAGGATTGTAGAACGGAACTTGCTAGAGAGTTTCAAGTTTTGCTCTCCAAGGTCTGGCGCTCTCAGAAGGTTTCCTCCTTGCAGGAGAAGAGGATCGATCGTTGTCCTCGTCTTCTAGAGGGGCTTGTGCAGTGACTGCACCAACCTTCGGGGTATTGAGCCTAACCACGCCATCACGACAAGACTGCACATTGGCGTGGTGCGTTTGCTTACCTGCCTCCATGACCCAAAGAGCTGTGCAGGATGGGTTTCTTAAACAAGAGATACAGTCATGCCTGACAGGTCAACGGGTAGAAGCCAGATGAAGTCCGGTCTCTGGAACAGTTGATGGACAGCATCTGCTTCTAATCACTACGCCCCTGGAGAGGACATTCCAGCTAATAAACATGGAGAAAAACAGTTTACCGGTCAAAAAACCTCCATTAGATGGACGTAGGAGTGGAGTACCTGGGGTTTCTCTCGATGGCGGGAGAAGTGGTCGCACTTCATTGGGCAGCTATCGTCCGCCTAAGCTGGACAGCCCCCAGCCCAAAGAATGCTGCCCCGTTCACGTTCCGCTTGCTCCATTGGGTGCATGATTCTGAGGACTGATTCCGAGAAGTGGATCGATAAGAGAGCACCAGCGAAGACAAGACAAAACGCATGCAGCAGTCAGGTTTCACGTGACAAATTATAAGAAGTTCCCTCACGGGTTTTTAGGTCACGTTCCCGTGCTGGGTTAACGCCCCACTGCCTTGTGGATGAGACTTTTGAGTCAAAGGCTCCTGTTAGGGTTCCCAAAGAAAAACCCCTTCTGCGGTGTGGGCAGCCGCGAAGTATGATTCGCCCAGAGACCTCCAATATTTTTCCTATGAGAGGCCTTATCAATTTTCCCTCTTTTAATTTGAGGTCGATGCAAAACGCCACGGGTAATTGCGGCTGTGATGAAAGCAGTAGTTTTGGAGTTGGATATAAATCGAATGCACTTCTTAAGCCTAAGTGTTCACTTCACTTGGCTGCCTTCAACGTCCGCACAGTGTTAGGTAGAGCAACAGGCTGCCCTCACTAAAACTCTTGATACTTTTAAAATGGATGTATGCTGTATCTCCGAAACATGCATACAGGACCCCACTTGTGTGATAACTCTTCGCACCCCAAATGCAACCTCATTCTCTCACTTCACTCTTCGTGTGTCGGGTGATTTGGTGTCTGGAGCTCGTGGTCAGGCTGGCGTTGGGATTGCCTTAAGCATGAAATCTGAGCGTGCACTGCTGGACTGGATTCCAGTCGGCAGTCGTTTGTGTGCAGTTCGGTTGGATGGTTCTGTTCGTGTCAACAACAACAAACAGGCGCCGATAGTTGTTCGTCTTGTCTGTGTATGCGCCGACTGACTGCAGTTCCTCTGAGGCCAAGGACAAATTCTACCAGGGTTTGTCTCAGCTACTTCGAATCGTACGTTCAACGGACGTAGTGGTCATTGCTGGGGACTTCAACATCTAAGTCGACCGTTTGGGAGATAGTCTGACTGTCAGTGTTCGAGCACCGATGTCACCGTAACATTGCCTGAGTATGGTGGAGACACCGTATCAGCAATGCTGGGGTTCGGCGTAACGTGTTGGGAACCGGTCAGTCTCTGGGTCAAGTACTGAATCTGAACAGGTTAAGGTGGTTGGGACATGTGTTACGCATGCCCACCAATCGACTTCCACAGCATACGGTGTTCTCTCAGGCAGGTGGTAATTGGAAGGCAAGTCGATGTGATCAGTCCATGACATGGGGAAAAGGTATGAAAGCCTTGACCAGTGGACTTGGCCAAGTAAGACTTGTTAGACTTCCAGGTTGGGGTCCACGTGATCCGCCTACTGAATGGTTGGAGACATAAAGTGATATGGCTAGGTGTCGCGGTCAGTGGGTTAGTTTTAGTCGGACTCTTTCCTTGTCGTCTTGATTTCCCTTTGATACTTTGACTTTTTAGATATTCACCACTATGTTTTCTGTTCTTTTTGCCCGTTACCGGACGATGCCGAAAGGTAGTCACCGAAACCAGAGCACAGAAGTGCGAGGTTAATGGTTGAATAAACTGCAACTTAACTGAATCTCGATTGCGTCGAAGCTGCTAGCGTCTGTCATTCTTCGCAGGTTGTACAACACGGGCAGTGAGCAAACTCGCGAGAATCCGGCTGGGTTCCCTACCGATCTTGAATCTATCGATGAAATCTTCACCCTCCGACAGCTGCTAGAGCACCGTCACGCTATTCATGGACTACCGATGATTATTTCAGACATTCGCTCGTCCTGTGGCACTGTTTGTAAGGGAATGGTGTACCAGAAAAATATGCGCCGGTCCTCAAGGAGTTGTATCGTCATACCCCATGTCGGGCCATGGTTTATGACCGGCTTTCGGCACTCCTTGCCGTCTCCAGCGGAGTGCGACAAGATTGACTTATATCCCCGTTTCCTTTCAACTTTGCTATAGAGGATGGTCTTCTAAACGATGTGGTTTAACTCCTCCCAGGGAACAGTTTTTGACTACAGGTATACCGACGATATCACCTTGCTGAGTGACAGTGCACAGGCAGTTCAACTCACATCGGCTCGTTTGGTAATTAAGATATCCTGGTACGGTGTATGCTCGGCGCCTTCAAAGTGCAAGGTACTTCTTCAAGACCAACAGGCGCCTGTGCCTGCACTTACCGTTTGTGGTGATCGGTTAGAGGTAGTCGATAGCTTTAAGTACCTTGGGAGCTTGAATACAACAGGTTTCAGTGTTGGGGATAAGATCATATCACAAATTGCTAGAGCCTGAGCAGCTTTCGCGAACAAACACCGCCATGACATCCAGCTTTCGCTCAAAGGGAGGGTGTACAGTGCCACAGTTCGTAGTGTAGTGGTTGCAAGGCCTCCACCCTACGCGTTGACGATGCTCTGCAGTTTCCTATATTCGACCATTGATTTCTCCAAAGCATTACCGGTGCTGGTGGGAACATCAGGAGAGCAGTGACCCCGATTTCCCTTTAATTTGTAATCGTTTTCGAGTGTTGTTGCGTTGACACCACGATTTTTCTCAGGCCGTTATTATATATATATATATATATATATATACTTAGTTCTGTTTTTACTTTCACGTGACCATCTCCTGCCAGAGGGTAAGTCGGCTCTGTGAATATCGCGGATCATCGCCGACCATACGCCGCGGTTGGCTACGAGCTCGACGCAAATCCTTTCTCCCGGTATCGCAGGCCGTAGACCGTATGTTGTCCGAGGCACTCCACGTCTTTCTCGACAGTGCTGAACCACGTTTTCAGTTGACCACCAAGGCGACAGTGCCATCCCGTACATGACGCAGGGTAAAGTGTTTGTCTGGACAGTTCTCTGTCGGTTCGCCAGATTATGTGACCGAATCACTGTAGGCTGTAGTGTTGAAGGAGTACAGAGTTGGTCAGTTTCTCAGGATCGCCTCCTTATTTTGCAGATTGATAGCATTTTCTGCCAGTTTGTGCGAAGAATTTAGCGCAAACACCAGTGGTCGAGCACCTCCGGCCTTCAGGTATCTTCAGCTTGTAGTGGCCAGGTTTCACACCCGTATTTGAGCACGGGTCGGATAGCGGCACAGAAGACGCGAATCTTCGTTCGAAGACTAATTCCGCTCCGATACCATAGCACATACTGAAACTGAAGAAACGCTTTCCGTTCATTATCAATCCTTGACAGCACTTCACCCTTCGCCTGACCATTCGGAAGCAGAATTGACCCCATATATATGAACGATAGTACGTACTCGATCGCCTAACCATTGATAGACAAGTCGAAAAAGCCTTTGTTTTCGCTGAATTGACTTCGAGACCAGTAGTCTTCGAGAATTATTCTAGTCGGTCCAGAACTGGCTGAAGTGTGACGGGAGAATCTCCTAGCACGACGACGTGGTCTGCAAACTCCAGGTCCGCGATGTGCACCGTTGGACTCAATTGGACACCGGGGTATTCAGCCAACGCTTTGTTTATGGTCCAGTTGACTGCATAGTTGAATAACATTGGTGAGAGAAGGCATTCCTGTCTAACTCCGGAATTGATTGCAAATGCCGAAGGTTCTTCGTCATACACTCGAACACGTGCGCCAGTGGAGGCATGGCAAGGGCCCTCAGGATCCTTGAGAGTTTGACGGAAATACCGTCAGATTCTAGTATAGCCCATAAGCATTCGCAGTTAACTTAATCAAAGCAGCTCGGAAATCAATGAAGCAGGCTACTGTTGGGTGCTGGAACTTGTAACGACATTCCAGTACTCGACGCATTGTGAAGATTTGATCTACACAACCTCTGTCACGGCGGAAACCCTCTTTGTTCGGTCGAGCGCGGAAGTCTCTTACAACTGAAAAGCGATTGAGTAGCAGTACGCAGACAATCTTTGCAGCGACGTCAATGAAAGTTATTTTCCGGTGGTTGTCGCACACTGTGTTGTCTCCTTTCTTCGGAATGGGTAACAGAATAGAGGCACCCCAGTCCGTAGGAAATATGTCCCCTTTCCATATAAATCGGAACAGCACATGGAGCCTGTCTACCAATGATGATAAACAGGTCTTTTACACTTCTGGTGATATTCTGTCCTCCCCAGCAGCTTTCCTGTTTTTCAACTGGTTGACGACCCTGGCGATTTCCGTCATGCTTGGCGGCTCACAGTTGACGTCGTACACCTCTACACTCGAGGAGGGTGGAAGGTCCTCGGTGTGATCAGAAGATCGATTGGGAAATCGGTCAAAATACTCTACCCAACGTCCAATTTTCCCCTGTTCGGGGATAATCTGGTCCGCCGCATCACGGATTCAGGCTGGCATCGCTCGTTCAAACACACTCCGATTGAGTCGAAATAATATGTCGAAGTCATCAGTACCGGGAGCGGTCTCCATCTTCTTTGCTACTTCGATCCAGTACCTCTTACGATCGGCTCTAGCGGAGCGCGAAGCCTCTCGCTGTAGTCTTTGGCGTTCAGTGCTTCTCACTACTACGGCTTCATGGGCCTTGGCTGACAGTTGCAAGGTGGTCTGTAAAATCCGGTCGTTTATACGTTTTCCAGTTCCCATTAGCTTCTCCCAACCAACCTCCTTGACCACAGACTTGGTCAACTTCCACTGTTCTTCCACGGAGGACCCATCCGTTTGCACGATAGTTATGGTAGCCAGCCAGGCTGCGATGGCGTGCGAGAGAGCGTTTGCGCGTTTTTGTTATTTCCAGGGCTGCGACATTGGTTCGGCTCGGTGTTGAGACTTTGAGACGTGCAGACAGATGGATTTTGGAGCGCGCACGTGCAAGGACATGGTCTGTACCATTCGTGTTTCCCGTTGCTGCGTCACGGTACACTCGGCAGTCCTCTACTGAGGAAGTCCAACTGGATCGCACCAGAATATGATCTATTTGGTGCTCTATGCGACTATCATTTGAGTACCGGGTTAGAAAATGTCTTTTGGGGTGCTGGAAGCGAATGTTGCGGATGACTATGCTGTTAGCATCGGCCACATTCACTGGGTGGTTTCCATTATCACAACGTTGGCTAACTGCGAACTTTCTCAGGACATGGCGGTGGACTCATCAGAGGGGCCTGTTCGTGCATTCCAATCACTGGCGATGAGGAGAATATCACTGCTTGAAATACGAATAATTAGATATTGCAATTTGTCGTAGAAGTCGCCTTTTATTGTATTTCAGCCACATTTGTCGGTGCATAGATAGCAGTCACCGACAGATTCTGGGAGAACCCCTGAAGCGTGCTAGGTTCACCCCCGAAGAAATCGGCTCCCAATAAATCAGGGCGCTGTTGGCCTTTCTGCTCAGGGCAAATGCGACATCATGATGTCCGGAGTTATTCACAGGCCCACTGTGATAGAGCCAATAAACTGTGCCCACTCCCGGAACCTTAACACCGAGTACCGAAGCAGGGTAGTCAAACTTCCGAAAGGCAGGTAATGTCTACACGGTAATCATGCAGTGTTCGCATTGTAGTACTCTGGCTGCCTACATCTAGTAGTGTCCTCACATTCCAACAGGTTGTGTGCTTGTTTTCTACAGTAGAGGGTTCCAGCTCGCTGTCTTATCACCTCAACTGCTGGGACACGAAGCGCGTCGCCTACCGGGGATGCCGTAGCATGATGAGAGCGCGTAAATTCATAATAATCCATGGAGAGGCTTGATGATAGTGATACGAATGGATGTCCCCAGCACCGTTCGGGACTTTTGTAAGCTTCAGTAGCCCAGGCTAGCCTGTTTTGTTCTTGGTACGCTTCTAGCCTTTGCACATCCAAGTGCAACCTGCAAGGCAGCAGGGGCTACGGCCTTATTTGGTGGTGGGCCGCATGCGCCACGTCACAGTCCGGTCAACAGACTTACGTGGCATCGTAAAAATAAAAACTCTATCCAAGTGAAGACCCACCACATCCTCAGGCACTGCCGCTGCTCGTCCACGGCCGCTTATCCAGTGAGCCTAAACCCGCTTTATTCACGACTGCATCTTTGGTGGCCGTGCTCCTGTCCGCAACCTGGGGACGCACCGGGTAGCATGCAGCCCTGCTCGAGATCAGTACAACCCCGACACTATATATATATATATATATATATATATATATATATATATATATATATATATATATAGTGATCATTTGGTCTTTGATAACTCTGAGCAACCTAACGGTAATCTGTACTCCCGCAAAGATTATTTTCGCTTCCCAAACAGATACTGTGAAGGTAGATGGAATGCATTAGCTTACATTCACTGCTGACAAACAAACGGTTTTCTGTCGCCAGGTGGATAGTATTGTACGGCGCTGGCTATCCGTTTGAGTTCATCAGTGAGAAGACAGATTATTATAGTGTTTACATGGGATCGTGTCTCATGTAAATCAGCGCACCTACATGTACATTAACCTCCAAAGGCGTGCTCAATGCCGAGTTGATTGACTGTTGTGCTAATAGTGTTTTGTGGTCTATACCGTCTTAGTATAACCAAGTTTAGCAAAAACGATGCGTCGCGAAGCTTTTAGTTTGATTTAGGGTATAGCGCCAACCGAGACCGGAGGGGTATTCAGAAAGAAGTTACAAAATCCCACTTCCTCACTGTTCAGAATTTCCAGCAAGAAGTGCTTCTTAGGCTTCCTAGAGAAATACTATCGCGAACCTTGAAGTTTACGAAAGTCTCCAGCAACTTCTCCATAGGCATATATGATTTTACACGCTCGTGCACCGTCTCGTGATTCGAGACCGATAGTAACACACGTTTTTATGGCCCGAAAAGTATTGTCCTCCATAGAAATGATGTTAGCATGGGAGAAAAGCTTGGTGGTACCCTAAGACGTCTTCATTCAGTTGCTTCTGAAATTTGCACTTAGAGCGGCAACGAGCTAGTCTAGCAAGGATTCTCGGAACCTAGAGAATCAATATATGATCTCTCTGAAACAGGCATACGAGACCCGGTGTTAGTGATGGCGCTTCGCTTCTCAGAAGGGCAAAGCCCTAATCTCACGCTTTACGTTGTGTGGGGTGCTTCCATGTATACCTTTGATGGTGTACGTAGCACTAAGGTTGTCTTGAGTGGTGTGCACTACTGGACTGGATTTCAGTCAACAATCACAGAGAAAAACGTCGTAGCAACAAGAGCTATTTTTACTTTTGATCATGTTCGAAAAACTTTATCCCAAGACTTGTAATGGTGAAGCACACCAATTTAAGCGTCCCCCTTAGTGCAGTAAGGTGCATAACCTACAGCAGAACATCAGTCATCAAACAGTCTTAAGTTCATTTGCGTTATTAGAGAACTCTAAGTTCAGTGTTACTTTTTTCGATGACAAGTAAAACGCGCCGCAGTGCAATATTTACACTAAAGTTGAAGAGAAATTATGATGTAGCCTAATTTCATCCCATTGAAGATGGCTTGCGGTAGCAAAGCCTGACTATTTCCCAGTTCGGTGTGTGTATAAAGGTATAACTTTACGGATAGAAGCATACTTGTCATACGCTTAATTACTTAGTGGTCAGTCCCACAGTTGTGTAGAAACACGAGGACGATCGATTTTCGAATTACATGACGGCGCACAGTCAACTGGCGAGGAGGGTCTATATTTCGTCGTCATATTCACAACCAGCACCAAACCCGGCGTGCTGTTCGCGGTTCTGGTCTTCACGTGTGTGGCACAGTTTGAGGAGAATAACAAAAGTTAATAGCCCAGGAACTCTTGGTAGTAGACCGAACTCATGGGCGCCACCCAGGCGTTCGGGGTGAGATTATACCAGTCATTTTGTTATAAAGATATTTGGCGACGGTAATCTTCGACAGCATGAAATTTCGGTTTATCAGAAATTTGAGTGAGTCGCATAAAATTCATACTCATTTAAAGATCATGGGTTGTGACGATTCACAGCACGGCCATAACTTTGTTCTATACACTAGAAGATTGTCACTGTTGCGATCACTGGTTTCCGAATATATCAAAACATACAAGAGACCTACACAATTCCATCGATCACATACTTTTCGAACTAGAATAAACTGACCGTTACTGCTACAAATTGTCCGTTATGTAGAGTTCTATACGGCTCACTAAAGAAATAATTACCCAGTATTTGCGCTAATACGGACGGCCAGTATAACTGTAGTGATTGTTCATTTTATTTCTTCCAACTGCTAACCTCGAACTGCCGTGTTCCGATTTCAGTTATAACAGAAGCGGAAGTTATAAAAAGAAATCAAACAGACGAAGAAGGAACTCGAATGTAACCATGCCACCAACAGCGGCACATATTCTTGCCACTTAGTCTCCAACCCTCCGGTGGGCAGACTTTGTGAAGGCTGACAAGGCCCACTCGGCCAGGTTCATTCTTTGTGGTTTCCGTACCATTTGCCATGTTTTGGTCCGACCACCTCGACGTACCCTCCAGTCACCTTCTGCCTCGGAAAAAACCTACGCCGAGGAAATCTATCGGTGGGCCTGCGCAACACATGTCCCAGCCACCTCAATCCGTATAAATTCATTAACTGAACCAGACACTGACCTCTAGTTCACAACACTACATCTAACCTCAACATTGCTGATACGGTGTCCCCACCATGTTCGAGCAATGGTACGGAAATGCCGACAGTCTTCGCCTATCTTAACGGCCACATTTCACCACCACTAACGTGGGATGGGCCACTTAGCGTCATCTACCATGTGTCGGAAAACTGCTCTAAAGGGGTCAGACAACAAATCCTCTCTATGGCCTAGGCGATTGCAATCTGGTTGCACAAGTCAATTCTGTGTTCGTAAAAGCAGTTCGTCAAGACACTACCGCTGCCGTGGCCGAAGTGCAACGTGACGGTGGGATAGACACAGAACTGGTAACCCTGATGATTATTGTGCCCACGCAAATGCAACGGAAGCGG
This sequence comes from Fasciola hepatica, assembly GCA_948099385.1. Taxonomy (NCBI): domain Eukaryota; kingdom Metazoa; phylum Platyhelminthes; class Trematoda; order Plagiorchiida; family Fasciolidae; genus Fasciola; species Fasciola hepatica. Next base: position 11,202,536 of record CANUEZ040000120.1, on the reverse strand, counting down.
ATTTAACATTCAGCTTTGTGCTTTAACGTTAATACTCTGAATCACATTTTTGAGCAACTCTAAGACTTTGCATGTGTACTGTACTAGCCCGAAGAAAAGTACCGAAAAGACAGATCTGTGTTCGCCACGTTACGTCTTCTAAATTCAGACTATGGGAATATTTCACGAACATCATAGTTCTTTGTGTCACTCAAGTATCACAGGAGTAATCCTTTTCGTTCGATCAAAAAATCTACCATTTTCTGTCGAGGATGTCCGGTGCGTGACCTCTTCCTGTCTGTTTCATTCTGAGCTCAAACCGAAATCTTGTAACAATCCCCCAGGATGATTAGTGTAGTGCTACCAATAAAGCACTCGATGACGAAGACTAACAAATTTGTTTATTTGAACAATGACCGTTTTTGGTGGCGCCACTTGCTCCGCCTGTGTACGTCGTCTGCACGCCGTTGCGCTCCTCCAATACACACGTTGTCCCGCTCCAGCGTTTTGAGTTCTGCTTTGCGCGCTGCCGAGTATATTCGCTAACGTGTCACATACCGAGGACCACGGGCTATAGACTCTATACGGGAGCAGGTCCTGACTTAACTGAGATTAATCCTAAATTAGTAAAAGCCACGCGACCGTTTGAGAGAGTATTGATTTTAAGGGCCTCGTACCTTCATACACTCACAATCGGTATCTACAACCAATTGTAGAAGAATATTCCCGTTCTCCCTTTACATTTCCTTGCTCCAACACGTCTACATCCAATGTTACAAAATGGTTCTTCCAACTGTTCTATTTTTTGTGCTTCTACATCTCTCCATTCCGATGGCGGCGGAAAATTTATGCCCACATAATTCACGACTTTCTACACACAAAAGAATAACGGCAAGCCACACAGCTTATAACCGGCAATCTAATATACACCTTGTAGAAAATCAAAAGCCTTTCCCTAAAGACCAAAGATCTTTTACCTACACATTGGGAATCAATACTACTTGACTCCCTCCATTCGCTGCGATCACTCCTGTGTGCCGCGACCAGTAGCACCCAGCATGAACGACTGTTTCGATTCGCTCGCCGTTCAGCCACCGGAACACCAGTGCCATCCTGCTTGACTGTCCCGGGCCCTTTCTTTCTGAAACGACTCGATATACGATCCCTTGGTAGAAGATACCCCATACACCCCTTCACTTCCCTTGGTAGAGAAAGTGGAGGGGTATATGGGATATCTGAGAGGAGTAGCACCTCTGAGTTGGTAGGCTGTCATGCCCCTTAGGGTATTTTCCATCTGTTTGGTCTCCATCATCTACTCAACTCTCGCCTGTGGTTCTACGATGGTGAAGCATAAATCAACAGCTACACCCCGGCAAACCGCTTGACAAGTGGGCCAAACCAGGTGAAGGATAACTAGAGGTTAAAAACCACTTTGAAACGGCGCCCAGTATGCGAAGACGGATACTCCTACGTAGGCGGACGAGATCTGTTGGATCCAACGGCTGCCAAGGAAATTCATCCCATCAACAGGGTTACATGGACCCTGGATCATTGTATTCTCTACCAAATACCGAGCGAGCTCCCAGAGAGCCACTGGCAGCCATGCATCAAGATCACTTGGACGCGCTAGGCATCCCGGATTGATGGGCCATCGCCTAAAAGGCGTATGAACCGCCCTATGGGCCACCGGCTCCTAGCACATAAACTTCCTATTGCCCAACAGATAGAACTTGGCTGTGCACGGGCTAGAGGTGCAACCTCGAATGAAAAGCCGAGTGACCCTAAGGACGCCACTTAGTACACTAACCCCAAGTCTCCTCAGGGATCTTGTCTCTGCAGTTAGCTGTGATCATGCTACGGCGTCCCCGGTAAGCGACGCGCCCAGTGGCCGGGGTGGCCCAAACACTAGTTGGAAACCTAAACCCGAACACGAGATCACGAGTCCACGTAGTCTTCTGGAACGTGAGAACTTTTCAAGATGCAGGTAGCCAGTGAATTGCCATGCGCACACTACGACTACGAAGTACGCCTACCCAACTGCGGCAGCCGACATATTCAGGCCTTTCCAACGAACGCATCCTGCTGGATGTATCACAGTGGGCCAGTAAACAATTCTGGGCTTCGTGGAGCTTCGGTCGCAATGAACAGTCGAGGTCATAATGCCCTGATCTCTTGGGAAGCAGCTTCTCCAAGAATTGCCGTAGCACGGTTCAGGAGCACTCCGTTTAACTTGGCCGTGATTGCGGTCTACGCCCCAACACTACATGCTGCACCAACCACTTAAGATGTCTTTTACATTGAACTTCAGAATTCAGTCATCCGGGTTTTCAGGTGCGATATCCTACTAATTGCAGGAGGTTGGAACGCCAGCAGACGAGTATACCCAACATGTACCAGGGAAATTCGGCCTCGGCGAGCGATGCGAAAATAGCGACCACCTGATCACGTTTCTAGACCTCAAACGATTGGTCGTCACCAATACCCCGTTCCAGCATACAAAAAGGCACCTGCTAACTTGATATTCCGACGATGGTAGGACAGCGCTCCAAATCAACTACATCTTGGTGCGCTCTCACCGGCCGAAAACTGCCGGGCATATCAGGGCGGCGTAACGGGAAACGCCAACGGTACAGACCAAACACTGATACGCGCACGTCTCAAGCTTCACCGTTCAGTACGGCAAAAATCTCGTCCTCACTGCAGAGTGGATACTTCTAAGCTGACAATCCCGGACAATTTTCAAGCCCTGTCAAATGCGATTTCGTCCAGACTAACTGCGATCAACGTGGATCGTAGCGTAGATGGTCAATGAACGGGGCTTAAAGTACCCATCACCAGCGCCTCTCCTAAAGAGCTAGGCAAAAAAGTGGCACAGGAAAAATTGAATCTCTGCAGAAACCCTTAACCTCTGCGCCAAGGCTAGGGACACGAGACTCCGCAAATCACCTGATTACCACAAACGAGAAACGACCGCAAACGATATTCGTCCGAAGTTGCAGGTCGGATGGAAACACCAGACACTGTTGGAGACTTTGGGAACCTTTTTCGACTCATCCGCTCCTCTTCAGGGAAGGTCCAACCTCCTCCCACGATACTCGACGACAGCGGTCACCTCAAAGCGGGCTGCGACCAGAGGCTTCAAAGATGGGTCGAACATTTCATTCAGGGGCTTAACCGCCGTTGCATCCAATCCGTCTGCGTAACGGCTCCAAGCGATATAGAGCAATATGGAATCGACCTCGAGGCTCCCAACAAATCGAAAATCGCCACCACAGTTCAAACAATGCAAAATAAGAAGTCACCGGGCGAGGAAGGCATCTCACCTGGGATATTGAAGTCTTGCTCGCTAGTTCTATTGGACCAACTAGGTACGCTCTTCCATCGTATTTGAGACACCGATGTTTTCCCCAAAGACTGAACAACCTTTGTCCTACTCCTTGTACGGAAAAAAGGTGACAGGGCTTTCTGCACAAACTACAGGGGTATCAGCATCATCGGTGTTCCGGAAACGCTTTTTGCAACCATCCTGCTAAACCGTTTTGTTATTTCTTGACGCGCAAACACACTGACCAGTGTGATCTTCGTCGAGGAGGAGGCTGTGTTGCCCAGATCTTCACGCTACTGCAAATCCTAGAGCATAACTAAAAATTCCAAGAACTCACCACAGCGACGGAATGCCTGAAAAGTATATCAGATTGTTGGGATCTTACTACTCGGCAACTCGGGCGCGCGTCCGCGCTAACAGCAAGGAGTCTTCAGAGTTCCTATTCGATTCCGGCGTCCGCCAAGGATGCCCAATTCTATTTAACTACGCTATAGACTAGGTAATGCATTGCTCCCTGAACAATTTTCGAGGAATACAAATTAGCCACGACTCTTGGGTTACAGACCTCGAATTCGCCGACGACATGATCATTCTAGGAGACGATTTCGGAAATCTGCAGCCGGTTCTGCATCGTATAGTATAGAAAGCCAAGGCTGTTGGTCTAGAGATAAACACTGCAAAAACGAGATTTTTCAGGAATTCGCAAGGCCTAGCACATTCTGTACGCGTCGATGGCGAAACTCTGGAAAACGTGCACCACTTCAGATGCCTGGGTTTTACTATCCAACCAAACGGCCCGGTCAGGAACGAGGTTGAACTTCGTGTAAACTGCGCTACGAGAGCGTTCCCACAACTTCGCAAATCATTGTGCTCTCGCAGCGAGATAAACCTTCACACGAAGCTGCTCATATACTGCGCTGCCATCCATCCAGTTCTTACGTGAGCGTGTGAAACTTGGCCGCTGACAATAGACGACACGAAATGACTGTAAAGATTTGACCACTGGTGCCTTCGCTGCATGGTCAAAATCAAGTGGTATGATCGCATCACAAACTCTTCTGTGCGTCAACACTACGAATACAGAACAACTTTGTTTTTTCATTTGATGACGTCGCCTGCAGTGGTTCGGTCATGTCTTTCGACGACCCGAAACGGAACCTGCGAAGAGAAGCCTACTGCCATCACCCTGCTTGGACTGGAAATATGTATTGGTGGCTAACTGAAGGCATAGGTTGGCACTATTAAGGCAGAAATAGATCGCCTAGGCCTTCAGTCTGTCTTCGGAGTGCGCAATTGGTGTAACAAATAAATTTTATCACGTGCAGACCGGAACTTCGTGGACAGCTACTATCAGAGACATCCAAGAAGCCAACTCATCCTCTCACAGGAGATGGTCGCATAAAAGTGAAAATTCAGAGAAATGAGGCTGTTCGTGTGCTACCCGCAGTACGCCCAAATTGTGCTTGCAGGTGGTAAAAAAGAAATAGTCACTTCGCCAGCTAACACACAGGGAGACGGAGTCACCGCCGGAAACCAGACCGGAATGACCACTTGATCTTCCGTCTTGCACAGATCACCACCCTATTCTACTACTAGCAACATAAACGAAGTCATGAATGGATATGATGCCGCTCACGAGGAATCAACTGCACTCACTGCCGATCATTCGAGTCTACTATCATAACAAATAGTACATCCGCACAACCCACAAAACACTTAACACGACTGGTATCGTTATCAAAATACCGTACGGATCGCTTTCGATATTATCTTTCGTTAAATTTTTATGTAATTTATCATTAGGTTTCCCTATATACATTTCAGCCACTATACGCTTGTAATCAGTCAAGTAAAGCGCTCATTACTACTCTTTAATTTTGATATTCACTACTCCTAATCTGCTGCTACCGGATCCACAACAAATACTGTAGTAGAGAGCGAGGCTGCAGCTGAAAGAAGTAACTGTGGTGTTGATCGCGTAAACCGATCAAGTGCAACAAACCAAAAGAGAAGTTGGTGACCATTTTTAAACTGGTTGATGACATGCAGGGGTAGACTTCTGATAGGCGGAAATATAGCCCAGATCAAGCGCTTTAAATCGAGACCCACTTGTGTTAAACCAGAAAAATGGCTCTTTCAAGAAGAGTCCCTACGTTCGCAAGAATACTAATTGGAAGGAGTATAAATGCGCACATGACGTGTTCCACTCAGTGTCATATGATAGTAAAAATAGACTTTTTTGTAGATTGACCTGTTTCGTTTAGCAAACAGATCTTTGAGGGCACGTGTTAACTCAGCATTAGTGAACGGCCAAGTCACGTTCGTAGTCAGCACTGGTACGGTACCAAGCCTAAGGCTTGAGACAACGGAAACTCGGATGACAGGACAGCCGATCGGTGGAGGGAATCGATAAATGAGAGATAAATCTTATCAGCGTTGTTCAAGCCTCAAGGCATAGTCGTCCACACCAGTCGAACCAATGCAGTGTGTGCAACGAGTAAACACATAGGTCAACGATCCAGATATTCTTTGTTTTTCGCTAGTAAAACGAGATGGTTCGAAGACAGAAGAGTTTTTCCCATCAGAGCTAGTGGAATAGCATAAAACATGGTATCAGAGATACCCCAAGAACCCTGCCGCTGTGTAACAATAAATGCGACAAGAACGTACACTTTGTCGCTTCCGGTACTGCTGAAGATGACCGATCAAAACCACTTAGCAGAGGAATGGATTTTATGGAAGCAGTTTTCAAGATTTTACCGTCTTCACGCAGCTGCTTTGAGGATTGGAAGATTATCAGGTTGCCATGCTCAGACATTGTCTGGAAGATGAAGCCAAACGTGTTTTGATGACTTTCTATTTTGATATAACTGAAGATGAAGAAGACCCTACGAAAGTGATTCAGAAAATGGAAGAATACTGCTAGTGAAACGAACATCGCGATCCCAAATGAAGTTGATACCGCACACCCAGAATTTGAAATGGCCAATGCCCCCGTGGAAGATGAAGTCTGAGCCTTTTGATGAACATCTGAAAAACATGAAGGCCGAACATTTACACCCTAGAGGAATACACACCGATGAGATCATCCGTAAAACCAGCCGTGATATTTTGCACAGAAGGAGCACTGAATGCGTGAAGACATACAAGCAAAAGAAATATGTTTCCGAGTGTTCCAGAAAGATCCCATCGATGGGAAGAACGAAAAGATCTATGGTTTTTGGGAAGGCGGTGGTTTGAGGTTCAGCTGGATAAAAATATCAATAACAGAAGTAGAAGGCGCATCGAGGAGATAAGGTCTGTAAGGTCGCTAAACCTTACCTCGCATTTTCCCTAACAAACGTATTTTTCGGTCTTTCGTACTACGTGGACCACTGCACGTTACTCTGATGCTCGACACTACGAATGCGCTAACCAGAGCGGTATTCTCCACGACCCGTGAGAACGATTTGGTGATTAGTATGTGGTTGAGAGCGTGCACAAGAGCAGCGGTCAAATGGCAGCCGCGCTTGGTAGTCAGCGTCCAGCTAAACAGTAAACGTGTTGAAAGCATGAACGAAGATGACTGTCGCTACATGGGCTTCTTCCTGGAAGTTCAACGGAGTTGGGCTTCAATCGTGGCGGTAGGCCGGAAGTATTGATAGTCCATGAACTCCTCGTATCTTGCTCGTTATACGGTTGGTAACGTCGAACGACTGCTGCTAAGATTTTGACGGCGCCTGCACTCCGGACGTCCGATATGCGTCGTACCCATCGACGTTTCAGCACCCACGGGTCTCATACACTCGCGGTCCCGAAAAATGCCGCGTCAGGCCCATCCAAAAAGGCGTCCATTTATCGTCTTCAGCGCCACGCTGACCAATCGTCCAGTAGTCCATTGAGTGGTTAGCTCCTTGAACGTACACGGGAGTCAACGAGGGTACGGACAAAGCCGCACGCGGATGTCGGACCATAATATCATCATCGTGCAGCGTTGGACAGCAGGGGAAGCCCCACTGACCACTGCCCTTCTCACCATGTTGCGTGTCGAATTAGAAAGCATGAATATACAAGATGGACAGGGAGTGGACCTACACGGGTGGGAAAACGAAAGAACGCCCTAGTAGCCAACACACGGAATACACAGTCTGACTGTACAAACGCACATCGATGAGTAATTCTGATTCGACAGAAAGTGACAACACGATCACCACTGTTCGCGGTTCGCTGCCATATCCTTCAGTGTCTCCAGCCAACTGGTAGACGGATCTTTTGGATCCAAACCACAAAGAGATGAGGTACCTAATTTTCCTAAGTTTGCTGTACATTTTCTCATTCCCCGTTGCCAAGTCATCTGTTGATCTCCACATGGTTTCTCCTACTCCCTAGGAGAAACAGAGAATAGGGCGCGGCATAATAGACGTGTGTTCGCCGTACGTAACATGTGCCCCAACCAACAAAGTCTACTAAGCTGGATATGCTGTGATAGAAAACTCCCTAAACTGGTACTCATTACTTGATTTCTGACCTCAGCATTGATCACTCAGTTGTTCCACTCAATCTTAGCAATACCACACAGACGTCGATGTTCGAAAGCCTGAAGACGACGAATATCTTCAGCACTCAGACCCCGAGTCCTGCAACCATACAACAGAACTGGGCGTAGCGCACCGCACCGCAGCACAGTGCTTGCGACCTTTCACCTTTACGACGCTACCGATCCCGGAACAACGGAAAAAGATGCAGGCATGGGTCAAGCACTTTCACGATCTACTGAATCATCCCACGGCAAGCTTAGCAATTCGAATCCCCACAATCCAAAGTGAAATCTGCTATATCAGTACCGGCTCTTCGTCCCTAGTGGACATTACTGCTGTGATACGCAATCTTAAGAACTGAAAGAACCCGGGAGAAGATCGGAGTTATATAAGTCCTGCCTGCACATGTTTTAATCAGTTCGGGAAAAAGAACAATTTCCCGCGGACTGGGGAACCTCAATCCTGCCCTGTGTCCCAGGAAAGGTAATAGGACAGTGTGCGACAACTACCGCGGAATCAGCCTGATTCACGTGGCTACAAGGATATTCTCCGAGCTTCTTGTGAACCGCTTCCCAATCGTGAGGGACACACACACTCGTCCCAATCAAGGAGGCCTCCGCCGCGGTAGGGGATGCGTGGATCAGATATTTACTCTTCGTCGAGTACTGGGACATCGCTACATATTTCAACAACCGATAGCAACTTGTGTCGTTAGTTTTCGCACAGCATTTGACTCAATTGGAAGACACTTTTTGAACCATTATACAAGCAGACGGCGTGTCGGCAAAACTTGTCAGTTTCATGAAACCGTAATACTCAAGTATGCGTGCGAAAATACGAGTTTAAGGAGAAGAACTCAGTGAATTCTCCTTCATCTCCGATGTCCGACAGGGTTGTCCGTTGTCACCAGTCCTACTTAACTACTCTATCGACTGGATAATGCGGCGAGTATTTATCGATTACCTTGGGGTACAGCTCAGCCCAGACATTTTCTTAGCTGATTTGGGATTCAGGGACGATGTTGTTGTCCTTGGGGAACAGTCCGACTACCCTACACCCAATTTTGAATCGCGTAATTCTCTTCGTGAAAATCATGGGACTAGAAGTCAATACATCAACGACTAAGATCTTTTCGACTTGCGCTGAAAAGTCCGTTCAACCAATACACGTCAACAGGGAGCTAACTGAGAACATGCAGGCATTCAAATACCTGGGCTCCACGATCCTCCTAAACGAATAATCCCAGAACGAAGTCAAAGTGCAAATTGACGGCACCAGGAGAGCGTTTTTCCAGCTACTTAAGTCACTTTGGGTGCAAAACGAAATCAGTCTGAACCAAAATTCGCCTCTTCTGAGCCGCCATTCGCCCCGTATTGACCTACGACTGCGAAACATGGCCGCTGCGCGTCGAGGACATGAGAAAACTGGAAGAATTTGACCACCGATGCTTCTGAATGATCCTCAGAGTGATCTGGTGTGATAAGGTATCAAACAATACGATAAAAGAACGATGCCTCCACATTGAAAAGCTGTCGGTACTTCTCTAACGGTGACGTTTGCAATGGTTCGTTCACATCCTGCGACTTCCCAGCACCGAGATCTCAAAACTGTCTGTCATCTGCTCCATGTCAAGGTTGGAGCTGTCGCCTTGGAGGATAACTGAAAACATGGGTCAGCACTGTTGAGTCGAACGTCGAGCGATTTGAGCTCCTGTCTGTTTCTGGTGCTCGTTGTTGAAACCAGAACTGGGTCTCCTTGTGTTTCGATCTCGCTTCTGACCACAGTTCATGGACAGACATAATCCGCGATATTCATACAGCCGGCTCGTTCCCTCTCAAGAGATAGCCACATAAAAGTAAAAGTAAAGTATGGTCCTATTTAGTGGTGGGGCATGTAAGCCACATTACAATACTGTCCACAGATTCATGTGGTATTTTAGAGTGGAAAACGTTATCCAAGCAGAAAATCCACCACACTCTCAATCACTGCTACTGACCTTCCGCGGCCGCTTATTGAGTGAACCGAAATTCACCTTATTCACGACTAGCCGCAAGATTGGTCGCCATTTGCGATTTGGCGATATGTTCGGTAGCATACAGACCCGCTCTTCTGATGTCGTTAAATCTAATAGGACCGCTGGGCCAGCTACATTGAGATTAACCATAAGCAGTTACTAAAGATACAAGTATCGCACTTCGCTTGTTCATGAAAAATCTTTGTTGGCATCCAGCCTATGTGAACATGTTGGGTTATAAGATGAGGAATAGTGGTAAAACCATGAAATAATCCGCCTATCCGGTGCTTTTTTGAATCAGCAGTTTTGCACACTTGCCTGTGAAATCAGCCAGAAATCGCCCTACTTTTTCACGAATCTGTGATTTCTCATTCTGTTGGTAGTATTTCGTCCTGCTGTATACTCTAACCTATCGTTTGTCTCTGCTACTGAATAACAGATACAGCCACCGTACATTATTGCGTTTTAAACGTTCGTCGGAATGACATGTGTTTGCGTTTCACCAGGCTCCTCGTATTCAACCTGGTCGTCAACCTTGGACAAAAGGACAAGTGGTTCGTGGTGTGGCCCTGTTCTCAGCCTTATCTGCCTCCGGTTTATTAGGCTATCGCCTGTTCGTGCTTTCACCTCAGTATGACGGACCAGAGATCGATCTTCGGGGTAAAACTGTTCTGGTCACCGAACCCGATGGTAAGTTCGCGTGATTTGTTAACATGATAACATGAAATGAACACTATCACCATTGAAGTGTACTCCTGTTCACGTGCACACGGAAAACTGTCTTTCCAAAAGAACTTTGATAGGTTCTGTTTTACTCTGTTCCCCTAACTCCTATAAGGAGATTTTTCTATCTTCGGATCGTCTCAGTTTACTAGCCTAAAACACGTTGTCTACGTAGGAAAAAACAGTCACTGTCACCAATCGTTGCAACATAAATTCGTTCAAACTTGCATCGAGTAATCTCTCCTGATGGGTTGATTAGTGATACAACCAGCCACCAACTGACAGGAATCCGTTCTCGTCTTATCGATCCGCCGCCTTGTCGCTTGCGTATCCATGGCCTCAAGCATTGATCTGGATTCTGGACAGGCGCTGACTGCTAACGAAACTTGATTGTCCACTGACAATGCATCAGCTCGTACTCTCACCGGTTTTTCCGTCGATTGAGTCTTGACAGATAGAAGACAGTTATTCCAGTTAATTGAACCTGATTTCTTTAACACCAGCTGGAATTCATGAGCCTATCTGTTTGAACCGGCAATGGCAGAGGTAGCTCTTTGTCGCAGAATGTCAGTACGAGGAAGATAGCTGCGATTCTTCTCATTGGTGTTATGGGTTTGTAACTTAGGTGTCGAACTTTCCGTTTAGCATATTGGGTTTCAGTTCCAGAAAGGTGGCTGCTGGTGCGACAGCCAGACCTTGTTACTGAAGCATCTCAGTGATTAACAGTTGAGAGTTGCCGCACTGTGACCATTGACTCCATGTCGTCTGGAAGACCTACTTTTTAGTTACAAGAGTCGTGGCCGTCCTATGTTATTTTTTGTATTTTTCGAGACTGTCGTCGTAGTAACTGTTTTAGGTCCCAGATCTTTGTTTTGTGCGTCGCATGGATGTGGACAGTATTTTTCAGTTGCGTTTCTTTTATAACCTAAATATCTTCCACGACTACTATTATTCCTTATGATCTTTACTCTTGACTTAAGCAGAACAGTCTCGCGGTCGTTCCACTCTTCAGTGACTTTGTTCTGATACTCGTTCATTAGCAGGTCTTTTGTTGCAAATTTACTTCCTACAGTGTGGACAGCGTGCTCACCGCGGTGGGTGGATCCATGCTTTTTCGCCCCTTATTCATATCTGGTAAATAGTGAACTATCGGTAGATCAAAAAGTTGACGTTTAGGTGTGCATCCCTCTGCCCCCGACTCCCGATGAACTAGAGAACTGGTAGAAGACTTTGTTGACCGTGGCTGGGAGTCGCTCTGAGCGGCGAACATGTTTAGACATTTTCTATCGCAACTCCTCAGAGGTGTCTTTTTGTCCCTTCATCTATAAGGGCTACAGTCCACACTCAACTCCGGCGAATTATAATAAAGTGCTCTTTGGATCATTCGTGTTTCGATAGGTGAAAGTGACTAGAAACAAGAAGCAGTTGTCCAACTCTTGCTTGAGTATAGAACTGATTGATCTTTGGACACGGCTCCGTACAAGCCATTCAGAAATATCTAGCCAAATAACAAATTAGTATTGAATTAGAAGTCCAATTTGGCGAAACAATTGTTTTTCAGTAATTCATTCTCAAGCCGTTTACAAATTGAATTCTTCTAAAGGACTCATCTTTCAAAGCGCGTTCGACGCTTTATTCTATTTAATGACCATATTCCACAACACTGCGGTGCTGCTAATAGCTTACCGGCTGAAATTTCCATGACAAAACGATAAAACATTGACTCTGTCTTACGGGTGAAAAATCCTCGCGTTGTTGGACATATAATATAATAATGACTGACGAACGGAGGAAGCTCCAGTCCTTCCTGATTTTGGATCAGCACCCCACTACTTGGTGAACCATTGAACCAGACGTTTCCGTTTGACCTTCCATAAATAGCTCACCTTTGTGCTTCACTGCCTTACCCGCAAAGCTGCGTGTGTTGCACTGTTTCAGAAACAAACGTTGATCATGGTCATCTCTGCAAGTTTGGCTTCGAGGCACCAGTAACAATTTTGCTCCTTTGATAATTGAGTTGTTGTTTCTGAACTTTCGCTTAAAAATGTCCACAATGGCATAAGGAAAAAGGCTGTACCAGACAAGACTGTTTTCGATGAATTCGTTTCCAGGTTAATACATTGTATATTTATACCTGTATGTTTGGGGAGAGTCGACATTCAAGGATGGTATTAATAATGTCAGTAATATGGTCTACAGGGGAAGTGTTGCAAAAAGAGTACGAGTAAGGGTAATAAAAATGTTCTGTTATCCTAAAAGATTGTGGCTTCGGGAACACAACGTTGTCGGTGGAAAAGTTACAGTCACCCGACGTTTCGGTTTCCGTGGATAACCTTTCTGAAGGCCGATTTGCAATCAAAATCCTGTTGCAATTTGGAAGAAAAAACAGTGATTTGTTGATGTAGTGCAGTCGACTCAATTATATCAGCTAGATCTAACTACTCCTGATTAAACCACTTAGCGACGCAAGGAATGCCACCCGATTTCAAGCAAGTTTTGGCGCTTGCCCAGGGTAATTGAAGTAAGTTAGCAAATTGTCTCTAGGAACAAAGAGGTGGATTGTGGAACCTAATTGCAACCGAATCAACGCCGAACTACTTTTGACGCGTTTTCTGGAATCCTGAGCGCGTAGTCCTTTATCACAATGTGACCGGTATCGACCAAGAGAGCAAAAACAACGCTGGATTGACCCGCTAGTTTCCACTGCCCTCGACGAATCCGATTCGTAATCCTCAATCCGCTAGGGTGTCTCCCTATGTAGCTCGTCACATATGGACAAACAAGAGAGTACGCAGTCATAGATGACGCCTGTTCCAAGTTCAGAAAGATCACTGGTCGGCTGCTGTAGTATGCACATGCAGAGACCGCAAAGGAGGTGTGTGATAGCCTTTTCTAGGCACCCAGTCAAGGGTTCACATGTAAAGTTCTTCCATTAGGTAGCTGTGTGAACAGCTTTTTTTCGTCTCAAAGTTGTCATGGTAAACGTATTTAGCTCATCACGTATGTTCTTCTAATCGGACCTTCCTGGGCGATTTGATCATAATCCGCTGTCAGCAGTCGTTTTTCGCCGCCTCACGGTATTACCCAGAGATTCTTTTTTCTCGAAAACCACTTTTCGTTTGCCCTGCCATCGGCTTTTCTTGATTCACTTCGTTTCCCCCACGATTCACACTTATCTGCAGCTCGTGTAAGCCGAGAACTACTCCATGGTTTGGCCAAACGTGGTGCTCAACTGATTATGGCTTCAAACAACGTGGATTCCTGCGTGAAAACACGGGACAAGTTGCTCAAGGCTACGCGAATCAATCCAAGTCGTATCGATTGTCGTCAACTGAACGGGGACAGTACGCGATCAGTACGCCGATTCGCTGCCAATCTCCTGGCTGATTATCCTCGATTGGATCGAGTCATTATCCAATCTCGCAGTTGCATCACTGGTATAGTAGCCGGTAAACGGCGTCCGACACATGATGGTTTTGAGCATATTATGGGCACAAATTATTTCGCCACTTATTTGCTCACACGTCTGTTGTGGTCACGTCTTTCTGAGTCCGAAGATGGTCGACTGATTCTAGTCGCCGACACAGATGCTTCAGCGCGAGCTCAGGCACAGGCTCCTCAATTGCCTGACTCGGATCAGTTAGGACTGCCTTTGCAGGACTTGAATTTTGACGATCCGAATACATTCAATCCAAAGATTGCCTATCAGAGATCTCAGTGGTTCCTCACCCTATTCGCCGAGTAAGTCATGGGCCTGATCTGAATTTATCTTCATTACCATTGCAGTTAAAAATCCTCTTTTCTTGAATAGTATCGTTAGTACGTGGTTCGGTGCCCTCCCACTAACGATCCAGTCTCACAGAAGGCGACTTCATTGTCACGCCCGAACTATTGGGACCTTAAATAACTCAAGGTTGTATACTTTGCCCAACACTGGTCTCTTAAATACGACGAGACTGTACCTTGGCGGGGTGTGATTGCTTGCGTGCCTCCATGACCCAAATAGCTATTCAAAATGGCTTCCTCAAGCCGGAGATGCGATCATGCCTGACAGGTCGATGGGTAGAACCCAGATGAAGTCCAGTCTCAGAATCAGTTGGTGAGCAGCATCTGGTTCTAATCACTACGCCCCCAGAGAAGAGGCTCCAGCAAATAAACACGGAGAGAAACGGTTTACCGGTCAAAAACCTCCATTAGATGGACGTAGGAGTGGAGTACCTGGGGTTTCTCTCGATGGCGGGAGAAGTGGTCGCACTTCATTGGGCAGCTATCGTCCGCCTAAGCCGGGTAGCCCCCAGCCCAAAGAATGCTGCCCCGTCCACGTTCCGCTTGTTTCATTGGGTGTATGGGGCTAAGGACTGAATCCGAAAAGTGGATCGATAAGAAAGCACCAGCGAAGACAAGACAAAACGCATGCAGCAGTCAGGTTTCACGTGACAAATTAGAAGAAGTTCCCTCACGGGTTTTTAGGTCACGTTCCCGTGCTGGGTTAACGCCCCACTGCCTTGTGGATGAGACTTTTGAGTCAAAGGCTCCTGTTAGGGTTCCCAAAGAAAAACCCCTTCTGCGGTGTGGGCAGCCGCGAAGTATGATTCGCCCAGAGACCTCCAATATTTTTCCTATGAGAGGCCTTATCAATTTTCCCTCTTTTAATTTGAGGTCGATGCAAAACGCCACGGGTAATTGCGGCTGTGATGAAAGCAGTAGTTTTGGAGTTGGATATAAATCGAATGCACTTCTTAAGCCTAAGTGTTCACTTCACTTGGCTGCCTTCAACGTCCGCACAGTGTTAGGTAGAGCAACAGGCTGCCCTCACTAAAACTCTTGATACTTTTAAAATGGATGTATGCTGTATCTCCGAAACATGCATACAGGACCCCACTTGTGTGATAACTCTTCGCACCCCAAATGCAACCTCATTCTCTCACTTCACTCTTCGTGTGTCGGGTGATTTGGTGTCTGGAGCTCGTGGTCAGGCTGGCGTTGGGATTGCCTTAAGCATGAAATCTGAGCGTGCACTGCTGGACTGGATTCCAGTCGGCAGTCGTTTGTGTGCAGTTCGGTTGGATGGTTCTGTTCGTGTCAACAACAACAAACAGGCGCCGATAGTTGTTCGTCTTGTCTGTGTATGCGCCGACTGACTGCAGTTCCTCTGAGGCCAAGGACAAATTCTACCAGGGTTTGTCTCAGCTACTTCGAAGCGCACGTTCAACGGACGTAGTGGTCATTTCTGGGGACTTCAACATCTAAGTCGGCCGTTTGGGTGATTCCGAGAGGTACATTGGAGGCCCATTTGCTATCCTGACTGATCGTACCGATAACGGCGATCGTCTCATTCAGCTGTGTTCTGACCACAGATTGTTTCTGGCGTGTACGAACTTCTGCCATAAGAAGCGGCCTAGACTGACATGGCGTCCTCCTTGGTCTTCACAACATTGTACTCAGATTGACCATATTGTGATTGGTCACGGCTGGCGTGGATCAATTGAAGATTGTCGTTCATTTTGGTCTACGCCTGTGAACTAAGATCACGCTTTGGTACGTGCTCGCTTGCGTTTATATATCGTCTATGTTCGCATGAAGGTAAATGCTATGCGTCCCGCGCAGTTGCTTTTGGACGATAACCGGCGATACAATTTCAGACGGAGCTGTCTGCGCAGTTATCGATGCAGTTAGATGTTCAGGACCCAAACGAACGCTGGGAACAGGTCAAGGAAGCTTTGTATGCCTCTTCGAATGCCACCCAGGCCTCTGGTTCAATTTGCTCTCACAAGCGATGGATATTTTGGACATCAGTTGTTCTGTTGGATGCTCGCAGATCCGTCTCTCCGGATGCCACGTTCAGTGAAATGCGTAAATCCCTGAAATTGGTGATGCTCGCAACGTTTTTCCGTTTGATTCGAGGTACTAATCCACGGAAGCCTGGTGTAAGTGAGTTAATTAAGGAATCCACTGATTCACTTTCAGGAACGTCTTCTGGAACGCTGGACAAAGCACTTTAGTGGACAATTCAGTTGGCCCACTTCAAGGGTCGACCTTCCGAGTATACCTGCCAGGGAAACAATGCAAGTGGATAGCAGTCCTCCATCTGAGATGGAGATTTTGCGGGCGATAGGTTACTTGAAAAGGTACAAAGCCGCTGGACCGGATGGGTTGGCTCCATCTTTTTTCAAGGATGGAAGTGAAGCTTTGGTTTTGGAGTTTAGAAAAACTCCGTTTTATTTGGGATAGTGGGCAGATCCCCGGGGAATGGTATGAATCGGTGATTGTGCCGACTTACAAGAAAAGTGACAGGTCCTCTTATGAAAACCACAGAGGAATGAGCTTGGTAAGTATCGCGTCCAAACTGCTTACCGGGCTTATTCTCTATCGATTATCCAGTGCCTGCGAAATGTGTACGCGTGAGAATCAAGGTGGTTTCCGGCCTGGTCGTTGTTGTATCGACCACATCTTAACTCTTCGGCAAACCTTAGAGCACAGACACATCTTTTATAGGCCCACATTTACGTGTTATTCTTGATCTGAAAGCGGGGTTCAGTTTAGTCGACCGGACAGTTCTCTGGCGCTGCCTTTCAGTGAAGGGTCTGCCAGAGAAGCTTATTTCTCTTTTCCAGTGCTTGTATGCGAACAGCCGAAGCCGAGTTCGTGCCTGAGGCGGTTTTTTACCCAAGTTAACCACGAAAAGTTGTACTTGTCAGGGTTGCTCTCTTTCACCCTTCCTCTTCAATTTTGTAGTTGAATTGATTCTTGAGGTAACCCTATCGTCGTGTGAGAAAGCGTCGTCGATCTTTGCTCAAACAGTAAACTTCTTGACTTGGAATATGCGGACGATATTGTTCTTCTGAGTGAAGATCCAGGTGAGTTGCAAGCTCTTTTAGATAGCTTTAACAACAGTGTAGGAATGTTTGGAATGCGTTTTGCACCTTCAAAGTGTAAAATGCTGTTGCAGGACTGTGTTGGTTCAACACCAAACCTTGTGTTGGCAGGGGAAGCTCTATCTGAAGTGGGTAAATTTTGTTACCTGGGCAGTTACATCTCACCAGGTGGACAGATAACGAATGAGATGTCATCGCGTATACAGAAGGCACGTTTGGCTTTTGCCAACCCCCGTCATGTGTGGCGTCGGCGTGACATCCGATTGTCTGTTAAGGATAGTGTTTACTGTAGTGGTTAAGTCCGTTCTTTTATATGGTTCAGAAACATGGCCGTTGAGGGTAGAAGATAGTCTAAGACTGTCGGTGTACGAGCACCGGTGTCTCTGTAGCATTGCTCGAGTATGGTGGAAACACCGTATCAGCAATGCTGAGATTAGCCGTAAAGTGCTGGGAACTAGAGGTCATTCTCGAGACCAAGCACTCCATCTGAACAGATCAAGGTGGTTGGGACGTGTTACGCATGCCCACCAGTAGACTTTCTCGGTGTACGCTGTTCTCTCAGGCAGGTGGTAATTGGAAGGCAAGTCGAGGTGATCAGTCCATGACATGGGGAAAAAGTATGAAAGCCTTGACCAGTGGACTTGGCCAAGTAAGACTTGTTAGACTTCCAGGTTGGGGTCCACGTGATCCGCCTACTGAATGGTTGGAGACATAAAGTGATATGGCTAGGTGTCGCGGTCAGTGGCTTAGTTTTAGTCCTACTTTTTGGATATTCATCACTATGTTTCTGTTCTTTTTGCCCGTTATTGGACGATGCCGGAAGGTAGCAACCGAAACCAGAGCACAGGAATGTGAGGTTATTGGTTGAATAAATTGAACTGAACTCTTGTTTACGTGTCTCTGGCTCTCCGCTGTGCAGATGAACAGCTATGGAACAAAGGCTTTTGTTTCCATTCGGTATCTTGATTATGTGTTTGGCTTAAAAACATACGTTCGGCGTCGCTCTTGCCTTTGCAAGTTTACTTCAGAGTGTACGATAATCTGGAAACCAGTTTTCAAATAATCACCCAACGCAATGATTGTTTGTCTGCGTCAGATATTCACGAAAATCCCTTTCAAGCTGAAACCGTTGTCCAGCAGGATTCCGTCAAGACAGGTTGTTCTAGTGATCCGTTTCTGAACAGCGCACTGGTTTGAATCTATCGTACGATCAGTAATTGATACATGGGCGGTCCGCAAGATTTTTCTGGAGTCACCTGATCATATGAAGCGACCACTTAAAACCAGTCATCATGACAAAAATATCCGCCATATGATCGGGCACTCAAGCATGTCCCCGGAAATTCCTAATCAGTAATACTCTTCTCCCCGGCCTTCGTTAATCTTTTTGCTTTCTCCCCTAAGGATTGTTCATAAAGATTACGAAATGCAGATTTTTTTCAGAAACAAGGTGCGCATAATTTAATGTTGAACTTTTTATTCCACCTTTGGGATATGATTAAAATAAAAGTATCATTTCTGTGGCTATGAAACTCCGTTTTACTGGTCATGAGATACGGCATACCTAACCCCGAGGCCTGAGCTAAAACATGTGAAGGGCCCAAAAGATTAAGTATGGTAATGGACCAGGCCACAACACAGCTTCTGACCGTTTGTGATGAGGTTTGAGTCTGAATGCTAGTTTGGGCTTGTTAGGCAATCGAACATTAACCTCTGATACATCTTCACAGCCAATAGACTTTCGCATTATTCAATATTCCTCCATCCGGTGCTCAGATCTCTCCTCTCTCTCTCTCTCTTATATTACTTCCACACTACCGCTTGTAATCGCAGTGGGGTCAAGCTAAACTGAACTAGACTAGATTGGTTTTTAGACGTCTGGGCCGTATCCCATGTGTGAGCATCGCACAAGTACTCAACACTCGCTTAACAATCAATTTCTTTCATTGTGCTGCTGTCTTTTTTGTCACAACTGATTAGGTACATGGAGCGACCGACCGGTGACGGCTTAATATTTAGTTTGCAATACGCTTGCGCATGAGTGCAACGGACGCGGTGTACCCCATAACCTCTAAGGTCGATTGAACTGTTGTGGATAACCGGCAATGTGACCCTGAGATTTGGATTAGCAGAGAACAACATGAGTAATCAATGGGTCAAGCGTGGTAACAAGCCGGGTCACCGTGGTTTACTATGCTGTCAAAGTGACCAACGTCAGCAAGGGGATTCGAACCTCTGCCCTCTGAGATGGAAGATAAACGCGCTAAAATCCACCCGGCCACCACTTGTCATAATATAATTTACACATGGCTAAATCTAACCTTAAAGATTATGAACCTCGTTACCGCCAGTTGATTTTGATGATAGATAGAGAACTCTGATGTCAACTGAGTCGTTACCAAATATGACTTCATGGGACCTCATGTAGTTCCCATTGAAACCGAACTGTATGCTGTCGAGCGCGTCCCGCGGTCGTGGATAGGGGGAAAACGTCAGTCTGGTGGCTATTGACGAACAAGGTAGATGCTAAGCCCACTAAATAAGCGGTTGCGGATAATCAACGACAGTGGTCCAGGGTGTGGTTGATTTCCTACCTGAAGAACGTCCTCCTTCACAGAACTCCACATAAGTCCGTGAACGGCACTGCCACTTTGCGGATTTGGCTCGCCGCTACCCTTTGTCGTGTTTTATGTATCGAATAAGGTTTCCAAGAAGAGGCATATGAATCGTACCGCCGGCCACCGCTCCGTCTACAGTGGAGACCCCTAATCCACCACTCCGGTCACCGGCTTCTCACTAATGCGATCTCCTGATTTCGTCCCACTTCATTAAGAGAAGACCTTTAGTTAAATGCTTTGGATAAGGGGCCTTCTAAGGCGATTCCTTACTTCTGTTTGGGCAGCCGGGTAGTATACAGCCCACGTGCTTTTCATGAAGTTTATTCACAATTCACACATGTTTCATGTTCTGTATGGCAACATGCCTCTGTGCTCTACCGGGTTTCGGGAACAAATAATAATAATGTGTGATTCGTCCTTCAAGTCTCAGGTTTGTGGTAGTCATTTCTCACTGATTTGTGCAGTGAACCTTTGTGGTTATGCGTATTTCTTTCACTGTACTCATGCATAGACACGGAATTGAACGACGTATGATGACAAATACTCATCATCGAGTGACCGAATTCCAGTGGCCAGTTGAACGTGCGGTATGTGTCGATCGAATCCATGACTTTTGCGTGCTCGTCAGCTGCGCCTTGCTCACGCCGCGAACATTTGAACCTACAGATTATGTCCATGTACTCATTCTGAAACACAACTGTTGGTGACTCAGATTGCCCGCCACCACTGTCCCACCACTTGGGCTTGAGAAACTACCACAGGATCAAGTAGTCATGAGACCCGAGGGAAACATAAAGCGAATTTAATGTTTCCTTAGTTATTCGTTCATATTTCCGGATCTGATAATTAGACTTAAGGTTGTCTGTAACTGGAGATGTTGAATGTAGTTTGAGAATTAGGCTCATTTATTAGAATGTGCGCCGTTCTACCTCATAGCAAATGGTGAAATACGGCAGGAAGTGTTTTCAGCAAAGCTCTGTGTATGTTTCCTTACCTACATTGTTACTTGTTAACCATACCGCCTAAACTCAGTTCGATTTGTATGTATTTATGTACTTTTAACATAATTGCCCCATTTTCATCCCAACCCGATTTGATCTTGTTCCAGCGAGCTGTCGCGGCGCACAGCCCACGAAACCATGACCAGAGTGATGCTAGTGAATCCCGTGGTCTCTTTGGCCACAGCTCCTCGATTTTCTGGTTCAGGAGTCGAAACCCTGACAACCGAGAGGAAGGTGGTTTTCGATCAAGCGATCAATTTTATTACTCGTTTAGTCAAACGCAAAGTCAGTGCCACAACCCTCTTCTGCGCGGTGGTTGACCCAGTTGTATTGCCTTCTAGAGCTGCGAAAAATGAACGCGTTGTTCAATCTGCCGAAAGGTTTCAGGATCTGCGTCTGATATCCGACCAAACTACGCTCACACAGAATATCAACCGCACCCTGTCGGCCAGTCAGTATCTGTGGAAGTTGAGTGAAAAATGGACTCGATTGGATAAATATCCCGAACCTTTGCCTTTACCCCCACGCTTACCCACACCTGGTAACCCAGTGGCAGGTCACGTGCCTCCAGGGAGTACATAACCAATGCAAGTTTGCTACATTTCAGCACTAGTAGACTATCAAGATATGCGCTCCAGTAGTTTAATCGCGTCGCCTACCATGGCATCTACAACACCTGGTTTGTACAAAATGATGTAATAGTTCTTTTAAATATCGGTAGCAATAGAAATGTATATATGCATAGTCCAGGATGTCTTTTGTGTTTTTGGAGGGCATCATTGTCACCCTGTGCCAGAGGAAACAGCGACAAAAGCTACACTTTTACTTGTACTTCACTCGGCCGTTGGCGTTCTAGTGCTATACGCTTCTGACTATTAATTCCGAGGATGACAAAGGAGGAACCCAAATTTGCGTGAGGAATATAGAAAATCTTCCGTGGAAACAGGCTGGGAATTCTTGCCGTTCCACGCGGTGACACATACATCGTTTCTAATCGAGGCGATAAATTTGGGATTGATTATTCTAAATTCCACCCAAAATGTACATGTCTGTTCTGTGGCCGATCTGTAGGCACATATGAGGAAAGTAAATTGATCTACGTGGATGTTGTGATATGTTTCTGCTGCCATTTCTAAGCTCATTAAAGAACTCCAGTGGTCGTTGCTTATTTATCGCAAACCTATAAATGAATAACCTGGAATTGTTTTGAACTGTCCCGCTAACTCCGGTGAGAAGTGTTTCCTGTCTGCGAATCATTATGTTGTATTGGCGAAACAATAAATATGTGGGTTGTTGGACCGTGTACCCCGGCTTTGCACACAACGTATTGGCCCGACTAGTGTGAGCGACCAAGCCTCGAGGCTCAAATGTCGCTGACGGGGTTCATCTCTCATCCTAATGATCCACACCGTCAGTCAACTATCCCGCCGTTCGTGATTGTGTTGTCTCAAGCCCTGGGCTTGGTACCGCACAAATGCTGACTGCTAACGTGATTTAGCAGTCTACCAACGCACCCTCACAGTTATGGACAAACCATTTACGCTTTGATTTATTATTTGGAGAGCCCTAGTAACGCTGGTACTTTGAGTAGTGAATCGTTTCTGGGTTCTGGAAGACAGTGCACCGGACAACGGATAAGTTTTTCACCACCGGGTTGAAATTCGGTCGGTGGTGGTCGAGCAATACAGATTTCTGATTATCAAGTTTGAGGTAAAGAGGTTCGAACCCTGTACTGCTGGTCACTGAAAGTCGACAGAACTCCACTGTCACACGGGTCTTTATCACGCCCAACCTAATGAGACCGAGTCTTGGAGTTGTAGTCGGTTTTTTGCCTGTGTTGTTATTCTCCACTGACCGATGGTAGTTATCTACGACGAGTCCCAGTGGTTTGGCACACCCGGGTGAAAACGTGGTATATCCCTCAACACATTTCGTGATATGGACAGTCGTAAAGTATCGTTCGTACAGAAATCTCCAGCGGTCTCTCGATATTTATTTGTTCTTTATGCTACCAATTCTTTCATCTCTCAATTCCAAGTATATTCAACAGGCTATAATGAATTGTTACCAAGCTGTTGTAACCCGCAAGTATAATGCTGGCTGGAAGATAGAAAAAAATGCAGTTCCGTGCTCAGACCAAGGCGTTCTTTTTGCTTAGCTGTTTTCAACTTTATAACCGGGAAACAGGTAACCCCAAATAGGACTCTTCGAACTGTTGAGTTGGATGTGTGTTGTCTCCAAGACATGCACACAAGACCGGAATTCAGCAATAACACTACCCAGACAACTACGGCTTCTCCTTTCACACATAATATATCGAGCTGCGCGGCGTCTAGTATTTTACTGTCAGACTACGTCGACATCGCTCAGAGCGTAAAGGCTGAGTGTGCACCGTATCCCAGTCAACAATCGTTCGCACTTCGGTTGGACGCTTCTGTGTATGCCTGCAGCGACAAAGTGAAGCATCGATGCTTGTTCCTCGTCTCTGGGTATGCCCCAACTGTAGAGCACCTGGAACTAAGATCGAATTTTTATGTAGTTTGTCTCACCTGCTTCTTAGTGCGCAGTCTGTGCTGGACGCCTGATCGGGACGGAGGTACGTATTGGAGGCCGGTCTGGCATTCCAGCCGATCGAACCGACAATGGTCATCAACTCAGTGAATCATGTTCAGAGCACAGACTGTTCCTACTGAGTACAAATATCAAGCACCGGAGGTGGCGCCCCACCTGGTTTCCTCCCGTGCATTCACGCCGTTAGACTCAGATCTACCATATTGCTGGGGGTTACCGTTATTTCGGATCGATCCAGGACTGCCGCTGATTTCGACCCGCATATCCCGGTTTTTTCCGCACGCGTTTTTGCATACCCCTCCCCGGTGGTCGAATCAGCGCCAGAGCTGAGTCTTCCGGATCTTGTACCAGAATATAACCATTGATATGTCCTCCAAACGGTTATGGATGCAGTCAGATGCCCGGGACCCAGATCAGGGAAGCCCTGCCTAAGGCTACTAATATTGCGCAATGCTCCACAGCAAGGCGCACAGAAACGAGTGATATCTGTAATTTCTTTTGAATTGTCTGAAACGCACAGATCGATTCCTCTGATTTCCTGGACGTGGCACATGAAAATGCCTTCGACGCCGACTGCTTCAAAGCTTGGTAAATGACTGTAAGCAGTGGTGGATTGTGAAGTGTAAGAAAATGGAGAAGGTTGCGGTGATCGACGGCGATTGCAACCTTTTTCGTCGTATTAAAATTTTAGGTCCATGAAAACTAAGCACAAGCGAATTGGTCAAATGAACCCAGAAGATTCTTCTGAGACTTTCGGTGGAGCATTTATAAGAACGGTCTAACCAGCCGTTACCTACAACGGGGGCGTTAAGTAGTAGAACGGATAGATAGTTACCAATCCTCTATCAGAGGAAGAGATTCTTCGTAGAATAAGCTGTCTCAAACAAAATAAGGCTGCTGAGCTGGATGGGTTGAGTATTGGAGTTGACAAAACCTGTCGATTTTATGTGGATGCAGTGAAAAGTCCGGAATAGTTGGTGTGAATTGGTGATCGTGTCAATCTGTAGAATTGCTGACCGGTGGTAATCGAGTGGTTTAGGGCGTTTGCTCACCAACTCGTGGGTTCGAGGTTCGAATCCCCTCCATCACCGGTTACTTTGGTGGGTGGCAGTAATCCACTGTCGTCCGGATCGTTATCACACCCAATTTGTTGGGACCTTATGTGGTCCTTCGCCACTCAGGGTTTGGTTATCGGTTGTCTCTAATGATGCAGTGAACCTTCGTGGCCATGGGGTATATACCCCTTTAACTGCATTCATGCGCAAACATGTGATAAAAAAGTCCTCTTATGAAAACCGGAATAAAAAGCCCGGTTAAAATCGCATCAGAACTTCTCTCTGATAGTAGCATTGTCCACCACTTGTCTTTCATTCGCACGAGAATCCAGCCGGGTTTAGACCTGGTCGAGGTTGTGGTAATCATATCCTCACTCTTCGTCAAATTTTAGAACACCGGCACACTTTCCGTAGTTCTATTTGTTTTGCTTGATCAGCCTTCAACTCGTTCGGTCGCACAGTTCTCTGGCGATGCCCCTTACTGGAAAATATATCAGGAAAGTTCATTTACACCGTAAAATCTCTGTACATGAATAGCCGAAGCCGAGTTTGGGTTTACTGTGATGTTCCAACTGAATTCAAAGCGATAATCATATACCTAAGGGTTACCCCTTTCTCCGCTTCTCCCCAACTTCGTACTTAACGTGGTCCAAGAGTGATGATAGGGGTATCGATTTTTTTCCCCTGGATCGCTCCTAAGTTGAGTACAAGGACGACAGTTCTTTTAAGTAAGGATTCAGGCAAGTTGTAAGCTTTTCTGAATAGCATAAGCAACTTGGTAGCAATGTTCAGGATAGGTTTTATACCTTCAAGGTGCAAGATGCTACTGTAAGACTGGTTTGGTCTAACAACAAACCTTATGGTATCTGGAGTGACAATTTAGCCATGCGGATTAATTCTATCATCCAAAGAGCTGCACTTCACTCGAAAGTCGGACATTGATTTAGGGGTATTCGCGTGTGTAGGATGCGCGTCCGACTTTTGCTGACCTCAGTCATGTGTGCTATTGACGTGCTTCTCTATCAAGGCTCGAGTGTACACCGCAATAGCCTAGGTCAGTTCGTATTTATGGTTCAGGGAAATAGCCATTTCCGGATGGAAGATACGAAGATAATTGGTATTTGAGCACCAATTTCTCTGTAGCAGTGCTTAGAGCATTAGGCACATGAAGCAAACCTTCAGAGAACCACTGAAGCTCTGCAGGGTAGGGTGATTAGGGTGTGGCACATGCACCCAAATAGAACTTCCTGGCGCTCCTTGGGTGTTCACTGAGGCACGTGGTTGTTAGAGGATTGACAGAGATGGTCAGACCACGAAATGAAAAAAGGTATGAAAAGTCTGACGAGTATACTTAGCCATGCAGAGCATATTATACTCCTGGGTCGGGTTCAGCGGATCGTTGCACTCAGTTGTTAGATGTGCCTTGGAAGATGTAACTGGGTGTCGTGACCAGTGATGCTTTTGTATTCACACATTTTCTTTATCAACTGGATACGTTCATCTGTGGCTGTCTTCGTACCGCTGCATCCATTGCGTGACGAATCTTTGTTCGAATCGAACTGACGGTACAACTGGCCTACTGGTTTTTTGTTTTTCTTTCCAGCGCTCATGTGGTCGATTGGTGTGCTCGTTTATCACCTTTTAAGGTACGAAGTTCGAACACTGACACCACGTGTCACACTAGTGGTCGATAGTTATTCGCTGTTCACTCTACTCGTGAACGTATCGGACCTGTTGGGACCGTGATTTGCTCTCCACTTCAAATCTCAGGATAATGACTGACGGTAATCCTTTAAATTCTGGCCTGACTTTGAGGCCACGGGGTATGTTCCTTCGCATTGGAATCATGCACAAACAGAGCAAAATATCAAAGTTACTATTCATCCTTGGGAGCGCAGCAGTTGTTTATGAAAGGTGGATTCAGACATGACAAAATAAAATCCTGTAATTCACAGCAGGTGATGCTGCAAAAGGAATTCTTTCGGCGCACCTCTGAATGGGTTTTGTTATTAAGATAATAATCTTTGAACCATCGTTGTGTTTATTAACCCTTCCCCGGCTACTGTGTGTAACACACCCGGAGACCCGCTACTATTACTGGTTTCTCGATTGTCCTTTCAAAATTTTTTACCATGCTGAATCTCATTCATGCTCAAGGTAGTTGGGATGAACACCTTGAAGGGTGCAATCTTATGAAGTATGCGAAAGTGACCTGTTTTAGGGGGAGGGGGTGGGGCTCAATTTTCTTTCTACAGACCCTGGCAACCGGGTGTAAAATTCGTGCACAATTTAATTGAGAAAGAAAATTACAAACCGACTTCGGAACACTTTTTGTTCATTTTTTGGTTGATTAATGGAGTTTATATGATCTGTAAAATAGACTTTCAAGTATGCATCTATTAGGAACATTAAATAAATACCCTGAATGCATTTGGACACCAGCAATGATAAAATTTAATAAAGTGGACCAAAAAAACCATTAAACGCATAACAGCCACATTCGCATGAAAAATTGGCTCAGTTGGAATAGCTTTTACTTAATAGATCAGAGTGTTCTGTGCAAGCATGTTTACTGCACTCGCTGCTTTGAGATTTTGTTTCCCTGTCCGTTTCTGTCAGGCCCAAAGAGCACCTCTTCTGCTTTAGAGCAAAAGTGGGAGCGACAACACTTGTCCTTGACCTCTTTGTAGGAGTGGAAGTTGAAGTGGTCTGGATACCTGCTTATAGTGTTGGCAAAGATTTCAGAACACTGCTAATGTTCTACTTCATAGTGTCCTGATGCTTCGGAATGGATCACCTTTGTATTTGAGAGAGCGTGAAGTGATGTGCAATCTCTGTATTGAAACGCTGTTTGTTGTCTTCATGTGACAGTGTGTTGCTTGAATATTTATATCTGAACACCACTCTCGCTGCAATTGATGCGAAGTCCACAATGCTGGAAAATACCACCAGAGGCCATCTTTTAGTTTTTCGCTTGACAGAGAATGCTTTTGCCATTTGGGCCATGGTTTCTACACCTCTTTTTATTTTGTTCTAATAAAGCTCAATCTCTGGTTTCTTTCTGTCAGTTTCCCTTTGCATAACTAGGCGATTGTGCATTGTGCTCAGGAGCAATACATTTTTCTACCTCTTGCTCTGGTAATTGACAATCGTCATTACTCGCCTGAACAGAAACACCGATTCATTGAGGGACAGAGCCTTCTTTTGCTGGAATTCCTTGGGTAGGAATGTCTTGCTCCGTTTCACGGTTCCAACTAGGGTGAGTCTGTTCTTGGCCATTGATTCCAAGAGCTATGTGTGAGTAAAATAATTGCCTATTGTGACATTGCGGCCACCTTCATGAAAGTTATTTGTTAGAGAAATCACCGCCTCCGCTGCTATTCTAACATCTGTCCTAGCTGACAGGGCACTTGTATTTTCTTTGCCTAGATATGGACAGCTTCTCAGGGGAGAGTCCGAAGACAAATCGCAGGCCCAGATGATGCTTATTCCATATTTGTCAAGCTTGGTTGGAGTGTATTGAATACATCTACACCGGTCTCTGAAACCAGCCGCTTGCTCGTCAACCGTGATGTTCTCTCCAGGATACATAATATCTTGCCAAATTACTCAAGAATACTTCCCAAATATCTTTTATGGGAGTGCACATATCGCGAGCCCGACGGATTGACCTAGCGTTTTTGTCGTCAAAGTGAATATGATTGAGAAGGTTGCTAAATCTCCTCATTGAAAGCGCTGGCCTCAAAAGAGGATTTTCATTTAGATAACTGAATAAAAATTCAATTGAAACGCCGTTCTAGTGATAGGCGCCCCTGTGAATTAGGTAACCAACAAAGGCTTCCATTTCTATCACACCATTTGTCTCCTTTGATTTTCTCGCCTTCCCTGTTTGTGCAGTCAACTATAGTCTGTATATTTTTTCAATAATGTAAGGGAGAAATGCTTCAGTAGGAGAAACTACTTGATCTGTGATGGCAGTTTGAGTATGTTTTTCCCGGGGGTTCGATCCTCTGGGAGTGGTCTACAATACAATTTCATTATGTTGTCATTACGAATAACAATTTTTCTCCTAATCTGTTTTTCACATCACCATCTGCTTTATTGTTCTCCCTCATTACTCCTGTCCAAGGTTTGCATAAAGTCAATAGCTACAGTATATACTGGGTTGACCTCATCGTCAGAACTAGTGCCTTCTGGCGGTGATGGCTGCCAATCCTCGTCCTCTTCACCCGATATTTCAGGCTCATCACTTGTTTGCCCATTATCATCATCATCAGCCGGAACAGCATGACCAGAAAATGTTTCCTTCCATTTTGCACCTGGAAAATATAAAAATGTGTGCACATTTAGCTTTTTCTCCAATGTCAAGAATTTTGTTTTTTAAACAGGATTATCAAGACTTCCAGGTCTTTATGTAATGGTCTGATATTATATTGTTACCAGCAAGATTTCAAGATAGCTGCCTAAGTGCAACTAAAACACTTTCTCCCTGTATTAAGGGTGTGCGGGTGCGCTACGCTCAACCGCTAGGGAAAGGGTTAATATCCCCCATGTTCAAAGTTCCAGTCTGGAGACCTCCCCATTCTTAACACGTGAGAGAATAAAACAAAAACGACGTGCATCCGCCCTCACGTGAGATGTCATCGCTCCTTCGTCCGTACAGTCGTGCTTATGTTCCGCCTATCGTTTACGGGACACAACAAATTGTCCACGGGAACTCAGCTGTGATTGTTTGGTTTGATAGTTCTCTACCAATTCATAACAGTAATACATTTGGAAAATTAGTTGTGATCAATAGTAAACTGACTGTGCCCATTTCTGTCGTGCTCCTTCTGTTTCCATCCATCTCTGGGTTTGACTCATTCCCGTACGTACAATCGACTAAACTAGTGCCTTTGTATAATGATATGCTATGCTTTTGATTGGTATCGGACGCACATTTTCATGTACCAACACGAGTTCTGACCCCGAAGACATCCGGATCAGTATACTTCCTGCGTTTTCATCCTCGTTTTTTCTCCCGATTAATCCCACTGGCTGATACTATGATTCCGTGCCTGTTAAAACATGACAGAAGACCAATAACTGCTCCAGACAACTCACCAACAGAGATAGATGTAGTCTCATTTTGAAAGACAGAGAGGTTTGTCTCAAACACATATGGGAGCTCGTTGTACAGTGCATGCATCCCACTTGATGTATGTATGTTTGAACCGGAGCTTGTCTCTCAAATCGGGTTTCTCGATCAGTCAGTATCGCGGAGTCATATTACACTTTGAGCTCCATACACTACACGACAAAAGTAAGGGACCCCTCTCATTTTTCCGCATATTCCCACTTCTGTATTTTCTAATGAAAGCGTATCTGGTCAGAACGACCGAATGCCCATTACGATGCAGAATATAAAACTTCAAAACGGAATAATTCATTATGAGCAAACTAAATCAAAATAAGCGCAAAAGAGAGTGGCAAAAGTATAGGACCCTTCAACTCGGCGGCAATACTTGCTACTTCAAATGGTATGCAATCGGCATTCTGCTTGAGGACGTCAATGCATCTTCTTAGCATACTTCTTACAAGACTTGTGACTGTCCCTTGGCCAATATGCACCCATTCTCGCATAAGGGCGGTTATCAATTCACTCGTCGACCGGTAAACCATAGAATCCTTGTACACCTACACGGCAAGTATGCCCCATAGGTTATTAATCGGGTTTAGATCTGGACTGAAGGCTGACCATTGGATTGTCTTGATCCCACGGAACAACAGCAAACATTCTGTAATGTATAAGTGGTGAACGGAAGCATTATCGTGTTGGAGTATGGCGTCATCGTGTAGTCTGTTGGTCACTAGTAGGAGCAAAATCTATTCTAACGTACGAATATATGCGACGGAATCTTGTATAAGTAGCTCACTTTGGATGTTGGCTGAGTAGGCTCTCCAAATCATCACTGAACTTTTGTCGTTGTTTTCTTTACTGAAAATTCTTTCCTTTTTGATATCACTATAGTAATGATTTCAAGCATTCGGTATATCCAAATTAATTCTCTTCGTCACTAAAGTAGACATTTCCCTACTTCTCTGTCCATGGTACATATCTTTCATTCCTCGATAAGGATTATTACTGACGCTGCGGTTTGAGAACAGTGTTTTTTTTTTATATAATTTATCTACAACACAGCTTTCGGCTTCTTTGTAACGTACTGTACGAAACACCGACCCTGATCAAAACCTTTAACGTTGACATGGTGTATGTGTGTTGGGGGCTAGACGAGTCAAGCGGCTTTCGTCCGATTTCCTTATTTGTTTTAGGACTACCCATTCGCTTTTCAGGAGCACATTGCTCGTTACATTCTATATATCGTCGTACGACGCTTCTCGATCTCTTGCATTAACTGGCGATCTCACCCAAATTGTGTCTCATTTGGTGGAACACAGATGTTGCATTCTTCTCGAAATCTGTTTGTGTCTTTCCATTTGGCATTGCACAGACAAAATTCGGTGTGAGTTCTGATCTAAGGGCCACGAAAGTGAATGAAAATTAGCGGGACTGACTAGACAACGAGGATACATCAGGTTCTCTGGTACTCACGTGATTCCGGTCCTCATGGGTTTGTCGTTTGCCAAACCCACAGACCCAACCAGTCAGCGTGTTGCCAGGGTCAGTGGTCCGTCCAGTTCTGCGAAATAGTCCGTGGGGTAGCGCACTGAGGTGGGGAGTCTAATACTTTTGTCACCCTCTTTTTGCGTTTTTTGCTCTGATTGGCATATCGTTCATAGTTTGTTTCCTAAATTTATTATGCTGTGTTGCATTGTGCGTTAAGTCTTTCTGACCAGATATGGTTTCGTTAGAGGATACAGGACCGGAAATATGCGAAAAAAAAGGAGGAGGTCTTATGCCCTGCCACGCACTGTATCAGCTCCCTGTCCATCTACCTGCAGTTCCACCGTCTATATATTTAACACCGGCTTGAGAACAAGCATGGTGCCAACGCAAGAACAACAGGGAAGAATTACAGAGTCGGTGGGGGGGGATAATTGTTGACATAAGGATTCCAACAAGTAGAAGCATTTTTTAGTATTATCCCCGTAGAAGTTTTGTAATTTTTTTCCGTTCTTCAATTGTCTATGGGAAACGCGAAGTCAACAGATAAGCCATACAGCCTTCGTGCCCTTGGATTCTGTTCCGAGCCGTATTTCTCAGTGTCTCTAGCCTACGGCAATCCTCATCTCTTGGGCCGAATCCAGGAAGGCGAGAAGCACCAATCGAAGTGAAAGCCGAAGCTAAATTTTTCATATCCCTGCGCCAAGTCATGGTCTGACAGCCACGTCGTTTGTTCCAGCCTTTCCAAGCACGCTCAAAAAGAGCACGAAGGGGTAAACGATGGACAAACATACGCAAAACATGCCCAAGCCATCGGAGGCGGTGTAGAGTAGTCATCTCTGTCAGAGGGCGACTATCAGCACCAAATACTCGACGACAAACCTCGTCATTGCTCACCCGATGTTCCCACCAGACACAAACAATGCTTCGGAGACACCGATGGTTGGACACAGGAAGCTGCTGAGCATCCTCAACGCGTATGGGGGGAGGCCCGGCTACCGTGAATAAGAACACTACGAATTGTGGCACTGTACACCCCTCACTTGAGGGAAAGCCGGATGTCGTGGCGGCGCCACAGATGATGCAGATTCGTGAAAGCTGCTCTGGCTCTAGCAATTCGTGAAGTGAAATTATCCCCAATACCACCACCAACTGTGATCAAGCTCCCGAGATACTTAAAGCTATTGACTACCTCTGAACGATTACCACTAAGGGTTAGTGCAGACACAGGCTTCTGTCAGTCTTAAACAAGTACCTTGCATTTTGAAGGCGCAAAGCACATACAATATCGGGATACCTCAATCGCCAAGCGATCCAGTGTGTGTTGAATTGTCTGTGCACTATCACTCAGCAATGCGATATCATCGATTCTAAGTCAAAAACTCTGTTCCCTGGTATTGTGTTCACAAACTCGGTAATAGAAGAAAAGCGCACGTGCATGGTAAACGTATATGCGGCAGCAACGTACGGCAAGCACCGGCACACGCGAGCATGTGAGAACGCAAACAAGTACGCAGATGCGTAAGTCAGTGATGCGTGTGAACGGAAGTGTATGACAACTGTACAATTGGATTAAGTCGTGCAAGGTCGCGCAACACATGGTACGACCTGATTGGTCAGTGCTGTCCGATAATAAGCACGACAAACGTCAACTGTGTACGTGTGTGCACGATTGCGGGCGTGCGTCCATGATTGCGCGGGGTGTAGATTATGCGTGCGTGTGTGAGCACATGACTGTACGGGGCAAACACAACACCTGGGACGAGTTCAACCCACCGTTTGGAAGACCAGAGAAAGCGTTCTGTAGAGTATCCTCTATAGCAAAGTTGGGACGAAACGGGAATATGAGTCAACCTTGTCGTACTCCTTAGACGCAATCGGGATCAGGCTTATACCCCTATGGTTGGTGTAGTCAATGCGCGAGCCCTTCTTGAAGATAGAGGATAACGATCTATCCCTCCCGCCGCAAGGAGGGAGCTCTCTTAGGGTGCCAGACCTTGGAGAGCAAAACTTGAAGCTCTGTAACAAGCTCCATTCCACCGTCTTCAATTAGGACTCGGGAAAGTCTACCGGGTCCTGGCGCTTTGATGTCTTTGGACTTAAACTTTCTTGCGGATCTCCACCTCAGAAGGCGGATCCGTCGAAACAGACCACGAGACGTGTGTCGGAACAGCTACGGGAAGGACCCGCGTTGTGCTTTTAAGTGCTCCACCCACCGTACAATACGTCGCTGAAGACTGTGGATAGGTGGACCGTCAGCTTCACAGATCGTTTCGCTCACACCCAATGGCTTCCTACCGGTGACCCGGATAGGATGAAACAGCTTGCGGGAATTTTCCACAGCGGCAGCATGTTTCATCTCTGATGCTTTTTAAGACCACCAGATTTCGCGATCTCTACGCAGACTTGTGTTCAGTTCACTTTTTCGCTCAACCATGCTTCGTAATGCTCGCTACGAACCGGAATGGACTGGCGTGTATCAAGAAGGCGTGGAGATTCAGCATGAATTCAAGGTGTCACAACACGACGAGTCAGGCCAAATGGTCAGTTTAAAAGGACGCCTGGGGCGAAAAAGAGCATCAGCTGGCGGAAGCTGATTCGGTGAGACTTGGAAACTAGACAAAGCAGGATTTCCATCAGAGACGCTACCGCAAGTACGGCTGACCGCAGTCCCTGGAGAATATCAAAATGTGTGTGTGCAGAGGTGAGTTAGAGAAATCACCGTGTGTGTACGGTGCGAGTGTCAGCGCGCGCATGTCATTGAAGAGCGTAACAATGGTCTTGTAAGATACCCATCAGTCGCATTGTTGTTGGCGTTATGGGTTATTGTACTTATCGGTCGCCCAATTCAGAGTAAGCATTTTTATTCAACGATGCACCTCTAGTCTTTGCGCAAACAAGCTCTTTCTGCAAGGCGGCAGGTTGATCCGGATGAGCCGGTGGCCTGTTGTATGGTTCATTCGCCTCTTCTGGAAACCTTTGGGAGCCGATGACTGACGGCGGTAGTCTAACGGTTACCATTGTGGTTTTTGGACAGTGGACGACCACCCGGGTGGTTCGATTCCCGTCACCACCGCCGGTCACTCCGCCATTTGGGAGCCTTTCAATGGCAGCGGACTCCTTCCTGAATTGTACTTTGTTGTATAATAAATAAAAGAGAATGTAAAAACAGCTGTAATCTCATTTGAACTGTATGGAGCGTGCATGGACGGGGAGTCCATTTTTAGAATCACACGATGATTCATATCTGATGAGCGGCAATAACAGAGAAACCGGTCGTGTGCTTCCGGGGAATTTTGTCCTATCATCCAGATACAATGCCACACTACTCATATCTCAAGTATAAAGAACATTTTATCTTTGTGCTCAGTTTATTCGCCATTCAAACGAGGCTACATATCCTAGGTGCTCCGTTCACCCCTCCATCACCGATGCCGGTGAGCATAGTGTTGCACTTCTCATACGCCGCCCGTGGTTGGTTTGGAATCAGGGTTCAGGCATCTGCCCTAGACAGACTTAATCAGCCAACCCGGTGGAGAGCACCGGGTGTTCGCCTTCGTCCTCACACTTTTGTGAAAACATCTCCGCCAAAGGGGGGAGTGACTAGGACCTCCTTAGCAGAAGCTATTTGGAACGCGTGGTCGTGTGGGAGGATTTCGAGATGCGCTCAGGGTGAGTAGTCACCTCGGATACTGAGACACCCACCCCCAACGATACTGAGGCATTTTGGAGGATCTGCGGTACCTTGGCTTGTCCGTAAAAAACTCAATCTTGGCCTTAATTATTATTCCACCTGGGCGAGCAACTTCAGTCAAACTAAATAGAAGTGTTTTTTATTTTTCAGTGATCAGAACGTCGGAATAACTTTCTCTGCTTCCAGATTGTGTCGTAAGAAGACAGAAATAAAACAGTCAGTAATAGCTCTGCTAGTTTTGTCTCCATTCTGTTTTGCCTATTCAGAACGATTTATTGCCCTGTATTTTGCGTTTCCTGGAGCGTTTGTAGAACGATCTGCAGCGCTCATTGTGATGTGACCCATACCCAATGAGAATATCTGAGCTTGAGGCCTGATTCACGATCTGGCCTCAAATCTTGTCCCGTTGACCTTAATGCGTGACAATGGTCAGTCATTTTGTTACCGTAGTAGTTTATCCATTGGCTCGCACTGTGAGCGTAGGATGACGAACTTTTCTAGCGTCACAGCAGACGGTGGTAGTTGAAGGCCTCGATGTGACATAGTGATGCAGCCAA
This sequence comes from Fasciola hepatica, assembly GCA_948099385.1. Taxonomy (NCBI): domain Eukaryota; kingdom Metazoa; phylum Platyhelminthes; class Trematoda; order Plagiorchiida; family Fasciolidae; genus Fasciola; species Fasciola hepatica. Next base: position 11,167,003 of record CANUEZ040000120.1, on the reverse strand, counting down.
CTGCCCGTGGATTGTTAATATCAAATCTCATGTCACTGTACGCCACACTGTTATCAACCCACGGGGCTTTGAGAATATAGACAAAGTGTTGTCGACCATAATCCAAAGTATTATCGTGACGATGAATCACATACAATTCCTTCGTAATACTTTTGTACATGCACGAGTTCATGTGAATAGGCCTCCAGTTTTGACGGCGTAAATAAATATCTCTGTATATAATATGATTCATCATGCAGCTTGAACGCTCAACTCACCATTGAAAACCATGGAAGCACTGTACAGCTGTTTCATCCTTGTTGGGAATCATCAGCAGTGCACATCCACCGAGCCCCCACGGGGACTCGAACCCGGGGTGAACGATTGTGAATCGAACACCTTAACCACAAGGCTATCCGGGCTGGCTCTCGACGGTTTGTTGAACATCTACACTACATGATATAGCACCCTTCCGTCACTGGCTTCGAACGGTAACAACCCGCTTCCCACACAGCGATCGACTCCCATGATGGATGACTTCTCTGTCGTTTTCGACTTCGCACCGGAGATAATGTTTGCATTTGCGTGGACAAAGATTGTGTCTACTAGGATTGAATCTTGACTCCGTGACCGGACGAATTCCTCAGGCCATCGTGATGTCGTATCGTGGACAAATCCTGCGGCGGAATTGTATTTATCTGCCTAGAAAACGAGTTCTGATACCAATCACAACCAGTGGTATTGTTTCCATTCAATCAGACTTCTTTTTGTTTTAAGACCAGCCTAGGGCTGATGATCGGGAGGGTTGACTAAACCATTCGATGCTACAGGGTAAGCAACGGTGTGTTGCTTACCCAGCGTGTACCCAAACTACTGTCTTCTATGGTACGTGGTAGTGGAATGACAACCGGATAAATCCATCCATTGTCTTATCAGGTGACAATTCGTCACTGACAGTAATTTCGGGTTATCTAGTGAATCTGTCAGTGCACTGGTAAATAAATATGCCCGTGTGTCAGAGGCCTACAATTTCCTTGTGAATATGAAAAAATCAAGTCTCAGAGTTAGAAAAAGCGCCGATAACTGGTGATATGTGCCAGCACCGTTTCTTTCAATTACGAAATGTTTTGTGCACGGACGGCGATGCTTATTGTGCAGTGACTAATCATAATGTAACTACGACTCCTGGGTAAGGTAGTCAATGCAATTTTCCTTATATTTACTTCCTCTTTGTTGCGTAATATGGTACAGTATTTCAGGAAAGGGATCATGACCAGTTCGGAGCTACCAATTGGGAGAAGTAGACGGTAGCGGGGGCAGAATGATCCTAGGTCCTCCATGATGGCCGTCTGACGACTGCCGGTGCACTATGCATCTCATATTGAATAATTAAGCATCTCCGTAACCATAGGCCTGTCTAATCTCGATGCGATTCGATTTCTTTGTGGATAGACTGATTACCTGGTTCCAATCTTGTCTGGTTCTGTTCTCGTTAGCAAACATAAATCTGCCTCCCATTAAGCCACTTGCAAAGGCGTGATAACGATTATTTCGAAAACAGCCTTTCGTCTGAACCCGTGTTCTTAATTTACAGAGGCTTTCGAATGATCATAGGAGCTTAAAGGTTCGTCCTCGATATCGCAGATGACTACGTCTGTGTAACCAAGGTAACATTCTGGAGGCCTCATTTTCGTAACCTATCGGTGACCAAATAAAAACAGATGATTATCTGCAGTATCAAAGGTTGAGTGAGAATGTCAAACTATGCATTGATCAAGGTCATGCGCAATAATCTGATGAGCGGAATCCTAGTGACAACTACTTTTCGAACTCACTATGTACAGATAACAAAACATGAAGTAGACGTAACTTCTTCAGGGATCATTGTGAGAGTTGCCACTGTCAGCAGTCTAGAGTTTTCTGTTATATCTCGGTTAGAGAGTTCAGAAGGTCGGATTCGTCATTCATTATTATCACTCAGTACGTCACTAATAATACTTGACTTGACTTGGCCTAACTAATAGTGTGCGAAAACAATTTTATGAGTTTTAAGGGTGGTTAAATCATTGGTAGTGTGTTAGGGATCATTTTATCTCATTTCGGATCAGCTCCCACCAACAGTTTATACAGCGTTGAAAATAACGCGAACACAGGGTCCCCTTGTTTCCACGAATGTTGGTTATTTATTTCTTTTTTTCCGGGGGGTTGATGACATCTTTAATCGAGTTGTGGTAGGCATTGAAATCAAAATGTAAGACAGTCACTGCCCAGTAAGATGCTACGATATGCACGAAGGGTACTACAAAATCGTCTATCTAGGCTCGTGGAATGGGATGGAATTTATAATCGATACTATGGTTGTTTTGATCTCTGAAAATGCAGCTCATACGGCTTCTGGAAGCATCGGCTGTTATGGAATCAATCATTCAGCTCAGGAATTAAAAATCGACGCCAGGATTTTGCTTGCCAGTGATACTCAGATCAACCCAGTCGGTCACAAGTAAGTTATTAACTCGGAATAAAGAAGGCTGAAATTACAAAAACCTACTACTTTCACGGTTACTCGCAATATTTGTGTGTGATATCATTGAACGGCGTTGTACTGGTAAGTCACAATGTGATCCGATTGTAATTAGAGGAACCGGTTACCCGGTCTCGGATGCACCCGCTTAATCAAGGCGTATTCCGGTAGACATAAATACAACCACAACATCGTGTGACTATACACAGTTTTTATGATGAAGACTGTGTTATTTCAATAGTTCTCAGTGGATTCGCGTTTGTATCCGATTCTCAGTTCGCATGTTGAAATTCCCACAATGAACCAAATGTCGTTCGACTGCCGTGCTTTCCACATGTAATTTTCTACCTACTCATGGAGACCATCTCCAAAGTGTTACCATCGCCGGTCTAACGTTTGACTTTGACTCAGTAACCTGTGTCAAGTGGAATGCACTTGTATTCGACCCGCCTACACTCCTGTGGACTTAGTTCTGTGTTCACCCCCACTGTCACACATTTCTTGTTTTGTTTCTTTGACAGTGTTGATCTATGTCATCTATGTCTTTAACTCGTATTTGTGTCGGTCCATTCGAAGGCTTTATCTGACCGCTCATCTATGAACCCTGTTTGCCACGTTCATTTCGGTACCGTCGTCTCCGCTCACTTTTTTGTTCCTGTCCATTTACAGTGTGTCGCTCCCTTAGTGACATGTTTCTAGGTCTGATTATTCTATGTAATTGTCTATTTACCTTGTTTTTTGGCTCACCACTGAACCCCGATATCCAACTTACGCAATCATCAACTGGTTTTCTTTATTCATACCTGTCAAATCAAACTCACTTATTCACCTATTTCCATGACTTTTACTCGTATCCGTGATTAAACCTTTCGGGAGGCCTTATCCCACCGGGCTGCGTACCACCCCACTGTTTTCCCTGTCTTCTTCGTTGTTGTTTAATGCCCATGAATTCGTAACCATGAGTCCTATCAACTACGCCGTCTGTTCATTGGACGTTTGTTTTGTTCGTCTGTCGGAGCTATCCCCCTCGTTGTATCCTTTGACTTAAACTGCCATCCGACCGCCGATCCCGATTGATCACCCTTCTCCGCCTGTCCGCCCCTTTGTTTATTGCTTGACTTTGCTGCTGACTCTGTCTGCGTGCGCTCACTGCCCCCTTTGATGGTAGACTTGATCTTAATTGACCGTTCTCTATATTGTGGCCTGATTGTCCACAAATTGAGGTATGCATTCATTAATACTTGACCGTGATTCCCTGTATAGTACACGTAGTTTACTGACTTCGCGTTCTCTGACTAAGAATCCAGGGTTCGTCTACTACGAGACACTGAACCACTGAACCAGTGTCCGGTACAAGCTCGCTTGTCAGATAAACGTTTGAAATAGATTGAATCGTTGGCGCTGACGCTAGTCGAGTAGGATGACTGGCACCACTGAAATTGAACTCGAGCGCACCCACTTCGATTGGCTACGCTACATTTTTTCCTGACATCACTTATCCATGAATCGCTAAAAGGATCTGAGGCTTATCAACTTGAATAGCATTGTTGAACTCTTTCTGCGTAGGTTGACTGCATTGCGTTCTGGTTCCATACATTTTTAGTATACTTATTAGGAATATCTTAGACCCTTTGGGTGGTATACCTATCAATACCAAGGTGCGATAAATGTTCAGGAATGGGCCGCGAAAAGAGGTGCGTGCACGTTGCCATGAGATGAAGCTTTGGAGCCATGGTTTCCGGCTATTTAGTTTCCATTTGATTCTATGCAAGCAAGTATTGCGGGTCTTAACTGTTGTGTCGGTGTACACGTCCAACTCGGACCAACAACATGCCCACTGAGCCAATCGCATCCTCTTTTCCACCCCAAACGACCTTTATGTAAATTGTCCGCAGGGAAGACTAATCGACTGCCAAGGCACAGAGCCCCATCCGGTCGCACACAGATCTCCTCTCGATTCACAAAATACTGGGCATACTCTCATTTTGCATCAGGTTTTTGGTTCATGCCAACTGATCCGCGGTAACTTAACGACCTACAACGTGCACGAGCAACACCAACAATTCAATGAGAGTCCATATTGTTAACTCTCCGAATAGTTGGCATCTTATCAAACTTCCGGAAGAATAAAGAGATCCGATAAGTTTCACAGTAACATCGTCACTCATTCAATCACATTTGATGGTCTTTCTGTTAAACCTGCTTATCACTTTTTGTATCCACCCATAATTACAATAGCATAGTAAGCAGAAAAGTTCGATATTCAGTCATTTGATTTATCTGTCCTTAGAAAAACAAGCAAACATTACCGTGGGCCGTCAAGGTTTTCGACAATGAGACATTTTACGTTCAAGAACAATTAGGTTGGCTCGACTGATTTTGCATAACCATACTGGCTATGAGACCAAGATATACAGGTTCATAACCACTGTTTTTCATACCTAATGCTTTTATCTCGCAATCTATATATTTTTTGCACTGATGAACGTTACTGTATAAAGCTAAATGGTGATCGTTTTGTTTTATAGAGTCGGTTAACAACGCGGCATGTTTAATTTGGGCGTGTTCGGCTCACACCACGCGTACTTTGCAAATCTATTTTATCACACGTGACCCCACGTATCTTTTGACTCAGATTTTTGTCTGTTTTAATGATTCGATCTGTTAGTCTTGCGTCAGCTGATATTAATTGTTTGCCCTCTCAGTTGCAGTCCATGCACACATTGTGCACGAAACGCTATTAAACCCACCCAGTTTTCCTCCCATTACTATTGATCCAAACCATTCAGATTGACCCAATTCCGCGAACTGGTGTCAACCCACTACTATGAAACATGCGCAATTGAAGGCATAGCAGAAATCGTAGCCGATAATGATGCTCGTGCTGCGCCAGTAGAGGAAACGCAACTACGGCCTACCTTCCTACTTCGAAGGTCTGTACGTCAGGCAAGCCAAATCGATGAGGAACTTCTGAGGGAGGAAGGTCGTAGTGCTTCGAATTCCTCCGCACGCATTCCACTACGCTACAGCTTCGTTTCCAGTATCCAACCAATCAAGTGAAGTCGGATCTTGCCAGTCAGATCGTGTAGATATAACGAAGTCGCTTTGTAATTGGTCGGTACGTTACCAGTCAATAAATGCATACTTCCTTTCGTATATAAACGAGTTAGTACCAACCGAATGTGACAGGATACATTCATACTATTCTTGTCTGGTCTTGTCGTTTCCTAGTGCGCGTATTCCGGGTACGAGCTATCACACTACGTACGACTGGCCGGTTAGATACAGTTCTCATACTCTCCCTTGTTCTAGTGTGTATTCGCACGATGTTCGTCAAAAAGCAAATTTGTGAACTCTTGGCGTCAAGTTTGAAGAACTCCAATACCAAACAAACAATTAGAAGAATTTCGTCCCATCTCGTCCTTCCCAACACTCTTGAGGGGATTAATATTGTTGATTTCAAGTCCACCATTAACTTTTCAGATGCAAATCAGTTTGCTCTGCCCTGAATGCCGTCAGCTACCCAAACAATTCTATTGTGTCATCGATCGATCAAGAGGGAAAGCTCGTTCACGTGTTCCCCGAATTATTAGAATGCTCACAATTAACTCAACAGAGAGCATTTACTATCTCTTTTAGATAAAAAATCTGTCTCAGATGTTTTCCGATGGGCTAATTGACTGTTTCTCGAACCGGTCTCAATTCACAAATCTTGATCGTCATAGATCCTCCACAATCCCTGTACTACAAGATGCTACCTTATCACCGTCTTTGTTCGCTTACTACATGTATGACCTTCCCTCTACTACACCATCCTTTACTTTCAAATATACTGACAATATTGTCGATTCCGAACCCCAAAAGTGGTAATGTAAATCCAGTGAAACAGTGTCTCGATGATGTCACAATGTCCCAAAGCTGTCAAGTTAAAACCTAATCCCAACAAAAAGTACGGTTTTCAGCTGACCGTAAATCACATTACCCAGAAGTCATTACACAAGGTTCAAATGTGGAAAGAGTTCAGAACCATAGATACCCTGGTACACTTATCTCATCAAATCCTAAGTGAGCCCATGATGTACAAGATCATTTTTCAACGTAAGATTGTTGACATTTTACATCTTCCGTTTGAAGTCACTTCATGCTACCATCGATAACATATCTAAAATTATTCATTCTTACGTGTTATATTACTGGTTAAACTGCTCTCCTGTTGTTTTGCCTGATTTATTTGCCTATGATTCTTTGTTGATCGAACACTCAAATGCATTTCTAAGTGCAGTAAAATACCAAACTCTGACTTATGCAGTTACTTGGTTAGAGTCCAATTTTGGCCATGAGAACGGTTGAGTAATGTTATGCTTCATTCTTTATTTCCTTTTTATCATGTAATATTGTTACAACTTTTCAGGCAAGGGGTCGCACATAAATGAAGGAATTGACCTGCGGCAGGATTTGAACTCGGAACAGAAGGGTTTAAAATTCACCGTGATGACCGTTTGACTGTCGCCGGTCCATACTTCCCGACGACACACCCGCTACGCACATCCCTCTCCCACTACATTTCCAATACGTAACCCGTAGTAAGTCTAACTTGTTGTATTACCAAACCACGACACTTTGCAATTCAGTTGTCCCATATGTAATCAGATTGTTGGTTTTTATAGAACACCTTACAACTGAATGAAGAACAAAGCCCACTTGATCACAATTGCCTATTCTACTTTTCCATCTGGTTCTTCAGTACCAAACACAGTGTACTTTTCTCATCATTGACTGTCTTCTACTAATTGAGCACATTTTCATCAGTTCCGAAGCACGTACTAATCAACTTCTCATTGAAACTTTTCGCTTTCAAGACAAACAAAATGCATTTCCACCTGAATTGAGACAGTGAAAACAATGGGAACTAGAATGATTGGGATAAAAAAGCAACGGGAGAACGGATCCCATGACGCCATTGTTAGGTTATCGACCACTCAGTGTTTGTATCCTCCACGTTCAGTTGCAGGTTTTAACTGCCATCGAATATACCACTTTCATGTAATAACCATTGAAGATGCAGAGTCAACACTCATTTGAATAAATACATCATAAAATATGTGAAAACCTCGTAAAACAATTTTAGCTAGCTCGTTGGAAGCCATCAGTAGTGTCTTATTTGTCGGAACTCGAGCCTGGGGCTTTAGTTCTATTTTCCCCCTGATGAATTATCCGGATCACCAAGCCGCTCCTTAACTGTGCTTCAAAGTCAACGACTATAGACGCCATTTCATTACTTTCTGCATGCCCTGGTCATGGTCACAAACGGGGATTGACTCATTGAAGACCATCCCCTTATTGGGTTTTAGAGCATGTATTGATTTCCACAGCATACATGTTTACCTCAGTCCGGACGTTCTGTCAATTTGAATTTCTTCTCCTCCATGCAGTGTTTGCTTCATATGCGTATCGATCCCTAGTCAGCTGACTCTGCTGATACACACCCATGCGCGTACGGTCCTTTCGTGTACTTTTTTAATCGTTCACTTTTTTGGTAAACGCGTTCGCAGTCATCCCACGTCTATTTTTCATTACAGGTTAGTCTAGAGTATGTTCTACTGTGTTAACAATGACAAAGTATCAGTAGGGTAATTCTGATAACAGCTTGACCACCTTCATTCTCATTCCTATTTCCAAGGGCGCAAAAATATAGCAAGACTCCACTTCGTTCGTCCGTTCAATATGGATTGCTGCTTAAACGAATGTTGCCTACCAAGCGCGATTGTCATTTAACCGTTGCTAATGCGCGCTGTTCTCACCCCCACATACAAGCTGTTTTCGCTTCCAGTCGCCTTCTCTTTCTCACTAATCAAGGGGACACCATTCCGGTTAGCCTGTTCACATAATTTTGAGCATTAAAGTAACTGGCATGTGATCCACGCTAATAAAAAAGGACGGACAGACGCGTTCCCCAGGGAAACGATGTGGTAAAGCAACCACCTTTGCAAAATATCTGCACTTATCATAAGTCAGTTTCCGGTCACTGGAGGCTTATTCAGTTGTCCAAATCAATGTGTCCAGAATTTGTGTCATGAAATGAGATGTATTAATGTATTAGTATCATACACAATGTGCGAATGTCGCTCAATGCAAAATACTAGCAAACTTATTAAACATGTTGCACTGGTCAAGTCATAAATTTTCGATTTTCAAGACGAAAAGTTTGCGCTGACCAATCAAAAATGACATTGATGCAGTGAAATAATCGATTTCTTTTACCAGTGCCACTTACTACGAAGAATTCGTGTCGAGTTTATTATTCATATTTTCACGTTAAGAAAAGTTTCCAAGCAAGTTCCTCATCGAATACGACATCTATTTTTCTCCTTCCTTTCATCATTCATTGGAATAGTGAGTGTAATGATACCAAACAACTCAGTCCGTAATATTTTACGAAGCAGTTCAGTCCCCTGCGGTGAACCAATGCGTAGATCAACTGGTTCCAGTGGTCGATCATTGACTGGTTCACGGGGACTGTTGAGCCTCAGTTACCAGGTAACCAATGCGAAAATTGTCACAATCTGTCTGGAAACCCTTGAAGTTCATGAACGTGTCGAGTTCCTGCTTCGTCACAACTAAAGGTGTATCTACCTGCGAGGAGCGAACATTAGTTGGGATTCATTAGCGATACCAGGATTCTGTAGCCTTTCCCGAGTAGATAAATTTTATTGTGCAGTGAATCAATGGGTTTCAAATGCACACAAATAACCGCAGCTGCAAATTTTGTGAATCAGGCATGTTTGTTACGCCTCGCGATCAAAACTGCATTGTAAGTTTGTGACTTCTGAAAGATCACTTCCACTACCGGTTATTGAAGTCTTGTACAGGACTCCACTGGTGTTGACCAAGTTTTACATGTAATACTTGCAACGGGGGCTTCCCAAAGGGGTTTGTGTACACTACGGCTAACTGGCAGAGTTTCTTCTTCGTCCCAAACTACAGCAGGATTGTATCCTTCAGCTCATGTTTTTTGACTAAGTTACGGCTTGCGGCCTTCAGTTAAATCCGATTCTAACTAACTCCAGATGCGCACGATGGCACGTTTTGGGGATTATGACTCTGGTTTTGCTGGTGGTGGCTTTAAGAGCAGCAGCAGCGCCGCAATCCGCAGTGTCGGATTAAAGTTGATTTGCTCGGAACCAAGCCCTGGGGCACTGCTTAAATGATTAGACAATAACTGAACTGCATACATGGATCGCTAAATTGAGTAGTGCAGAGGAGGGACTGGACGACCATGGTATAGTGCTTGAATAATCTTCATATACTTATCGGGCATCGCGTCAACCGAGACAATCCCAGAGCAGTCGACAGAGTCGAAAGCTGCTCGGATGTCCGGGAATATGGCTGTCGTTTTTCTGTAGTATGTGGCAAAGCTCAGGTATCTGATGGATTATGAAAATTTGGCCGGCGTCTCTGAGATTGGGACGAAGAGCCGCCTGTTCATGGCGAACCTCTTGACCGCGCTCTTGAAGGACAACCTTCGGAGGAGTTTAGAGGCCAAAATCTTGGACGCGACCGTTGGAAGATGTAAACCTTGATGTTAGGAGAAGGTGGATCAATGATTATATTCAGACAGGTTGGAATCTATTTGTGGAGAGTCCCAGTAATTATCAGGGTGAACTATCCAGACTGCTACTGACTTCCATCACCGCTGATCACTTTGGTGCTAGTCATCCGCCGTCCTCCCATTCGTTACCAAGCCTGATCTATCAGAACCTTACGTGGTTCTCCACTCGAAGACTTGGGATCTAATTGCCGGTTATACAAGGTTGTGGCGTGTATCCCTTCCACAGCACTCATGTACAAACATGTAATTAAAAACCTTGCAATTCGTAAGTGTTATTGTTCAGATCTACGTTTTTAGTTATTTGAGTGAAAGCCCCAACCCGGCAGGTGCTCACAAGTTGGGTAACAAGAGAATAAACTCAGTCGTATCACCGACTGATACTTTATCATTCGAATTGGTATTTTTGCTAGTTTTGGTTCTGCTTTCCCATAATTCGGACGAACAGTCGTTTAGAAGGAGAATTATCAGACTCATGTTTGACGAATAACCCTTATGTTGATGCCTTACCATCAACCAGTCGAATGCAGAAGTTTGAATAATGATTGCTGAAAACCTTTAGGAATATGAACATTGAAAAGGTAGTTTTAAGTGCATGTTTTTGAGCTTCGAAACCTGGTAATTTGATGTTCGATAACTGATCGATGAATAGCAGTGTACATAATACCGTCGCAATACACCCAGATACCGCCTTCTACGTCTTTTCAGGTCAACTGTAAGTCTTCAGTTAAGGTAGGTAGATCGTTTGCAACCGAAAGTCAGAGAAAGGTTGCTCGTGGCTCGTGTTCACCGCTCTACGAGATAGACACATGTGAATCTGAGCCAGCACGGGGTCCGAGGGTTTGTGTGAAACAGACGAGTAACCTGGAGCCAATTCACGACATGAACAATCACGTTTACCTTCAATGTCTACTGGAAGCTGGTTCATAAATATGATGGAAGTGGCGAATACCATTGACGGAACCTCTGAGTTTGGGTGTTTCGCGTGGACAAACTAGCAGTGAGCGCGGACAGTTGAAAGAACATCCCGTGCTTCGTTCCGAACTGATTGCCAGTTTGGTTTGAAGACGGATATTTCAAATTTAAAAGATAGTCGGTCGTTAATGGATGTGTTGAGGGCGTAGTACAAAAGACGGTCACGAGGCCCCTCGAATTGTGGGAGGAGCTATGAGAGAATAGCCCCTAGTGCTGATACTTTCGGTTTTCGTGTAGTCAAAAAGGGCCATCCCACCTAAGATAGTAAACCGGAGAAGGGCTGTCATTGTCATCTGAATGTGTCACAGTCATTTAATATTCTCAGAATTCTTATCAAAGCGCCCTGTCAGGGTCCGAAGAGGATCAAGGCGCTGGTTCAGCGTCTTATGACCCACTGGTTGACATCCCAGCAATGCGCGCAGCAGTTTCTTTCTAGGTGGAAAAAATCGTTCAGACGACGGTTATTTGAGCTTATCATAAGGATGGCTGGACCTCAAACGGATACAGAACCACAGAATCAGTAGCACTGCTCCCCAGATTTGGGGAAACTTCAGCTTCTGGCCTCGAATTCCACCCAATGAAAACAGCTGGTCAGAACGAAACAAATTTCGGTTCATTTTTAGTCAGCTGACGAAACTAGACGGGATAACCCCCCCTTCCACCCCGCTCATCTTAAGGCGTGTGCAGATTGCCAGTATACTTTTACGATCGTCAGCTAACCGCGTGGGCCTAATACCCAGAGTACAATCAACTGACCATAGCTGGTTGCTTTTTGGTCAGTCAGACGACCATTGCGCTTCTTGGGCTAATTTAAGGCCATGAACTTTGGAGTTCTATGATACGATCATCACAGACATCCATCATGCCACCTATTAATTTGAAAACTATCTCAGCTGTTATGTTCATGACCTAAGTTACAAAAAGTATTTGCGATATTTATTCAACTATACATCCTAAAGCGACAAGTGTGGAGCATAACAAGTATCACAAACTCGCCGACTTATGTGGGCCGGTTCCGGCAATATAGAAAACAGACAGCTATCAGCCCCGAAGCAATTGCCATCGCGATTCCTCCAGTCAAAACTGAAGAAAAGAGATGCGTTGGGTCCAAGATACTAAGGCGCATTGTATTTATCGCGATAACATCCGAGGAATGGTACCAATATACATATGAATTAATTCTCAAAAGAAGGAGAAAATGTCAACAGAGTGACAGTTCAATAAGAAAGTGAAACCTGCGGGAATTTGGGCGTTATGGTTTCAATAAAGCGTAAGCAATCCGTCAGAGGGCAACGTCAAAATCAAGGATCGACGTAATTTGTAAGTAACACATCTAAACTGATGCTTTGGAGTCGTTCATTTCCGCCAAGCAAACAATTTAATGGAGTAAGGTCTTTTCGAAATTTCCAAACAGATATCGTTTCTGCATCAGTTTAAAATTTGAATCTGATAGCTTCACATAAACAAGACCACTGAAAATTGGTAATTCCTCACTAATATGATACACTCCGAGCAATGTTTCTCGCGCATTAGAACCCATGAAAGCCACAGTAGGACATCATATAAAAGCCTGAACTTACCCCACTCCCAACTGGAATAATTGCCATTCTTCACTGATATCCTTATTGATTTTTTCCACTCAGAGGAAATCATCATTGTTACCTAAATTTGGCCAAATCGGAGATGATTCTTTCCTGATGATCTCACCGACACTTTTGACCTTTGACCCCTTGGAAGATGATGAGGTGGGTTAGACATAAAGTGTCGGGACCAACTCAACGGAACGTGTGAAAGGTGTGTTTGGTTTGCTTGTCCTCCTCTGTTCATGTAAGAAAAAGCGCCCGAATCTGAAGGGAACACGCAACTTGTTAATGTTCGTCGCTCGATTTATTTAAGGCTCAATAGATGGGGATGGCATCCGGAAAATTTTACACAAAGCGAGCGAGTGGAACGAGATCGTTTCAGTTTACCACTTTTAACAGTCTAAGTTCCTTAGAAAAATTACTGAAACCTCAGTCCAATGTGATGCTGGTTTGCAGATTATTCTATATCGGAATGGTATTCACTATGTGCCCAACCGTTTAGCCGAGGCTACAGCAGAAAACACCGAATTAGCACACGACATGTATGTGTTTCACATCTGCCTGATTTCAGGCTGTGTGCCAAACAAAACATGGTACAGTCGGGGAGAAAGAAGTAGACAGGATTCGATTCCATAATTTGTTTGCGGGCGCAATACTGCCAGACTGTCCAGGTCAAAGCAGATGGTTTTCTTAGGGGTCCATGACAGGAGCCTTTACCTATCCAAAGCTTAACCCCTAAGGTAGAGAGACGAAACGTGGGGCCCGTAACCCACTGGGGGCCGGTGACTAATTCCTCAATTCATGCGCCCTTCGGATGAGGTCAAACAACCTGCGTTTCCAGTACACCCCTCTGGTACAGATGTCGGTGTGCATGGTGTTGTAAGCCTCGTACGTCACCTGCGATTGGTTTGGAATCAGGGTTTGGCCAACTCCCCTAGAATGACTGTTAGTCAGCCAACCCGGTGGCGAGTGCCGGGCGTTCGCCTTCGTCCTCACGTTTTGATGAAAATGTCTCTGCCATGAGAAAGCAGTGTATGGGACTTCCTCAGCAGAGGATGTTTGAGACGAGTGATCATTTGGGAACATTTCGAGATGCATTCAGGGCGAGTAGCCGACTCGGAGACTGAGACACCCACCCCGACCGTACTGAGGTATTTGGAAGTAAAGTGATATACGGAACGTAGCACCGCCGGGGAATGGAACCCAGGTCGCGCGTTTGGCACGCTAACATTCTACCATTGGACCACCGGCGCGCATGTAATGCCCGACGTATACTGCGACGAAGTGTGTGTATGTGCAGTAACACAAAATGAGACACTTCCAGCTCATGCAGAAATCGATGTCCACACTAGAACTTTTAAACTTAGCTAGTAGTCCTTTTATGCTGGGTATTCAGACATCCACAAATTCAAAATTCGCCGATGTCTAAGAAATTTCAAATGCACTGTCCCTTAGGTTTACACTATTATGCTACTCCTACGTTGTCCAGTCTTTCCGAGATTATCGCTCATCGATCACAAGGTCTCAGTTTCAAGCTAGGCCTCAGTTAACAATAATTTGTTGTCTTTCTCTCGGTAGCTGCTCATATGAAGTTAATCAAATAGTCATAGCAGTTATGACGAGACTGTTGGAAGCAGAACATAAAGGTTTGTCAGTGTATGAGTACAACTTACCGATTACATTTGGTAATGTAGGTTAGTTCAGATAACCAATCTGCTGAAGTGTTGCCACTCTTCGTAACATTCTATTTGCTGACTAAGAAAACCGTTCAACGCGCTCTCTCTTATTAATTTTTTCGAGTATCGTCATAGCTGTCATTCTGATACCATGGAAGAGTATCACGAACTTCCCAAGCTAGTTTTTCATTGTTACGCATCTAGGCTTTGTTTGTATCCCCATGTCCAAGTGGTTCAGTGTGCCTTAGGAATAAGAATTGTATCCCACTACAGTTTAGAAGTTCTCCCAAGCCCAATTGTTCCCGGTGTGCTGGATTGTAACTATATATATATATATATATATATATATATATATATATATATATATATATATATATATATATATAAGCAAAAACAAAAGTGAAAAAAGTTTATCACATCCTTGCATAGTCCTCAAGTCCCTGCCAGTAGTGCACAATTACAAAATGAACACACCTGCAGTAGGTAGGATTGGATTTTTCGTACATCAAAACTTGTCCTTGACTTGACTTTTGTCCCACCACGAACAGCATTAATCCGAGTAGTTACGTTATTTTACCTCTGCAGTTACGTCTGGCTTCAAATTTCGTCTCAGACATTGGATCAGGTACATTTACAGAAAACCTATTGTTTTTTTTACTAATCTGCAGAGAATCAGCAAGCACCATACGGGACACAGCCCGGTACTACTTCGCTAGGGAAGTCAACCAGTCAGAATCACGGTGAACAAGTACAACAAAAGCTCGCTATGATTGAACGACTTGTGATCTACCGTTTACCTTCTTAGACTTAACATATTTCTACCGATTGATCCTGCAATGGAATTAACGTGCACTTCCGCGGCTTTGGCCTTCTTCCCATGGTTCTGAGTTGTAATGATTTAAATACGTTCTATCCGTCCGAGCATCACGAATAATGCATGATCTCATCCATCTGTCGAGTCGACGTGGTATCCACCGGTATAAGACACAGAGACAGCATTGCTCACATATGGTTGCAACGCAGTCATAATAATGCTGATGTTAGGGATGTACGTTGTTGGGGACCAGATACAGATCGGTCCGCCTTGGCACCGAGTCTCGTAGTGACCCAGTCTGATCTCTTTTGTAAGTCTTATTCTCCGTGATAGAAAGCGACTTTTTCAGGTGATCAGGTGACCAATCCCCGATGTAGTCCAAAGACATGAAAACTTCAAATAGTTGAATTAACGGTGTAGGACATGTTCGTCTACCTGTTTTGGGTTCAGCGAAATCCGTCCATTGGATGGCTGGAGGCGTTCGGGCAGGAAGATATTGTTGAATTCCATAGTCAGTGGCACAATTGGATTCAGAATGTCCGTTTGTTGATGGTATTTTCATTTACACCTGTCTTTGCTTCAACTGGCTTTCCTTCCGATTGGATGACAGTGCGATGTGCCAAACGAAGTGTGAGATTGTTGGTTGAATGAACTGAACCGAAGCAAACTACAGTATTTTCCGTACTTTAGGAGCATAACGCCGCAGTTTAAGAGCCATCAATCATCAATGAATGAATTATACATGAATGTGTAAATTATACTATTTATTTTGTAAAAGAAACAACTGTAAATTCAAAAGGTCTTTGAATAATTATATGAATGTGAAATGTTGCCTATCATAGGAAGCACATGCAGCTGTCGTGATAGCGTGAATGGATTTATAGCAAAATAATTGCAATAAAAGCAACCTATGCATCCTGTAAGACTATCCTTCTGGTACTCTCATGAGCTTTTGTCTGTTCTCTTCCACTGAGACTTTCGCTGAACTCTTAAAGCAGTTGAAGGTCTCTTGAATGGGGTTGAAAACGGGAAGAATGTCGAATGGTCAAAAGAGCTTCGGATGTTCGTTGGTGCACCGGAGCATTGTCAAAAATAAGCAATACCTCAGTTTGGGCTGTTCAGCGATCACCTTAGAGGAGCATGCATCCAAGAATCTATTGAAAAGCTGGTTGTTTATTTTTGCGTGACATTCATAAAGTGGCATCCCAAGGGTCGACATGCGTGCAATGGTATTGAGGTTCACACTTTTATTTGACTTCAAGGTTTTGATACGTGGTTTTATTCTAATAGGTCGACCGAGAGCACCAAACGCTTTTATTGGTTTCGTCAACGCAAAGTCGTAGCACAGAGCTTCCCTATGCTTCTAACCATTCCGCGCTTCGTCTTGACATAACCCTGTGGCGATCAAAGCTTTGGATTCTAAGATTTTTCGTGCTGTATTCAGGCTTATCAAAGAGTTTATCAACAGTATTCGCGCCAATGCTCACTCCGGAACATTCAGACTCAAATATTGCTTTAATCCGAGCGAGAGTTACTGAAAGATTCTCGTCCACAATGTTGCATAGCTTAGCGGTAATATCATCCGAAAATTTGCTCCTTGAGGCCTCGTTAACCTATTTTCTCGATCTTTGTTTACAATGCATCTGCATGTTTCAGTGTTTATTCCGAGACGTTCAGATATCAGCCTCAAATCTTCGTCGTTTCTGGCACTTTGTACAACGCCCCTGTGATCTTCATTACAAGCAGTTTTCTTCTGCCTACAGGATGTTTGATCTCTGGGTTCAAATCAGTCATTTCTATCTCCTCTGTCACTACCTCGGTGGACATCTTCGTTCTGCCTTGTTCGTTTTACGAATGACGGTTCACTGTCTCCGCACCATCATGTCAGGTTAAAACTGAAGGGACCACCAAGAGCCGCCCAAAAACCAATGATCAGTTATCATGCTCGCGTGCGGCATTTAGTGTGATGCAGACATCAAAACACCAGACTTAATCCTTTTGTGTGCATCAAGCCCACTTGATCACGCCGTACTTCAAGCAGATAAAAACACGTGTCCGGGCTTTATCGACATCGGAAAGCGACAATCACATGCAATGGCGATGTTTATATCCGCGCATGTGGTACATTTGGCTCTACAGTCTTGTTAGTCCTTGAGGTGTTACCATGTTGGCCTTGGCTCGAAAATCCTATTGCATCACTTTCTGGAATTCAGATCCATGGTAAAAACGTCTGCTTAGGTGCATGAGTCACAATATCTGAAATTCCACTGTTTATCCGAGGTGGGGATAGTCAGTCCAAGAGATGCTGATGATGATGACTCTTAAACTACGACATAAAGCGCTCAAACTGCGGCGTTTGGCCGTTAAACTACGAAAAATACTATATTTATAATTTAAGGGGGAAAGCTGTGCGGTTATCCCATGCGTCTCTTTGGTTGGGTGTCTGTTTCGTCACACAGAGCAGAGTGATGCACAGATTTATTGTCACGAATATTGTGTAATGAAAAAAGCTGAGTATGTGTTTCTGTGTTCTATTCTGTGCGATGGCAATAACGACGAAAACCTAACTCATATAATATATTTTTCTCACTTTCTGTTGCCAACAAAATCACGTAGCGTATTCTCAGTATTGTCAAACTTTAGTTGAATTGCACGTTAAATTAATGATGAGGATCCGACCGTTTGATTGTGGTGATCTCCATTCAATTTCCAGGACCTTGTTTCGTCTCTGAAGATGTGTTCCGGTACGCTCACGTGTTCTTCGCTACTAATTATGTTACTGAATATTTACCAAGGGATTAACTCCTAAGTGATGTAATAATCATCTAATCAGAAAATGCCTGACATATTTTTGATAGCCCCATTCCCCCGAGCAAGGGAATTGAAATCACATCATAACGCGGCTACTGTGCACAATGTGTTCCATTTCGTCGCATGTTCGAGCCCATCGGTAGGGGGAAACAGAAGAGAATTAATATTTCTGGTCGCACACAAAATGAGGATGTTTTCAAAGGGAACTTTATTCATCCGACAACCTTTTGTAGCGAAGCGGAATTATTGCAGGCCTCACATCTGACATTGTAAACTGTGGGTGGGTGCGTGTGTAAGCTTTTGGTGCGCACAGATCAGTTGTCGTCAAGCGCAAAATCGTACCATAGCATCTTTCAATTCCGAGCGTTTATCACTCTAATTTCCGTCGCTTATTCCGCCTTCTGTCCTGATGCTGGATCAGTGAAGTCAAGAGTTGGTAGACATCTGACAGATCGATCAAGACTGTGTGGATTGATACGCTACTATGCGACTGGTATTAGACGCAGATCAATGAGTCCTCGAATAAATGATTCTGTTTCTCTGTGGTGAATTACTTCTGGTCGCCTATTTCACTTACTTAGGTGGCAACTAATCAATGGCATCAGGTTGGAAATCAACAAACCGACCGACCATCCAATCATAAAACTAATCAAACAGCAAGTCAGCCAGCGCACTCAACTATCTATCTAACTAGGTGGGTTTAACATGCATTCGTAAACATTCTGATCAGTTTTTAAGAACACGGGTTGCAGGCGAGTGTGTCTTTGGTGATTTCATTCTCAAGTCATCATAATTACATTTGTGAAAGTAAACTGATAAGAAAAGTTCAAAAAATGTCTTGATATGAAGGATAAGAGTAGGGTAGGATGGATGAGTCTCGGGCGATCTGAATAAGTTGATTTCCTCATTTTGTTGACTACAACCAGCAAGTATCTTTCAAGCCTGATTTTTGGTTTCCTAAGAATTCGGTGCTTTAGGTCATAGAGATGTTCGACGCTGAATGACTGGGTGCAAATGTCCTCGTGATCTTGTTAACAAAGTATGGTAGTCAAAGAAAATCACGTGTTCAGTTACCAGAGTTTTTTTGTGTTTTGGTTTGTTACATTCACTCTGACTTTTCGGAATAATTCTTCTTTCTCGTTTTTTTCATTCCAGATCCTGGACGAATCGATTTTGAGATCTTCAGAACTGAGGACAGCTATGAACATGCAATCGATGTGCTCAACCGTATCACTTCGCAATTGTTCGCGGTGAGATTTCACCATTCATATATCGAACTTGACAACTGTATTGTATTGATGGTTGGCAGATTTTGATAATGTTTTAAGGTGATCCAAATGTGAAAAGTCGTTGGCCTCGGCGGGATTCGAGCCCACGCATGGTCGCCACCCTCGCTTTAGTACCAGTAGAGTCCGGTTAGTACAAAGGGAAATCCTGCTGTAGGCAGTCAAATTACAAGCTAGTTCACTGTGGTGGATGCCATGTGCTACTGTAATTTGGGCGGGTATACTGTGATCCATATGCAGAAAGTCGAAGGTCCTCCGGCGTGGCCTCGTAGCTCAGCTGGTAGAGCACTCGCGGTATTAAAGCGAGGGTGGCGACCATGCGTGGGTTCGAATCCCGCCGAGGCCAAAGACCTTCCACATTTGGACCACCTCAAAACTGTATTGTAGGGGACATATGCAAACATGGAGAGAGAGAGAGAGAGAGAGAGAGAGAGTCAACGTTCGCCAATTGGACTAGCGAGGAAGACCGTGGTGTACCAACTAGATGCATTTGATGGAGTATCCGTACCTTGACTGTACGATAGCTTGCGCCGAGGAAAGTGCCAGAAGTATCCTGAAACGTGCACTCAAACATGCGATTAACAGTGAAGGTGATTAAATGAGCACCGCAGCGGCTTGCAATACGATATTGTGAGTTGTTTTTGATGCAACGTGAATATAACCACGAAAGGGTTGGATAGTTCTAGTAAAGATTATTGGAGGTCCTAATTCAAATTGCGCGTGAACTCACCTAACCGTAATTCGCGAGTATAAAAGTTAGGAAGGAAGATGAATGAACCGTAATAATAATGTCATATTTTCCTTCTTTTCTGGAAGGGGGTCACGACCATTGAAAACCTGCCAAATGGAGAAGTGAGAAGTGGTGGCAGGATTCGAACCCAGGACACCCACCTCTGAGGTTCACCATGGAGACCGTCTGGCTATTTATCTCAAGCACACAGTCTCCAGTATCCCTCTGAAAAATAATGGTATAATACAAACATTATTTATTGACCATTCAACAATAGGCCAAAAACCGCCCTTTTGGTTATAAAACATTCCTGTACCGTGCGCAGTACTTGAACTGAGTGAACGCATTCAGTTAGCTCTAACCCGAACTGGCAAGAAGGCCTAGGCAGCGGAAGTGTATTTTGAGTTTACCGCAGGATTGATCTGTATAAGTTCAAAGGAAATAATAAGAAGATCAGAGAATTTCCCGTCACATCGAGCTTTTGTTGCACCTGTTTACCGTGATTCTGGTTGACTGGGTTGATCACAAAGCCGTGCCTCGTGGTGTCCTGTTAAATATCTTCTGAATCATCACAG
Source organism: Fasciola hepatica (assembly GCA_948099385.1). Classification (NCBI taxonomy): domain Eukaryota; kingdom Metazoa; phylum Platyhelminthes; class Trematoda; order Plagiorchiida; family Fasciolidae; genus Fasciola; species Fasciola hepatica. The sequence goes on along the minus strand of CANUEZ040000120.1, from coordinate 11,146,447 downwards.
TTTCTCATAGGGAATTTTGAAAAATTGGCATGATCTGGTGAAAATTTTATCATATTCAGTTTACGAATAATGAATTAAACCAAACCCAGGCGTCTGTGATCCGGTAACCGTGAATCTAGTCCTGCTGGCGAAACTGAGCTCCTGTCCTATGTAGAACCAACTAAGTTGTTCATCGTTTTGGGAACTCACAACATGGCAATTGCTGTGTTCAGGAGTAAGCAGGTTGGTAGTAGAATGACACTTGTATTGAAAGTAGAATACACCGACTGTACGGACACAAGCAAATGTAAAGTGTTCGAGCCACCATGTCAACGGGGAAGTGTAGAATCAATAAAATTGGCAAATGTCCGAACAAGGATGTTATTGGCCGGTTCACAATATGACCTTCAGCTGTGCATGGTGATAGTGCGTTCACACTCGTGACTCGACTGACAGTTCAATCATGTGCGTTGAATGCGTATGCATGAATAACACGCTAATTAGACAACATCAATATATTGTACACGAGCTGAATGTTCCTCAGTTGAACCCTTGAGGAACAACGGGACCAGGCACTCTAAACACGTTTTTAATTATCCTATTAATTAGCAGTGATTTTCTCAAAAGCGCATGGTTCAAGCCACCACCACCACAAAAACAAACAAGCTTATATGAATTTTATCTAACCAGACATTCATACGTAGTAAAATGGCTCGTACCTGGATTACGCGCACTAGGAAACGACGAGACCAGACAAGAATGGTATGAATGCATTCTGTCACATTTGGTTGGTACTAACTCATTTATATACAAAAGGAGGTATGCACTTATTGGCTGGTAACTTACTGACCAAGCACAAAGCGATTCTGCCATATCTACACGGCGTGACCGCGTGGGAAGATATTCGAATCACTACAACCTTCCTCGCTCAGAAGTTTCTCGTCCATTTGGCCTACTTGACGTACAGAACTTCAAACTGGGAAAGTAGGCTGTAGTTGCATCTCCTCGACTGTTTCTTGTTCTTCATTTGAAGCAGCATGATCATCATTCTCGGCCACGGTTTCTGTGGTGCATTCAGGTGCTTTCTCGGAAGTGCAATTGACTAAGATGGTGTCGGTCTACGGTTGCATCCTTAAGGTCCGTCAGCTCGACCATGGGTTGGCCAAGTTGCCTTGTAGTGCTTCCATTGTCTGGTCGAAGATCGTTGCCTCGGAATTATGTTACATCATTGGAATCTAAGCATTTCAGTGACGATCTCAGACTTCTAGATCTGAACAACCTTACTGGAGTTTCTTTTGTCGTTGAATGCACTGCGTTACTATATTGTAACAGGAGGCTGTCTAGGAATGTCTCCTAGCCTGACAGTACTTTCGGGTTGGCTGAGCCGTAAGCACTCTCTACACCACATACCAGGTTTCCCGCAGCACCTTTAAAACAAGGGTGCGGATGTGCTGTTCGAAGATATTGACTGTCAGTGCTACTCAACCAACATTTCACCTCAGGTGCACAGAATCGGGAACCACTGTCGGTGACGAGCACTTGTGGGATGCCTTCCCGGGTGAAACACGTCCTCAGAACCTGGATCACAAACGACGTGGTTTGCGTTGATGTTAAAAATACCTCAGGCCATTTCGAGTATGAGTCGGTGTAATAGTCGTAATGAACTGAGTTGATAGTCCGTATCGAAATTGCCACCCCCCCCCCCCCCAGAACTACGTGAACGGAAGTAGCAAGAAGACCAAGGCCGCAAAATAGCACGTTAACTGTATTGCAGAGTGGGTTCGTATAAATATGGTTAATTAGAATATTAATGTAATAGACTCAAAGATGACCAATCACAGGGAGCTTTTGTCGGAATTGTCCGCGGCGATCCTCATTGGTTGATGCTCATCGGTGTACGTGGCTACGAAGCTGTACCTGGCCGTATCACGTGTGACAGCTGCTGAATCACCACGGTTGATCAGTACCAGAGGGTGGTATCTGTTCAGGAATGGGTCGCAGAAATAAGCGGGTGCAAATTGCCATGGAATGTAGTTGTCTGGGCCACGGGTTCCGACTGTTTGGTTGCGACCTGTTTTTGTGCAGACATGCATTACAGGTCTTGGTTGCTGTATAAAAGTTGACATCCATTTCAGGCCACCAACACATTTGCCGAGCAAGAGACTTTATCTTCTTCACGCCCAGGTGATCTTTATGCAGATCTTCCAGGACCGTTTAGCCCAAGCGAGGAGGTGTGACCATCCAGTCGCCGCGACACAGTACTCCACCAGGTTGCGCGCACCATTCCTCTTGATTCACGAAAAACTCGGGGTACTTTCGTCTCATCTCCGGCTGCCAGCCCTTCTTTATGTCTGAAATCATCGGCGAATAGTATCATTTGGTGTAATTTTGTAGCTCCTCCCTCGACACAGAATCGACCGATGCTAGGAAGTCATACTGTTTAGCTGTAGCGAGTCGCGCGTATCTTAACAGAGAATCAGCATGTGGGATTGCTTTACCAGGCCGATGTAAGATGTCCTAATTATGAACAAAAGGGCAATACTCCATCGCCGCATCATCGCGTCTGTGGACTTGGCAACGGATTTATCCTGGATGAATAATAATTGTAGTGCTTTGTGGCCCGTGACAGTTTTGAACTTTACCCCGAACAAGTATTTATGAAGACTTCTTACCGCCCAGAATATCCCCAGTGCTTCTTTCAGTGTCTGCGAGTATCCTCTCTTAGCAGCATTCAGAAGTCGATAAATATAGATGATCCGGCATACATCCTGTTCAACCACTTCACTAGATGTGACCCCGGTTGCATCCTGATTAGCACTGCTTGTTTGGATGGTCGGAATGGAGCTAACGCTGGACGTTCAACTATACTGTCAGTGAAATTCCGCAGGACTTCCCCGCATTGGTCAGTCCACTGCCACACATTAGATGACTGAGTGAGGAACATCGACTGATCCCTAGTAGCGAAATTCTGTATGAATCTGGAGTAGTATTTCAAACAACCAATTATCGATCTCAGATGTGTTTGTTTCTTCGATGACTGCGTCTTGACTATGGCTCTGAAATGATCAGAGTCCGACTGGTACCCATTCGCTCTCACCGTGATACCAAGGGAGTTAAATTTCCGGACACCGAACTTGCATTTCGGAGGCTTGATCGAAGCATTAGTGGTTACGAATCTCTCCAGGATCTGCTTCAAGCGATAATCATGTTCCATCTGTGATGCTTTAAAGATCACATCATCCCGATATGCCATTACTTCGGCCAAACCTTTATTGACCTTGTCAATGGCCGCCTGGAAAATGCCCGATAAGACTTGCAACTCAAAGGGTAGAAAATTGTACTGAAACACGCTCCAAATGGGGTTGATGGTGGTTAATGGCCTCGATTCTGGGAGCAGCGGAATTTTCCGATAGGCGTCAGCTAGGTCAATCTTCGAAAATTATGTACTGCCGAGAATGAATTTCATCAAGTCTTCCGGTTCCACAGTAGTCACCGCGTATCTTCTTAGTCGTGGATCCAAGGTAAGTTTGTACTCCCCACGAATACGTGGCTTTTTCCTATCGTTCTCATTGCCGCAACTATTGGAGTCTCCCAAAGAGACTAATTCACTCGGGTAATCACACCATTCTGCTCCGTTTGCCCCAATGCTTTCCGAACACCTCTTTGGCCGTAAAACAGCACTCTTCGTTGGATGAACGCTGGGTCACCGTCGACTTCCAACTTTAGTGGCTCCACCACGATTGTTGGAGCATGGTATCACCAATCTTTGAAGAATCACAGGATCAACGGGAGTGGCTGACGTTGTGTGAAATGAAAGTGAATGATATTTAGGTCCTCATGCATTCAATCCCAGAATAGACTAACTGTTCACTGAGATTAAGAAGCGGAACTGGATGCATGTCTGCTGCTTGGAACGGATCACTAGCTTCGTTTCTCTCAAAAGCGTGAGTTGGTGATCGGCTACACTGAATGCTCATTTCAGTGTGTTTTATGCTTTCCCGGGGACAAATCATCTTCAACACCCCCGCAATGATGAACTAACAACCTCCCGTACCCACAGTGAATTCATGTTGGAATCTTCACTGAAAGGACTCCGGTTTGTACAGAAACTGATTGTTCTGGTCTGTGGTCTTCAGTGCGTAAATCGGTTTCGTTTCATCGGTTTCGTTCGTTCCGGTCACCTTCATCAAGTTGCGCTTAGATCTTTGGCATACCATTCGCATATGACCAATTTACCTACATCTACGGCATACTGCTTGACGGAATTGACATATTGAACACAAATAGAAACCTCTACCTGACATGCAACTGTTCACAGATTTGTGAGACACTGCAGCATTGGAAGAGTGTGACTGGTTGACTTGTACTTGATGGTTACGGCGAGGGCGCATTGGCTTGGACGTCCTCCGTTAAAACAGAACTGCGATATCGAGCGTGGTGGCTGAATGTACGTCATCGAATCGCTCACAGATTCTGCGAGCCTCTGCAAAGTCCAAAATTTTCTGTTCAAGCAATCGCAACTGCAGTGTGATGCTGTTGATCCCGGCAATTGATTGATCACAATGACTTTCCTCCAAACAATCCCCATAATTGCAGCCGGTGGCCTATTGATTCGGCTGAAGAATGAGCTTGCGATAAGGCACGTTCTTTCCGCGCACCAGTGAATCTAATTTCGCTCATTCAGTCGCTTGGAAATTGCCTGATATAACATGGTTCAGCAAGAGTTCCCTCAGTTTTTCGAACGGTAGTTTTGCGGGCGCATCAGGGTACACCCAGTTCTTCAATAACGAATACAACTCGTGGCCACCTTCTGTCAGAAATATAGTGGACTGATCTTGATCAGGTTCCTTACAAACACTGCACCAGAACTCAAAGCGCTCGACTCATTCTTTGGCTGCGATGGATTACTGTGCATGTTCAAATATTCAATGGTCAATAACTCCATGCTGCTACGCCAAATGTGAGAATTGTATCTACCCGGCCAGTCGTACGTAGTGAAATGGCTCGTACCTGGACTACGCGCACTGGGAAACGACAAGACCAGACAAGAATGGTATGAATGCATTCTGTCACATTTGGTTGGTACTAACTCATTTATATACACGTATTGACTGGTAACGTACTGACCAATCACAGAGCGATTCTGTCATATCTACACGATGTGTTCGTCAAGTTCTGGCTTCACCTGATTGGAAATGAAGCTGTAGCGTACTGGAATGCGTGCGGATACATTCGTAGCACTACAAAGCTGCTACCATGTATCGAAGTTACATGTCATTAAGGGCTACATCTTAGTTGTACTTTTATTCGCGTGCATTAGAGAACATTGTACACGAACAAATCGCTAAGACATTGTATTTGTGAATTTTGTGACCGATCCCTCTTCTATGATGCGTGTCACAAGTGACAGCATAAATGTATGGGTGCATACGTACACTGTTTATCGTCGTCAGTTTTCAATATCGCGTATATGCCCCGTCATATGATACTAGGGACAACAATGATTATCGTCACACACACACACCAGCAGTTGATATAATAACCAGATCGATGCACTTAATGAACCGGATATGGCTGTTTGAAATTATTAGTCTAAAATATGGTGCGGTGTGAAGTGGCATAACGTAAAACATGGATAGACAACAACCAGCATGTACAAATGTTCGTGAGCTAATGCTTCTCGGACCACGACGAATTGCATGTCGCTTCCGTTTGGTGGCACCGCCGCAGATCAATTGCCCGAGTCGTGTGCGTGACTGACGTGTCACGTGACTCAGGCTCTACTGCAGTCCCACATTAGTCTACAGCCAAAGTACCAACACAAGCACACACGAGCGGGAGCGTATTTGTGTGCGTGTTCTCACACGTGCTATCAACCGGGTCACGAGATCAGCCATGTTTTTTACGTACGGGATGAATCCGATCGTGTGTGAAGCTCCAATGTGAAAGACGAAACACCGAACACTTGGTCCTGGCTCGTGGGGTGATATGCCAACGCAGACTCGACACACTGAAAATTGACGTGAGATCAAGTGACTCTTTCCAGATGTGTGAATCGAAATAATTTGTCGTTCTATGCTAAAAAGAATATTGATCCACTGTCGGAAACACACGAGGTATAGTCTCGATCATTTCAGTTTGGTTCAGATAGCCATTACCCATGCACTGGGTGCGATGGCTTTCGTTGATATCTGCTGGCAACAGCCTCAATCAGAAAAAATGAAAAAAGACAGGAATATTAAAGGAACAATAAAATAACTACAAATATTGGTATCAAGTTGATAAAGAAAATGTGTGAATACAGGAGCCCCATTGATCACGACACCTACCCATTTTCTCTAATGCATATAACCACTGAGTTGGAGGGTATCTTAGACTCCACTCAGGAAATCTAACACGCTCTACAGAGCCAAGTCCACTGGTTGGGTTTTTCATACCTTTCTCCCATGTTATGGACCGACCACCCTTGTTCATCTTCCAGCCTGTACCCGTCTCAGCAGACATTGCACACCGAGGAATCCTGTCAAGAGACATACGCAACACGTGTCTCAACCATCTTAGCCTGGTGAGCTTAAGTATTTCACCTGATGATTTGGTTCGTGATCCTGAGCGTTGTTCATACGATGTCTCCCTCCTCCCTCCCCCCCCCCCAAAAAAAAAAAAAATCGAACAATGTTACGGAGACAACGATGTTCAAATACTGACAATCTTCATATGTCCTTCACCCGTTGTTGTCATGTCTCCGAACCGACTCCCGGACATTTGGTCGCCGGACATTTGGATGATTGAATTACACTATATTTACTTAAGTCCGTCAAACGTCACACCCTCAGAATGTACCAGAAACCCATTCCCAAACCTTTTTTCCATTGGTTTTCAGCCTTGAAATGTAGTACCTCCAAAATTTCACAGTCTGGATGATTTTTCCATTATCGCCCAAACCAACCGCAGTCTCTCACACATAGCACCCGATTGGAGAAGGCTGTTCTCATACTTGACTGGTCAAAACAAGTGATCTGTTCGATTAGTCGACTCTGGGTAGGTCACTTATGAATCAAAATTATCTTACCCCATACAGCAAGTGCTCTTCGTTGCACGAAGTACAGACTTACTGAAATACGAGACTGAATAAATAATTTAAAAATGGAACGGGGGACTACGATTAAGCCCATCCAGGCTCAATGGTGACAGGAAACAAAAGTAGAAGCCATATCATTACTTGTACTACACAATTATAGAATGAGAGACATACAATTGAAGCAAGTATCTTCACATTTATTGCGAACAATATAGAAATATTCGCTCAAAAACAGCGCCGAGTATTTCTGGGTTGGAGAAAAACGAATCCCTAATAGTCCAATAAGCCTTTATAGTTACGGGGTGTATACTCCTTCCACTGCAATCATGCACAAGCATTTTATAAAAAAACTTGACACAAAGTGTATGGCACATCGACTCGCTGATACACTCATAACCCCGATCAGCCGAAATAATGCTAACCATCAGGTTAGTATTGGGCAACTAAAACTCGTCCGTTGACGGCATAGTTAACCCGAGGTGGCGTATCGCATGTACGCCTGGACAAGGTTGGAAAGGAATACATGTACTATGGTTTTTATAGGTTATGAGCAGTTGCACACAAGAAAATGTACATGGCTGTACTTGTCATACTGCTCAGCTAAACTGTGCTAGTGTTCGTTGATGAGCATATATTTATTTTTCGACGATCTCATAAGTATGCCGGGTGATAGTTGCTCCATTCTTAGTCCCCATTCTGCTTATTTCTTCCTGAATTTTTTCCAAAATGTGATACAGCGTGGGGGTGTTTCATTTGCATTCTTTGTTCCAAGCCTCTATGCCAACCCTCAATCGAGTTTGTTGTTCGTGGGACGCCATCTAACAAGCGCTCAGGCACATTCCACAACCTCGGCTCTTATTTTGGTCTTCGTCTATTTTTCTGATTCCAGTGCATTCAAAGTAGAGGAGGAAACCGGAAATGACTTCCTGGGTTTCACGCTCGAGGTTTGATTGTAAATCACTGAAACAGGCAGACACTTCGCCGACTGGAACAAATGCCAAGGCCTGAAATGATTTCCCGATGATAGCATTGGTTTCGCTATTGTACCAACTTTGCAATCCCAACGATTACATTTTCCGCCAAAGGCACTGTCCAGAATGAAAGAAACACCCATGTGTCAGTGCTCGGAAAGTTTCTTTCAGTACCGTTGATAGCAGCTTTCTTATAGTTGTTACGGAAGCATGGTTGACTTCTGGTTCTACTTCTTTGGGCGTTTCTAAAACCACATCATGTGTGGCTTGCGTTCTGTTACTGCAAATACACTAAACCAGCGGAACTGTGTGTTTCTGTCCGCCTCAACTAGAAACCGTGAATTTCATTATCTGCAGCGTATCATATACGAACCCTCAGACTGAACTTACGAAGGCGACCAAACGCTATCGATCACGGGACGTTGAGCGTGTGAGTGACCATGATTCGTTCCTCGGTCGATAACGCAGTCCATATGCAACTTGGGCGAACAGGATGTTTACTTACTTGCCAACGGCTGTGATCGGTATCCGTCACCCAGCCGATAGGTGTCTTCTCCAAACTTAGGCTTGCAAATTAAGGCCGCTGAAATGTTCAGTGAAGACAGTCGGTGGTTAAGACAAGGCCAGTGATGAATCCTGTATTGCCTGCCACATGTAATCGTTAAGGTGAGTCACTTTGTTCACATACTGAGGTAGTCAAGTGGATCAAGCATCTATCACCCCAAAAAGGACAACGGCTTGAATTCCCGATCCATCGGTCACTGTCCTGGCCTTACCTTCAAGGATTAGGCTTTAGGAATTCCGGTATGAAGCTGTTGTGAGGTCACAACGGTCAAAAGAATTTGCACGACGCTTTTGCACAACAACATAGTGCAAGCCTTTTCGCTTACCGATTCGTGATCAATGTATGACTCTGCATTACCAGGTGTTACCTATAGATCCCGAGAATGGCCAAGGAAACGGGCTACGCCTAATCCATTTTCTGAGGGTGTGACGTTTGGCAGACTTAGGTGAATATAGTGTGATTCAATCATCCAAATGTCCGGCGATTAAATATCCGTTCGACTAAATGTTCGGCGACCAAGTGTCAAACGACGAAATGTCCGGACACGCTCCGAACGTTACAGAAGCACGGGCCTGATGGCTGCAGTGTACACTCGGCCCTTGATAGGTAAACGGATGTCATGTCGATGCCACAGATGACTCAGATTGGCAAATACCAAACGAGCCTTCTGTATACTCAAAGACACCTCATCCGGTATCCGATCTCTGGTTGAAATGCAGCTCCCCAGATAACAGAACTTATCTACCAGGTCTATAGTTTTCCAGGTACTGAAATGTTTCGTGTTGCACCAACTCAATCCTGCAACAGCAACTTGCATTTTGAAGGTGCAAAACACATACCGAACATTGTTACGCAGTCCGTCAAGCTGTCTAGAAAAGCTTGCAGCTTACCTGGATCTTAACTTCGAGAAAACAATATCGTCCGCATATTCAAGGTCTGATACTTTGTCACCCGGGATAAGTGCAATGCCACTATTATCAGCTGCAAAGGCGCGGACTCTAGGATCATATCAATCACGAAGTTAAAGTGAAGAGGAGAAACGAAGGGTGGACTCACCCTATCTCAAAAGGTTACGCAGGACGAAGAAGTTGGTCTACAAAATACGCAACTCACCTGAATTCAGTAGACTTTCGAGCTTGATAAAAATAAATCAAACGTCTAAACTATATGTTCTCTCAACAGTTTCTGCACCCCAGAAATGTCGAAGACAGATGGCAGTTAATCAAACTACTCTGTGGCCAGCAGAAAAGTTTCCCCTCTGATGACACAGATGTTGACCATCTGAAGTCTCAGTTCGTCTGTAACTCGAATGACCCACTCCCTGTTTCCCATCAGGCCAACAACTCGGAAATTGAAAAATTCCCCAGCGAGGAAGTTTTCAAGCTCCTCAAGTCTGCCAAATTAACCAAAGCTTCTGGACCGGACGGTTTACCCTCGGCAGTGCTCAGACTCGGGAACGGACCTCTCTCTGAACTAATGACTACTGTTATCAATCACTCACTCGAATAGCACTCCATTCCTGACTGTTGGCTTCCTGTCACAATCGTTTCCATAACAGAGGGGTCGAGTAACCATACGGAAACCAAGAATTTCCGTCCAATTGCACTCTGCTCGTCAGTTTTAAAGCTAGATGAACGTGCGGTACTTCAGTGCCTTCAAAAGGCAGTCAGAAGTTCCACTGACGAATAAAAGTTTGCGTATAAACCCAGGCATTCCACGATCGAGGCAGTAGCGTGCATAGTCCATTGCATTACGAAATCCTTCAATGATTCGTGCAAATCAGTAAGGTGCGCCTTTCTTGATTATACATCAGCTTTTGACAGTGTACCACGATCCTTGCTTCTCAATAAATTGGGGTCTTTTAGTTGCCCCACATACTTAATTAACTGGCTGAAAGACTATTTCTCGGGTAGACCTCAATGTACCAAAGAGAGAAGAAAAGTCTCCAGGCATCCCTTAAGCAATGCCGATGTTCTCCAAGGAGCTTTTTTCTCCATACCTATTCACCACTTACATTAGCGACTTGACTGCAGTCCGCCCAGCCCGCCTAGTCAGGTATGCTGATGACGTTATTTTGGCTTGGTCTGTCTCTCAAAAGTCCTATTTAGATGAGTTTCATGAAAATACTGCACATTTCCAAAGCATTTCTGGGCAGTCTGGTCTTCTGTTAAACAATGCCAAATGTCAAGAGTGCATTTTTCCACTTCGCGATTGCGTTTTATTGAAAACAGCACCACTATTAACTCTACTCCTCTTGCACGTAAGAACCATGGGAAATACCTCGGTGTAACTCCACAAGATAAATTACATTGGTCTTTACTGTTGGAAAATTGCGAAGATTATCCTTTCAAATCCTTAAACTTCGTCAGTTTAGTGATCCGCAACCTGTCAATCCCTGCTTCGTACACAAGTCTATATTTCCCATTATTTTATACTGTTCTCCCATAATTTTTCCTGGTCTGTTGAAGAAGGACCACTTCACAGTTTGCGGAGGTCTGCGAATCGTTAGCCTTGCTTCTGGTATGGCCTTAAGAGACCTCATATCGGATTTATGTATTAAGCACATGACAGCATCTGTTTCATTTGCAGAAAAGACCATTGCGTACTTTTCTTATCCATTGCATTGCGATCATTTTTGAGCCAATCACACCCGCTAACCCGTTCTATCTTTCGATTGCTTCCTTCCGAATTATCGCCGCATAGAACTTCTGCAGTTCCCTTCCTTGCACGTGCCACACCAAACAAAGACGAGCTTTTATCGGAACTCCTAACCCGTTTCGGTGTAAAGCGTTTCCTTACATTCTCGACAGCTGAAAAGCACCGCAAAAACGTGCTCAAGCCAGTGTAATAATAAATAACTAAATAACAACCCTGACGTATACTACTTCTCGTAGTGAACTCGGATGAAAGAGCACCATAAGCCCGAACTCAGCTTCCGCTATTCATTTCATAGGACTTTATGATTGAAATGAACTTCTCTGGTACACCCTTCGACAAGAGGCAGCGCTAGAGAACTGTGCGGTCGACTAAATCGAAGGCCGCTTCAAGATCAAGAAAAACGAGGATAGTCTACCTATGGAAGGTTTGCCCATGTTCCAAAATCTGTCGAAGAGTAAAAATGTGATCAACACAACCTTGAAAAGGTTTGTTTACTTCCGTCCTACCAGCTCTAGTGAGAACTCAGATCTACCTCGGAATCATTCAGTTCTATTATTGAAAAATAAAGAATATATAGGCTTCCGTCACATGTGCCCACACGTTGCACATAACGCATTGGTTCGGCTGGTTGGCACGGCCACAGCTTAAGGCTTGAATGCCGCTGGCAGGATTCGTCTCGTGTATCGATTCGCGCCATCAATCAGCTGTCCTGTCGCTCGTGATTTCGTGGGCTCGGTAGGGGCCGGTGCTGACGCGCTGTCTGTCGGTGAGACTAAACCGTCAATTGGACAATGTGTCAGACCATACCCTCGCAAGGTCTAAACCCAGCTTGATTCTCGAACGAGCACTGTTCGCGAGCGTCAGATAAGTGGTGCCGAATAACACCAGCAAGCAGTTTGGATGCGATGCTAACCAGACTTATTCTCCTGTGGTTTTCAAAGGAAAACCTGTCACCATTCTTGTAAATCGATACGATCACCGATTCACACCAACTCTTTGTAACTTGTTCCCTATCTCATGACAAACCAAGGAGTTATGTCAACTCCAAGAACAATGTTGAGTCACAGTCTTTGAAAACAGACGGAATCAACCCATCCGGTCCATAGGCCTTATGTCATTCAAGGTAGCTTATCTCACGGAGAATCTCCGCTTCTGATGGAGGACCGGTATCTAAAACCAGAGCTGGAGCTATAGTGCTACTTAGAAAGCCTGTCCTGCATAAAGACCAATTAAACTGCTTCTCCAAATTCTCCGCCCAACGAACTAGACGACGTTTCTGAGTCTGAATCGGTGAGCCGTTCGTCTCTTTGACCAGTTCACTGACACCTGGCTTCCAGGGACCGATATTTCTGATTAGACGGAAGAGGTTGCGGCTGTTGCCAACCACCGCAGCTTTTTCCAACCCCCTTCACTTTGCAATCCGCCACTGCTCACGGTCGTTCCTCAGGCTCCGAATCAGTTGGCATTCAAGACATCTCCGTGCCTCATCATATCTGGAATCTGGAGGAGTTGGTCTCCCAGCATCTAACAACGAAACTGGGGATGCAGATATTCATCGTTTTTGTGTGTGCCTGGTTGTTGAACCTCGAGCAGCATTAGCAACTTCAAATAAAGTCCGGTTGGTCTCTGTCCATCGCTCTTCTGGATCCTGGGCATTTGACTCTATCGATAACCTGGTGGATAATTCTGCTTGGAAAGCAGATCGATGGTTATCGTCCAGTAGCAGCTGCGGGGAACGATTGGCTCTGGTGTTATTTTGGCCACCGACGAGGCGTAGGCTGAAATGCGCTCCGACAAGAGCGTGATTAGTGTCTATAGACGTGGACCAAAGTGATCGGCAGTGTGGTCGATCTGAGTCCAACGCTACGAAGGTGCAATAGGACTCCAAGTTAGTCGATGCCGCTTTTTGTGCGCCAGGAATATCCCATGGTCGGAACATAGTTGAAAGAACCGGTTACCATTATCGGTCCTGTCGGCTGCAATGCCAAATCAGCCCCCTGTATTCCTCTCCGTTTCTTCTAGGACTCCACCTTGAAGACTGAAATCACTAGCAACAACCATGATTTCCATAGAGCTCACGCTGCGGAGTAGTCGAGACGAATCTTGGTAGAATTTGTCTTTAGCCTCAGGAGAGCTACAGCCATTTGGAGCATACACAGAAAAGACAAACAGGTATCGACGCTTCAGTCTAGCGCTGTTGACATGCAAAGATCCATTCAACCGAACCGCACGCAGACGGGTGCTGATTGGGATCCAGTCGAGCAGTGAACGCTTAGCTTCCATGCTCAGAGCTATGTCAATGCCAGCCTGACCACAAGCACTTGACACCGAATCGCCTAACACGAGAAGCCGAGCTTCTATCTGGGTATCGAAGTGTTAACACTGAGGTTGGGTCTTCTATGCGTGTTTCGGAGACACGGCACACATCCATTTTAAGGATTTCAAGAGTTCTAACCAGGGCAAGCTGTTGTAACTTTCTCAAGGTGTGCGGATGTTGATAGCAGCTAAGTGAAGAGAACGCATAGGTCTAAGAATTGATTCTGTATTTTCCGCTGTTTCCAAGTTATTGCCCTCTCGAAGAACTACAAGTTCTCGGTCACCACTCATTGTGGCTTCCCGTACTCACTTAGAATTGGAACGTACACAGTGAAGAGCAGGGAGATAATAAATGTTTCCTGAGGGACCACTGGAGATTTTTGGACATATCATACATCATCACGACACGCGCGCGTATCTCATCTTTTAACCGTTTAGATGTCAGAACCTGAAGTCGTTTACTTCGGTTTCCTACTTATTACACCGTCACTCATTGGTTTTAACGCTTCCCCAGAATTCTCCCTGGTTTATGGAAAAGGATTTTGATTTAGTCGCCAAGTCTCGGAAACATCTTTCTCGTTAGTATGACATTACGATAGATGAGTGTGATTCGAATGCATTCACACCTGGCGCGGTGCGATGCGCTATAGTTCCATCTTTAGTATCTAATCTATTAGCAGAAACTGGACTGTTTTGTTCGCCTTGAACAGACGTGCTCAGACAGACACACTCTGCGTACGTTTGATCCAATCCCTCACACGCATCGACAAACATTTACAATCGTGCACACGCAGAGTTGACTCCAGTCGTGGCTCATCCCGGACTGCACTGAACAATCAGATGGTATCACGTGATGAACGGCGTTGAGTGGCCGAATGCGATTGTACGCCTGACTTACGCTTTCCATTAGCAAACAACTCTGACTCACGCACTTATCTACGTGTTTATGTTTCCACCTTTATGGTTGTGCTTACCGTGCGTCTCCCGAATTCACGTCCATCCATGCATACACATTTCCATTCTGCTTAGTTATTTTCGGATACAACACTGACTTTGACAGTCAGATCGTCCAGATGCAGCAGGGTCTCTTTATGGTTGGTCAAGACGTTATCTGCCCTCCTTTATCTGAATTTGTACCAATCAGTTCGGACAGAATACACTCCCACTGTTCTTGTCTTAGTTTTCGGTGAGCGTAGTCTGGGGATGAACTGTTCCGGTACGGACGGTTGGCCTGGTGGGTTTAGCTCTCACATTGATACACTATCTACCAACAGTTTCATGTTTCACTTCAATACATACCCGAGGTTGTACAAGGTAATTAGGACAGAATACATACCCATTGTTAACGTCTTGTCAGTTCTTGATTCGCGAAGTCCGGGTAAGAGTCATCCCATTACATGCAACTGGCTGCGGAGATTTGACTTGCACAACAGTCCTGCAGGACTTATCACCTGCAAGCACTTTAGTGTTTTTAACAAACTTACTGATAGGTGAATAACTTAAAATCGTCGCCGCTTTTGTCTCATATTTTTTCGAAGCAGTTTCTCGGCCTTTGACCAGCCTAAACTTCATATTTCTCCCCACTCAAACTTCTACACAAAGGAATAGCCTTATGCTTTACCTTGATTGTTTTCATACTTGCGAACAGCAACCATTCGATGTGTAGTCATAATGGTGGTTTACATCGATAGTCAAAATGAATTTCCCCGCCCATTTCCTATTTCCATCATTTTCCCATGTTCATGCATTGTCGAAAGATTCCTCTGGAAGTTGTGTTTATGCCGAAAATTCCCTCGTTTTCGAGTGCATAAAAGCGTTCATTAACTTGACTTGGTGTTTCTGGATCAAGTGACTGGTGAGAATACAAATTCTCTCCCATGAAACGATTGTTTATTGGATGAGTTTTTGAGACGTTTGAAAACCCGAATAAGTCGTCGAAACCCGGTGGAATGAGCTCTTCTCGTCCGGGGTTTCCTTTATTGCACAGTGAGAGCAACTTTTTAATTCGATTACAAATTTTATACGGAAGTGGTGCACTGAGAAGAAGCGACGTCACTGTATCTCCTCCGACATGGTCTCTATTCTAAACGGTCCCACTATTTCTGTACCATTTTCCGCGTTATCTCGGAATTGGGCCAAAATTATCCGAAAATAGGTCAAAATTACTCACAACTTGGTCAAAATTATTTGGAACTGCCACCCAATTGGCTGTCTGAGATTTCTTCCCGATTGGTCTGAAGACTGGCGCATCAGTCACCCTTACAGATTTCGCGTAGGTGGCCACACTGAGAACTCGTCGTCTGGACATCGCACTGTGATGTGTCCACAATCACGCACGTGGACTCGGCCTTGTTGTAACCAGGGCTAAGAGGCTCAGTAATTATCATACGACTGATGGGCTGAATCATCGTTGGTGGACAGCCAAGTCTCGTTAGCAGTCAGCACCTGTTCAGTACCGAGCCCAAGGCTTGGTACAACCGAGCAGCCTATCGATGGCGTGGATCGATAGGATGAGAGGAATTCTGTCAAACGGTCCTTAGCCTCAACACTAGCCCATTAAAAGGCTCAGTTTCCAGTCGGATCAGTACGTTTTGTGAGAGGTGTCTTCCCTCACCTTAGTGGTACAATACAAAACAACAGCTTGGAGTTATTTCACTGTCAGAATGTTGGTGATAAAATATATTTACGAAAAGTATCGAATTATCTCGGTTCAAGCAACAGTGCGATGGATTCCGTGGCGTTTCACAGTTACGTTCCATTTCGCCATACTAAGTTCACTGCCTTTAAAAAGACCCCTTTATTAGCATTCGAGTGCGGTCAAGTTGGTTTGTTTAGGACATTTATTGAGGTGTCCCTACGGACACCTCGTCGTTCTGTTTAGGTTCTTTCTGTCGTCATTCTAGTGCTAAGTGAACAATAATGAACTCTCATGATAGCACTTGCTCCGCCCTTGTCACCGTGGTTCACACCTTCGCGTTTCTCTAAATTGCCTGCGACTCATCCACTCTCATTTTGTGCGAGTACTGTCCAGAAGTAGTGATTCCGTGCTTTCAAATGAAAACTTGGTATACTATTGCGAGCAGGTCAAATAATCGAACAACCAATTTTGGCTAGCCAAAAAGCTCAAATGATCTACTCCTACTGGGCTCGAGCAACCGACTAAATGCGTAGTGCCTGATGCTCAGCATGGAAAATTGATCGGGAGCAGAATGAACAAATTAATTCGCCAATGATAAACGCATATTAGCGATCGGCACAATTCTAGACTAAAGGGATCAGTTTAGATACCCTCCTCTGAGTCATAGTATGCCAATCTCCAGCTTCCACTTTGTTTCGAAACAAGGTAATGGCGCGTATCAAGCCTCCAGCTTACCGAAAACTACGATGCTTTCGGCAGGGATTTGCCGCACCCCAACGTGGCTGGGGGCATGACCTGATATCAGACGTCGGATGGAACGAGTCTTTCGGTTGACGCACGCCACCAAGACGGCCCCATTCGCCTTTCAGATGATGTCCCCGATATGCCGACCCCTGGGCAGTCAACACACTAATGCACTCAAAGGGCCGAGCTCTAATTGGTCCAGCACCACCTGTAAACCTCACGTGCACACGTATAAACTCAGCTATGTTGTTCTGGTTGGTCCAGTTTACCCCGGCCGACCGCACGTGCGCACGCATGCTTGCAGGATCAACATTGGTGCATTGGTCGTCAGCAGGCGGGACCGACCGATGGCGAATGATGAAAAATAGTCACGCACTCTCAAATGCGGCCACCTCAGTCTGCGTGCCTGAGGGACGAAGTGTTTTGTTCAGTCTCGCCACCTTGGTTTTGCATTGATTCGTCGCGTAGATGCGTTCACGTCAGATAGTATGGTACTTGTCCGTTCATGGGTAATCTGCCGAACAGATTTGAGTTGATGGACAACTAGACACGCTGTAGATATACCTGTCTATCCGCCGGCCTACTTGCCCGTCTGGATTAAACTAGTCCAAGTGAGGAAAACCACCTCTCAGTAATTTGAGAGTGAGGTTCTTTGGTTCAAATATTGGGGCTGATTGCACGCCCTCTTATTGCAGTCTGCGATAGTTTAAGCAAGGGCGTGCGCTAACGGTCTAGGGTACATGTTTTCTTTTTAACTCCAGACATCCGGCTTACCTCTTCCGACCGTAGTTAAAGTTCCTGAACTATGTCCTATGCAGTAGGTCGAGGGATTTCTGGTTGTGTAGGTATCTTAGTCTCACATGATCGATATTTAGATGCATGAGAAAGGAAGACCTTAAAAGACCATACGGATGCTTGATTGGGCTTCGAAACAATGCAAACGATGCACCTTGAGTTGTAGATAACGAATGAACCAGTGACCACTGTGATCACATGCTCCAGTAACCGATGTAGTGGTAGCTGGGCTGTCTCACAGTTCACTTCCCGTCAGTAGCTGACTCGTGATAAAGCCAACCGATACAAAGCAACTAATTAGCGGTTGATCAGACGCATGGTGCACTTTGGAACAGTGCAACAACGGTATGGTAGACTGAATGCCGAAAATCGGCTTGACTACGTGCACCCATTCGACAAGCTAACTGTTTCCCACTCACATCCATGGAGTGAGAGGTCCATCGATCGGCAGTAAACTCCCATGCAACTACATGCAACGGGCAAATTGTTCAACCTACCCTTACTGGCAACCACGAATGCACTCAGCCCTGGTGCTGATTCCAGTAAGATGTAGATCTGTTGTTTCCCATCCCACACGGTACCACAATGGAACCACTGAAACTTATGCATAAGGCGACCGACCGAGGAAAGTTAAGCGGCACAACCAACGCCTACAAGGTTCATCAAAAATCAACAGTTTATTGTGTGCCCGGTAAAATCCTAGTTCAAGAAATTTACTCATTAAAAATACTGGTTTGGAGAGTAAATGGGGGAAAACACAAAGACAGTACATAAATATTAAGTAGTTGTAAAAGGATCCCTTGTTTAAGTATATCATGTACTACAGGTAGTCAGTCTTTAAACTGAAATTGAGCTGTTCCGCTGTACGTCGTTTATAAAATTCAAAAACATCCCAAACGGACGACTACGCTAGTCGAGTTTTTCCCGCGTTCCTTTCACATCATGGAATGGTCGTTTCTGATTGTTGCGCATTCACAACTTTCCATAATGAACAAAACACGGTCAGATAAATTCACCCGGGGTTATGCGTAGCCTATCTCAGCCCAAAGAATCGGTTATGATCAATAAAGCCGGTTCGTACCATGATCTGATTACCGTATGCAGCTTTGTTAAAGGCAAATGAAGCTAAAGCATCTGAGCGTTCAACGATCAACAGCTACAGTAGACAGAATGATCAATCTCTGACTCAACAAAGTCGAAAGTTTTGATTTTCTTGACTTCAGTAACAAACTGAATGCTGAGAAAATTGTCTCCTAAATCTAAAAACGAATAACTTTTCAAGGAAGTAAGAAAGAATTCATATTTAGCGGACTGATGTGTACTGATTATTGATTAATTGGGACGTAGACGACGCATAAAACGATAAATTTTGAATTTGCAAATGAAGCGAAGTACCATTTGAGCAAAAGATCCCCTATATGTATGAACAAAGGTGAAACAGAATATCCTCTCAAAAAACGCTCGCAATCGACAAAATATCCTGTCAAACGTATAAGGGAACAGAACATGGTGTGAAAGATACTCAACACTGATAATTAGGAATTGTTCTCTTTGAAGAATGGATATCAAGATAAACTCATTCTACTGGCTCGATCGATGTTTTCGGTTGTGTATTTGTGTGGTGATTCAGCACGCACTACGTGGGACGCTGCACGGAACAGCTTTGTGGCCACACGCTGAGGAGCTCCAGCCAATCAGAATAACCGTGAACTGGTACAACAGAAGCCCGCTGTGATTGGTTAACTTGCGGTCCACCAGTTATTTCTTTCCATGTAACATACTCATACAGATCAGTTTTGAAGCAGTATTAACGTGCAGTTTCGCAGCCTTGGTCTTCTCGCTATTTCGGTTTGCATAAATCCGGGTTGGAGCGACCTCAGTACGTTCTCTCAGTTCAAGTACTGCGAATAGCACAATAATCCAGCATCTATGGCACATTGAGTTCGTCTGACCAATGTCAATCGGACGCCTGTTTGGCCGTGGTTGCTAAGGTTTGGGAATCGTGAACCGGAGGCCACAGTATGCTGTGATGAGTGCTTGCTTCTCACGAACACTCTTCATAGTATCCCTCCAGATACCACAACTTTCTTAAAAGGTTCCCCATTTTCTCCGCCGGGCTAAACTTTAGTATTCCATCAGATCCATGTGCAGTGTGTGTGGTTTTACACGCAGATGGGGAACACAGATTATTTGATGAAAGGAAATGTTATTTGATACAGTATTGAAAATCATCCATTTTTTTCTAACACGAGAAGAAGTTATATCCCTTGTTTTGTGATCAATTATCATGAAATAATTTCACCGGCATAATACAGAGAAATTTACAGCTTTTGTAAAATCTTAGTATGATTGTTCCTGCTGGAGAATTAAGATGTTCCTAAGATCAGTTCAGTTGCCAAGTTGAAAGGTAAGAAGAACAAAGACGGATTAAGATGAACATCTTAAAAGGTTAACATAAATAACAGACTGTCATAAGCACCAGCGTAGATCCAACTGTTTACGTACGGTGTTCTGCGTATGTAAAACAGTGTTTTCTTCTTATCCGAATCCACTTTGGCTGAAGGACACATTCTACGAAGTCGAGTGGGATCCGACTGATGTAACAAGGAGTTTGCAACAACCTGTTCTCTTTTCGTTCAAATTATAAAAAGACTATAGACGCGTGTGGTAGACTGGTTGTCTAAAATGCTTCTCACTTGTTTCGCTTGACATCAAACAGACGGCAACAATGACTTTAAATCGTTTTTTATCCTGGTGTCCTTTATCTTCTGAAAAGCAAAAAACATTTGTACCTGATGGTCACTCACTTTCGGATGCACCAAGTCACAAATCAGAGCTCAAGTTCTCATAAAACAAATAAAATGAAATTCACCGTTTTTTTACATGGTTGCACATGAGCGCATTGGCAGTGGTATATCCGTAGATACAAGAGCCCATTGCACTATTAGGGATAACCTACAAGCGGACTCTGAGACTTGGAGTGGAGAACCGCATAGGATCCCCATGGGTCAGGTGTGGTAACAAGCCGGACAACAGTGGATTACTGTCTACCATCAAAGAGACCGGCTGCGGCGGGGATTCGAACCTCTGACCTCCGAGGTGGTACGCAAATGCTCTAAACAACTCAACCACCACCGACTGATTCACGTTCTTCTATTGTACTACGGATGCAATGATACACTGCAGATTTGTTTATTAATCGGGATGATATGACCGTGATCAGCCAGATGTGTTTGAACCCCTGCAATCAAGGGTCACCCGCACTATGATCGACGAAGCATGTAGCATCTCTTCGTTGACACCAAACTCATTTGGGATGCAACTGCAAGCCTAGAGCTGGGGTACTCCTTGTTTATAAATAGGCAATTGTAGTTAGATCTGTTGTCGGAATGATAGCCGTTCCTCAGGAGCTCATTCACTTCCAGCACCAGGTCTTCCACTAGCTATAGGCAGTTCTACATCTTAACTCGAATCATCATTCTTCATAGTCACATGAAGTGGCTTACAGTCAGGCACAATTGTGCCTCAAGGTACTTACCCACATCCAGGACAGATAAGTGCGTTTCAGAAGACCCACAAGACATACGAGAGACTCTCATCAGTCATCCATTAAGGTATATAACTGGTCAATCAAACGATGACCAGTCTCTGATAGATTAAGAATTCAAGTTAGATTCGATCTCTATAACTGGCCGGTTATTTGAAACCAGTTTGTTTTAGTCAATCTGGTGTCGTCCTGCATTGGCTTATCGTCATTTCTCCCCAAATGGCTCTGGAAACTTGGCACACCTTGACTCGTGGGCCCGTTCATTAGCTCGTCTGGCCTCCCATCCCGTGTCAATCCAACAGGATAATTAATATAACTACCAAATCCATGAACATCTGTCACCTTTTCTCATTTCAATCCTTGGACGAGAATCGTATCCGCGAAAGTCGCTCGTGCATCCAAAAACACTCGCGACTGCCGATAATCCGAATACATTTGAAGGTGTTTTGTTTACGACCTCTCTGCTTCTATGTTGTGCCAGGCTTGGAATAATTTACCACGTATAAAATGCGAAATAATTCTGATTACTACAGTATTTTTCCCCACTCTAGTGTGTAAAATAATGCAAATCATGAGGTTCTTAGATTATTCTTGTCATGATAATGTCTTGTGGGATGATAAAGACAAATGTGACTGAGTTCATTACGCTTCTGCTTACCATGTTGCAAAGTACAGCATTAAATTACGT
Source organism: Fasciola hepatica (assembly GCA_948099385.1). Classification (NCBI taxonomy): domain Eukaryota; kingdom Metazoa; phylum Platyhelminthes; class Trematoda; order Plagiorchiida; family Fasciolidae; genus Fasciola; species Fasciola hepatica. The sequence continues at coordinate 11,124,468 of CANUEZ040000120.1, read as the reverse complement.
ACTGCAGTTGTACGCGCATCATTGGTTCCCAGATTCAACGTTCGCTTACTGTGGCTGTCGGCCGTGTGCGGTCAGCGTAAATCGTATGAATATGACCGCTTTCTTTTACTTATTGAAGAGATCCGATTTTAAACGAACAGGGTTAAAATCAGCAGCTGGTTCCATCATAGATCCTAAAACCATTGTGGTGGTTCAGCAAGCAGCACATGGGGCACGGCCCGGCACAGCTTCATGGTTGCATATTCTGAGGAGCCCCAGCCAATCAGAATAGCAATGAACTGGTGCAGAAAAAGCTCGCTCTGACTGGTCGACTTGGGATTTACCAATTATTACCTATCACGTAACATGTTTATATAAATCAGTTCTGCAGTAGACTTAACGTACGCCTCCGTAACCTTGGTCTTTTCACCATTCCGACTTGCGTATTCCTGGGTCACTTCAGACAACCATTAACGATGCACTGGGTGCGATGGCTTTCAATGCTATCTGCTGGCGACAGCCTCAATCGGAAAAAATGAAAAAAGACAGGAATATTGAAGGAACAATAAAATAACTACAAATATTGGTATCAAGTTGATAAAGAAAATGTGTGAATACAGGAGCCCCATTGATCACGACACCTACCCATTTTCTCTAATGCATAAAACCACTGAGTTGGAAGGTATCTTAGACTCCACTCAGGAAATCTAACACGCTCTACAGAGCCAAGTCCACTGGTTGGGTTTTTCATACCTTTCTCCCATGTTATGGACCGATCACCCTTGTTCATCTTCCAGCCTGTACCCGTCTCAGCAGACATTGCACACCGAGGAATCCTGTCAAGAGACATAGGCAACACGTGTCTCAACCATCTTAGCCTGGTGAGCTTAAGTATTTCACCTGATGATTTGGTTCGTGATCCTAAGCATTGTTCATACGGTGTCTCCCTCCTCCCCCCCCCCCCCAAAAAAAAAGGTCGAGCAATGTTACGAAGACAACGATGTTCAAATACTGACAATCTTCATATATCCTCCACCCGTAGTGGCCATGTCTCTGAACCATTCAGAAGCACGGGCCTGATGGCTGCAGTGTACACTCGGCCCTTGATAGGTAAACGGATGTCATGTCGATGCCACAGATGACTCAGATTGGCAAATACCAAACGAGCCCTCTGTATACTCAAAGACACCTCATCCGGTATCCGATCTCTGGTTGAAATGCAGCTCCCCAGATAACAGAGCTTATCTACCAGGTCTATAGTTTTTCCAGGTACTGAAATGTTTCGTGTTGGACCAACTCAATCCTGCAACAGCAACTTGCAATTTGAAGGTGCACACATTGTTACGCAGTCCGTCAAGCTGTCTAGAAAAGCTTGCAGCTTACCTGGATCTTAACTTCGAAAAAACAATATCGTCCGCATATTCAAGATCTGACACTTTGTCACCCGGGAAAAGTGCAATGCCACTATTATTAGCTGCAAAGGCGCGGGCTCTAGGATCATATCCATCACGAAGTTAAATAGAAAAGAAGAAAGGGGCAACCCTGAAGGACACTTCTCGTAGTGAACCCGGATGAAAGAGCACCATAAGCCCGAACTCAGCGTCGGCTATTCATGTCATCGGACTTTATGATGGAGATGGATTTCTCTGGTACAACCTTCAACAAGAGGCAGTGCCAGAGGAATATGCGGTCGACTGAGTCGAAGGCTGCTTCGAGATCAAGGAAAACGAGGATAGTGGATCTATGGAAGGTGTGCTCATGTTCCAAAATCTGTCGAAGAGTAAAGATGTGATCAACACAACCTTGACCAACTCGGAACCCAGCTTGATTCTCGAACGAGCACTGTTCGCGAGCGTCAGATAAGTGGTGCCGAATAACACCAGCAAGCAGTTTGGATGCGATGCTAACCAGACTTATTCTCCTGTGGTTTTCAAAGGAGGACCTTTCACCATTCTTGTAAATCGTTACGATCACCGATTCACACCAACTCTTTGTAACTTGTTCCCTATCTCATGCCAAACCAAGGAGTTCTGTCAACTCCAAGAACAATGTTGAGCCATAGTCTTTGAAAACAGACGGAATCAACCCATCCGGTCCATAGGCCTTTTGTCATTTAAGGTAGCTTATCACACGGAGAATCTCCGCTTCTGACGGAGGACCGGTATCTAAAACCAGAGCTGGAGCTATAGTGCTACTTAGAAAGCTTGTCCTGCATAAAGACCAATTAAACTGCTTCTCCAAATTCTCCGCCCAACGAACTAGACGACGTTTCTGAGTCTGAATCGGTGAGCCGTTCGTCTCTTTGACCAGTTCACTGACACCTGGCTTCCAGGGACCGGTATTTCTGATTAGACGGAAGAGGTTGTGGCTGTTGCCAACCACCGCAGCTTTTTCCAACCCCCTTCACTTTGCAATCCGCCACTGCTCACGGTCGTTCCTCAGGCTCCGAATCAGTTGGCATTCAAGACATCTCCGTGCCTCATCATATCTGGAATCTGGAGGAGTTGGTCTCCCAGCATCTAACAACGCAACTGGGGATGCAGATATTCATTGATTTTGTGTGTGCCTGGTTGTTGAACCTCGAGCAGCATTAGCAACTTCAAATAAAGTCCGGTTGGTCTCTGTCCATCGCTCTTCTGGATCCTGGGCATTTGACTGTATCGATAACCTGGTGGATAATTCTGCTTGGAAAGCAGATCGATGGTTATCGTCCAGTAGCAGCTGCGGGGAACGATTGGCTCTGGTGTTATTTTGGCCTGGGTCGCAGTTATTCCGATGCGTTCTCTCAGTTCAAGTATTCCAAATAGTACAAGCACGCATGTCGCAGTAGACTCAGTTCTCTCGCTTTTAAATCACGAAACATTTATCCCACGAAGCCCCTATTCAGGTATCTGAACAAACGATAATAATCATTTTGCCTATCATTAAATCTTATTATCCCTAACAAGAGGGCTGAAAACTTGTCGAGATTTTGGGGTGAATTGCGAAACGGATGAAAACGGGGTGGCTTTTTCTAAGTAACTTCCCCAAAATTGTAAGTTTTTCTTCTGATGCATAGGTTGGTCAGAACGTCTGAAGTGCTCCAGACGTAGGATTAGCTATGACATCTAGTTGCAACATCGGGAGAAAACTAATTTAAGTAAGAAAGCGTAGTCTGCATGGCCGGTTTTGTGGTGAATTTTCGCGTATCGTGCTACATTGTGACCTTAAATTAGGTTTCCGCAGGCAGTCAAATATTTGTTTCTTGATCTCATTTACTTACCGAATGTATGAAAGCGAGATGAAACACCTGAACCGATTAACTGAAAACAGTAGATTGGTCCGTTAAATACTGTCTTATCGACAACTTACCTTCATCCACTTTCGTCCTTAATATGCCCAAGCTTTGCTATCCAATCGAATGAACATCCATCATGAATGGTTTCCAGTCGGTACGCACATGTCGCTTCCAGTATGGAGGTCGATCCCAATCCGAACCCACGTCAGTGGGCAGAAGATTGAAATCTGAAAAGACACGTGACCCTCGCACATCCCAAATATGCGGTGCATTCGGGTGCCCATTGATGAAACCGCACTGTTTTCTGGACAGTATTCAACGTTATAAGAGGGCTGTATTTGACGCATAACTAAGTAAATTATAGCAACGCAGTATGACGGAAAAAGCACTTGCGAACCGGAATCGAACCAGCGATGTCCCGTTTACCAGGCAGATGCGTTGGAAGGTCAGTCGAACCACTTTTACGATTGTTAATTTCTGACCACAGAACTGCTGCCTCAACAAACCAATCCGCATCCCCACAGTGAAGGCGTTATATAAATAGAGACTACGTCGGGCAACCCGTTTATATGTATATCTATAATTATTACAATCATACATTTCACCGATCTATGCGATATATTTTCACTGGGCTTACAAACACTGCCCGTTTCTGACAACAGAATGCACCAGTCGGGCTGCTGGTTGATTTTTTCCGTATTTCACGAGTGCTAATCACAAAAAGTGTGGTAAAAAATCCAGGGTGGCAATGCTAGTGCCCGTTCTCATAAACTATCCTTGCGATGAGATACTGTAACTAATCGACTGAGTAAATAAGCAGATGTCACACAACCGGTGGTAAATATGGCCTCAATAAGCACTCATTTAAAATTTACTCTGGTTTTGACTACGGGTGGGTAAAAATGCGCCGTTATCCAGGTAAGAACTGATAAGTATACCTTTTTGCAAGCCATTCTGCGGTTTCTTTGAATATGTTCTGTCAATACACGCCAATACCATGCCTTCATTTTTGTGGGAACACTGATCGATTTGCATCAGACACTGGATTTCTCAGGAGTCGCTCAGTCTAGTGGAGTAAAAACGTAAGCTTTCGAACTGTAGTGAGATGAATAAGATACGAATACATCTACAAAGGCAAGTTAGAAAAAACCTTAAGAAGGTTAGCGAAAATTGGTGGGTCAAGTTAGCTGAATGGAAGTAGCAGCTACTTTAGGTAACAGTCAAAGACTGTTCAAACTTACTCGCGACACCGGTGGACGCCGGAACCCGGTCAGTGAAATGATATGCGATAGAAATGGAAGGCCTATTCATGGCAAAGAGCAAAGTTTTGACCGTTGGGTCGAATGATTCCAGGAGGAGTTTAGCTGGTCGCGCACTAATGTAGTTACTCCGAGGTCAACGACTGCGATTCTTCGGAGAGTATCTCTTAAGCCTACATCGAGAGTGAGAGCGGAATTGAGTATTCGGTTACTAAAGCGTGGAAAAAAGGCCGGTCCTGCCGAACTTCTCCCAGTTCTTTTCAAAGTGGACGGTAATTGTAACGCGCTCAGACAGACCACCACGTCCATCTTTACCGGTGTAAGTGTTGATGCTCGCTTATGCACTTACTGAGCTCCGGCTCACCGAGTTTTCTTCCTGTCTTTGCAGATCGTGCACGTGCGACCCCCACGGAAGACACTGCATCCAATACACTACAGTGATGCCTTGATAAAATCACTTACCACCTTGCTCCGTGACATTTGGAGCGAGAAGTATATTCCGTTATTATGGAGCGAGTCACTGATTATACTTGTCTTCGAGAAGGGAATACACAGCGACTGTAGCGATCATCGCGGGATCAGTTTAATTCCGACAATCATTAAGGTATTAGTCTCAATTTTGCTGCGCCATTTGACACTGACTCGCGGGTATTCATCTCGCGAGTCTAGGTTACACAGAAGTTGTCTGTTTGTTCGAATGCCCGGAACTTGCTCAGTGTGCACTAGATAGACTTGCGAGCTATAGCTCCATTCGGCATGTGCTTTGCACCTTCAAAGTGTAAAGTGATGTTGCAAGACTGGACGTCAACGATTCCGAGCTTGATGATCGATGGGGAGGAACTAACAATTGTTGACCGCTTCAGTTACCTTGGCAGCAGCGTGACGACGGATGGGAGCACGGTAGTAGAGGTGAGCACATGTGTATCCGAGGGTCGAGCGGCGTACGCTGGACTGAAGCACTTGTGGCGACGACCTGATATTTCACTGAAGTTGAAAGGTCGTGTATACTGTGCTGCGGTGCGGTACACCCAGTTCTGTTGTATGGTTGCAAGACACGGAGTATGCCAGCGAGAGGTATTCGTCGTTAGGCAGTTTTCGACCATCGATATTTGCATAGTATCGCTAGGATTGGATGGAATGACCGGATAAGCAATGCTGAGGTCAGAAATCGAGCACTGGGTACCAGTTTAGAGAATGCTCTATCACAGCGTGCCCAGATTAGGAGACTTCGTTGGTTGAGGCACGTGTTGCGCATGGCAAACACGCAACTACTGTACCGTACCCTATTTTCCATTCCTCCCAGGGAGTGGAAGAAACCACGTGGAGGTCAAGAGATGACGTGACAGCAGTGGATGAGAAAATCTGCTTTTCCTAAACTCGCTGTACGTGCCTCACATCTTTGTGGTTGGGGTCCAAAAGATCCCTTAACCAGTTGGCTGGAGACACTGAAGGATGTGACAGCAAACCGTGAAGAGTGGCGGCCGAGTTGTCACTTTTTGTCGAATCAGAAAAAGTGATAAGTGTGCGTTTGTACAGTCAGGCCGTGAATTCCGTGCGTTGTCTCTTAGGGCTTTCTTTCGCGCTCCCCCCCCGCCCCTTGTCCACCTTGTATGTTCATTCTTTCTATTTCTACGTGCAATATGGCGAGGAAGGCAGTGTTCAGTGGGGTTCGCCCTACTGTTTAAGGCTGTGCGATGATGCTAATGATCATGATCGTGATAATTACCGTACGCTGAGTGTGCATCTTAAGCTTACTACGCGAACGATTTATGGATGTGGCTCATGCCTATAATCACGGACCGACCAACGCTTCACGATAAATCAGAAAACCGGAATCAAGGGCCACGCAGAGTTCGCGTAAAACCTGCATAGCAAGGAGTGCAGAGCAAGTGTCAAATTTGCGACCTAAAGTGGAGCAGCTTGGTTCGGCGTGGTAAAAGAAAGTTAACACAACTGACCATAAGATTGGTGTGCGCAAATTATTGATGTAGTGTTACTACATCTCTGTTTAGTTGGAACGGGCTGGATTTACACCCATTTTTTCCGCGCTGACGTCATTGAGAGCTGGTGAAATCAGCCATACTTGTCGGATTACCATTTATACACTGCGCTACAAAGTAGAGGACTCCCCTCAGTTTTCCGCATATTTCCGGTTCTGTATTCCTTAGGGAAACCTTATCGGGTCACAATGACCGAGTACCCAATATGATGCAGAATATAAAATTCCACAACAAAACAATTTATTATCATCGAATTAAATCAGAATATGCAAAAAAGAGGGTGAGAAAAGTATAGTACTCCTCAACTGGGCGGCAATACTTGCTACTTCAAATGGTATGCAATCGGCATTCTGCTTGAGGACGTCAATGCATCTTCTCAGCATACTTCTTACAAGACTTGTGATTGTCCCTTGGCCAATATGCACCCATTCTCGCATAAGGGCGGTTATCAATTCACTCGTCGACCGGTAAACCATAGAATCCTTGTACACCTACACGGCAAGTATGCCCCATAGGTTATTAATCGGGTTTAGATCTGGACTGAAGGCTGACCATTGGATTGTTTTGATCCCACGGAACAACAGCAAACATCCTGTAATGTATAAGTGGTGAACGGAAGCATTATCGTGTTGGAGTATGGCGTCATCATGTAGTCTGTTGGTCACTAGTAGGAGCAAAATCTATTCTAACGTACGAATATATGCGACGGAATCTTGTATAAGTAGCTCACTTTGGATGTTGGCTGAGTAGGCTCTCCAAATCATCACTGAACTTTTGTCGTTGTTTTCTTTACTGAAAATTCTTTCCTTTTTGATATCACTATAGTAATGATTTCAAGCATTCGGTATATCCAAATTAATTCTCTTCGTCACTAAAGTAGACATTTCCCTACTTCTCTATCCACGCTGCGCGTGTTACAGCTCATGATAAGCGTTGTTCTTTATGCGGCGATGTGAGAGAAAGGTATCTTTTAATTTCTTTGTATTTCATCCAAGGCACAGCTTTGAGCGTTCTTTGTATCGTTCGTTTCAAAACACTGACATCGATCAAAGCTTTCATCGTCGACGTGGAGTATGTGTTATTGGAAGCTAGACGAGTTAAGCGGCGTTCGTCCAGTTTCGTTGGTGTTTTTGGACGACCCCTTCACTTTTTAGGGTCACACTGCTCGTTACATTCCAGATACAGTTGTACGACGTTTCTCGATCTTTTGCATTGCCTGGGGATCTCTTGCAAGCTGATTCCTGTTTTAGGTTGAACGCAGATATTTCTCCAATCTTAAAAGCTGTTTGCTTGTTTGTGTGTGGCATCGGGCAGACAAAATTCACTGAGTTCTGCTGGGTGCATTCGTGCAACCAACGCGAATGAAGGTCACATAGGTCACTAGGGCGCATCACGTGCTCCATTGCACGAGCCACGTAATTTCGATCCTCGCGGATTCTTCGGCCACCAAATCCACAGACCAAATGAATCCGCTTGTTGCCAGGCTCAATGACCCGTCCGGTTATGCGTTATTTTCGATAAGACAACATATCGGAATATTTTTGTCGCCCTCATTTTTTACATTTTCTGTTCGAATTAGCACATAGTGCAGTTTGGTTCTGAAATTTGGCATTCCGCATCGCACCGTACATTTGATAGTTCTGACCAAATGTGGCTTCGTCAAACTCTGTGGATCCCTGCTGTCTTGTAGGCCGCACTTGAACGAGAAAATTATATATATATATATATATATATATATATATATATATATATATATATATATATATATATATATATATATATATATATATAGAGAGAGAGAGAGAGAGAGAGAGAGAGAGAGAGAACAACACAGCGTGGTGAACAAGCTCGTCTTCAGTTATTCGTACTCATACCAATACATAACGTTAAATATGACTCAAACCAACAAAGGGGATGGTCATCCAAATCTCTCTGTGCACGTGTGTGTGTATGCATGCATGTGAAATTGATCACAGCGAAGAATGTTCGAGCGGTTGCACATGGGTTCGGGAACAAGAAGTGGGCCATGGGAGTTTAAGTGCTTGCACAAATTGTTTCTGAGCGCACAGCGGAGGATTGTAGAGTCGAATGCTCACGGCTTCGGCTGTGGCTAAGATGCGGCACTTGAAAAGTCTTGATCGCTTGCCCCGGACTTTGTAAATTGTGCGAAAAGCGTTTATCACCTCTACGGAATGGTTTGACTTAACAAGGCGTGAACACACAGCACTTGTAATTGTCTTAATTGCTCCAATGTTCAACCAAGCCGGGTGGTGTTCACGAACACGTTCGGATAAGCGCCTGGTCGTGCGGCCAACGTACCTGGTTCCACAGGAACAGGTGAATGGATATACACAAAAAGATGCTGCATAATCTGGCATTTTATCCTTCAGTCGAAAACACACGATCGGTTTAGACTCGAGCATAATTTGTAGTTGTGCAGCGTAGAATGTCCTACTGACTGCTCCTGTTAGTCTTCGTTGAATAACTTCAGTTTCCGTATCTCCTTTGAATGGCAAACGGACAAATATGGGCTTCTTTTCGACTACGGTCTGTCTTGGCCTATCTTCATTTCGTTGCATCGTCTTGTTAATGAACCGATCAGGATAGCCGTTTTCTAGGAAAACACTCCGCAGAAAACGAAGTTCATTTTCTATTGTGTTTTCTGTGCAGATTTTCCTTGCTCTATTAACCAGGCAACGCACTAGATTTCCCTTCAATTTGAGTGGTACGAAACTGTGAAAATGAATGTATTGACCGTTCCAAGTTGCTTTCCTGTGCACTGACAACTGAACGGAACCATCACTTGGACGGCTTACGCAAACATCTAAGTAAGGTAGACTGTTTTCCTTTTCTTGTTCCAAAGTGAATTGAACATTTTGATGGGCTGTTTTAAATCTGTTAAGTAGTACATTTGGATCAACTTTGGTATCTACTACACATACGATATCGTCAGCAGCATCTTTTTGTGTATATTCATTCACCTGTTCCTGTGGAACCAGGTACGTTGGCCGCACGACCAGGCGCTTATCCGAACGTGTTCGTGAACACCACCCGGCTTGGTTGAACATTGGAGCAATTTAGACAATTACAAGTGCTGTGTGTTCACGCCTTGTTAAGTCAAACCATTCCGTAGAGGTGATAAACGCTTTTCGCACAATTTACAAAGTCCGGGGCAAGCGATCAAGACTTTTCAAGTGCCGCATCTTAGCCACAGCCGAAGCCGTGAGCATTCGACTCTACAATCCTCCGCTGTGCGCTCAGAAACAATTTGTGCAAGCACTTAAACTCCCATGGCCCACTTCTTGTTCCCGAACCCATGTGCAACCGCTCGAACATTCTTCGCTGTGATCAATTTCACATGCATGCATACACACACACGTGCACAGAGAGATTTGGATGACCATCCCCTTTGTTGGTTTGAGTCATATTTAACGTTATGTATTGGTATGAGTACGAATAACTGAAGACGAGCTTGTTCACCACGCTGTGTTGTTCTCAATGTGTTCTGTGGGATTCTTCGTACATATATATATGACCCGGAAACAGCGTGGATCCAACAGTCCCGAACTAGCGATTGACCGAACACCTTTCCCGGTCTCTTGAATATATCCCTGCCAAAGGACTACAGCGACACGGAAAGTCCTGACGCTTTTTCAAACGAATAAATGATAGATGGGACGATCACTTCATTCGATGCGACACCACTGTTCACGATCATCCCTACGTAAATGACCTTAGATGGAATCCAAGACCTGACAGAAAACGACTTCAGCCTACAAAAGAGAACAAAAATGTCGACCGAAGGCATAAAATGTCTTTTAGATCTGTGCCTGGAGATCTGTATGCAGTCCGATTGGTAAACGTACAAACAAATGCGAACCACACCGACTAGGTCACCACTTTCAGGCCTATTAGCAGACACAGTCATAAAGCTAGTTAAAGCCAAGGCATTTAAAACAATCAAACTTCGTGTGCGGATTGGTTCGTCCACGATACATCTGTGGTGCTCGAAATGTCTGAACTAGATCCGTTCCACAGACATCTGAACACGCTACTTCCCGGAATAAAATTCACCAAGAGGAAAAATTGCCAGGCATGACTGTCGTTTCTTGACATTCTGATCATTAGGCAAACAGGTGGTAACGTATAAAAGACGGTCAACAGAAAACCGATCGCATATTAAACTACAAAGCAGTCACCCGACCTAGCACCTAAAGCGCTTTGTACGTGCTCTATTTTACCGGGTCGGCACAAAATGCTACATGCCCGGGTTCCAGTAACAAGGACAAGCCACACTGTTCAAGTTATTGATCGCAAACGACTACCCGAAGAGTTTCGTCGACTACGGTATTTAGGGCCACGATAACGCCAGAAACAGACGGTACAGAAAACATCGTCGTCTCACCATACGTACAAAGGACATCGGAGGCTGTGGATCATATGCTAAAACCATTCGGTACCAAAGTCGTCCATCAATCCGCCGATAGCCTGCGGGAAAGACCGTGTAGACCAACGATGGTTGGTGTACGCCGTTCCGTGCCTATGATGCCATAAGGAATACGCAGGGGAAACAGACAATTACGCACTCGCCTAAACGAACCTAAACTAACCTTACAACGCACTATTCACATTCACATATCTGGTTAGTCCCTGGGCAGTTAGTCATCCTTATCAGATTTCTATCACTAGATATTGTATCTTCTTTTTCCCAGGTTGCTGAACTGTGGAACTCCCCCTCTTTCTGTCTTCCCACAAACTTGCAGCCTCTCTCTTTAAAAGCAGAATCAATAAACTGGTTCTTACGTGAATATCTCCCCTCAACCCACTTTTACAGTATTTCGATTATGGGGTTTACCACCTACATTGTTATTCACTTTACGTGTAATAATTAAACTCACTGTATTCTCTTATCATCATAAGTTTTGGCTTGATCATGGATTTATGATGATTCTCTCCGTCTTGAAAATGAGCAACGGTCCAACGCGGCTGGCATCGAGCGAAGGGAGCTACGCCTGACCACGGTACGTTACCGCTGTGTGTCTGCATAAGGACTTCGAAGTCGTTGTCCAGACAGCCGTCAAATGCGGAACATGCTTTGTTCACGGTCAGATATCGTACAATGCCCCATCTCATCCAAATCGTCGCTAGGAACCAAGTAGATGTAGATGAGATGATCTGAGTAAAAGACGGTACATCTACCCGCAATCAGCATCAGCGTCTTGAACGCTGAGCCTATCAAACGACGGGGTCTAATCCCCAGGGGTTAGCGTCTTCGACTTTGAACGCACAGGTGAGATAGCCCATCTGAGCAACAATGCTCTGGTCAAGCAGCATGTTCTAGACAGTTTGAAGATTGAAAGGTCTAAGTATGATGCATGTTTTACCCCACGCAACTGTTACGTCCCTTAGCAGGACCGGCAGTAGCCTGGTCCAGCATTTAGAACCAATCCGTAGCTGTGCGCACCTCAGTAGATGCCTTAGAACTAGTTTAATATGGACCAAGCTCGCGATACAACATGCCACGGGAGATTTTATCGTCACTGATTGTACGTTCTTGCGAACAAATTAATGCATTCTTGCACCCTACAAAGTATTGTTTTTTCAACTCCACTGAGAACTTCGATCGTTCGTACTAGTAGTAATGACTCCGGCGAAATTCCCTCCAAGTTCCCACTCATTCATCCTTGACCAACGTCCAAGTTTCACCGAGCGTGCTACCGCTGGCTGACGCCCTCCTTCGTCCTCGATATCTATTCAAACCAGGCGTGTTCAGCCTGTGAGCTCTGCTACGCGAAGAAAGATCTAACTCATACGCTTAAAACTCTTGCCAAACGTTACATTCAAGACTCCAGTTCCATGATTCGATTGGTGCCCTCATTTACTCTTCCTGTGAAGTTTCACTCACGCCTTTCAGAGAAACCTCAGACTGCATCCTCCCGTCTTGCTGGCTTTGGAATGGTCCTTACTGAAAGCGCTGAGGCCACATTGTTAGATTTGATCCTTATCAACAATTGGTCATACGTGGCGAAATTTACAGGTCCGAGTAGTGACGGACGCCATGCCGACAAACACAACTTGTTTACCGTCTTGGCGCATGCACCAAGCGATTGAAGCCCAGATGCATTTAAAGATAACTTCTTACGCATAGCGAAACGGGAATATACAGTGATTTTGGCGGGAGATATGAATGCTAAAGTAGGTTGGCTCTCATTGACTGAGTTGCATTCAGGAGGCCCTTACGAACTAGATTCTTGTCCTTTGGAAAATGGGGAGCGCCTTTTGCTTTGTGCTCTGACCAGCGCCTGTCTTCAGTCAATACGAACTTCAGATGCTCTAATCAACGATACGCCACCGTGGCAGCTGAAGCGTCCAAATGCAATGTGCAGTGCCTATCCAGTGAAAATTACTTGTGCGTCACTGGTAGGAGCCTGCGTCTGGACTCACCCTATGTGATGATCAGCTAGAATTAGTCGATGGCTTTCCGTACCTCGGGAGCCTGATTACAGTTGGAGGTGGTGTTCTGGAGGATGTCACATCGCGGATAGTGAGAACTAGAGCTAGAGCAGCTTTTGTCAATCCGTGGCGCCCCCGTGATATCCGGCGCTCCCCCCCCCGCCACGGACGGTTGCGACATGCCCCCCCCCCCCCCCCCACGTTCAGGATGCTCCGCGACTTTTCATGTTCCACAAACGATGTCTTCGAAACATCGCTCGCATCTGGCAGGGACGTTGGGTGCGTGACGAAGAGGTTCGTTATCATGACTCGGGTGCGGAGGAACTCCGACTGAGGTAACCACACCACACCACCTCTGATGGCTCGTACAAACTTTACTTATGCCCGTATACCTTTTCGCAATATTCATAAATTCTGGACAAGGCTGGAAGCGACGCGGCGGTTACGCCCTGGCCTAGTGCAGCTACAATGAAGCTAACATTAGCCTCGGCTTTGGCTGGTTGGAAACCAAAGGATGAGGATTGCTGTTGGTTAGAGACACTAATGGATATGGAATATCAGTCAGTGGTGGGAATGCCGTCTGCTGAACTCCCGTTTCTCGTAAGCATACAATACCACCAAAACCAAAAGAGCGCCACGGGCACGGTAAAAACAGGAGCAAAACATTCCTCGTTTTTTGATTACTTGCCTCTCACCCTAATATGCTTTGGCGGTGAGCTTAGGCTGGGTGGCACAAACTTACTTTAATCAGTCAGCTGCCAAGATCGAAGCTAACCTGAATAACTAACCTACAGACAGCCGCTGACTAGCGTCAAGCCGACCCGCGACATACATATTAAGGTGTGACTGATGAGAGCCACCCGTGTATCAGATAGGTATTCTGTGAGGGACCTGCTCGCCAGTTTAGTTTTCAGTTTATTCAACCATTACCCTCGCACTTCCATGCTCTGGTTTCGGTTGCTACCTTCCAGCATCGTCCAGTAAAGGGCAAAAAGAATAGACGCATAAAGTGATAAAGATCCCAAAAAAACCAAAGTAACAAGCGGAAATCAAGAAGACAAAGAAAGAGTCCGAATGCAGCCATCCCACTGGTCGCGACACTTAGCCATATCACTTAATGACTCCAGCCATTTGGCAGGTGGGTCGCGTGGACCCCAACCCGGAATTCTAACACGCCCTACGTGGCCAATTCCACTGGTCAAGGTTTTCATACCTCCTTGTCATTTCATATACTGACCATCTTGACCTACCTTCTAACCATCACCTGCCTCGCAGAACAGCGTACGCCGAGGAATTCTGTCGGTGGACATGCGTAGCAAATGAATCAACCACCTTAACTTTTTCAGTTTTAGTACTTGATCCAGAGATTGACCTCTAGTTCCCAACACCTTAGGACTAATCTCAGCACTCCTGATACAGTGTTCCCACCATACTCGGGTAATGCTACAGAGAAATCAATGCTCGAACATCGACAATCTTCGCCTACGTTGTACCCTTAACGGTCACGTTTCTGAGCCGTATAGACGTGTCTATGCCCTAAGGTTTGCCGAAGAGTAAAGATGTGGTCGATACAACCACGACCAGGCCGGAAACCATCTTGATTCTCACGCGTACACATTTCGCGGGCACTGGTTAATCGATAGAGAATAAGACCGGTGAGCGGTTTGGACGCGATACTTACCAAAGCTAATTCCTCTGTTTTTTTACAAGAGGACCTGTCAGCTTTCTTGTAAATCGGCACAATCATTTATTCACACCATCCCCTGGGAATCTGCTCACTATCCCAAATCATATAGTTTTTTTTAAACTCCGGAACCAAAGTTCCACCTCCATCCTTGAAAAAGGATGGGAACAACTCATCCGGTCCAGCGGCTGTGTACCTTTTCAAGTAACCCATCTCTCACATAATCTCCATTTCTGATGCAGGGATGATATCCACCTGCATCGTTTCTCAGGCAGGAATATTTGGAAGGTCGACCGCTGAAGTGAACCAACTGAATTGTTCCCTAAAGTGCTCCGCCCAACGATTCAGACGACGTCTTTGGGAAGGAATCAGTGAGCCGTCCGATTCCCTGATTAATTCACTTATACCAGGCTTCGTGGATCGATACCTCTAATCAAACGAAAAGGTTGCGAGTACTGCCAATGGATGCAGCCTTTTACATTTCCCTACATTTCGCAATCCACCACTGCTCACAATCATTTCTCAGGCTCCTAGTCAGTTGGCGTCTCATGGATTTACGCATTTCACTGAACGTGGCATCCAGAGGGATGGATCTGCGAGCATCCAACAGAACAACTGATGTCCAAAATATCCATCGCTTGTGAGACCGACTTAAACCAGAGTCCTGGGTGACAATCGAAGAGGCACACAAAGCTTCCTTGACCTGTTCCCAGCGTTCGTTTGGGTCCTGAACATCTAACTGCATCGATAACTGCGCGGACAGCTCCGTCTGAAATTGTATCGCCGGTTATCGTCCAAAAGCAACTGCGCGGGACGCATAGCATTTGCCTTCATGCGAACATAGACGATATATAAACGCAAGCGAGCACGTACCAAAGCGTGATCTTAGTTCACAGGCGTAGACCAAAATGAACGACAATCTCCACGCCAGCCGTGACCAATCACAATATGGTCAATCTGAGTACAACGTTGTGAAGACCAAGGAGGACGCTATGTCAGTCTAGGCCGCTTCTTATGGCAGAAGTTCGTACACGCCAGAAACAATCTGTGGTCAGAACACAGCTGAATGAGACGATCGCCGTTATCGGTACGATCGGTCGGGATAGCAAATGGACCGCCAATGTACCTCTCAAAAACTCCCAAACGGTCGACTTAGACTTTGAAATCCCCAGAAATGACCACTACGTCCGTTGAACGTATGCTTCGAAGTAACTGAGACAAATCCTGGTAGAATTCATCCTTGGTCTCAGGGGAATTGCAGTCAGTCGACGCATACACTGACAAGACGGACAACTATTGGCGCCACAGTTTGTTGTTGACGCGAACAGAACCATCCAACCGAACTGCACACAAACGACTGTTGACTGGAATGCAGTCTAGCAGTGTACACTCGGCTCTCGTGCCCAAAGCAACCCCGACGCCAGCCCGACCACGAACTCTAGTCACCGAATCACCCGACACACGAAGAGTGAAGTGAGAGACTGAGGTTGTATCTGAGGTGCGAAGAGTTGTCACAGAAGTGGGAGACAGCATACATCTATTTTGAAAGTGTCAAGGGCTTTAGTGAGGACTGCTCGTTGCTCTACTGAACACTGTGCGGCCGTTGAGAGTAGTTAAGTGAAGTGAACACTTAGGCTTAAGAAGTGCATTCGATTTATACCCAACTCCAAAACTAATGTTTTCTTCAGAGCTGGAATCACCCGTGGCGTTTGGCATCGACCTTAAATTAAAAGAGGGAAAATTGGTGAGATGCTGGAGGTTTCTGGGCGAATCATACTTCGCGACTGTCCACACCGCAGAAGGGGTTTTTCTTTGGGAACCCTAACAGGAGCCTTTGACTCAAAAGTCTCCCCCGCAAGGCACTGAGGCGTTAGCCCAGCACGGGAACGTGACCTAAGCATCCGTGAGGGAACTTTTCCTGATCTCTTACGTAAGACCTGGTCGTTGCACGCAGTCTTGTCCTCGCTGGTGCTTTCTTATTGATCCACTTCTCGGATTCAGTCCTTAGCCCTATGCACCCAATGGAACGAGCGGAACGTGGACGGAGCAGCATTCTTTGGGCTGGGGGCTACCCGGCTTAGGCGGACGATAGCTGTCCAATGAAGTGCGACCACTTCTCTCACCATCGAGAAAAACCCCAGGTACTCCTCTCCTACGTCCATCTAGGAGGTTTTTTGACCGGTAAACTGTTTTTCTCCGCGTTTATTCGCTGGAATGTTCTCTCCATTGGCGTAGTGATCAGAAGCAGATGCCGCCCATCAACTGGTCCAGAGATCGGACTTCGTCTGGCTTCCACCCGTTGACCTGTCAGGCATGACTGTATCTCTTGCTTAAGAAACCCATCCTGCACAGCTCTTTGGGTCATGGAGGCACGCAGGCAATCACACCACGTCAAGGCGCGGTCTCGTTGCTACAATCTGGTCGCAGTTAATTACATTCGTAACTGACTGTATGTCGTTTCTTGGGACTTGACAGGTTACTTCAATAGCCCCTCGATCGCTTAGAAGCAAGTGATGACTGGTAGGAATACCGATGCTGGATGTGCCCCCTAGGTGACTACCGTTCTGATAGCTGGCCTGACTATAAATGCCTATTAAAGAGAAGACCTTAACCAATCCCTAGGCTCCAAAATACGAGTCATCACTACGCGAATAGACACCAATGTACACGGAGTGAACGTGTAGATTACCAAATCCAGGATCGTTTGATTTTAAATCGGTCCCAGGAAATGTAACCCGCGGCAACTGCATTATCGACTGACAACCTGCAATCCCGTTCCCCGATATCGTACGCTCCAATACAGTGGGAAGTCCACTTACCTTTTGCAAGGTTACTCGAAGTCCGTGGCGCGAATCGGGAGGGCAAGTTCTCGGAACTTTCTCCAAGCAAACCACAAACTCATACCAGTGACAAAGCCGATTAGGTGACACGGGTTAATAGCATGAACCAGGGTATCACATAAATGAGTTCGTGCACCCGTGGATATCTTTATCCCACTGGAGTAAACAGCGAGAAATCGCACGTTTGCATGGGAAGACCAGACTATAATTTCCTATCACAGAACACGAAGAGCGCCGTACGACAAATGGCCGGGTCCATTGTCCATTGCTGGCTTCGAGTCACGAATCCGACCGTCAGACACAGAAACCTCCATCAAATAAAAACACTGAGTACAGTACCTCATTGTCTATGAGAGCTACTTGCAGGCCGAACGAAGAGTCTCCGTAAGCGGTCGAAATGTCGAACAAAGGAATGCCAGTGACTAAGCGGCGCAGCTCGCGCAATATTCTCAACCGTGCAAGAGGCGCAACATGAACACAACCGCACATCGTTACATCCACAACCCATCTGCTTTTTCAATTAGTCTAGAGGGCCACGCCCCGGTGGATATCACATTACACGGATAACCAGCTCGAATGACCAAGAGCATCGATAACCCGGCAGGGCGATTACCATGCTGTTGGTCCCTGCGTAGATGATCGTTATGCCCGACGTCTACGATCGCCGAACTTTCAACATCTGGTCGCAACCTGCCTACCGGTTAGGCTTATCGCAAAATGAGAACAGATCTCAACCAACACGGAATACCGCACGCTGCCTTGCACTAACCAGTACTGTCCCTCATGCCGAGGCGTAACACTTGAGAAAAGTCGGGATGCGAGAACCATGATCGTTAGTACCCAATTAATAGGCTCCACTCGGTTCGCTTACTGCCAACTGATGGTAGTCGGTTTCGCGATAACGTAAAGCATTGTTACTCCGATCGCACCTACTAACACCTGAGCGCCACAGTCGACCGCCGCAACACCGGACTTTGAAAAAGACCGAACGAGACAGGTAAAATCTTGTTCACCTGAACGAAACGGCTTCGTTAGAAAACACAGACGACTAAATAGAACCGAAACACCAACACAATCCTTCTAAGACACCATCATCCTCGTGACAGTGCGAGCAAAATCTATCCCAAGTCTAAATGAATTTAAAAACAGGCAAATGAATGAAGCACCTACTAGGAAAGCTACGACGGCTCGAGGTCAACCCGATACCTACATCTCACACAAAAGCAGGAAGAGGTTCCGAAATAGTTTTATTAACAACCAAATGCAAATGGACTGTGACAATATGGGCAACATAATAACGGTACTATTGCGATGTGGCTATAAAATGTAACCATGGATGGGTTTAAAAGTTGCAATTTAACGAACGTACAGACATCAAAGAATGAAGGATACAAAAATCTGTCACGCGGTCCTCATAGCATAGAATGAGTATGAACAAAGTGAACCCAAATAACGCACGCACTAGATCAGACAATATAAATGAGGCCACGGTGAAAACGAATGGAACATACTGAGCACCAGTGCGCAGGTTAATCCCACGTGTTACAAGCCTCTCTAGCCGGATATGGAGCACCGATATACATATTCAAGTTGTTCAAGTACCGAAGTGTTTACACAACAAGGGAATGAATGGGGATGAGGGTAATGTAGGCAGTAGGAAGCAGAATGAACAAGTACTTAGACAGGTTTCATTGGATGTATTGTGGCCCAACAAACAGCATAATGCGATCATAGGAAACAAGGGAAGGGGATTGCTGCTGCTCGGCATACGCCAAGCACATGTAGTTACCAAAACGGTAGCCAAACATTACTCAAATAGAAACGTCTTTTCGTGGATGGAAATCAAACTCGAGGGGAACCAATGAACGCTACTGTGGGACGGGTTCGGATACGATGGCATCTGTTGTGCCATCACCGGCGGCGGGGGCAAGGACTGGTTGCGAGGTTACTTCGGCCGCTGCAGGGACCTTGGTTTGGACATCTGACTCGGGTTCTGGGGCTGATCAAGTTGAAGAAAACAGAGTTTAGGACATGAATGAGACGCAATTACACGCTACCAATCAGAACTGATATGCACGTCTGTTCAACTGCATCTATCCGAGAGTGAACGCTGTAATGGTTTTTATATGAATTACACTCTACGGCTTAATTGTATACATGTAATTCTTTAAAAACGAAGATATTTTGACTGAAATCTATAAACTCTAACAGACCTACCAAACAACGTGGGACTCATGTGTATGGTATACCTACCGGACTCTGGATGACAGCTATTGCCGTTTATAGTATTCCCAACGGAAACATCACCGGCAATTACGGAGGAAGTCAGAGTGCTGACCGTTGATGCTTCAGGCTCTTCCGCAGCTGGTTGCTTCACTTCCAAACTGGTAGTTGAAGGTAAATCATCTTTGTCAACCTGCACAAAGCCCGCGAGAAGCTGACCGTCTTCACCCTGAACCGAAATAGCAGCACGCACCTCTGCGCTATCCGGGGGAGGAACATCACTTTTCTCCACTACTTCGAAGTCTACATCTTTGGATGAAGGTTTTTCATGTACAGTCTCCACCACTTCTTGAGGCCCAGTGACCTCATCCTTCGATACGTCTACAAAAAGAGGATCAATAAGGAATCGTTGTCATACCGCCGTTTTCTTCGTCAACCTTCGCTTTCTTCGACGGAAGCTCCTGTGGGTCCGCTACTGACTCCAGGTCCTTAGAAGAGCTAGTCTCGAGTCCATTCAACTCCTCAACACTACTTTCACTTTTGATTTGTGACTGCTGAGATTCCGTGTCTTCTGAGTGGGTCTTGCTCGGTTCAGTAGACTGCCTCTGAACAAACATCAAACAAAAAATTCCATCCTACCTTCCGCCTTGGTGACTTGACGGGAGATTTGGCAGGAGAAGCCGCTTGAACTGCAGCAATCCGTGCGCTTTGTCGCCGCGGTGTGGGGTTGTCGTCTGACTGTGCGTGACCAGAACGACGAGGCATTTCTGGAAACATTCAAGACACCAATAGTTCATGGAAGATAAGTCATTGTCAAAGTTTTTTGTAATCCTGGACATCGGTATCTTCTGACTAACCACTCGACCAGTAGAAAAAACTACACATTATCAAACGACTTCTAAAGACACTATGAACGAGGCGGCGCCACGAGGCCGCAGCTGAATCATGAGGCTCATGGACAACAGTCTACAGGAACGAGCCAAATGAATCGAGGGAGACGAAAAGGACACACCAATTCATCGAAAAAACCAAACCACGGAGCAACACGGGAGAAACTAACGCGTGTCAAACAAGGAATGACCAGTGAGCCTAATGGCAACATGTAAGCATTCGTAGGGCTAGCGAATCACACGAGCAGAGCACCCCTGGCAGAAAACGTTGCCACAATTACGGTCAAAGTGTTAGCAACGGTACAGTTAACAAAGCAACTCACGCGTATATACGAAACCTCAACCCTAACTACATCGCAAACAACTCTTCACATGAACACCCACTATTCAGTTGACAACTAAAATTTGAACCGATCACTCACATGCACTGGATGAAAAGACACCTAAATGCGAGTTATTTTGCAAGGAACCACCACACTAATGTGGAAAAACTGGCCAAATAAACGAAAGACGACATCGTAACCCACCAATGGACAGCAGCGCGAAGTGCGGGATATGAAAACCAATTTAGATCGTTTTAAACAAAATGCAAAACTCACATTAACTGACTCGATGTTCCGCTTCAGATGAATTCTAATACGAACTGAACAAGAGCGATACGATGTTTCATCACCAAAAACAAATCTGTTGTACTCGTTGTTACTCGACGGAAGCTTTTTCAGAGGAAACGCGTTAGAGGATCAACCAGAACTCCGCGATACTTAATTTAGTAATGACGGCATATGAAGGGGGCTTAGGACCATTGGTCATCACACCACCACTAGGGGGAGCCATCACGAGGTGACCCCGGAGCTAGTGGGTGTGGCGGTGGAACTAAACTGGGATATCATTCATGGCGTAGTGGAAGAGGAGTGGAGCCGTATCAAGGGGATCCTGAAGACTTCTCAGAGTGCTTTTGCGCAGTCGACGGGGATTAAACGAAGTAGCCTACGGCCAGGATGGGCTTCCAGGGCGCGGAAACCACAGGCCAGAGAACACAAAGCCTGGTGCAGGTTTACGCAGAGAGGGACTTATATGAAGCTACTGGAATATATGACTGCTTATGAAATGCTTTGAGAACACAAGTGGAGTACAGACTCCAGTGAGAAGAGAGGCTAGCGCGAGGGCCGAAACCTGATTTGGAAGCATATTTCAATTGTCCAGTCAAAGTCAATTCCACTGGTTGCGTTTGGTAATGTTAAAGACTTGAGGAACGGAAGCACTGAGACGAATGAAGGCAAGGCCAGTGTATCGCTCCGATGTTTTTAGGAATTGCATAGCGATGGTAACGGTAGAAACACACCTAGTCTCCCTATTCGGTGGAGCTTGAATATCACCCCTCCAAATGGAGGAATACGAAGTTAGACGGGAGCCGGCAGGACTGGGACTACGTAAGGCAGCAGGCACAGATAAACTATGCCAAGCCCTGCAGAAGCCATTAGCCCAACCTACTGGCCCAGCATCCCTCACAGCCATTCAACCCATCTCGTCAACTGTCAAGAGACTGGAAACCGGCGTAGATGGTGCCGCGCTAAAAGGGTGGGAGCAGATAAGAAGCCTCCAACTACGGACCAGTAAGCTTGATGTCTTTGCTGATGAACACCCCGGAAGGATTCCACGCAACCCAATGGTTGTCTTCCTATCCGGGAGAGGAGCGATTAGTATTTGCCAACGTGGCTTTAAAAAGAAGAGGTTTTGCACGACGAACCTCGTGTGCTTCCTGTATGCTTTACGAGGAGACTTGACGATGACGAGAAGGCAGATGTCCGCTACTTGGACAACGATTAGGCCTTCCACTGCGTAAATCACAGGCTGCTAGCACACGAGCTTCGAGCCTGCGGAACCGATCCGTCGCCGAGTGGCTGGATAGCCAAGTTTCTCGAAGAAAGAAGATTCCACGTAGGGGTGGAGAGACACTGGTCCGGTATGGGCAGGATTGGCTGTGGAGTCCCCCGACTGTCGGTGCTTGGGCCGCAACTGTTTATGTTGTATATGAACGGCTAAGATGGTGTGGTGGTGGATTGCCCACACTCCATGTTTTCCGACGACGTTAAGATAGTGGGAGATCCCAGGGAAAGTGCCGTGCCGGACCACCACGGTAAGGCGTGTCGATAGTGAGCAGAATGGGAGCTCCCACTCAACACCACTAAAAGCAGGCAACTTACCGAGGGCTGCCCTCAGGTCTACTCGAGGGAACTTTGGGATGGAGGTACCGGGTGTGACAGCCGGTAGTGGAAAATCCCCCTTTTTCTCTCGCGATTCCGTGTTTTTCCTAACATCACTCATTTGCCTGCACTATTGACTTGTCCTTACGAACTGTTTTTTTCTATAGAACAATTGTTGTTTGCTCGCGCCCGAGGCGCTACCTTGGCACATCCTCGTTCAGGACCCGCGTGACGCACGTGCTGTTTGCTCACACGCTGCTATTCGGTTTCTCGTTGTTGAGTCCTTGTGATTGTATTATTGAGGTTTGTATATTTTTGATGTCATTGTTCATGTAATAATCTAGTATCGTAGAATACCACGGATAATCGTCTTTTGATTCCGGGACCCGTTGCGAATTTGGCTACGCATTGCTCAAACGTTCGTTACAATACTCAATAGATCAATTTGGAACGAGGAAAAACACGCAAAATGCCAAGCAAAGGATCGAAAACATTGGAATCCGGACAGGAAGTAACACGGCAAGTTTCTGGGGAGGTTCTGGGTACATTTGATTCTTTAGTTAATGTTAGATCGCCTAGTCCTGTCAGTGCTAGTTCATGTGTTAATGAGAGCAATATTGTTCGTAAGGATGTTGATTTATATAGGCTGAGAATACTAGACCTAGAACAACAGTTACTGTCGGCTAGACTACAGGCGCAGGAAGCAGAAAAGAAGTGTACACAGAAAGAGCGAGAGCATGAGACCAGCGACTTCGACACCTCCGATAGATCAGGGTGCAATAAGATAGGGAACCCCAAGCCGGTCGCCGACTACAAACCACCATCGATCGATTTGCCTAGAGTGGAACTAACGGTTTTCGACGGGCGAGCTGAACAATACTGCAAGTTTGTCAATCAGTTTGAGATGTTAGTCGAAAATAAGGTGACCGACCCTGGGCAAAGGCTTCTCTACCTTACTCACTACTGCCGAGGCCGAGCAAGAGAAGCTATCGACCGGTGTACCATGCTTGACCCGGAACAAGGCTACGCAAGAGCGGGGAAGATTCTAAGGGACTTGTTTGGCCAACCTTTCAAAGTAGCCCGTAACTTAATAGAGAGCTTGATGGCAGAGGCAAAGAGAACCATGGGCGACGTCTACATAATGTCCGACCTGGTGGATAAGTTGCAAAACTGCTCCATAGCCCTCGACCATTTAGGTTACAGGGCTGACCTAGATGCCATGCACACTTTGGAAAACATAGTCCGTCACCTTTCTCCCGAACTACAGGGTCGGTGGACGGAAGAAGCAGAACGGATAAGCCGAAGCGACAGGGAAGCTAACTTCGAAGACCTGACCGAATACTTGGACAGGCAAACTAAGATAGCTGACAGCAGGTTCGGCCGACTCATCCGGGACAGCAACCGGGCAAACAAGCCCAGTACTAGCCGAGCCCAAACCCCTGCACGGGAACATCCAAAATACCAGCCTTGGGCCGATACACATGCCATTTCACGCTTTGTTCGAGACCAGGATCTGTGGGAACGATACGCGGATTTAACGAAGCGAAACGAAGCTCTCGGCCACGTTGAAAAGGTGCCTGCCAACACCGACAGAAAAAGGGGTATCTGGTATCTGCCTCACCACCCGGTTATCAACCCCAAGAAACCCAAAAAAACTGAGGGTGGTTTTCGACTTTGCCGCCAAGTTCCAGAGCAAGTCGTTAAAAGATTGCTTACTACAAGGGCCTGACTAGACCACACCATTGATCGACGTTTTGTGCCGTTTCAGAGTGGGTAAAGTGGCTTTGTCTGCCGACATTAGGGAAATGTTTCATCAGGTGGAGATTCCGGTAGGTGAATGAGATGCGTTGCGTTTCCTGTGGTGGGAAGGGAGCGACCGGGACAACGCAGTTGTGAATTATATGACGACCGTCCACCCCTTCGGAGCCATATCGTCACCATTTTGTGCGAACTACGCCCTCTGAGAATCAGCGAACAAACATGGCGATCTAGTACATCGGACGGTGGTAGATAGCGTCAGCAGGAACGTCTACGTCGACGACTACCTTGGGTCATTCGATGATGTGGAATCAGCTCTAAAGCCGTTCAGGGGTCTGACGAAGTTGCTGGAAGAGGGCGGCTTCCATCTAACTAAATGGATGTCGAACGCTTCAGAAGTGCTGAAGGTCATCCCGAATCAAGAAAGGGCCGAAAGGGTAAGAGATTTGGACGGCTCTCCACTCGCTATCGAGCGTACTTTAGGAATACAATGGGACGCGGAAACTGACGACTTTGTTTTCGAGCTAAACGTTCCCGAGCTGCCAATAACCCGTCGTGGCATACTATCAGCTGTCTCAAGTTTGTTCGACCCGCTCGGTTTAGTCTCACCATGGCTGCTATTCGGAAAGATCTTGCTGCAGCGTCTGTGCCGTAAGAAAGTTGATTGGGACCAGTCACTGGACCGAGGGGACCGGTTGGACCGGGAAGAATTTTTGAACACCTTGAAGAAATTAGGGGACATAAGGATCCCACGATATTTGACTCCTGGCCATACGACACGGACTGGAGAGCTACATGCCTTTTCCGATGCATCCGAAGTCGGTTATGGAGCTGTGGTGTACGGACGATGGTGCACAGGAGATGTACAATATACTACGAGGATCGTGTTCGCTAAAACCTTCGTTGCTCCACTGAA
Organism: Fasciola hepatica; assembly: GCA_948099385.1. Taxonomy (NCBI): domain Eukaryota; kingdom Metazoa; phylum Platyhelminthes; class Trematoda; order Plagiorchiida; family Fasciolidae; genus Fasciola; species Fasciola hepatica. Next base: position 11,098,985 of record CANUEZ040000120.1, on the reverse strand, counting down.
GTCGGTCTCAATCCCACGCCTTGAACTCAGCGCAGCCGTGTTGGCAGTCAGGGTGGTGCAAGCTGTGAAGAGATGTTTCGATCTCTACATTTGGTCGGTGAGCTTCTGGACGGATTCAACGATAGTACTTTACTATATCAACAACGTCCGGAGCCGGTTTAGTACTTTCGTTGCTAACCGGCTCACGATTATCCACGACGAAGCAGCCACGAACCAGTGGAATCATGTCAGGTCTGGCCATAATCCGGCCGATCTGTGTTCCCGAGGTGCGAACAACTTCAGGCAACTAGACACGTGGACGAGAGGGCCAAACTTCCTGTAATTGCCCAAACAGGACTGGCCCGTGTTCGAATTAAACCCCTATACGGAAGTAGAACTGGAGATCAAAGGCGTAGTGATAGCAACCAAAGTCGTCGAAGCGTCATCCATTCTATCGCGACTGGTCACGTTTACTTCCTGGATGTTTGGTTAACCAGGTTCGAGAGAAATTTACTAGTCATGAAAAGGTTACGGCCCTCAGGCCGGATACGGGTCAGCCCGATAAGTCCCGATGAGCTACAGGCTGCAGAATAAGATATTTTCCGAATGATACAACAAGAGGCTTTCGTCCGAGAACTCGAGAGGGCGGAAGAAGTGGGACCGATCAATGAAGACATACCATCTCCAAGAGGCGAATTGAAGCGTTTAAACCCCAAACTCATCGATGCACTGCTGCGGGTGGATGATAGGCTGACCAACGCACACCTGAACTTCGACACGAAGTATCCTATACTGCTGCCTGCGAGACAACCTGTAGTAGAGCTAATGATTCAACACGTCCACGCCGTGGAGGGACATGCCGGGGAAAGTCACATGACGAGCGTCATCCGAAAGCGTCTTTGGTTGTTGAGAGGACGAGAGACTGTAAAACGCGTAATCCGACGGTGTGTGCAATGCAGGAGACGCAATGCCACAGCAGGCAAACAACTCATGGCCCCACTGCCAGAATGCAGGGTGACTACGGGCTGGTGGCCGTTCAGTGACACCGGGTTGGACTATTTCAGGCTCTTGTGGATCAAGTGCGGGAAAAGATTAGAAAAGCGATACGGATGTATCATGACGTGCATGAAGTCACGTGCGGTACACCTAGAAGTCGCACATTCGATGACGACCGATTCGTTTCTACGGGCGTTGCAGTGATTTATCAACCGAAGAGGCGTACCGGCCGATATGTACTCAGATAACGGATCGAACTTTGTGCGCTCTCACCGGGAATTGCAGCGTTGGCACAAGAACATAAGCGGAGACGAACTGCAGGATCGAACCGTGGCCTACGGCATACGATATCATTTCAACCCCCCACAAGCCAGTCAGCCCGGTGGCGTATAAGAGAGCATGATCCGGTCCGACAGAGGGATATCGCTGTCAATCATGGAGCAACAGCCGCCCGACGACGAGACGCTGAACACCGTCATGACTGAGGTGGAGAGAATCCTGAACAACCGTCCCCTGGTTCCAGTAACGAACGGCGACCCCGCCCACCTGGCACTCACCCCGAATGACTTATTGAAGTTAAGGTCGAACAAGGGTTTCCAAGGGCCGGTAAACCTTCGTGGGAGCTACCTCCACGGATGGAAGCAGGCAAACAACCTGGCCAAGGTTTTCTGGAGGCGATGGCTGCGGGAGTACCTACCGGCTTTGCAGACTCGACAGAAGTGGCTGGCCAAAACAAGGCCATTCAAAGTTGGGGATGTGGTTATGATCGCCGACAAACGCGCACATTTCAGCACTTGGTCTTTGGGAGTAGTTGCGGAAACCATCGAAAGCACTGACGGAATGATAATAAAGGTGAAGGCGAAGACATCTAACGGAGCACTCATTCGTGACATACGCGGTGTTAACCTACTGTAGAGCGAAGGCGGAGGAGCTGATAACCCCGAGGCCCAGTAGACCTTTTCACACTAGCCCTCGAGGTGGATAAAGAAGCACCATATATACCACACGGTCTCCGTCAAACACGTTAAGGTGCTCGCGGTCTTTCTTTGACATTACAGAAGGTTTTTCCCGATATGTGGTGATGGGTGCGATTCCATTGTACATCCCGATACATACACGCATGCACGACGCACTCTACATCCCGTAAACCCATCAGACATGTGACAATGTTCGTTGTTTGCTTTTTGTTGACGTTACCGAATGCCCCTTGCATATGTAGAAGTAGCGGAGCTTAGTTCACACACATGCCTACATTTTACTCGTTTCTTTCCACACAGTCTTCTGTTGACATCGCAGAAAGTCCTCCTTCGATGTGTAATCATACCTGTGATTCCATTGTAACCCCCGGCACGCACACACTCTCACACACTCACTCAAGCACATACATCCGGGACAGGACGGCCCTTTACAAGGACAGCATCTATGTGGCCCCTTCACGGCCGCCATCATTCGTTTGGTCTTGTGGAAGATGTAGACTAGCCTCACGTCTGTGCAGCCAATGGGTTAGGTGGGACCAGTAGTAGAACGTTGACGACGAGCATTAGGAACTGACAGCAGGGCCTAGGCAGGTAGAAAGAATCAGTACCTCTATACCGAACCTTTGACTCTGCTAAGGATGCATGAGGATTTTGGTGAGCGGTGTAACAGCCGGTAGTGGAAAATCCCCCTTTTTCTCTCGCGATTCCGTGTTTTTCCTAACATCACTCACTTACCTACACTATTAACGTGTCTTTACGCACTGGTTTTTTCTATGGAACAATTGTTGTTTGCTCGCTCCCGAGGCACTACTTCGGCACATCCTCGTTCAGGACCTGCGTGACGCACGTGCTGTTTGCTCACACGCTGCTATTCGGTTTCTCGTTGTTGAGTCCTTGTGATCGTATTATTGAGGTTTGTATATTTTTGATGTCATTGTTCATGTAATAATCTAGTATCGTAGAATACCACGGATAATCGTCTTTTGATTTCGGGACCCGTTGCGAATTTGGCTACGCATTGCTCAAACCTTCGTTACACCGGGGTAGTTTTGGATAGGACTAGTACTGCTGAAGATCTGTAGGTGTTTGTACCAACGCTTTCCAACCCTGGGTGCAAAGTTTGAAAGCCACAAAGAAAAGTAATGGTATCTCTTCACAGCTGGTGAAAACCGTTGCTTCATGGAAGCCATGGGCACTGTTGCCGTCCTACAGAACCCATGTAAGGCCGCTTCTGGGGTATGCCATTCAAGCTTGACATCCAAGTCTTATTCTGTGTAGGCTGCTACTCGAACATATGTAAAGTAGGTTCACACGAACGTTTTCTGAACCCCCAAACGGGCCCCATGAAGGACACTTAGGGAACTAAAGCAGCCCCCCTGGAACGAAGGAGGGAGGGAGGGATCCCACTGAGGAGTTCAGAGTTATGGGGGGCTTCTCTGACTTGGAAAGAATCCAGTTGCTCCCAAGAAACACGGATGAAGGGCTCAGGGGACACGAGCTGAAGCTTGTGAAATGCGGTTGGAACGCGGTGGTTAGGGCAAGTTTCCTCCCCCAAAGGGCAGTAAGTCTATAGAATAAACGTTTGTCCCCTGCGGTGGAGGCCCATACGGTCGCTGATTTCGAGAGAATGTAGGATGGCCATTGAGATCGCCTGCTTGGCGACCCAGTGTAGAATGACTGACCACCTCGTCACACTCTGAATAACAGGACGAGTAGTGCTTGAAGCCGAAACAAGGGAGGGTTTCATCGGCAGGCAAAGCAGCTGGGCCGTGCAGTGGTGCTCGGGTCTGGATTATGCTGAAGTGCGAATTCTCTCGCCAACCCACAAGGGTAGATTGAAACTAAGTTTCATAGGCTGGCGAGACAAAGTTGAGTATACCTATCTTCACATCTGTCTTCCACACTCTTGCACAACACCAATACGGAAGGAAACGCCTATGGCCGCGCACACAGCCCAGTCGCTGCAAAATACGAGGTAGCAGAGTGTAGGAGGGGACCGGAATAAATAGAAGCAGAATGCGGCCAAACACTAATCCTATTGCCTTTCCTAAAAAAGTCGCTATACTGAAGCAGTGACCCCTGGCCTGGCAGAATATCCCCACAAAACTAAAAGACAGAGGGTGATGTGGAGTAGGCTCCGACTGGCTTCCATCTCAGCTAATTGCGGTTAGAATGTTTTGTGGTGAAAGGAGCCTTAAGACATGACCGCGGAAGCCGACAAAAAGCGAGGTACGACACTAGACCGCCAGAAAACATGCAGTTCCAAAAGAGTCCCGCAGGATGCTAAGGAAGCCTAAGCGCCTGAACATCAAAGGTCGGAAAAAGTAAAAAAAGAAAAAAGTGAGATGAGATCCCGGGCAAAGGGGTGCAGCGATCTGCCGCCCTGGCATCACAGAACACGACGCAAGTTACTACCCTCAATCACCTAAGGCAAATCTAGTCCTCAGCCTGTTTTGGAATCAAACTGAATATGTAGCCGAGGTTGATTTGTGTCGAGCTTAAGGTGGAGTCCTAGCACGGTTAACTGTCCTATATGACATCTTAAGTTAGCACATTTTCATTCTCTCTGGAGCTATCATCACTGCTACTCCTAACCAATTCCCAAATGGTTGACCTTCCCTTTCTCGTTTTCCTTTTTTCCACGTGTCATTTTTTATTCTTCAATACTGTTGATAACTTTATTCTCTTTTTTCGCGTCTTTTATATTCGCCACCACGCCACGGCCGTGCATGTAAAGGCGATAGAAAGATAGAAAGCCTTCGGTATCATCCATGCAAGCGCCGCCTTGGCAGCGTAGAGAGAGAACCAAAGAAAGTGAGCTTCAAGGTCTCACTTTTGACGAAGACTTCTTGTCGTGCTACCATGTCTCATAATTCAGTGGGATCTGAGGTTGACTGTGCTTCTACCGGGTTCTCTTGTTTGGGGAAGAGGAAAGTGGTGGTCAGACAACCAGAAACCCTCGGCGTTGTCGTGGCCGCTGGAACGAATACTATGTTTCATTTTTCTGTTAAAGCACGTGAGGATCTCTGGAGCGTCGGTGAAAGAAACTGGATAGGAATTTGGCTCAAGACCCCATATCCTGTGATCTGATCCGATATGATCTAAAACTGGGATAATTGCTGCCGCAGGCTGATGATTTATTGGGTAAAGGAAAAGGTAAAAATAATGCACATGCAATTACATCGAGGTTTTCACTACCGGCAGTCTTGGTTATTCCTACTGTGAGTTACGCTCAGCCAATTCAGAACGAATCCCAAAACCAGAACAAGATTGTTCGTAGTTTCTACGGTACTGGATTAACAAGTTATACGCATATAAATATGTACAAACCCCAACTGTACGGCCACAACGTCTGGCAACGAGGACCAGAGTTCAAAAAAGATCAATGTCAGGTACCACCGCCACGGCAGTCCAAGTTAGGATCAAAATTATACCACTTCACGTGGGCAAAATATAAACAAATGTTGAAGTGTAGTGATTGATGCGTGCTGCACTTGTCCGAGGGTCCATAAGATAAAGAGCATAATCTGGACAATACAAGTATATGACAGCGGCTAGGGAGGATTTTCATGCATGTACATTACACTGCCCACCAAATCCTCCCATGAAACGGTCAATATCCGTGGAATAAATATGGATACTGGTTTGCTCATCTTGCCTAGACCCAAAGTCAGTGCATACTTAGGTCGCTATTAGTTTTATCTGTCTTTGGCCAGTCGCAGACACGCTTACAGGTTTTCTTGGGGTTATGCTCTATCTCTCGATGTCGTAGAGTTTCGTCGGAGGATGATACAACATTATCCGGATAAAAGAAGTCCTTCGATGGAATCGGGATGCGTAGACATGTTAGGGAATGTAGAGGGGGAAGCCTTCCCGACTAAGAGTAAAGTAAGTGGTAAAATGGAGACTGGGAATTCTAGATGAAGAATTGAGAGGCCTGCAAGGTACCCGAACATCGGTGGCTTAACGTGTGGTGTCATCACATTAGAAGTATGTTTGACTCAAAACTTACATCCCCTTGAATAATAATACAAATAGGAGGTCCCGGAAAAAGAGACGTTTCTACAAATGGCCACCAAGTACTTGTTCAACAGTTTCCGTTACTTCGCAAAAATGTCGTTCCGTGTGCCAAATTGAGGTTTCGACAACTAACTCCGTTGCAAATCGGGAACACTATAAAATGGGACACAAGTATACTTCAAAGACTGTGTGAGGGGTTGGGACCTACTGGAGAATGCATGAAGGATGAATAAATAAATTCAGTTTCATTTGGTATCAGTAGATTTGGCTTTAGCTTGACCTGTAGCGCGGACTTTGTATTTACCATCGTCACCTTCAAGGAAACATATCTTAAGGATATCTCGCAATACGCTCCCTTTGTTCGTTCTCACCACCACCGTGCGCACGAGGCCATTGATGTCTATACGGCAGTCCTTGGTCACTCCAGTCGGCCATTTGTCTTTAAGTAGGGGGCTCTCCACGAAGATGACGACATCGCCACGTCTGAACGATCTCTCTTTGGAGATTCACTTTTGCCGAAGCAGCGGGGTTGGTGAATAATCCCTCGTCCAACGCTTCCAGAAAGCCTGTGCCAAGTGGCTCGTTTGTTTACATCCCATGATGTACGTTTCACGTAGGGTTTTTGGTGTGATTGCTCCTAAGTTTGACTGCAATTATAACAGGTCGTTGGGAATGAGAACCGGTTCGCCTTCCCAGTCTGGGACGGTCGGCACCAGAGGTCTGTTGTCCACTATGCGTTCTACTTCTGCTAGTAAAGTAGTCAGCGTCTCGTCATCGAGGTTTTGTTGTGAGGTCAGGACCATGAGTATTTTCCTAGTCGGTCGTATTAGCCCTTCCCAAACGTCACCGCGATGGCTGGTAAAAGGTGGGTTGAAGTGCCATTTAATCCCCTTTTCTACGGCCTTGTCTAGTATTTTGGCATGGTCCAGGTGGTTCCACCATTTCTGTAACTCCTTATGAGCTCCGACGGATTTCGAGCCTTTGTTTGAGTATAAGTTCTTGGGGACTTCCCGTCTCGCGACGAACCTTTGAAAGGCCATTAGAAACGAATCAGTGGTCATATTATGCTCCACTTCAAGATGGACTGCTCTGGACTGTAAACATGTTATAAGGCAGCCATATCTCGTTTGAGTCCTCCTTTGCCGTCGTGCAAGTAACGGACCAAAGCAGTCAACGCCAATTTCCACGAACGGGCACCATCCCGGTTGAGCTCTTACTGCTGGGAGGGGGCACCATTTGTTGGCCTGCTACCGCCCTCCGGTGACGACAAGTGATGCAGCTGCCTATGGCTCGTTTGACCATCGCTGGTCCCTTTGTCACCCAAAATCGTCGACGTATATTGTTCAATAAGTGGTTCAAACCTGCGTGTCCCTCTTCTCGATGTACATGGTCTATCAGGCATCCCGTTATGCTGTGGTCACCAGGGACTATAATGAGGTGTTTTCATTCGTACTCTAGATTTGAATTCGTCAGCCGCCCTCAAACTCTCACTGGTCCGTTGGTTCACATAGAGCTTAGTCTTTGGACACTGCTGCACAACAGCCTGCTTCCTTAGGTGCTATCACCTATCCTGGCTAGCTCGCGGGCTTCGAACGGGAAAGCGTCTAGTTGTATTAGGAGTAGGACTTCAAGTTCGGCTTGGTTCAGCTCGCTCGGTGGTATCGTCCTCACATTTAATGTTTTGTTGTCTTGCGCCTTTCATAATCAATAGGAGCACTTTGTATCATCTCCACCAGACCACGGCTCTTAACATTTTTGTCCAGTCGGGAAAGCGGCACAGTCCTTCTATGGTAATGTTGTTTATGTAATTAAGTACCGTGGCTGAGTCCGTCCAAAAGTTTGGTTCCAAGTTTATCCGATCGAAGCATCTCCTGAACAGCGTCGCGGCTTTCACGGCCAGCCTCGGAGTGGACACAGTTTTCGGCGGAGCCACTCTTGCCTGTGAGAATAATATGTGACTGTGCCGCCCACCTTTTTCGTCCACCCAGCAGCCGTAGGCCACTATCCCGTAGCCTAGTTCCGATGCGTCAGATAACAAGTGTAGTTGGGCTTCGCCCGCACACTTAATTCCTGTCAAGCATCTTTGTACCTTGATCTCGCCAATATGGTCTAGGCTGCACAACCAGTCGCGCCATCGCTTGTCGTCGCCATCTTGGAGATGTTCGTCCCAACCCGTCGCCCTCTGGCAAGGCAATTGCAGCAAACAGTTTCCCGGTAATAATCATGGCGAAACAAAACCTAGGGGATCACAGAGGTTTGAGGCTGATGATAGGATTCCTCTCCGTGTGACTGGTCGTTTGGGTAGGTCCAGAGTGAATATGAATTAGTCACCTCCGGGCTTCCATTGAAGACCGAGCGTGAGCTCCGTTTGTGAAGAGGATCCCAAAGGCTTTCTCGTACACCCCACTTTCTGGGACTTCGGGATAACATTGAGCATCTCCTGGCTGTTCGAGGTCCATTTAGTGAGGTTGAATCCCCCGGCCTTTAGAGTGGCGATCAGCTCGGTCATACTTAGAATAGCAGTATTTGGGTTGCCAAAGGAACACAAAAAATCGTCCACGTAGAAGTGGTCCGTTGCTCTTTCTACCAGATTGTTGGTGCCGCCGAAAAGCTTGAGGGATTCCCGGAGGGCAAAAGTAGCACAGAAGGGGGATGATACCGTCCCAAAGGAATGCACGGTCAGCCTGTATTCGTCTGGTGCCCGAGTTGAGTCGTTTTCAGGCCACCAGAGAAGACGGAAGGCGTCCCTGTCTTCAACGGGCATCATCATTCGTGGAAACATCTCACGTCCGTCCGCAGAGACGGCCACTTTTCCTGACCGAAAGGACATAAAACCTCGACTAGTGGTGTTTTCCAGTCTGGGCCCTGTGAAATGTGGTCGTTGTGTGACACACCCTGACATTGCGCGGCACAGTCAAAAACCACCCTGACCTTCCCCGGTTTCCTTGGGTTCACGACCTGGTGATGAGGTAGGTACCACCTCAAATTTGCGCTGGTAACCGCTGCATCCACTCGTTCTATATAATTCAAGTTTTTGTTATGTCACATGGTTCGTGTGTGTTCTATCCTTAATTGTGATTCTCGAATCAGCCTGGTTTTGAGAAAACAATCTTTTCAGAGCCACTTCTCGGCTGTTTGGCATAGGTTTCATGGTGGGTCTCCACGGGACAAGGACCTCGAAACGATCTATTACATACTTGGCGTTCTCTGCTACCATTTTCAAAGCCGACCTACCTTATCGTGATGGGGCATCTCTATCAATGGCCAGGTCGGCAAACTCGGAGTTAGACAGCTGTTGGACGCCTGTTCAATGTTCGCCGTTTCCACCGAAGTGCAGTTGATTTGGATTTGTTTGCCGCATCTTCCATCTGTACTACCATGTAAAGTCCAGCCGAATATAGTGCGTACTGCAATGGGTGCTTCGCGGCTTCCTATTCTTTGTCCCAGGACCCAATGCGCTTCCGGTACATCACAACCGATCAGCAGGCCAATTTCGGTACTCCTCGATCTTAACTCCGTCGAGATGCTGCCACTGAGTCAAAATCGATTGCACTGACTGGGGTGCTCTCATCGGCACATCTTTTATGGTGAACGCTTCTAGAGTTTCTGCTCTATCGTTGTTGACCGAAGGGAACGAGTTGTAGGTATAATTTTGTCGACGGGGTGACCTGGGTGTCACCCACTGCGCTAATCACTAATAAAGATTGATTCCCTCTGAGCCAATATCTCCCTGCAAACTCCTTCCTTACCAGAGTGGTATCCAAGCCACTATCTACGAAGGCCAATGCTCTTATAACTCCAACTGAGGTCGTTACGCCAACTGCTATTACTCTCAGGCAAATGGGCTTGTTAATAAAGCGAGACACTGAGCGGGCCACACTAGGCTTCGGGGTTTCCTCGACATTCGATTTCTTGGGTTTGTGCGGTAGGTAGTGGTGTTTCCCATGGCATCCATCCCGACTACAACTGGGTTTCGTTCGGCACACCGCTGCTCAATGCAAATATCTGAGAGAGACGAAGCGCGCTCCCAGTCTCTTAGCCATTTCCCATCGTTCGTCGACGTCTACGTTGCGGAAGCAAGGGCATTCCACTAGGCGATGAGGCGCCCCACAAACATTACACACCGGCAAGTTTTCACCTTCGCGGGATAGTGGGTGTGTTTGCCCGTGGTTGACCTCTACTTAGTTCTCTGGTCCAGCCTTGCGTTGTTGCAATCCTAGAAAACCTGCTCGTCTCGCGTACAAGTTGACCTAGACGACTGTTTGCTACTCGGGTATGACGGTCTATAAACTGCCTCAGGTTTCCAAACAGTTTCTCGCTCAAACCTACCAATCCCCTTGGCTTCCTTGGCCCACTTACTCTGTAGTTTCGTGGGTAAACTGCGCACTATGGTCTCCAGTGTGTGCAGTGCCTTCAGGTCCATCGTTATTCTAGGTGATTCAATGTGATGCTGCAGTTCTGCTTTTTTATCACCAGGCTGGCTAGAGAGCTGGACTTGCCTTTGGAACGTTCTACTCCTGATAGTACACCACCGATCAAGTTCCGGGCGACCTTAAACGATTGCCGAAACAGGTCTTTCACGATTTCACGTGCCCGAGTGTAACTCTCTTCAGGACCCAGCATCGAGCACCCGTCGATTGCTTCCCTAGCTCTTCCACGACAGTAATGTATCAGATAAAGGAATCTCTTTCCTGGGTCGGATACTCTCCTTTCTACGAAGTTCTCGTATTGTTTAATGAACGTGAAGTACTGTTCTGTGCTCCCGTCAAGGGAGGACAGTTCCACCTTTGATAAGTCAGTAGAGTGCGCTGCATTGGCTCAGTTCGACTTCAGTCGTTCCGCGGAATCGCCAGGCCGAATGGCCGCATGCTCCGTGGTCTCCAAGTTCACCTCACGCTCCCGCCTTCGGAAGTGTTCTTCCTCGGCTGATTCGGCTTCTTCCCTGGCCTGCCTAAGCTGAGTTTCTAATTCTGCTATTCTCAGTCTGTAGATGTCATCAACTTTAAATTCTATACCATTGGATGAAGTACATGAAATTGCACCGACTGGACTAGCAAACCTAGCAATATCTAAGGGATCAGTTTCACCTGAAAATACCCCAGGGACTTTCCGGATTACTTCCTGTCCAGCTTCGGTTTGTCTTTGGCCTCTCGGCATTTCTGATTGATTTCCTCGTGGAGATTCCAGGTTGAGTGCTGTAACGGTTATTCCTACTGTGAGTTACGCTCAGCCAATTCAGAACGAATCCCAAAACCAGAACAAGATTGTTCGTAGTTTCTACGGTACTGGATTAACAAGTTATACGCATATAAATATGTACAAACCCCAACTGTACGGCCACAACGTCTGGCAACGAGGACCAGAGTTCAAAAAAGATCAATGTCAGGTACCACCGCCACGGCAGTCCAAGTTAGGATCAAAATTATACCACTTCACGTGGGCAAAATATAAACAAATGTTGAAGTGTAGTGATTGATGCGTGCTGCACTTGTCCGAGGGTCCATAAGATAAAGAGCATAATCTGGACAATACAAGTATATGACAGCGGCTAGGGAGGATTTTCATGCATGTACATTACACTGCCCACCAAATCCTCCCATGAAACGGTCAATATCCGTGGAATAAATATGGATACTGGTTTGCTCATCTTGCCTAGACCCAAAGTCAGTGCATACTTAGGTCGCTATTAGTTTTATCTGTCTTTGGCCAGTCGCAGACACGCTTACAGGTTTTCTTGGGGTTATGCTCTATCTCTCGATGTCGTAGAGTTTCGTCGGAGGATGATACAACATTATCCGGATAAAAGAAGTCCTTCGATGGAATCGGGATGCGTAGACATGTTAGGGAATGTAGAGGGGGAAGCCTTCCCGACTAAGAGTAAAGTAAGTGGTAAAATGGAGACTGGGAATTCTAGATGAAGAATTGAGAGGCCTGCAAGGTACCCGAACATCGGTGGCTTAACGTGTGGTGTCATCACATTAGAAGTATGTTTGACTCAAAACTTACATCCCCTTGAATAATAATACAAATAGGAGGTCCCGGAAAAAGAGACGTTTCTACAAATGGCCACCAAGTACTTGTTCAACAGTTTCCGTTACTTCGCAAAAATGTCGTTCCGTGTGCCAAATTGAGGTTTCGACAACTAACTCCGTTGCAAATCGGGAACACTATAAAATGGGACACAAGTATACTTCAAAGACTGTGTGAGGGGTTGGGACCTACTGGAGAATGCATGAAGGATGAATAAATAAATTCAGTTTCATTTGGTATCAGTAGATTTGGCTTTAGCTTGACCTGTAGCGCGGACTTTGTATTTACCATCGTCACCTTCAAGGAAACATATCTTAAGGATATCTCGCAATACGCTCCCTTTGTTCGTTCTCACCACCACCGTGCGCACGAGGCCATTGATGTCTATACGGCAGTCCTTGGTCACTCCAGTCGGCCATTTGTCTTTAAGTAGGGGGCTCTCCACGAAGATGACGACATCGCCACGTCTGAACGATCTCTCTTTGGAGATTCACTTTTGCCGAAGCAGCGGGGTTGGTGAATAATCCCTCGTCCAACGCTTCCAGAAAGCCTGTGCCAAGTGGCTCGTTTGTTTACATCCCATGATGTACGTTTCACGTAGGGTTTTTGGTGTGATTGCTCCTAAGTTTGACTGCAGTTATAACAGGTCGTTGGGAATGAGAACCGGTTCGCCTTCCCAGTCTGGGACGGTCGGCACCAGAGGTCTGTTGTCCACTATGCGTTCTACTTCTGCTAGTAAAGTAGTCAGCGTCTCGTCATCGAGGTTTTGTTGTGAGGTCAGGACCATGAGTATTTTCCTAGTCGGTCGTATTAGCCCTTCCCAAACGTCACCGCGATGGCTGGTAAAAGGTGGGTTGAAGTGCCATTTAATCCCCTTTTCTACGGCCTTGTCTAGTATTTTGGCATGGTCCAGGTGGTTCCACCATTTCTGTAACTCCTTATGAGCTCCGACGGATTTCGAGCCTTTGTTTGAGTATAAGTTCTTGGGGACTTCCCGTCTCGCGACGAACCTTTGAAAGGCCATTAGAAACGAATCAGTGGTCATATTATGCTCCACTTCAAGATGGACTGCTCTGGACTGTAAACATGTTATAAGGCAGCCATATCTCGTTTGAGTCCTCCTTTGCCGTCGTGCAAGTAACGGACCAAAGCAGTCAACGCCAATTTCCACGAACGGGCACCATCCCGGTTGAGCTCTTACTGCTGGGAGGGGGCACCATTTGTTGGCCTGCTACCGCCCTCCGGTGACGACAAGTGATGCAGCTGCCTATGGCTCGTTTGACCATCGCTGGTCCCTTTGTCACCCAAAATCGTGGACGTATATTGTTCAATAAGTGGTTCAAACCTGCGTGTCCCTCTTCTCGATGTACATGGTCTATCAGGCATCCCGTTATGCTGTGGTCACCAGGGACTATAATGAGGTGTTTTCATTCGTACTCTAGATTTGAATTCGTCAGCCGCCCTCAAACTCTCACTGGTCCGTTGGTTCACATAGAGCTTAGTCTTTGGACACTGCTGCACAACAGCCTGCTTCCTTAGGTGCTATCACCTATCCTGGCTAGCTCGCGGGCTTCGAACGGGAAAGCGTCTAGTTGTATTAGGAGTAGGACTTCAAGTTCGGCTTGGTTCAGCTCGCTCGGTGGTATCGTCCTCACATTTAATGTTTTGTTGTCTTGCGCCTTTCATGCATGTGCTTTACGCCCGCATTGATGTTCCTCAGTAATCTGCATTCGAGCTGCTATTATTCTTGTCGCCTATTTACCATCACAGCCGTTTTCTGTGCTCTTCCCTTCTGCAAGCAGGTAACCTGAATTTGTAGCGTACACTGCACTCTGCTGTGCAATATTGGGGAAGTTATAGGACGTCACTTTGGTGTTCGTTTATTTTGGGTGTAGGATTATTTTGGTGTAAATAGTGGGATTCGACTGGCGGATTTTTAATGCTTTTAGCACACTGGATACGTAAAACCCACTTCGTAAAGCAATGCTTTGCATAATAAAGTGGGTAGTCCATGAAAAAGCCCAGTTGAGATACCTAGGTTAGTTTAACGTGGATCTTAAAAACGAAAGGAATAATGCACGGATTATAATTATGATTTTTATTCTGTTTATTATATTCTGTCCATTTTTGATTGATCAGAGTGCCAAAGTTTCTGTTTGCTAGTATCCATGCACTGATTGGTCGCATCGGCATATGTGATCCTGTGTGCACGCGATAGTATTCAGACTCAACTGACACCCCCACTGTTTGGTTGATTTGGCTCGATGAGGACACTAAATATGATATGGCCGTTTTTCGCTGATACCAAACTCATTAAAAATGCCACTGCAAGCCTGGGGCTTGGGTGCTCCTTTTTTATAAATAGGAAGCTGCAGTTAGATCAGTTATCTGAATGATGGCCGCTTCTCAGGAGCTCATTCACTTCCGGAATCAGTTATTCCACTACCTGTGGGCCATTCTACATCTTAATTCGAACCACCATTATGTACGGTGAAATGAATAGGCTAAGGCTCACTTCTACTCAAAGTACCCACCAGCTTCCAGGACGGATAGGTCCCTTTCAGAAATACCACATGACACTCGAGCGATTCGAATCAGTCATTCTTTGAGGTACCAAACCAGCCATTATGAAGTCGACCAGTCTCTGATGGGCTAGAAATACAAGTAAGCTTCACTTCCTTCAGTCGAATGCTAGTTTGAAGCCAACTTGCTTCAGTCAACCCGGCGCCGCCCGCTGTAGCTTGTTGTCGCTTCTTTCCAAAAGGTCTTCTGAACACAGGGCACTTTGACTCTGCTCCGGTCGTTAGTTCCTCTGGCCACCCATCTCCCGTCAGTGGGACAGGACAACTGATATAACCACAGAATCCATCAAAGCTTGGCGGTTTTTCCATTTCAACCGTTGTACAATAATAGTGCCAGCAGAGATCATCCGCGTACCTACATCCGAGTGCGCATTTTTTTCGTTCATAACAGTGTCCTTTTTGTTTTCCTTGTGCATTCACATGGTGTTTCTTTTTTATGGTCAGCTGTTAAAGCTTGCCGCTAAATCTCTATTTTACCTAGTATTTTTCGTTACGGATGAATTCAGGTTAGTTACTCCCAGTCCTGCTCTGGCTGAACCGTTTTATATCGCTCGCCCATCGATACCATTGCTATTTATTTTTGGGAACCTTTCCCTTCGTTTTACTCGTTAAGAAACAGAGTCTGCTACTTCCAGAATCCCCCCACAGCAGCATATATATGTGGATCTCACTAATGAACTTCCCTTGAATAATATCAAAGTAGTCAAGGGCTTTGTCTACAATGCACCGGCACGCAGGCCGTATGATATGCCTCGCCAGTCCATCCCAGAAAACACCGCATTTCCGACTAAAACCGCCTTCTTCAGAGCCTCAATGGAGGCACCCTGGGCGACCAAAAGCTTTCACAGCTTCTAGGTCAGACACGTGGCCGGCCCTGGCTTAGTAGGTTGGCGAAATGGTGATGCAAAAATTGTGCATGCATCACCCACACCAACAAGGGCAGTGCACTCTGCAGCTCCTCGTAGATGAAGATTCCGTGGAAAGGCTACCTTTGACGGTGGATCGTTCCATGGAAGCAGCATCCATCCAGTTGGGTCAGTACGCCCTTCCTTCCGCGTCTACCACGGACTCGACTTCGACGGATATGGCCGCACGTCTCGGTGCCATTCGCGCGGAAGTAGCTGCTATTTGGTCTTCAAGTTCGGCAACCCACAGCCGCTCCCTGATCCGCCCCTCGTTTGAGTCGCCCGTCGTAGTTGGCCTCGCCCAGCGCCTTCTGGTGGGCACACTAGGGCTTATTGCTGGTATCACTGCCAGTATCATGCAGGCCGCCAGGAAGAACATGACCTCCTACTTCTTCCACAACCATCAGAGAAACTGTATTGTTCTGAAAGCCCGAACTGATAGGACATATTGGAATCACTCCCATTCTAAACTACTCAAACCAAAGTGGCCAGAAGACCAAGACTATGGAATAGCACGCTAACTGTAGTGCAGGACTGGCTCGTATAAAAAAGTTAAATCAAGGAGAGCAATCGGTAGGTTAGAATTTGACCAGTCATATGAAGTTCTTGCCGTGCCCGTTCCCCGCGAACCTGACTGGTTGTGGCTCATCAGCGTGCGCAGCTACGTATCTGTACCTGACCATGTCACTTGTGATACACACCGAATCACCACACTCTTCGTTCCTCAAGAGCTCCTTGTTAGTTTGGCCCGCCCGCAATTACGATTTTCGAACTAGGGCTGACGGCTGTGGCTCGGCTGCTGTGACAGTCGTTTCGGTTGGAGGAAAAGATGGATCGCTGCTATCACAGCTGTCACTGCATGGATCCTCGGTCGCCTCGGCCATGTGATCAGTTACTTCATCGGCTGATAATTTGAACTGGACTTGGCTTAGGGGGCGCGAATGCACCGGTTCGTTATCCAGGTCCTTAATAACGGCAGTAAGCTAGCCCAGTTCTCTGGTGAAGTTTCCGCTAGTCAGTCAAAGCTCGCTGCCATGAAAATGTAATAATAATAATATTTTTTTGCTGACAACCCCGGGGCATGCTGCAGCGCAAGATCAAACGGAACAATTGGAAGTGGAATACGAATTCCAAGGGGGTGGTTCAAGTATGTGCACTCGATATGGTATAGGAGAAGGTATTTAAGTTACTGTCTATGGTGGCGCCCGACACATTTTCAACTCGAGGTCGGATGGCCAAGCCGACCGAGTCCAGATTGAGCTGGTTTGGGAGCAGTAGACTTTTACTCAGATATTACACAAAGGGGGACCGAGCAGCGGGAGAATCAAATAGAATTGGCGGAAATTTTGTTTACATTGAGAAAAAGAAGTTTCCAAGGGAGACGTAAACCCATCATAGCGCTCCGCGATGTATGAAACGGTTTAGGGTTGGAATTCAGACGATGGAAGGAGTGATATTGCGGGCACAGAACAAGAAAAATCCTTCTAAGATTACCTTTGTAACGTTTGGCGACCGAATATCGGCTGATTCAGTTAACTACCCAGCAGAAGAATCATATGTAGAGAGAGATTGCCGAGGTGGTGGTAAATGAAGTGGCCGGATGTAAACAGGTAACCACTGAGCAGATTGTTTACTTTCAGAAAAGTGGAATGTGATGCACCAAAATGGAAGTGAGAGCTGGGCGACAGATCAATGTTTGATGCGTGGCCACGATGGTAGCAGAGACACGGTTTGCAAGGGAGGTGAGCATTTAAATGACAAGTGAGTATTCACGTAATTATTAGCGTTGTCTACGGGCTGAGCATGGTGACCAGAGAGTTGCAAGGATCATAACCGTCTGAGAGGATTTGCCAGGATAGGAAACTGGATAAGAAAAAAACACCAAACAACAGATGAATACAGTTGCAAAGTTGGGCGGCCGGAGGTGGGTAGTTTCAGTGATAAGCCAAATGGACAGTACATCTTGAGAGGTTGCCGGAGTGATGGTGGAAGAAGTGGCCGGAAGTAAACATGTGATCGCTGAGCAGATTGTTCGCTTTCAGAAAAGTGGGATATGATGCACCGGCATGGAAATAGGAAATGACTGAATCAGGACTTTTGTACATTCTGGAGTGACGAGAAATATCGGAGTAATACGTTGTTTAGTCAGGCTCGGGCTGTCGAACACCAAGTCGATCCAGTATCCTACGTTATTCTTATTCCATCTCGCCAATAGTCTTAGGTGGCTCATGTCTTTGGCAGTGAGTCCCGATTATATTCCAGCTGAAATTCCCAAAGAATAGAAGATACAAATTCAAGAGAAAATACCAAGTAATAAAACCGGAAGTAACAGAACATCAGGCAGTTCATAAGGCTGGCCAAGGAAAGGAATTCTGCAGGCTCTGTCAGTGAAACCAACAGGCATCCTGAGCGGAAGAGACTGAAGCAACCTTAGAAAGTAAGAGGCTGCAAAAGTACGCTCCAGGAAAAATCACCCGAGACAAGAAAGGAAGCCGAGCCTTACTAAAACAGCTAGGATCTGAAGACCCATCGCACTATCGAGAAAAACAACCGAGCCTTTCATGGAATAAACATGTTCTTCAGCAATAAAGCGGAGTGTGACGGAAGTAGTGCCAATGCAAAGGCAGCGTCATTAGGAGTAAAGCAGATACACTCGTCCAAAAGCCGTGGTGTGAGCAGAGATTGTTAGAAAACCACAGTTCAGCGATTTTCAACCCCACACGACTCCACACTGACATTGAACAACTACCCATCAGTTCGGTTGAAAATCGAGTCAAGCCTGTGACGAACAGCAGCAGTTAGAGATGGGACGCAGGAGAGGCACTACACTCGCTCTCATACGCCATGGAAAGATTGCCGTCGAATGAAAGAACAGCTACTCAGATATTCAATCATCCCGGTAAGAAAGCGAAACTTGAGAAATCAGGTTGTAATTTACCTGCCCTAAATTACGGGAACCAGATCAAAGGCAAGTGATGGTGGCCTTCACAGATGGTCGCTAAGAAAACGGTTACATTTTGAACGTAAGCATTTGTTCACTATCGGTGGAAATTGCCCTCAAAAGTCATTGTAAGTTTGCTTGCAATCACGCCATAGAAAGTCTAGCGTCACTCACCGCACAAAGCACATGATAGGGTGTGTTTCACAGAGCCTGCTTGAAGCATTTACTTTGGCTGCCGATTTATTTGTCTTGGCAATCAGTTCCTATGGTGATACTCGTGTTTGGACTTAGTTCTATTTGTAACAAGTTTTGGGTGCTCAACTGAGGTTAGTAAATACTCGTGTGCTTCCGATTCTAACTTTGATTACGGATTCGCTGATTTGGCTGCGCATTACCCTAGTTGCAATCGACGCTTTACAAGGGGTATCGTTCCGTATAAATCTCCATTTAAGTCTCGCCACTACGCACCTGCCAGTCGTGGTTTCCAGTATCGTCCTATTTTTACCTTGTCCGAATTCGTTAATGACGTTAATTTCTTTATGCTATTATTTGTCCGGATCTTCAGAAATCTCTGTATATCAGTCCGATACATATGTGCCTTAACTGCGCAAGATAGTGTCATTTTACCTTGGAGAAACTCCACGAAAAGGTATCGTACTGCCGCTGAAAAGTGCAAACAATTCTTCCTTGAAATGTTCGAATACTCCTTCTTATTACTAACTTTGCTACCGCTGATCTCGTATCTCTTAACTATGGCTACTTTTCCTCATACTGTCATTCGCATTGTTTAGTCTCCGCCCTACAAACGCGGGTTCAAAAGTGATTGCCCTATTTGGACCGAAATCCGATATCGACACACCAACACACTACGCGCTGTCAATAAAATTGCCATATCAACGTTTGGTTAGCATTCTATCACAGTAAACTAAAGTTCATTATCTAAGTTTCTTATGGTATCCACCACCTACTAGGTCGCGCGCTGGATTCTGGGCAATGATTCTTCAAGTCTTTGACCCATTCGTGTATGCGCGGCGCCACAAGATAGTGGATCTTTAGACATTTGTAACCGTAACCTAACGGCAGCCACCGTCACTCATCATCTTGATACGGAGTAACATCCGTTTTGTGATAGGCCACGTCGGGTAGCGCCGGACAAGCTGGATATTGGAAAGGCCGAATCCAGAAGCTTGCTTGGGATAGGGATAATATACCTTCATGGCAGCTTCCTGTCTGCTCCATCTCCGCATAATTCCTAAAGCCAAAGGTGACTGGAAAACATGATTACAGAGCGCTTAACAGAGTCACCGACCCTGAAAGATATCCCATTCCCCATTGGAGGAACTCACTTATTCCTTATCAGGTTGTTCCATCTTCAGCCGTATCTGCTTAGTTATGCGCACAACCAAGTCCCCTTAGCAGAGGTCGGAACTAACAAAATCGACATCACAGCACCTTCTGGTCTGTTCCTACTCACTTCGGCACGGGCCTCTTACTGTCCCTTCCAGTATAGCTAAGTCTGCCATACGGTCACGTTTCTTCCTTCTTGTCTACTCTAAAGTCTGGAACAAGTTGCCCATCAACCTTCGAGCTTCACAAACCAAGTCCCAATTTCTGTCGGCACTCATCCCACATCTCAGCCTCACCCGTGCACTACAGTTATCTAATATGTGCTTGGCAGAAGAAATAGCTTACGAGAGGGGCCTCGACTTCTAAGACCAACCCCTTCTCCGACCCCGCTCCTTTCAATTAAGGACACAATCAACGATAGACATTTTCGTCTATCTGGCTGTTCTCAACGTTAGACTACCTATGGCCATTTTCTTAATGAACCAAACAAATGGAAACGCCACTAATTTCAACCACTTTTCTTCCACCTAACCCCGTAGTTTCTGTCACTCTTATGCCTCATCCTTTACTGGATTTTATATGCCTCCATTAACCGTTGATCCGCAGCAGGGGCACACCCTGACTGCTGCTTTTTATCTGCTCTCCTTTCCCACGTAACCCCTCTTCCTTCATAGCCCTTTTTCAACTCCTGTCATGTTATTTTCCACATTTTCAAGGGTTTTTTCTGTTTATTCCATCACTTGTAAACAGCTGATTATGCACTTGGCAGGCCCCGGACGTCTCCGAAATAAACCATTATTATTCATTATTACATTATCATAACCCACAGCTGGAAACACGTCCAGACTGCAATCCCCCTCTATTTCAGGTTCGTTGTCTCCCACTATCTCAGTCGCAAAACTGGCTAACCAAGGATGCCACTTTGACTCGTATGGACAGAGACTCAAGTGGAACCTACCATGGCAGCTGGGACCGAAATCAAACCACACAACAGGAAATACTCCTAATTGCTTATCAGATCGTTCAACGTTTTCAAATGCAACCAACACGAGTTCCAGTTCACGCGCATGCCGCTAATATACAGCCACACTCGACTGATCGACCGACACATACAATGTCCTGCCAGACGAACCTTACGCACTCGGTGCCGTACGCTACCAGAAACGACGCTGAATAACACTGAAGGCAAATGTGTCAACACATAAATATATATTTGTCAGTGAAACAGCATAATAACTCTGAATTCCATGAGAAAATTTCCCACTTTATCATCCGTTACGACTGTTTATCTTTCCTACGACCCGTAGCCGGCTGGAAATTGACTCTCTACTTCTCGAAGACCCTCCAGTTGCGCTTTCTTATTTCAGAATGATACATGTTACTGATCCTGAATTTAAACTCACCTTTTTATGGTATGCTGTTTCTCCCATATCCACCAGTGTTCACTCTCACAAAATTGGTCTCATGCCCCCCTGCTTCAAAACTCATTCCGTTTATTGAACTCCGGTAAATCTGTCATTCAGGGTTTGCATTGTTTTCGTGATCGCTATCCTCTTCGCATGCGTTGATTTTCCAGAACATACTTCTTTATAATTTCCCCCCCTTTTCCTCTTGCTCAAAAATTCACTCCATCTGCATAACCTTGGTGGGCCTCCGGTTTCCTTGGCTTGCATCATTCTCGTTCATAATGCGTCCTTGGCACTGCGTTAATTATTTTTCGATATCTCCACCGCGAACCAGTGCCCAGGCCGGATTCGAAACCTGTTCAAAAGTGCCGCGCGAACCATTATCAGAATGATCCATTCAAACTGTTGCTGGCTTTGTTTTTCCATCTCTGATACTCTCGACTTTCATATTCTGAATTTGTGAATATTCCATCTTATTGAGTACCGTGTTACACCATGATCATGAGCTACAGCGTGCATCTCGACCATGGCCGAGAAATATACCAGTATTATTATTATTATTATTATTATTAACAGATGAATACAGTTGCAAAGTTGGGCGGTGAAGTAATTGACGGGTAAAATACTATCTATTGATGTTATTTTATCGAATGGATCACGTGATGGCGACAAATCACAAAGCTGCGATACAGGTGTCTCTCAAGTATAAATATGTAGGGAGGACATGACCCTTTGCAAGGTGAGGATATTGCATTGCTACAGCCGTTCGCGGGCGAAAGCTACGACTGATAGAGAGGGAGCAAACAGTCTCGATGTCGTAGACTGTAGGGATATTCTGATGACAAATATTCCTCAGTGAAATATACCGTTTGGTAATTGTGGAACGGAAGTGTAAGGTACCATTAAGTGTGACCATTTTCAAATATGTTGGTAAATGGGATAAAAAGGGCACTTTCTACCTTGGGGGTCGGTTAAGTTTGCCAATGGGACAGGTGAGTGGTTTGGTACAAAGTCTCGGGTAAAAAGGATCATGAGCGGTGAGCCGAGCGTGGTAATGGTCCTTTACGTGTGCTATAATTATGCGATAATGAAAGTGAATTTTGCCGGGCTTAAGAAGTGGCATGTTAAGATGGCGAAGATGGAGGCGAGTATGATGGAACATCAGTGATAACTGGGGGAGACAGCCGCATACTGGCAGCTTTTCGGGTGTATTATTAATTTTTTTCGGCAACCGGTGCTGATGGGTGGGGCTGATCGTGCACTGGACACCCAACCTGAAAACCATTTTTGGTGGCAGGAAGTACGATCCGCTATCCTATCTGAGCCCGCGCATCGTTGCAGACGTCCTGCACGCCCGATGTGCTCCGGCCAAAGAGATGGATCTGACCGCACCCCGCACCGGCAGGGTTTGCACGAGTGACACTGATGTTGTCACACAGCTGTTGAGATCAAATAGTCCAGGAGCTTGCGACCAGGTTGCGGAGGATCCTGGAGAACGGGACCAATGGGGTAGCAATGGAATGAAGTGCAGGCATCGAATGTTCAGCCGGAGATGTGGACCATTAATTATGCCATCATTGACAGCGGATCGGTCCAGGCCGTCAAAAGGAAGATACACGCCTGTGATTGTCTGGAGAAATGAAAATGGAAAAACGCAGTCTGGGATATTCCGAGCGGGGGATCAACGGTCAGTGGTAAAAAGAAACCTCTAGTGTCCAGAAATTGGAAATACTTTTGAAGAATTCGGATGACGAGCGGATCAGACAGAACAAGAATGGAAAGAAATTACGAGAACTATGAAGAAGGATAAAGATGATTTAGTAATTAGTGATGGCTGCCGGAGTGGGATTATGGGTTGAAATGCCAAGGCGAACCAAAAGGAGGGGAATGAGATCAGTTTGGACCGAGTAAAGCGATTTTGGTTTGACGTAGATAAGAGATCAGAAATGGGGCTGAGTTTCCTCCAACGGAGAGCCTAGTACTTGGGGCGGGCAAGAAGGAAGCTCTAGGCCAAGACGTATAGTTGCTATATTAAGTTAATGTTATCCGGGCGGAGGATTACTACAGAAAATGATGGAATAGATGAACACTGCAGAATGAAACATGAAAGTGTGCTTGAAAACGTGGAACAACATCGGCGGTAGGAAAGTGTATTGGGAACAGAATGAGTGACAACACAACTGTGGGCTGAATTTAGGTAACGAGCCACTTCCCGTAAGAGAACTGGGGCTGGATTTACTGTCCACGTTTCCAGAGGAAATTTTGAAAGCCATAAGGTGGGACGTACTGTGGAATAGGGGACGGGTTAATAGAAGGATACAAACGGGTACAGAGTTGATGGCCCTGTTAGTGCCATGGCACAAGGGACAGAGAATTTTATGATACTCAGAAGGAGTGAAACGTGCACGTGCCAGTAATTGTGTAAAGATATAACCAGGAAACTTTACTGAAAAATCAAATTACTACAGGAAATGATGGAATAAGTGAACCCAAGTGATAGCCGATGAGTAAACTAATTACGAATACGCTGGGGCTATGAGTAGTAAGACAGGAAAATTGAACGGCAAAACTTTGGAGAGATACTAGTTACGGGATTCAGAGATGAAGTTGAAATTGGACTTAAAGCCACCACTCTGCAGAATGAAAACAAAATGTTTTTTCGAAGTGGAATCAAATCAGCTGGAGGATAGCATTCGGGTAGTATGTGGGATCAGCATCCGTGACGTCTTAACTGGAGGTAGAATTACCTCGATGAGCCACTTCAAGCATAAGAATTGTGGCTTAGCTTCCTCCAGTGGAGAACCTAGTAAACGGGAAGGGCAACAAAGAAGCTCTAGACCTTGGGCCATAGTTGCCACTTTGAATGGATATTATCTTGGTGGATGATCTGACTTTGCAAAACGGAAGGTTGTACACGAAAGATTAATAGGACATATGTGTTATACGGCAACTTGTGTGGTACGTAGGCCTCTTCGCCTGCGACTCAGACCCGCGTGTCGGTAGCCCAAGCCAACTTCGTACGCACGCCCCTCCGAAGTCTACGGATCATTGTTGGGTGTGAGTGTCGGTACATCAGGCAATTTGTTTATTTCTTCTTTAATCTCGTTAAGTGGCCTATTGCACGGACGTTTGGTGGAAGCTTATTCCACATTTGTGAGTATTTATCAATAAGGAAGTTGGACCATAGGCTGATCCCCGAGGACGGCACAGTGACCGAATGACTGCCGTGTCGTGACGAATACCTTAAGCCTAATAGGTCTCGTACCACAGGGGAGGCCTTGCAGGATCTGTGCTTTAATAGTGAGTGAAAAAAGGACAAGTTGTTATTTATCCGTCGTAGCCAAAGAGGTTCGAGGTGTAGCAGGTCACGGAGCTGTTTATAGTTGAGACTAGACAAATAGCCAACTATATGTTTGGTAAAGGTGCGCTGAACATTTTTAATGGCAATCCTGTCAATCTAGCGCATGTTAGAGCCAACTACTGAACTATACTCCGTCAATGGTCTAACATGTGTTGTATAGACACTGAGTTTACTTTCACTCAGACGAAATGTTTTCTGAACCAGTCCAATTAACCCGCGGGACCGAGCAATTTGAGTGTCTGTTTTCTCCGGGAAGATGAACGAACAGGAGTGGCATATGCCAAAGCCATGGACTGAAGATTTGTTGAGCGACCTATCCGTGACTCTGTGCAACATATCGCATGACTTACTCGTTCTCCAAACTTGGTGCGTCTCGTGGTTCATGAAATTCTCTGCGGAGAAAAGCTTCCTCCTACCATACAAGTGCACCGTACCACCCGGCCAAAGTTGTCTGGACGGCCTGTTCATCCCCATACACCCCATGGTTACCGATCTTGGCGTACGCTTCCTTTGTCCCTTCAACTTCTCAGAACAGGCATCGTTCCAAATCGCTAAGGCTAAGCGGACCCTAGGCCTGATCATTCGGTGTTTCTTAATACCGGCCAGCCGCCTCTCCATGTGTCTCTCACATGTGAGACCGCTCCTAGAATATTATCCCATTGCCTCCAGCCTCTGGCCACTTTCCTCTGTTGTATCTCTTGAGAACGTTCAGCGTACTTTCGCCAAAAGGCTGTTGGGCGTATCCCCAGCCCTGACATACCGCCAGCGCTGTGAGCTCCTACAAATTGAGCCTCTGTGGATTCGTCGCATGAGGCTCAACCTGATTTTCCTCTTTAAGCTAATCCATAACCTGGCCTACACCTCTTATCCTATCTCATTCGCTGCTCTTTGCTCCTACCCCATCCGACACCGTGCCTTCTCTCTCACTGTCCCCATTATAATCTCTGTCTGAAGTCCTGATTCTTTCTGTCAGCCTATTCCAAAATCTGGAATAAGCTCCCCCTTAGCTTACACAGTGCCTCCTCAATGTTCGCTTTTAGGCGCGCACTTTTGTCATACTTAACAGTCCCCAATGCTATATTGCTCACCAATGAGCTCGTCTCCGCCGACCTGGCCTTTGAAAGAGGCCTCACACTGTAACTCTACTACCTGTGCTTCACAGGCCACTAGGTACACCCCGCGAACTAAGGCCATTGCCTTCACTGATCCATAGCGAACCTACCTCCTGCCATCATAAGATAACCCTATTGCTCACCTACGTTCATCTCTTATCCATCATATTCACTTTTTTTCTCCTCAGTATCCGTTGATTCTCAGCTGGGGCACACCCAGACTTCGCTTCTCTATCCCTTTTCCCTTTCCAGTGGTCCTCAGTGACGGCCAACCACTTCGGGCACTGTACTTGCCACCTCCCTGGCAGGCGCACCTGTATAATATTGCTACACGGTCGTCTACCACTCGCTGTTTCCGTTGGCCCTCCTGTCCATGGTCTCACGTCTTGGTCAATTGTTCCTGGTTCACGCACCCCATCGCGGTCGTTTTATCTCCTGTACAATTATCCATGAACCCTCGTGCCACTCCCAACAGTGCGGGGCGCGGTCTGATCCGCCGCTATGGCCGGCGCACATCGGGCGTGCAGACCGTCTGCAACGATATGCGAGCGCAACTAGACTGGTGGATCACACCTCCTGCGTTCATTTCACGAAGTGTTTTTCAGGTTGGGTGCCCAGCGCACGGCCAGTCCCACCAACTAGCACCGGTTGCGGATGGCACGCTCTAACTTTTCTTGGACTACCGAATCTAATGCTGTCGGTTGAAAATTGAATGCTCCTCATCCTTTTTCCGCCACAGCTTGTTCACCCATAGCTCTTTTCATCTGTTTCCACTTCCCATTTTTGTCGCCCTACCACGGTATGCACACCTACCCGTTTTGTCCTTCCTCTTATCGCCTCTCTCTACATCAACTTCCACTGCATTGAGTCACTATCGTCCTAACAACTCTTCTCTGTCGACGCTCGCCAATGACTCTTTTCCCACCTGCCGTCATTGCTGGTTTCTATCATCTATGCGCTTGGTGTTACCCTCTGCTCATAAAGCCCATTGATAGCTTCCTTAAACCTGTCGTTCTGGTAAATCCCTCCTCATGCCCAGTGCCATGATGTACCAATCACACTTGCACTCGTGACCAATCCGCATATTA
Organism: Fasciola hepatica; assembly: GCA_948099385.1. Lineage (NCBI taxonomy): Eukaryota > Metazoa > Platyhelminthes > Trematoda > Plagiorchiida > Fasciolidae > Fasciola > Fasciola hepatica. Next base: position 11,072,241 of record CANUEZ040000120.1, on the reverse strand, counting down.
GAACCTGCCGCTTTAAACTTCGCATCTTTTACAGTCGTATTTATTATCTATTCACCACCACTTCCTCACTTGGCTCCGCGATTCCTCTGTAGTTCTTTCCAGTGTCCTGATTAGTATCCACCTGTTCAATTGTCTGTCGGCAAACAGCTCTCCAGCTCCATTGCCTAAACTCCGTTGCGCATTCATTTTTGTGGCCATTTTGTTCTATTACTGGTTCACTTATGTCGGGGCGTCCCGCTTCCTTGTCCGCCTCCTTCGTGTTTCATCTGCAGTAAAGTGATCTGATTGGTGATTTCTTACCTGTGTCCCCTCGGTCATTGCTTTCATTCCTTGATCCGTTTATTGCTCGCTACAGGCATTTTCTGTACCTTCCAGTGTGGTCCGCTTTTACATGTTCCACCACTGAAATGACAACGTTACGTCACGGTGTTCTTTTACAGTTCCAAATTGTTTGACCTGTCACTACCCGATTCCTCTGGTCCGTCACTACATCTCGCACCTGAACTGATCAAATAATTAGACCCATTCTTACCTGTTTTCCTTGATCCTGTCTTTCATCTTCACTCTTCCATGAACTGCTCCTCACAGTCTTCATCACTTCTGTGCTTCCGCATTCCATTTTTCTCTCCTTTGGGCTGCCATGTGCACTTGTCATGAAGTTTGTCCACCACGATATTCCAAAGTTAATTCTACAACCATTCGGTCGAACCTTACCTACCCCTCCCAATGACTGACAATTTCTTTCTAGGACCCCATAGTTATTGCTCCTGCTTCTCGTATACCTATATATATATGTATATATAATAAATCTACATATATATATATATATATATATATAAACTTACGCATATATATCTATGTGCACGCGCTCTGCATCTTGCAGTTCCTCACCGGCCATTTCTCTTGCTATTATCCCAACGACCGTCATCTTAGGCATCCATCAACTCTACATCTGTGCCTCACATCTACCGTATCCAATCCTTCGAAATCGTTTTTTTCATCTGATCATCCCTCTACGTCTTGCATTGCTCGCTGCCTGTTTTACGGTGAGTTTTGTGTCCTGTCCGCCGACAATCCACTGCAAAGTACCAATGCTTCATTGTCATCTAATCCACTGCAGTGCACCTCACCTTTTTCTCCATCGTTCCTCGCTACTGCAGTTCCTTATACCAATTTCCAGCCTTTCTCATGTTTATCAGTCAGCCTCCATATGTAATTGTCCGGACCAGCCATTCAGTCCATCTGACCTCGACTTTCAAGCTCACCGGGCGTCCATTCAAATCCGCTATTGAGCTCATTTAAACTCCAAACAATCTCTATGGTGTGCATACGTTTATCCTATTTTCATCCTGCCTTACTCCCCCTTCCAAGCCTTTTTATCCAATATTTTCATGAGAATCTCCATATTTCCATGACTTATATCTGTCCATTCCATCACCTGTGTCAACAAGATCATGCACATGGCATGCTTCGGGCGTTTCAGAAATAAACCATTATTATTATTAATATTATTATTATCATTATTATTATCAAATAACCACCTATACTAAACGTTTGAGGGGACATGACATTAGCATGTAAGAATGCAGCTTTTGTCCACCGAGGACTTCGTTACCCAATCCGTACAACACGAATTGGGCCAGGCATACAGTGGGTCAGCAATGCCATATGTCTGGACCTTTGACAACAAAAGAAAATGAGGCATCTGGTCGAAGGCTTTAGACATGTCTAAAAAGATTAAGGTCACTGTTGTACCATCATTGGCGGCTATCGTAATGAGGTTCAGAAAGTCAGTAATACGAGGTGTGCAGGATCTATATTTTAGGAAACCTTACTGACCTACTCTTATGAGATGATTTTTTAGGAGGCGACCTGTTAGCTCAGCTCCTAATAATCTTTGCATTATCCTCGATACTGCTGGGGTATGATTCACAGACCGGTAGTTGGCCGGGTCCTCCCGTGTTCCCTTCTTATCAATTGGAATAATAACCTGAGTTTTCCACCGTATAGGGTACCAACCAAAGCGTATAGACAAACCGAATAAATCTGATGAAGTGGTTGGGATATCTGGGCCACCCAATTCAAAGGTGGCCGATGGTAACGAGTCCGATCTGGGGAGGAAAGACATTTTGATGTTTAAATTAAATGTTAGATTTCGGAGGGTGGGAATGGTAAGGAAGAAAGCGGCTCATATGAGGATAGTGGTGGATTGCCGAAAAACGGTAATGTGTCATCAGTTTGAGAAGAAGCAAAAAACGTGTTAAGTTCTTCCGTGTCTGGCCGTCTGTCAAGGTACGTGTTATTAAGAGAGAGAAAAGGTAGATGAATTTGTTTTGGGGTTCCTGGATTTCGTTGGTTTTGCGCGGATTTTAACTTTTTTGGAATGATGTAAGCCCCCTGTTCCTGTTGTATTGGTTTGCCGTGGGAGTATAGTTTTATCGTTTCAGATAAGCGATTTAACTGCATAAACAGTGAAAAGTCCCTTGTTCTAAAATAAATGCGTCAGAGTCTACTTAACTTCAAGTTAAGTAGAGAAAATTTATTGCCTTTAAGGCGGATTGACGATCCTTGTGATGAGGTTATTAGATTGAAGCATTATTCAAAGATAAAGTAGATATGGTCTGCCACCAGCTGAGGATCTGCACTCAAAAAGCAGGTGGCCCAATTTTGGCTGCGAGTAAGAGAAGTTAATATGTTCCAGTTGGTCATATGATACGGTTTATGCGTGATCGTCGACTGCTTATATTTTATGGGCACTGTGAAGCAGCAGTGGACGGTTGCGTGATCACTCCCGGGTAGGTTATTCTGAACCGTTGTTATAACCTGGGTTAGTGCTAGCGACGAGGTTAAGTCAAGAGTGTGGTCAAGTCTGGTTGGGGACTTGAAGTGATGCTCCCATTCTCCAGGGTGGATCTCACTCAAAAAAGATAGTAAGTGGAGTGGTGCTGTGGGTGATGGCCAGTATATTTCTGATGCGATAAAGTCACCCCCATCAATTTTGAGCCCATTGTGAGATCACTAAGTTGACAGCCTCGACAATTTGCAGGAAGCTGTCAGACTTAGATCTGGGCGGAAGGCATACGCAACCTACTAGTAGTTCTTGACGTTCATCTTCAACGTTCAACCATACAGAGTCGAGAAAGCAGTCTAGGACAGATACTGAAAGCCTGCCGCTCTGAGAGTTTCCTTTACATGCACTAGACAGCCTCCATTACGTTGATGTGTTCTGCCTTTGCTGAGGGATTTGTAGCCGAGTACTTCAGTGTCCTCTTCTAGGTAGGAGTCCGCTAACCAAGATTATTTCACTAAAATAAAATTATAATGGTTTGACAAAGCTGCCGATCGTATGTATTGGATTTTGTTTCTAATGGGGCTCGCATCGACCAATAACCATGTAAGAATTCGAGCTTCCCTGACGTCATCACTGATAATAGTACTTACGGTCCGTTGACGGCTGCATCTGACCAGAAAAGTATCACCACTGAAGAGTGCAAGCCCTCTCAAGTTATCACTTGCAAATTTTGCGGAAGGACTTGGGTGTGCCTATGTGAAATCACTTAAATCAGGACAAGTCAACGATGAGTTTATTCTTTTGGACCTAAACAGAAGGGTTGGACTCTCCTTGGAGACTGTATCTACTGAGTTTGGCTACCGCAGCAGGAAAGTTTTGAGGAACGCTTTTAGGTGGGGCAACCCCCCCGGGTTGACTGATGCTGGCGGGACTTCAAGCGAGTGCACTAAGATTTCCGCCCCGTCGTCGGAGCGGCTTGGAGCGGCAAGCCGATACCCGATCCTATCAAACCAGCTTTTCAGCTCCGCCGCCCAGAATTGCTAACCATTATTGATGACCAGTATCCACGGGACAGTTCTCGGCTGATGCATTCCCGTAACCCCTAGGCCACGAACTGGGTGGTTGGTGAACTGGTCGGGACTACTTCCGGCCGTTTGAGGCGGGGCAGTCAGTACAAGCCCGTAGTATCAGTTCGAGAAGAGGCCACAGAAGTCAACATGAACCTCCTGCTATGAGAAGTTAGCCTTCAGGCCGTGGGATCTAGTTGTTTGGGCTCGACTAGACTTTGTGCGGACACTCGTCACAATTTTCTACCGAGGCGCAAATATCCACACCCACTCCCGGCCACGAACACATCCGTGGAGCAGAGGCTTCATTTTATCCACACCAGAGCGGTTTCTGAGCAGCTCAGCCAAAACTGACCTGAGCGATGGAGATGGAATGACAAGACGGCCAAGTCGACGAAGGACTCCGTTGACCTGGATGCTGAACTCCTCGCGCAGCAAGGAGAACCGAAGATATTCCCACCTCACCCCCTGTTGCCACCCCCAACTGATCGCTGAAGTCAGGGGCGAGTATTATCGTTTTTCTCGCCCCCTCCACTCTTCCCTCGACGTGAGTGCGGCCGGTAAAATGAAATGGCATTGGTCCGCAACTGCGAATAGTGAGTATCATGACAAGAAGTCCGTTTGCAGGATTTTTTGCCGTGTTCACTTAGGGTGTCTTATTGTAGGCACCCGTGCTAATGTTCTATTCGCTGCCGAGACTTTCAGGCAGCCTCAAATAGTAGATAGTACGAGTGCCGAGACAATGAAATACTCGACTATCCCGCCCGGAGACTTGTACTGTGTAGGCAAGCCACGGAACTTAGCAAGGTCACACTTAACCAAACGTAATCGTGCCAGCAGCTGGTCCAGCCCATCCGTCTCATTCAACAGGCTGTGGCCTCAGTTCCCACTAGTCCCAAAAAGGCAGGTATCAGTGATGGATACTACCTAATCTTCTACATAAGCCGGTGGGAAATGATTGACATAATGCTTTGAGGATCGGAACCTTGTCCATCTCATGCAAAAAGCGATGATGTTGGAGATTGCTATTTTCTCCCCAAAACCTCGTCAAAATACATCCATCGGCACGATGGCCCGAAAGTAAGCAAACAAAACACGACTTGAAAGAGACAAAAAACCCCAGCGGCCTTCAAGCGGCAACGCTAGAAGCTCTTGACAGTCCTTTGGGCTACGCATGTCACGAAGCTCAATGCAGCTGGTCTCTCTTATGAACACCGCAAAAAGTCAAATGACTCAAACCGTCCTTCTTAGGACGTTATTCTTTTTACTGTGTTCACAAGTGCATGTTTCCTTGCAAACTCGTCTGAGCACGGTCATACCGGTACAGATCGTGAAAACCTGGTTAGTTGCCTGCCTGGTAGACGTCGTTGGCACTGTAACGACCGGTCGTGGAAAGTCCCCCTAAAACCTTTGCAGTCCCATGTTTTTCTTAAAACCACTCACTTGCTTACAATATTGACGTGTCTTTACGCAATTTTTGTTTTTATGGACCGATTGTTGTTTGTTCGCACCAGGGGCTCTACTTTGTCATACCCTTGTTCTGAACCTGCGTGACGCACGCTCTCCTTGCTCGCACGCCGCAATTCGGTTTCTCGTTTTTTGAGTCCCTGTGAGCTCACTATTGAGGTTTGTATCCTTTCGGTGTCATTGTTCATTCAATAATCTAGTAACGTAGAATATCACGGATAACCGCCTCTTGATTTCGGGATCCGTTGCGAATTTGGCTACGCATTGCTCAAACTTGTTACAGGCTCTTCATACCTAACGAACTGCCATGTACCGGAGCAACCTACTCAAAACTGCCTCTGTGTGTGTGATTAGAACTGAGGTCGCTCAAAATCCCTAGTTGCCTCAGTGCATTTTCGCAACTGCTCAAGTCGTTAGTGTACGACTACAAGGTACCCGGAGCTTGATCAGCCAGCCTCAGCCTGATTACCACATCTGGCGTTCAATGAACGATATGATGCTCCCGACCTAAACATTATTTCAACAAATCTCGCCCGCAGATGGTCTTCGCTAGCTGGATAAAGTGAACTGCCTCGAGTAGATTCCCTCGATTTCACTTCACATTAGTGAGGCATATTTCAAACTTTAAGGATCCTCCACTCGGCTGTAGATGTGGCTCTCAAACTGTCGAACGAGGGGAACGTACCGTAAAGGTGGACTATGGAACTTCAGGAGTCCCTATCTGGGAGAATCTAACCTTGACAACTGCCGGTTTAGCTCACCTTCCCCACTCAACGGGTCAGACTTCTCGGTTTAATGGCAGCAGTTACCAAGGCTCCCACCAGTGTTGAAAACGCTGGTATCCAGGATGGATATTCGAAAGTTCGCGTCGTCGGTCCTTTGTCCCACTGATAGCTGCCCCCCAGTTATCCGACGACCTTGCCGCCGAAGTGCCTCAGCCACCCTTCGTTTGGCTGCGGCCATCCTACTCACAGCCGTAGCGGAGTCTACCTTCAGTTGGGCAGTTTTCGGGGCTAGTTTTACCTCTTTGTGAATGCCTGGCACATCACTGCCAATGAAAGAAGCAAACGACTTACCGGAGTGTGCCGTGACTTTTATTTCTACCACTGAAGCATTATCAGAACTACCCTCACCATCTGTCTCCATCAGCTGCTGTGGGAGGCTAGGGAAGGCAGCTAACGAAACAACTCGGCGCAGCAGAACAGAAAGAAAAGATTCAGTGTCACAAAAGCGGATACGGAGGAAGCTTCACTACGGATCCAATTTGGAGAAGCAAAGGATATCAAGCGATGGGTCACCATGAATTGACTGATCCGGGTCGTCCAGTGAGTTAAGAAAGGCTCGGTGACATGAAGGTCAAAAGCCGTATGACAGCCTTGAGTGAAGGATCTTACGCGCTCTGAAGTGCGTACATTCTCTATCTCCAAACCCGGACAAAACAAGTGTACAAGTCAATTGCACCAAGAAAAGGAACGGTGTAAAGAACGATGTGGTCTGTAATGGTAAGTTGACTTTAGAAATCATAACTGGGCACACTAGTTCCCGTGCAAACCGTAAAAATGGAACGAACTTAACGATAACGAACGGCCCAAAAACAAACATTTTCTAAACATATGGTGAAGACGGCTAAACTGGAGCAGTTAAACAAAGAGGGCAACCACTCCTGACGGAACTCGCTTAATTAAGTGATCTTTGTTGTGTGCGGTCTGCTAGGACGAGTCGGCGGCTTAAACATTACCCCCGAGAACTCCCACTGAATTTCCTCCAGTACCCACCGAAATGAAAGAATCGATGGTCATGATTGGTAATATCAAATAATGCCACGAAAAACTTGGGGAGCCTCAAAAATTCGAAAGGTACACCGCTCACCCAGTGGCTCGTAAGACTGTGCAGCCCGAAAACAAAATTCATCAGAAAACTCAAACTACAGAGCAAATGGCAGGTTACTTGGGCTTTCATATATTGGTGAACAAATTATAGTAAAACAACCGCAACAACGACAAGTTCTTCGAATACTTCTACCTTGCACTCCTGATGTTCGTTTCTTCCTTTGCGCTTCGTTTATTGACACATGGTAAAACATAGACGCACCTTATCTGGTCAGCTTTCCGTAACCTAAGGCTGCTCGCAAACCGTTTACCGCAGAAGCACCAGTCAATTCGAGGAGACGAGTTATCCACCCACCGGCCGGTGTGCTAAGAGTGACCAAGTATACATAAAAATTTACATATATATATATATATGCATATGCGTGCTATTCCAGCGTGCACCAACAAGGTGATATCTGCTTCGAAAGATGCAGTTCACGACCATCCTGCTTTTCACCCAACTTGGTGTCGAGGCGCAGAATGGTCTCTGTCGAGCCTACATAGACAGAACCAATGGTTTAAATGTACATTCAACTCACACCCACTCTGCTAAGACCCCCGAAATATATATTCGTACCAAATTACGCGATATCTGTTTACCGGTCAACAAGGATCGGTACTGGGCAGGATTAACGAAGGAATGAGTGATAGTGGCCTAATCCAATAACAGATGCACCAAGGCATAAAACGCTACTATTGTATAACTGAAGAGTCGACGTTAATCGACTCGTGGACCCAAGGGCAGGGAACATCCAACTCTCCATGGGGGGTATGGTCAAGTTCAAAACTGGCTATCAGCTGCGCCCCATACGAAAATTATAATTCATTTCAACAATAGGAGCTGGGCTACTAAAGCAAACAACGGAGTGCAAATCTGACCTTCGCTGACAAGTGCTAAGGACAACAAACAGATACGAAATTAAATGCATAGACCTAAAGCTGACCAAGAACAACAACATTAGGAAAAAAACACGACGGAAACAGTTAGAGCATATTACCGCTTGTTGATTCAGAGCATCCAATGTATGCAGTAAATGCCAAGTACCCTAAATAAAACTTCTCTTCAGGAAACACTACATGGGCACACCCCTTCAAAAACCCCACTGGAAGTACGAACCACCATATCACTCGCCAGCCCATCCCTTCCAGGAGGCACTTCTTAGGGAAGTTCCGGAAGCCTTGTTTCGTTCAACAATATCACTTATTGAAAACGACATTGTTTCAAATGTGCCGTCTATAAGCACCGCAATTCTGATTGTTTGTTTTATTGCGATAAATCATCTAGGTCTCTGCCACAAGTCGAACCCTCACGGCCGCCTAAGGCGCTGACCGCTGAGCTTGAACATTTTTGTAAAATTAATTGGCAATCCTATTGCTGCCAAGTACTCTGCGGTCTGGTTCTTGTCAAATCTAAAGGGAGGTACATTAAACGCTGACATCCTTTTCAACTGTTCAGTTACTTCATCTAAGTTCCATCCCAACCATGCCCCACTGGGAGAGAAAAGGACCGAAATCGGCCACCATTCTCTATACTGTAGATTCCAGGGACCTGAGGTGGTCTTCATAAGCCTTGGCTGAATGGCTTCGGGAACGTTTCGGACCTCGACTGACGAGGAAGTCCGCGCCCGCGCAGTATATTCCACATGAGACCGGACAGTGGCTGTGTATAATGGGGTTGAGCCCCGGGGACTTCCGGAATCAAGAGTCAATCCAGTTTAATTCAATTCATTTCAGTCCAATTTGCCCAGGTCTTTGCTTATCTAAAGCCAATCATGTATCCAGACTGCTGCGTTGTTTGTGCGCTTTCTTAGCTCCCACCACTGCCCTTTCGAGACAGGAGCAGGTGACCTCCTGTCCAAATATAGGCGCGTTTGCTATTCCGGGGCTGTTATGTAAAGATCTCTTTCAGCTTTTCTAGCCGAAATGATTGGGTATTTCGTGAGCCTTCCTCTGCTCTGCGCCAGGTCATTTTGCGTGTTGTTATCAATATAGCTTTCATTCAGCTGTCTTAGGAAATACCAAAAATTACAGTTTCTCAGGGCATTCCATGAACCCATAGAAATTCGGAGAATGTTTTCTCAGCGATAAATTCTAACCTGGCTCTAGTTTGTCGTTACTATTCCGCCTCACTCATAGCGTCTCTTCGATATTTCAAAATGCTACGTGTAGGAAAGAAGACTTCCAATAATACCCCATCCACTCATACTCTGGTTACTAGGAAAAATAGGATTATTCAAACTCCCGTGGCCTTAAAACAATGTTTGGTTGACCTCTGTGACTTTGTAGGCTTGGCAACGGAATAAACAGTTGTTTTAAACCAAAGCTTTCCGGATATAAAGTCTCAGCCTCTGAAGTTGAAAGATATGGTGTCTAAACTCGCCCTGTACTGTGCATCACCGAACGCATCGAACATTCTACCCTACAAAACCTGACAGCGGCTGGCCGCTTTATCGACTCTGTTGCATCCAAAGATCTCGTAAGTGTGAGGAACTTTCTTAATGCAGTCGTGTTCAATGTCCCAGAGAGAATACCCCTCGAGCGTGTCAAGCATACATTGTTGAATGCATGTGGTATGGCCCACCTTCCTTGTCAAATAACAAGGCTGCGTAAGCGCATTCAGCGCTTCAACCGTCCAATCCTTATGCTATTTGCGGATGATCTGGCTATCAAAGAATTTACTAAAATGCGAAACACTATAGCTTCTGATTCCCGCTATAAAAACGTAAAAGTAGCCTCTTCAAGGGGAAATTACTAGATCTCCCTCGACTTTCCCCATGAGAGAGACGCCTGGTAGTCCTGAGCCTCCTACACAGACGGCTGGCCGCTCCATCACTTCTTCTCAAGTCCCCACTGCTTCATCTTCACACGTCCCTCCCGCCCCTTCACAACCGCCCACAGCTTTCTCATCTGCTCCCGTACTGAACTCTTTAAAATTTGATCCCATCATTGTTGATCTAGACATTTCCGCTTCTCCCTCTTAGTGCCACCCGGTAAAAGAAGCCAACTATTACCTAGCTCTCCCACCTCATCGCCTGTTGAGTACACTTCCAACTCTAATTAGCTCTCTGTTCCCTCCGGTGAAAAGCCGCCCGCCGTCCAGAGGAATAGGTCTACCGGTCTTCTCACCCTTCTCACAAACCCCTCCTTCATTCGACTGTCTCCCCCTAAATCAACTCGCCTTAACTCACCGTATAATGTTTCGACCTTAAAAAATATCCCTTGCCCCAATGCATCGGTGGTTGCTGCAAATTCACCGTGCTAACTGCCTGTCAGAACAAAAATACGGCCTCCACGCGCCGTCCAATCTGCCCCACGTCGTACTCCTTACCTGACAACTATCTCTAATGCTCCCCATGCTAGCTGCTCCATATCTGGTGTTCCACCGAACTTGAGTTATCCCTCCCACAACGTGCAGCTTAATCTACCACCCACACCCCAATTCATTACACATTTTCAACCCTGCCCTCTGCACCCCTTTTCAGCCAATACTCAATTCCGACTGGCCGGTATTTCTCGACTGCTCCTAATCACCCCTGTCTGATATCGACCCGCCAAACCCCACAGGATTTCCCTTTGCTCCGAAATTTCCCCCTTCGTTGATGCCCAGTTTCTCTACCTCTCAGCCGTTCCTCTCGCTGCAAAGTTTATTCCAGCTTGGCTGTAAGCCACCCCATCCAAACCACCACTAGCATCAACATCAACATATTCCCTTTTGGCTCGGATCTCCACTCCCTCCAGTAGTGGTAGCCTGCCTCCTTCCAACTTACACCACCTCCCTGATGTGCCAACATCACCTCCCACAAATGGTATATCTTTAGCCTTATCTAACTCGCTTCCTATTCTTCAAAAACTCCCGCACCTAAAAAAACTCCTCCTCACAAATAACTACGACATTATCTTAATAATGGAATCCTGGCTGTCTGAGAGCACTCCCAATGATCAAATAGCTTTGTTAGGGTACAGTCTTCTAAGGACTGACAGACCAAACCGGCGTAGTGGTGGGTGCCTCACCTACGTCAAGGAAGTCTACACCCAAACCCCTCTTTTACATACGGCGCTCGATTCTATTCCCGATTCTCTCTGATTCACTATCAACCTCCAAAACACTGTTCTCCACATTGGCTGCATGTATCGCTCGCCAAATTCCTCCAGTTCCTTGTTTCCACTTCTCATTAAGTCCTCCGAATACCCCTCTTTCTTTCCTTCTGGAACCAAGCTTATTGCAAGTGACTTTAACCTCCCTCATATTTGTTTGCCTACCCCCTCGGCTCCTCCTAACTTTATGGACTTGATCACTATCATTCACCTTGGTGGCCGGACACAACATGTTGTCGAACCTACCAGATGTGGGAACATACTAGATCTAGTATTTACTCATAACATGCCTTTCGTCGACGTTTCCGTAGCACAAAATGTTCCCGGAAGTAACCATAAGATGGTTATCTGCCATCTGCCCCTTAGTGGCCCACCCAATCCCGCACACCCCTCCAAAAATACATCCCCTATACAGAAATTGGGCCTTGCTAGTCAAGCTTATTCGCCAGAAAGACTGAGGTGATTATTTCCTCACCCATAACCCACAGCTTGCTGCGGATGTATTCTACTCCTTTTCCGACTGTCGGAAAAAACTGTCTAATACTTCTCAGGCTGTACCTAAAAAGAGGTCGCCTGTCTCGCCACTTCATAAGATGTATCATAAACTTCTCACACAACTACATAATTCCAACGACGTTTCAATTATTATTCGTCTGAACCGTCTTTCCACACTCATTCAACGGCAAGATAATACGCGACTTCGTGACCAAGAAGATAGGGCATTGAATCATCCCAACAAGTCGCAACTTCTTTCCATGTTGCATAAGTCTAGAAACGCTGATGTTAGGGCCGACTTCCAACTTCTGATTTTGGATAATGTTTCATCCTTCACCTCCCCACCTTCAATGCATTCTTTGCTTCAGCCACGGCTCCAGCTGCTGTCATTGCCCCTCTCCCATCTTCAACGATTACGGACTCTGTCCTTTCTACGATACCCTCTGATGCCAGGGGTATTTCTAAGCTACCATCCAATAGCAATCCCTCTCCTCGATTAGGTCCCTATGGTTTACCACCAGTTGCTCTTGTCAATGGTGGACCGGATCTCCCCCTGTCGTTGATTAACCCTTTCACTCTTTCACTTAATGGTAGCACCGTACCTGCCAATTGGAAGCTCTCGGTAATGGTTCCCACTCGTAAAAAGGGACCTTTACATGGGGTATCCAATTATCGCCCCATAAACCATACCCCCATTTTCTCCAAAATAATGGAAAAAAATAGTTAAAGATCACAATATTGACTATTTACTAAGCCTCAACCATATTATTGACAACCAACATGGATTCCTCCGTTTACGTTCCTGTATGACTTGTCAGTATGATTTTCCGAATCTCGTCACGGACTCTGCTGAAAGTGTGAAATCTTTTGTTGTTCCTTACCTTGACTTATCCAAGGCCTTTGATTGCGTACCTCATCCCCACCTTTTAACAAAGCTACGGTCATTTGACATTGCTGATCCACTTCTTTCTTGGTTCTCATTTTATTTACCTCATCGTTCAAAGGTTGTCTTAATTAACGGGCACACCTCCAATCCTAATCCTGTTACTAGTGGTGTTATTCAGGGTAGTTTTTTAAGCCCCCTGCTTTTCCTCCTATATATAAATGATGTTTCAGACAATACTTAATGGCACGCCGTTTTTGTTCGCGGACGATATGAAGATAGTGTATACTTTTTCGCCGGCGACCTCAATACTACTATCTCTAAAATCTCTGCTGATTTAGCCTCTGTTGATGAATGGTGCCCAACCTGGGCGATGAAATTCTCCGCCAACAAGAGTATTTTTCTTGATTACAAGTGCCAGGTTCCTCCTGATTCCTTATGCATCGGCGGTTCACTCATCGACAGCCAGCCCTTAGTAAGAGACCTTGGCTTAAGTTATCGTTTCTTTTTCAACTGCTCGGAACACACTGTCTTCCAAACGGCGAAGGCTAAAAAGTGTCTTGGTTTCCTGTTCTGATCCTTCCAGCTTAGGGAGAGCATTCTTTACATGTACAAAGTACATGCCATGCCCCTTCTTGAATATTAAACCCCTAATCTTCACTAGTAGTATGAGAAAATCCGACAGGATTATCATTGAATGTATTCAAAGAGGGTTCACAAAGCAGCTTATCGGTTGGTCGTCCAACTTCAACTACAGGGAACGATGCTTATCTCTCAAAATCGAACCGTTATGGCCTCGTCGCATCAAGCTAAACCTGGTATTTCTGCATGAGCTATTGGCTAAGCAATCCTATTCCCCCAACCGGTTGTGTTTCTCCCCGGGTACTGGATATTCACTCCGCAATAGACAGTACACTATTACCACACCCTCCGCAAGGACTGTTCTACGCTCCAAGTTCTTTCTCTTCACGTACTGCGGAATCTGGAACAAACTCCCTTTACACATCAGATCTTCTCGGTCAAAGTATGCACTCGTGCATGCTATTGATAAATTTGTTTCTGTCTCAAATTTTTTGCGCTTATTCAACGTCCACATAACAGAAAGTCAAGCTTATGAGAAAGGCCTCGCCTTTTAAGCTGTTGCCTCGCTTTCTTGCTTTGCCTTACCTTCCTAAATAACTTCACCACTTTTGAAATTCTGATTGCTTTGTTTGACCGCTTCTCCTAGACTTCGCCACCGACCTGTGTAAAGCATGTATGAGTCCACTAATTGTTTTCCATACCAACTTATAGGATCCTGCCAATTTCGCTTTGAAAAACGTCCTTCCAGACGCTTTCCCATTTTTAGAGGCCACGGTAATGCACCCACAGATTGTCAATATGCCCCATCAGCTCCAAGATTCATTGTTTTTATTTAGTTATATCGCGTCTGCGGCCATGAAACAAACCTCGCAAAGCTATTGAAACTGCTTCAGTAACCACCCCCTGGCAGGCTATATATATGTATATATATACTCATTACTGTCCTATGATTATTGACACAAGTATGGTGAGTAACCCAAAGCTCGTCGATATCTCTAGGCTTGCAATGCCTCTTTTCCGCACCACCACGCATGCTTCCCTCGCCACATCTACGATCTTAAACTGGAAAATCCAGTCTCACTTATCTCACTTAGCGTGGCTCGCTAACTGAACTCAACACCCAGCTACAGCGCCACAAATTCTGCCCCCACCCTATTTCTCAGCTGTTTCTTCCATAATGTCATGCAGAACTTAGTCTTTTCTTCTGCTGAGTGACTACTCTAGGTGAAATATTAACCTTCTCATCGAAAACTTTAGCCTCTACCTATGCTTTTCCTTTTTTAGTTTCACGCTCCATGGCCTCAATTTGTCTTAGAGATCTGCTGCATCCATGGACCTGTGCTTCACTTTTGTTCTCCTTTCCCTTAACCGTTGATCCTCAGCTGGGCTATTCCCAGACTGCGTTTCTTTTTCTCATTTCCCTTTCCAGTTATCCTGAATGTCGGTCAACCCCTCGGGCTCTAAACTGACCCCTTTTCTGGCTAGTGCACCTAGATAATAATGCTGTTTGGCCGTCTGTCGATCGCTGTCCCCGTCGGCTCTGTTGTCTAAGCTCCCACAACCTGTCCAGTTGGTCTTGGATCATATGCCTCTATTGTGGGTGCTCAGCTCTCTGTACAGCCACCACTGAACAATCAAGCCATCCCCAGTGGTGTGGGCTCGGTCAGAACCCCCTCTTTAGCCAGCGCACATCGGGCTTGCAGGCCGTCCGCAACTATGTGCGAGCGCAATTAGGCTGGTGGATCAGGCCTCCTGTGTTCACCTCACGAAGTGTTTTTCAGGTTGGGTGTCCAGCTCAAGGTCAGCCCACCCATTTCGCTCCTGTCGGTTCCTAATCAGTATTCGCTTGGTCCCTCCATATGCATATAAAGCTCATCGATCGCACACCTCACCAGCTACCATTTTGCGATATCCATTTTGTCCATCTTAAAACCCCTCCATTACCCCCCCCCAGACACGTCCGTAACCATGACCAATCCCCATATAAGAACTCGCCTTTCCAACGTTTGCATTTCTTACGACCAAATATATTATATGTTTACCCCCTCCATATTTTCCATGTCTGAATCCGTAATTCTTCTGTGGATCGTCTTCTTGGGCAGTGAACCGATTAGCAACTTCTGGCTCAATCCCTTAGTGCAATGGCCTGTAGGCACGCAACTCCCCAATTCCATTCTCCCAACTCCGAAGCACAACTATTTCTCCTGAATTTCTGTTCTATCACAGGACTTCCCGTTCAGGTTCTTTTCTTCTTCTCGGTCTTTATCCTGTGTCATCTGCGGTGAAACAATCTGGTTCATCATCTATTACCTGGTTTTCTCTGGTCAAAACTCTCGTCTACTTCGTACGTTGCTCGCAACGGACATCTTGTTTATGCCTTTCAGGCTGCGCCGCTTTTCCGCGTTCCACTCAGTGTATTGTCACTGTAACACCATCATTCTCACCTACAGTTTCAAACCATGTGACCTGCCGTTACCTGATCTTTCTGATGTTCCACTTCCTTATTTCCCTTCCACGTTATTCACTGTTACAACGGATGCTTGTTTACACCACAGTTCTTCTAACCTCCAAGTTACCCTTCCCCAGTGATCTTTTACACCCCTCCAGCCACCCTATACTTCCACTCGCTCTGCGTTCTCCAGCCCTTTTCACGGCCATCTTTTTGCTGCGTGATGTACGTCCACTTAATAACGCTTCATCCATGTTTGACCGTCACCACATGTCACACCTGCAATAATCACACTGTTAGATTTACTCTTACCTGTTTTCGTCGATCCTTACCTTCATATTCCCTCGCTTATCAACTTTTGCTCACAGTCGTCACTTCCGTGCTTCCAAAGTTGGTTTTCTTTTGATGTTGATTCCCCATGATCACCCGTCATAAAAAATTCATCAGGGTTTATCCAAGTTAATTCCGCACCCTTTGACTCAAAGCCACCTGTCTCGTCCAACCACTGATACTTCTGTGTTCCGTCTCTTTACTGATATTTGCTCCTGCTCCGATATATATATACACATATTTTTGTATCGACATATTTTCTCCGCTTCCTCCAGTTCTTCGCCGACGGTGTCTTTTGCCACCGTGCCACGGCCCCTCACGATATGCGTCCATTTTGTATATAACTGTGCCTCACAGTTACCGTAACTCAAACCTTCCGCGGCATCAATGCCATCTGACTCACTCTTTACATCTTGCATTGCCAGCTTCCTGTTTTCAATTTGACACCGTCCGTTAATTGCGATACCGCATAGTTCGCGGCTATCTAGTCCCCAGCTATATAACTCAAACTTTGTTCCTCTTTTTTTCTTCTTCATCGTTTCTCGTAACTATGGTTTCTCATGTCGATTTTCAGTACTCCCCATGTAAAACTCCCAGGTTCCGTTTGTAATGTCCATGTTAATTGAAAAATTCCTCTTCTGCTCACATTCCTATACTCGGTGACCAATTTTGGACTGCCTTCTCCAACCTAATTCATGCTGACACTGTTTTGTGGTCGAAAATTATTCTAAGCTTGGTGCACTTACTTTTTCTTTTCATGGTTGTGCTTTCTTACTGAAATTACTTTAAGGACATTTGGTACAGTAGTGAGATGCACTGATTCAACACAGTTTTGTTTTATTACTCCTCGGTTTCACTTTCCCGCGCACGCCGACTGACCGCAGACGTTCAGCTCGTTTACGCTGATTTTTGGCTTCCACGCTCAAAAAATTGTTCTTCAGGCCTGATTGAGCGTGGATAACGAGTTCCATTTATTTGGACCTCAGGACAGGTATTTATTATTTACTATTTCTGGCCAACTGTTCCCCTTTTTATAGAACTTGTCCTATTTTCGACTACGTCTTTGGCTGGATAGTGACTGAGGCTCACTGTCAAAGGCATGATCGTGTTTGCACTTATATTTCTACTTGCTAATAGTACCGTAGAATTTGCGGAGCAATCGTGTTCTTGATTTGGGTTCTGCATCGATTTGGGCTACGCGTTGTTTTGAGGCTCCAAGATGCTATCCAGAACGAGTGAAGCGTATTAGTCGGTGAATCGTTAATTGAATCGTTGGTCAGGCTTCACCCGGACCAGGACTTGAGCCTTTTGGTCGTTACGCTGTTCTCCTCCACTTGGCCCAGCCAGCTGCCCCATCTGATCTTGACCTTCACATTCACCGGGCCCATATTTGAGTCTATCTCCGGGCTCACTTAAACTTTCTACATTACTCCCTAGTCTGCATACCGTTGTCTTCCTCTCATCTCCCTTCTTTTTCTTCCCACCCGCTTTGTGTTACGTATTTTTAAATTTTTCTTGAATTTTGTCCGTCATTTTTGTCGCTTGTAAAATTATGATCGTGCGCAAGGCGTTTTCGAAATATGCTATTGTTATTATTATTATCATTATTATTAAATGTCGCACAGTTCGAGCCGCTCGCTTTGTCTGAGGGTGGAACTCGCTTTTCCTCGGCACGAAGCCTTCGGAGTTGATAAGGAGCCCTGTTACCCATGCTGCCTGCTGCGGCATATTAGATTGGCGGTTTTGGTGACTCATGGATACATGTCCCCAGCCCCTTCATGGCCGAGGTTCGTGCGAGCTCGTGGGAGTTATCTAAATCCAGGTGTCGCGGTGCTGGTGCACCGATGGATAGCCGTTGCCTACAATTGTAAGTATCAAGCGGAACACATCAAGTTATCAACCATGAGTGGAAAGTGCCCATGTCGTATCGTACATTACCGCCTTTTGAGTTTCCGGATATCTTGGAGTCAACTGTGAAGAAATAGCAGAGGGGCTTTAGCCCTCACCATTTATGAAGGCGAGGAGCATCGGTGGTGTTTTACGGACCCCTGTGGTACCCCACCGTACACCTCCACAAAGAATGAGGTAGAGCCCTCTAACCTGACGTGGAATTTCCAACTTCTCAAGTAGTCTACTGCCAGCACCATCGCCAGGGTTATTATGTATACCATCACCAGTTTAGAAGTGGGGGAACAGTTATTTACTGATTCGAAAGCCTTCTGGAAATCCAGGTGACATGCTCAAACCTGCTCACCCTCGTTCAGTGGTTTTATCTTTTCATCTAGGAAAAATCGTAGGTTCGTTAGGCGTGATTTACCCCTAACTGCCTCCATCTGCCCCGCTCCCGGCAGTTCACGGCCATTTAGGTGACGCTGAGTTTCGTCCCCAGTATTGCTACGGTTCCGTCTTAATCATGAGCTCTACCGCCCAGAACGAACACCTGCGGATAGATATTAACCTGCCGTTTACTTTATCGCTTCCCTCACTAGCTATTACCCTTTGCTGCTGCTACTGCTACGCATCCCAATCTATCCAGCACCCATCTACCGTTTTCCTGTTGATGATTCATGATCCGCCCATCATGGAGTAGACTTTTCCATCAACTTTTATCTGATTCCGTCCAGCCACTTTTTTCATCACCTTTCTGGCATCTTTCTGTAGGTCTTTTTCATTTATAATATAGCTGACTTCGCCAATATCCGGCCTCCCCAGTTATACCACTTTATCCATTGGCTGATTCATTTTATTCCTTATCCAATATTTTGATCCTGTTCATTTTCTGATTTTCATCACCGTTCCCTACCATTCACTGCAGCTCGCGATTGCTTCCCTACATCCTCCACAAAAGGTCTTTCTTTTAAAATGATAAAAATTACCCGCAAACCCCGCTTGATTTTAGCGAGGATTTGAAGAAGTAAACTGCACAGCAGTGGGTACCTACCCAGTGTGCATAGCGCGGAAAGAAATAATGGACTCCTGATAGGCCGTGGCCATTATCTGTCCTGTACAAAATGAACCAAACAGAAGAAATTTTCCAGTAGCTGCGGCCAGTTTTCTTAAGGTTGGCGCAAATATTCTGCCTTCTTATCCAGCTCCACATGGTACCGGTCAACTTAACCAACCGACTGTGAGTTTACTCATTCCAGGACCTACCATTGTAGTATGCCAGGATCAGCTTTTCTCCAACGGGAGAGGGAGGGGAAGAACGGGGGGGGGGGTGATGGAAAGTCGCCTGTGTTCTACCGGCTAAACACATGACCATCAAGGCTCAGTAAGAGCACAAAAAAGATAACGTACTCACGTCAGTCGAACTGTAATATGACCGCTGACAGCTTACGTACTGCGCCATGAATGTGCAAATTTAAAGCAATTTCCTGAGTTCTACTGGGTGCACATATTTATGTTATCTTTCCAAAGAATCCGACTTCACTATTATTTGTACCATTTAGTCTATCACTGCCACCTTCCCCGGGCTTCTTCGAAATAAAATGTGAGGTAACCCTCTTTGTATACAAAAGAGTCTTACCAACAAAGTCCCTGGGATGCATTCCCGCTAAACTTGTCTGCTCTTGCTGTCTCTGTTGTGTGGCTAATCCTTTTCGAAATTCGCACGTGATTGGTTCCGGCTCTCTAGGCTTTGCACACACCCTTGCGATGCCCGTCTGTACCAGGCTTCACTTTGTTCTGCACCATTAATTGCATGCGGCTGGCTCAGCCTGGGGCAGAGAACAGTTCTTTGTTTGCGTCCGATTTTCACATCGACACTCTTGTCCTTACCGCAAGGCGCAGTTCAATACACGTCGGTTCTTACGCATATGCTTTGGTTCAAATTACTGAGTGCCGAGTTCAAAACTTTCTTGGGAAGGGCAATCTAGGCTAGATCTATCAAGTAAAGTGCTTTGGCGGGAAGGATAACATTCAAACGTTTTGCCCCCTGGCTTGGAGTCACTGACCATTAAACATTTGAACCTGCATAGTAATCCATATCAGGCCGAGGAACGGGCCAAATGCTTTGAGATGTGGTACCGTGTTCGTAAAGAAGCTAAGCAGGATAAATCTACCGTATTTCTGACAACAGATGGCTGCGAGTTACCTTCGGTGCTGAAGAACTGGGCGTACCCTGATGCGCCCGCAAAACTACCGTTCGAAAAACTGAGGGAACTCTTGCTGAACCATGTTATACCAGACAATTTCCAAGCGACTGAATGAGCGAACTTAGATTCACTGGCGCGAGAAAAGAACGTGCCTTATCGCAAGCTCATTCTTCAGCCGAATCAATAGGCCACCGGCTGCAATTATGGGGATTGTTTGGAGGAAAGTCTTTGTGATCAATCAATTGCCGGGATCAACAGAATCACACTGCAGTGGCGATTGCTTGAACAGAAAATTTTGGACTTTGCAGAGGCTCGCCGAATCTGTGAGCGATTCAATGACGTACATTCAGCCACCACGCTCAATATCGCAGTTCTGTTTTAACGGAGGACGTCCAAGCCAATGCGCCCTCGCCGTAACCATCAAGTACAAGTCAACCAGTCACACTCTTCCAATGCTGCAGTGTCTCACAAATCTGTGAACAGTTACATGCCAGGTAGAGGTTTCTATTTGTGTTCAATATGTCAATTCCGTCAAGCAGTATGCCGTAGATGTAGGTAAATTGGTCATATGCGAATGGTATGCCAAAGATCTAAGCGCAACTTGATGATGGTGACCGGAACGAACGAAACCGATGAAACGAAACCGATTTACGCACTGAAGACCACAGACCAGAACAATCAGTTTCTGTACAAACCGGAGTCCTTTCAGTGAAGATTCCAACATGAATTCACTGTGGGTACGGGAGGTTGTTAGTTCATCATTGCGGAGGTGTTGAAGATGATTTGTCCCCGGGAAAGCATAAAACACACTGAAATGAGCATTCAGTGTAGCCGATCACCAACTCACGCTTTTGAGAGAAACGAAGCTAGTGATCCGTTCCAAGCAGCAGACATGCATCCAGTTCCGCTTCTTAATCTCAGTGAACAGTCCATCTATTTTAGGATTGAATGCACGAGGGCCTATATATCATTCACTTTCATTTCACACAACGTCAGCCACTTCCGTTGATCTTGTGATTCTTTAGAGACTGGTAGTACCACGCTCCAACAATCGTGGTGGAATGATGGTGGAGCCATTGAAGTTGGAAGTCGACGGCGACCCGGTGTTAATCCAACGAAGAGTGCTGTCTTACGGGCGAAGAGGTGTCCTGAAAGCAATGAGCAAATGAAACAGAATAGTATGTGTAGAAGCTTTAGGCTGCTGCGATGATTGAAGACAGTCTATGGTTAGCGGCGACTGGAAATGAGAAACTAGTAGTCCCAGGGATCTTGCAATCGAGAACCGATAAATTCACGAAAATTTACGGTACTATTTTTTGACATTCGTATCAAGTACTTGTTAACATTACCTCTCTCAGTGATTCCTGCCGCCGTGCCGTCGCGCTTTCAATACAGGCATGACAGAATTTTGGACTTAACGGAATAACCACGGAATGCAATTGAGAAAACCCGCGAAAATGCCCGTCACTGCAAGGCCTTCCGGGATGGAAGCCCCGCCGGCCTTCTCAGACGGAAGAAGTAAAATTTCCCGACCTATGGCTAAAAAGACTTTAGGGCAGGCATAAATGCAAGCAATCAATCCGGGTGCGATAGGCCGATTCTGTGCTGAGTTAAGCGTTATTTATTGGGAAGCTTCGTTACACTATCAGGTAAAGTGATGTAAACCACGGCATAAGAGTCTCATCTAACCGTTGAAGAGAGAAAGACTATGCTCAGGAAGCAGAATCCGACGGCTCAGAAACCGATATCATTACCAATGAAGCTAAGGTAGTGAACAAGATATGGTACAGAAAACAAAGGAGTGTGGAATTTCCGATTGCGCACGGTTTTACATTGTGATTTCCTAGGTCATTCCTTCTTCTGAGGTAACTCCGACAGAAGTAGCAATGAAAAGCCCCTGGAAAGCTTCAAGGCATCTGTTAGGACCACCGACTTAGATCTAGTCTACTGCTATGGATATTCGCAGAGACGAGGATGGGACACGAATATTTTGTGAAAACGATGCTTTGCAACACAAACTTCGAAGACTGATCCGGCTAAATCTTACTGGCTAGTGCCACTGCTCCCTGAATCTAGGTACCTTGCCCCCTCAGTTCCTCATGAGACATGGTTTAGAACAGTTTGCACGTCTCTTAGGGTATTCTCCAGGTGGCCACTCGGGAGGCGATTGAAGATTTGGCCGGAGGGATGGCATATAGGGTAGCGTGGTCGGCTTTGGAGCATTGAAAGAGGAATTTGATCGTTACTTCAGGCAGATCCTGGAGAGGTTCGTGGCCAAGAATGTTGTAAACAAGATTTTAAAACACCAATTAGGTGTTTGGAAATTAGACTTCTTTGGTGTCCCGATGAAAGCCGATGGGTACCAGCAGGATCCTGACAGCTAATGTCTACGGCTGAAATGGATTCACAGCACAGATATATATACCTTGGGTATGTTCCACTCAATTATCTCCTTTTTCATTAGATTGTGCCATTTAACACCATAATTTGCATACATATAATGAAAAAACCGTTTTGTCCTTTAGTGATAGGTGCTAGCCTTCACTTAATTAGTATTAGACCCCAATGTGCCAGTCTTTTGCGTCCGACCGCTCTCATATGATCCGTCTGATGATCACACCAGTGTATGCAGCTATATATATTACATATATATACCTTGGGTACCCTCCACTCACTCTTCCCTTCCCTCCCATTTTACAACATAATTCGCATACATATGTTTAAAAAAACCTTTCCGTCCTTTAGTGATAGGTGCTCCCCTTCACTTAATTCCTCTGTCTCAGGCTAGAACACAACCGCCCCATCTTGCTTTTTTGATCCTTCCTCGTGTTCAAGTAAAATGTTCATTTTCTGGTTTCCAATAAAACGATGTTCATAGCCCACAGCTGGAACACTCTCCAGACTGCCGCGCTCCTAATCTCTTTCAGACCGCATTGGTTACTTGGGTAGCCATCGGCCAACTCGAAGTTTATCCAGAATTACCGTAAAGACTAAACGATTTGATCGATGGTTTAAACCTATACTCTCGCCTGCTGACATTATACGGGGCACCCCACACGGAGTAACAAACCCTCATGGAAGTCTCACCGGATCGCAGAGGTGATTCCTGACACCAACCATCAACCCATATCCGCTCAACGTCTATTCCCAATAATCCATTCCAACAATTCAATTCTTTCTGCGTTGCAGTACGAAGCCCAGCCCCCGCCGCTGTCCACTTCGCCAAACCGGCCCCTTCTTACCTGCTACCCTCAACAGTCTACCTGCCATCACCTGTAACCATGGTCTTTTTGAAACAGAGTGCCCGCCATTCGAAGCCAACCAGAATTTGGCTAGTAATTTTTACCACCTACAAAAAGTGATTTTTCCTTTTTCTTCACACTCTTCCAACTTCTGCCTAGCCGCACAAGTAGCGTTTGTCTCCACTAATCCGCTTCTTTGACAGTTCTTTGAAAGTCCGTTACGCGCCCATACACCATTCATGCTCCTCAAAAGTTCATTGAAATTCTTATGAGGCTTTTCGCTTTCCATATGACACAGAAATCACCTGCACAAAAGGTCCGTTTTATCAACGCTCTTGACTCACTTGCATTTATTTCACATGCTTTCTCCACAATTAGTTACCCAATGCTGGATCAGTGTTCTATATTTCGCTGGTATCTCTGCCTGCACGTTGAAAGCCCATGCGCACTTCGCTTTTAACCTTGTTCTTCGGCATCTCTTCCGCCCGGTTACTCATTGGTGGCCTTCCAATTACCGCTTATATCAGCAATCCTACATTTGTCCAGCTATCCACACCACCTTCACCAAATTCGAAACCGATTCGCAAATTCCTGCCTCAACCATTACCACTTTAGTTCACTCAAACACTACACGACTCTACTGTAGTATTAAGGTTGCTGTGTGATTCCTAAATTTAGAAATTGTGAATACCTCACATTGACATGTACTGCTGTATTCTGTGACCTAGCCTTGTGCATATGCGTTGACCACAGTCACGAAATATACAATGCAATTCAATTCGTTTCAGAGTCAAGGACTCTCGAAATCGATTCTTGGGAGTTTGGAAGTATCTTCCAGGTTTATAAAAAAATTCGCAACTAGGGCTCAATCGGCCTTCTTACACTGGTCATCTGTTACTTGACAGCGGGCCGACCAGTGAGGGAAACTATTGCGGGATCTTACTGACGGCACGGTTGGATGTCTAACGTTAGCTCCATTCCGACCATCCAAACAAGCAGTGCTAATCAAGATGCATCCGGGGTCACATCTAGTGAAGTGGTTGAGCGGGATGTATGCCCGATCATCTATATTTGTCGACTTCAATATTTGGTATGTATATTCTGAATGCTACTGAGAGAGAACACTCGCAGACACTGAAAGAAGCACTGGGGATATTCTGGGCGGTAAGAAGTCTTCATAAATACCTGTTTGGGGTAAAGATCAAAACCGTCACGGCCCACCAAGCCCTACAACTATCATTCATCCAGGATAAATCCGTTGCTAAGTCCACAGAAGCCATGATGCGGCGATGGAGTATTGCCCTTTTGTTCATAATTAGGACATCTTACATCGGCCCGGTGAAGCTATCCCACATGCTGACTCTCTGTTAAGGTAGGCACAACTCACTACAGCTAGACAGTATGACTTCCTAGCATTGGCCGATTCTCTGTTGAGAGAGGAGTCACAAAAGTACACTAAATGATACTACTCGCCGATGGTTTCAGCCATAAAGAAGGGCTGGCAGCCAGAGGTGAGACTAAAGTATCCCGAGTTTTTCGTGAATCAAGAGGAATGGTGCGCGCAACCTGTGTCGCGGCGACTGGATGGTCATACCTCCCCGCTTGGGCTAAACGGTTCTGGAAGATCAGCATAAAGATCACCTGGGCGTAAAGAAGATAAGGTCTTTTGCTCGGCAAATGTGTTGGTGGCCTGAAATGGATGTCAACTTTTAAACAGCAACCAAGACCTGTAATGCATGTCTGCACAAAAACAAGTCGCAACCAAACAGTCGAAACCCGTGGCCCCGGCAGTTACGTCCCATGGCAAATTGCACCGGCTTATTTCTGCGACCCATTCCTAAACAGACGCTACCTCTAGTATTGATTGACTCATACTGGAAATGGCCTGAGGTATTTTTAACATCAACGCCAACTCCGTCGTTAGTAAACCAGGCTTTGAGGACGTGTTTTAGCCGGGAAGGTATCCTACAAGTGCTGGCCTCCGATAGCGGTTCTAGTTTCAGTAAACCTGAGGTGAGGTTTTGGTTAGGTAGCATTGACAGTCAATACCTTCAAACAGCACCTCCGCACCCTTGTTTTAAAGGTGCTGCGGAAAATTTGGCATGCACTGTAGAGAGTACTTTCTTCAAAGCAGATCCGAAAGTACTGTGGGAATCGGAGACGACCAAATATCTTTCTGTTACAATGCTGAAAAGCAGTGCATTCGAAAAAGAAATAAACTCCAGCAAGCTTTTCTGGTCTAAGAGTCTCCAAATGTCACTGAAGTGCTTAGATTCCAATTCCGAGGCAACGATCCTAGCCCGGCCAAAAGAATCTTTAAAAGGTAACTCAGCCAATCCGTGGCGAGATCACGAAACCTAGAGATGCAAATGGACACCGAACCCAACCCAACCAGCTTGCATTTCTATTTTTATGACAGACCGTTGCCAGCAGTTTGCCTACATCTCAGTAGAAATGCTAAAAAAGGGGTAAAAGAAATATAATATGTAAAAGCGGGCTGCAAATGTATGAGAGTGAAAAATAAACATAAAACTGAAAGGATTTAGAGGTTAATCCCGTTGTACTTTTGTACTTGTCAGTCAATACCCGCGCAAAAGGGCATAAGAACATTTCTATATGTGTAAGTTTTGGAAGGAAGTTGTGATGTTCCTTTGTGTCAGATGAGGGAAAACGACAAGCGGATAAGTCAGGGTGTAATGGACGCACTGTGTAATCCACAAAACAACCAAACTCGGGACTCTAACTCAAGATAGATCCGACCATCTACCCTCACTCCAAAGTTGTGTTCTGTCAAAGTTTTATGCCACATCTGCTTATTCGCCAAACCACACACTGGACATTGACCCTTAATGACCGCAAACCGGAGCATGCATTGCTTTTGTCCCACGAACTTTGACCCACATTTTCCATAGACATCTCGTTGACTTGATCGCACGAAATACATGCGATACTGAACTTGTTTGCATTTGGCCACGTCTAATTCGTGGAGCATTTCCTGGTTGAGGTTTGTACACTTTATGTGTCATAATTATGATGGTTTCACGAAGAGCCACATTGCAACCCACAAACGAGCCTTTGGCGTTTTTTGGATTGCTTTACACGTATCTTAAAGACTATTAGAAGTCCGTAACACACCGGATCCTGTGGTATATTTTGGGCCGGAGCTAAGCGAGACTCGTCGCATCGTTTAAATATTTCCCTACAAATGAATTCAAAGAGAAGGAGCGAAAGGCGATTAATAATCACCACTCAGTGGCAGAATGCTTCGAAGTCCAGTTCCAAAAGTCCGGGAAAGATTACGGAGGAAAAGAGCAAAGAAACCGGGAGACACCTGACGAGGCAATTCGGAGACAGTTTTTCATGTTGTACTAGAATAAGTGAGCTTTCCTTCCAGAAAAGGCAGGCGTCCCAGAATACCGACACAGAGCAGAATGTGGGATTCACATTTTGAATTGGTGTTTAGCCTAATTCACAGGTACTTGAGGGAATCTATCCCGGATAGATATTTAGAATTCACAGTAATATGATCGGCAGGGAAAGATGAGAGGCAGGGACTGAAAGCACATTGAAGGCCTTTCAAAGGATTCTGTTTTAAAGCCAAATGAGATGCGAAGCACTATTTCCGAGTTGGGTTTTTGTCGACTTTCCTGAAATCCAGCTAACGAGAATAAGCTTGAAAAAGGACAATTTTTTAGGCATGTTTAAGTATTTTGGATGGGGAACAAACCAGTAGGCAGCTAATGAGGGTTGAAAATAGAAGAATGGATAGCACTGCGCCGTGGAATACACTAAAGTTTTTAACGATTGGTTTTAAGATGCTGTACCCGATCTTAGTTTTCTGATCTCTGCTACGAAGCTAGTTTGCCCGTCGAAAAAGGGTTACACCGGGCAACAGTAAGCTTCATGCCTCTGAAAAATACAAAGTTGGGGTAATCAACACAAGGCTAAGGAATAATCAGGTTATACATGGCATGCGGACCCCTCAGAGTTGTTAAAAGATTTGGTGGTGGAACGAACCCCGCAGGCTAAAGCCCGATAGGTGGGTCTTATGAGCTTACAAGCAAAATGGAAAAGGGTCAGGTGGCACTTTGAGATGAGTTGAGAGACGGAAAAACTCAGCCATTACAGTGACTTTAAGTGCTGCAGACTTAAGGACAGTGGAGCAAAACCCTTACCTCTATCAGAATTGTTGGGGCCCTCAAGACTCGGAATGATGGTAAATGTAAGCCACTGACCGGGACTTGAACATCTGGATAAAGACTCACTCAACGGAATCGTGATCAGTGTGGCAAGCTGAACAGCAGCGTACTCGATAATCGCTGATGGAAGCCCATCAGGACCAGCAACAGAGGAAGTTTGGGACTTGGGGAGAATTTCAAAATTTTCTGAGGTAGGAGAAGCTTCAAGTTTTGCAGAGACACTAGGGGCGTAAGCTGAACGCCTGCCATTAGATGAGTGTGTGAGTGCGGCATTGCGGAGGCTCACGTCGGCCCTCAGAGAAGCAACCAAAGGAACAAAAGAAACAGTGGCCAAAAATGCTCTACACGCAGCCGAGGCTAAGTCAGTAATACGATGATAAGGCTGGAACTCCGGTGCGTCAAGGCCTTAGCCTATCGCCGCCGTAACGACCGGTTGTAGAAATCTCCTCAAAATACTGCTGTTCCATGTTTCCTTGACATCACCTACTTATCTACACTGTTTACTTGTTTTATGAACTGCATGTTTTTACGAACCAATGTTTGTTTGTTCGAGTCCAGCGCGCTGCTCTGTCATATCCTTGTTCTGGACCTGCGTGATGCACGTACTCTTTTCTCGCGCGCCGCAAATCGGTTCTCGTTTTCTCAGTCATTGTGATCGCACAATTGAGATTCGTATCTGTTTCTTGTCATTGTTCATTTGCCAATCTAGTACCGTAGATTTTCACGGATAATCGCCTTCCGATTTCGGGATCCGTTCGAATTTGGCTACGTATTGCTCAAAGCTGTCTTACGATACTCATCTGATCAGCTTGGAACCAGGAGGTACGCAACATGCCAAGAAAAGGATCGGAGCCATTGGAATCTGTACAGGAAGTGATACGGCAAGTCACTGGGGAGATTTGGGGTGTTATGATTCTTTATTTAATACTCGGTCATCTAGTCCTGTCAGTGCTATTACTGACAGTAATATGGTTTGCTAGAATGTCGATTTACTTAAGCTAAGGATATAAGAAGTAGAACTACAAGTGTTGTCGGATAGGCGACAGGCCCGGGAAGCAGAAGAGAGGTGTGGACAGAACGAGCGTGAGTAGAAGATCGGCGACACAGACCTTTCCGACAGACCAGGACAGATGAAATAGGAAACTGTGCTCCAGTCGTCGAATATAAAACATCAGCGCCATCAACGATCGATCTTCCAAGATTAGAACTGACAGCTCTCGACGGACTGTCTGAACACTAACGCCAGTCCATCAAACAGTTTAAAACTTTCGTCGAGAACAAGATAACCTACCCTGGGAAAAGGCTTCTCTACCTGACTCATTATTGCCGAGGCCGAGCAAGAGATGCTATCGATGGGTGTACCATGCTCGACCAGGGGCAAGGCTACACAAGAGCAGGGAAGATTTTGCGAGACCTGTTCAGCCAGCCATTCAAGGTGGCCTGTAATCTAATAGAGGGCATGATGGTAGAGGCCAAAAAACAAGGGCGAAGTCTATACAAAGGCCGACCTGGTGATCAAAATGCAGATCTGTTCAACAGCCCTCGACCATTTAGGTTACGGGGATGACCTTGATGCAGTGCACGCCTTGGAGTGCATAGCCCTTCACCCCTCTCCCGAACTTTTGAGTCGGTGGGTGGAAGAGGCGGAACGTATAGGCCGAGGCGACCGTGAGGCTAACTACGAAGACTTGACCGAATACTTGAACAGGCGAACCAAGATGGCCGACAGTAGATTTGGCCGACTCATCCGGGACAGTAACCGAGTAAACAAATATAGCAATAGCCAGGATCAAAGAAATGCTTGGGAACGTCCGAAATACCAGCCTTGGACCAATGCACACACTATTTTACGCGAGGCTATAGCTCTTCCAAGTTGCAGGTCCTGTGACATTAGCCATGGGCTACTAGAATGCCCCAAGTTTATCAAAGCCACAATAGGCGAAGCCTGGAGAAGGGCGAGTCGAAAGGAGCGCACTTTATATGCCTCCACACCGTGCACAGAGCGGCAGCTTGTCGAACGAGAACCAGATGTGGTCACGAGGGTTGCACGGACAGACACCAAGATCAAGACCGGGGAGCGCGTTTACTAAGTAGGTGGGGTGGTAGGGCTTGTCGACCTTGCAGTTGGTCCCAAGTCAAATGGTGTCCCTTAATTTTCACCTTTGTTCATCTCGCCGGCGTATGTTTTTGGTATTTCGTTATCCTTTTCTTGTAGGAGTAACTATTGTTTCTTCTCCGTAATCATTTCCCATTTTCATTATCTAAAAAACCACGATGGCTTTTGATTTCGTCCTTCCTGTTATTATCTTTCGATACGTTTATTGTTTTTTGGTTTCCTCATTAAAAGTTAGCCACCACAAGTGTGCCCTTTCAACGGAAGCAGAGAGAATCGAGCTACACTTACCGACAATTACGTCTAACGATTCAGAATCCTGGTACAAGCTGCTTGAACTTTAATTTAAGAACTACGGGATATCCGGTGGTGCCAGTCACTGCCGATGAGTAAAAGGCCACTTTCCATCAAACGTGATAATGAAAGTTGGCAGGATTGCCATTTCTGTCCCGAACAGGGAGACGTTCAAAGGTCGTCGTTGGTTGCGACCCGAGAGCAGGACCGCAGCATGCAGCAAATGAAGTAATGGAGTTCGGAAGTAGAAAGGCCGCTGGTCTGCCGCGCGAGAAGTAACGTTTGGGTGAAACAACCACGGATGAGGAACTACTATAAGAGAGTTGTGGATCTAGTGTTTACCTCGCGAAGCACCTAAGGTTCCAAGGTATCCGTCTTAGGAAACACCAAGGGTGACTGATGACGTTATGACAAGGTACAATCCCGTTGCCGTTGGAGTAAGTAGGTCTTTGCCCTTCAGAGTGCACTTTCCATTATTTGCAACAACAAAAGCTGTAGTCCCGACCCGAGCGAAATCGATCCTGCCGTTAACAATACTGCTACTACTACCACTAATACTACTACTACTACTACTACTACTACTACTACTACTACTACTACCAATACTACTACTACTAATACCGACATAAATGGCTTTTTTCGGATAACCCCGGGGCATGCTGCAGCGCAAGATCAAACGGTACAATTGGAAGTGGAATACGAATTCCAAGAGGGTGGTTCAAGTATGTGCACTCGATATGGTATAGGAGAAGGTATTTAAGTTACTGTCTATGGTGGCGCCCGACACATTTTCAACTCGAGGTCGGATGGCCAAGCCGACCGGGTCCAGATTGAGCTGGTTTGGGAGCAGTAGACTTTTACTCAGATATTACACAAAGGGGGACCGAGCAGCGGGAGAATCAAATAGAATTGGCGGAAATTTTGTTTACATTGAGAAAAAGAAGTTTCCAAGGGAGACGTAAACCCATCATAGCGCTCCGCGATGTATGAAACGGTTTAGGGTTGGAATTCAGACGATGGAAGGAGTGATATTGCGGGCACAGAACAAGAAAAATCCTTCTAAGATTACCTTTGTAACGTTTGGCGACCGAATATCGGCTGATTCAGTTAACTACCCAGCAGAAGAATCATATGTAGAGATTGCCGAGGTGGTGGTAAATGAAGTGGCCGGATGTAAACAGGTAACCACTGAGCAGATTGTTTACTTTCAGAAAAGTGGAATGTGATGCACCAAAATGGAAGTGAGAGCTGGGCGACAGATCAATGTTTGATGCGTGGCCACGATGGTAGCAGAGACACGGTTTGCAAGGGAGGTGAGCATTTAAATGACAAGTGAGTATTCACGTAATTATTGGCGTTGTCTACGGGCTGAGCATGGTGACCAGAGAGTTGCAAGGATCATAACCGTCTGAGAGGATTTGCCAGGATAGGAAACTGGATAAGAAAAAACACCAAACAACAGATGAATACAGTTGCAAAGTTGGGCGGCCGGAGGTGGGTAGTTTCAGTGATAAGCCAAATGGACAGTACATCTTGAGAGGTTGCCGGAGTGATGGTGGAAGAAGTGGCCGGAAGTAAACATGTGATCGCTGAGCAGATTGTTCGCTTTCAGAAAAGTGGGATATGATGCACCGGCATGGAAATAGGAAATGACTGAATCAGGACTTTTGTACATTCTGGAGTGACGAGAAATATCGGAGTAATACGTTGTTTAGTCAGGCTCGGGCTGTCGAACACCAAGTCGATCCAGTATCCTACGTTATTCTTATTCCATCTCGCCAATAGTCTTAGGTGGCTCATGTCTTTGGCAGTGAGTCCCGATTATATTCCAGCTGAAATTCCCAAAGAATAGAAGATACAAATTCAAGAGAAAATACCAAGTAATAAAACCGGAAGTAACAGAACATCAGGCAGTTCATAAGGCTGGCCAAGGAAAGGAATTCTGCAGGCTCTGTCAGTGAAACCAACAGGCATCCTGAGCGGAAGAGACTGAAGCAACCTTAGAAAGTAAGAGGCTGCAAAAGTACGCTCCAGGAAAAATCACCCGAGACAAGAAAGGAAGCCGAGCCTTACTAAAACAGCTAGGATTTGAAGACCCATCGCACTATCGAGAAAAACAACCGAGCCTTTCATGGAATAAACATGTTCTTCAGCAATAAAGCGGAGTGTGACGGAAGTAGTGCCAATGCAAAGGCAGCGTCATTAGGAGTAAAGCAGATACACTCGTCCAAAAGCCGTGGTGTGAGCAGAGATTGTTAGAAAACCACAGTTCAGCGATTTTCAACCCCACACGACTCCACACTGACATTGAACAACTACCCATCAGTTCGGTTGAAAATCGAGTCAAGCCTGTGACGAACAGCAGCAGTTAGAGATGGGACGCAGGAGAGGCACTACACTCGCTCTCATACGCCATGGAAAGATTGCCGTCGAATGAAAGAACAGCTACTCAGATATTCAATCATCCCGGTAAGAAAGCGAAACTTGAGAAATCAGGTTGTAATTTACCTGCCCTAAATTACGGGAACCAGATCAAAGGCAAGTGATGGTGGCCTACACAGATGGTCGCTAAGAAAACGGTTACATTTTGAACGTAAGCATTTGTTCACTATCGGTGGAAATTGCCCTCAAAAGTCATTGTAAGTTTGCTTGCAATCACGCCATAGAAAGTCTAGCGTCACTCACCGCACAAAGCACATG
This sequence comes from Fasciola hepatica, assembly GCA_948099385.1. Classification (NCBI taxonomy): domain Eukaryota; kingdom Metazoa; phylum Platyhelminthes; class Trematoda; order Plagiorchiida; family Fasciolidae; genus Fasciola; species Fasciola hepatica. The sequence goes on along the minus strand of CANUEZ040000120.1, from coordinate 11,039,572 downwards.
ATAGGGTGTGTTTCACAGAGCCTGCTTGAAGCATTTACTTTGGCTGCCGATTTATTTGTCTTGGCAATCAGTTCCTATGGTGATACTCGTGTTTGGACTTAGTTCTATTTGTAACAAGTTTTGGGTGCTCAACTGAGGTTAGTAAATACTCGTGTGCTTCCGATTCTAACTTTGATTACGGATTCGCTGATTTGGCTGCGCATTACCCTAGTTGCAATCGACGCTTTACAAGGGGTATCGTTCCGTATAAATCTCCATTTAAGTCTCGCCACTACGCACCTGCCAGTCGTGGTTTCCAGTATCGTCCTATTTTTACCTTGTCCGAATTCGTTAATGACGTTAATTTCTTTATGCTATTATTTGTCCGGATCTTCAGAAATCTCTGTATATCAGTCCGATACATATGTGCCTTAACTGCGCAAGATAGTGTCATTTTACCTTGGAGAAACTCCACGAAAAGGTATCGTACTGCCGCTGAAAAGTGCAAACAATTCTTCCTTGAAATGTTCGAATACTTCTTCTTATTACTAACTTTGCTACCGCTGATCTCGTATCTCTTAACTATGGCTACTTTTCCTCATACTGTCATTCGCATTGTTTAGTCTCCGCCCTACAAACGCGGGTTCAAAAGTGATTGCCCTATTTGGACCGAAATCCGATATCGACACACCAACACACTACGCGCTGTCAATAAAATTGCCATATCAACGTTTGGTTAGCATTCTATCACAGTAAACTAAAGTTCATTATCTAAGTTTCTTATGGTATCCACCACCTACTAGGTCGCGCGCTGGATTCTGGGCAATGATTCTTCAAGTCTTTGACCCATTCGTGTATGCGCGGCGCCACAGGATAGTGGATCTTTAGACATTTGTAACCGTAACCTAACGGCAGCCACCGTCACTCATCATCTTGATACGGAGTAACATCCGTTTTGTGATAGGCCACGTCGGGTAGCGCCGGACAAGCTGGATATTGGAAAGGCCGAATCCAGAAGCTTGCTTGGGATGGGGATAATATACCTTCATGGCAGCTTCCTGTCTGCTCCATCTCCGCATAATTCCTAAAGCCAAAGGTGACTGGAAAACATGATTACAGAGCGCTTAACAGAGTCACCGACCCTGAAAGATATCCCATTCCCCATTGGAGGAACTCACTTATTCCTTATCAGGTTGTTCCATCTTCAGCCGTATCTGCTTAGTTATGCGCACAACCAAGTCCCCTTAGCAGAGGTCGGAACTAACAAAATCGACATCACAGCACCTTCTGGTCTGTCGGAGTCCGTTAGTTGTCCCTCAGAACTCAAAAATGCATCCCAGACCTTTTCGCTGCCCGTAAGCGAGAAAATTTGTATTATAGAGAATGTCTACACTCATCCAGGTGATACTTTCGAGGCCAGTTCCTCACAGCAAGACGACGCTGAAGACTTACGTCATCTTTGAAAGCCCCCCTAATGGTGGCATTAAGAGCCATATCGCCGAACATGATTTGGGTTGTCCTGATAAAACCTGTGCGGAACTATCTTTCTCAGACTCGGGTAGCGGCCCTCCACCGCGTCAGGGCTCCACTACTCGTAACTATCCTGAACCTCATATTTCTGGCCAGTTGCTTCAGTTCCCCGGCTTGTTGAACTGCTACCACCAGTCCATTTCTCATCCTGCGGAAATGATAAATTCTCATCTGCCTTTTGCTCGAAGGTGGAGGGAAGTCCACGTTTCCCTATGCTACACAAACCGCAGTTGCCCTAATAGGGGCAACCACCTCCAGCATAACACTCATTACGCACCCTGATCCTTCGTTTCCTGTGTCGGTAGCGAATCCGGCCTTGGACACAGCTTTTAAGCAAGAATACAACAGTTCCTGATAATAATATTGATATATTTCGGATAGGTCCAAGGCATGCTGTGAAGTATGTTCAAGTGATACGGGAGACCACAGAATCAGAATTCGCAGGAGGAATAAATAAGTGCACAAGCAGGATTGTAGGATAAAGTTAAAATGAACTAAAATGATAGCGAAGTCCAGCAAATGTAAAACTCAGGGTCAGATTGTCGGTTTGGCCGTTGCCTAGCGACATTTATGGGGAATCTGTAGCTCGTAGACAATGGCTAACAGCCCCCGACACTCTTTCCTCAGAGCCTTCACTCAGCTGAGTTAGGGTGCAAAACTTTCGGTAGGGAGTCACGAACTATGCATTTGAGCATTCGACTGATTCTTATAACCCAAAATTCCTTACTCAGAATTATTCTCACAGTTTACTGCGGACATGTGACACGCTCCTGAGGCTCTCAGCCCGGTCACTGGCCACTGGCTCAAATTCTTTGTCATCAGTCACCATTAACCTGGATGAACTTCCACCTGTTCATCGTAAACCACCCGTCGTCCGACGGTCCCTCACTACCTAATCACAAAGAATCCACGACCCTGTTCACTGACAGTATGACCGAAAATCCATCTCGCTCTCCCTGCCTAAAGCCCACTTTCTCCTCCCAAAATTGCTTTTACTTTGCGCTCTGGCATTGGAACTACACCCGGACGCCTTACTAGTCACCGAGAAGTGGTTGACTGATCACATCCCATTAGACCACGTCTACACTCCAGGTTATCATACCACGGCCAACAGTAGGCCAGATCATTTATACCGGACATATATTCACAATGAATAGTTTCTGCTGTCCTATTCTTGACAACCTTCTAGAGTCGGTCTGGCTTGCTAACAAGGAAGATCAACAACTGCTTACCAAAGGATCCATTCACCGTACGCCAAGCCAGGATGTGCATGAGCTGACAGCAACGGTTCACTCATTCGGCTATGTCTCTGACCTTCATTTACCCACCGAAATCTTAGCTGGTGACTGCAGTGTGTCTGAAATCTGCTGGAAGTCCTTGACTCCTCCCTAAAACTCCAAAACTTTCTTCCTTGTATCCTTGTTGGTGACTGAGCGAAACATGTTTCACCCCCCACTGAAGGAAAAAAATACAAAGGATCTAACCTTTGTTATTGGTGCAAGGTTGCAGACACCCAAAATTATAAGCCACTTTACTGCTAATGATCATGAGATAGTGTCCATGTTTCTACGGCGTCTTGAGCACGCACAAACGAGTCCGGAGAAACATCGTCCGAGAACCAATGGGCAATGCTATAAAGCTTGCCGGAATCGTCTACTCTCTTCTATTCTTTTCCCAAGATGGTGCATATTCTTTATATTTGATGACCCGGGGCTGCAGGCTGCTAATTTTCATTCCCACCCTCATTGCCGCCCTGGCAATATCACTGCCGCCCCGGGGCCCACAATACACAAACGGCTCAACTCTCTAGGTCGTCCCAATGGTGGGCTAGCTGAACTCCGACGAAGTTTAATCAAAACCGGGGACCTGTCGTTGCACCATCAAATGATACGTTTATCCCCCACGACGAAACTGCGTTTCTATTCATTCAGTGAAAAGACAGGAGCTAGATGTCCTAAGCCATCCAAACAGGAAGGAAGCCCGACCGGGCTGATGAGGGCCGGAAACAATTGATCTGGTCAGGCCATCCCGTACTTTAACTATATAAATACCTACTTGATGACCCTCTATTAACAGCGGAGGCTTCCAGTACTTACTTCGTCTTCTCTCTAACAAGGGGTGACACCACATCCATCCACTTTCCAAATCCGGTGACAAATGTAATCTTCTCAACAGTAGCATTCGGCTCCGATGAGGTGGCAGCCCCGGTAGCAAAAACAAGGCCATCCTACAGACCGGGATCGAATGCTTCACCCCGGGGAATGTTCAGTCTATGCATTGTGGACTTTCCATAGTTGCTGACAAACATTTAATTTTACACTAAGGTGCAGAATTTGCCCTTCGCAGTGGAAGTCCTCCATTATTACCTCAAAGTACAGGAGAGGATCACGTGCGGATCCAGTTATTTATCCACCGGTAAATCACTCTCCGGTAGTGTCCAAAGTGATAAGGAAGGTAACTAGGGAAAGGCTGACATGTCAACTCTCTGGCCATAATCAGACAAACTTTGGTCAGCACGGTTTTCTAAAAAACAGCCCACGTGCGTTATGCGTGACAGGCTTCTTCAACCTAGACGCGGAGGCAGTCAGTGATGACAAACCAGTGGTCGTAATCTTTCTGGACATATCCAAAGCTTCCGTTCGATTGTCCCACTTCAGGGTTCTGGAGAATATCGGAACACGTGGGAGTGTAGCCCAGGTGCTCGCTTGGCTTTCCTTGTATAGCCTACAGAACGGTCTTAAAAGGAGAGTTCCGAGGGGTACAATATAAGGTAAGATTATATGTGATAGGTGAGGTAGGTTTTATATTGAAACAATGTCGGTCATTTCAGTAGCGGAGCTGCGCCGGACACAGTGATTCCAAGAGGAACTAAGGTTTAGATGTCTTCATTCTGGGGGTCAAAGGAGTTTTTCGATGTGTGGAAACCAGCCCTCCTTTTAGCAGGCACGAACGGCCCTTTGGAGTCAAATGGCCCATAAGCGGTCAGGACAATGTTTCCGTGAATTTGTGCATTCAAACCCAATCCTCTCCAGGTCGCTACAGGGCCCCCAGGAGAATCTGAATGAGGTTTCCAGGCTGGTTGTAGTGATATTCTGTATCATCGCACCATGGGAAAGCTTTAAAGCGGCGGTACGTATGATCAAGGTGGCCATGGTTGATTGCCCGACCCGATAACTCGTCTCACCAAAATATAGGACGGTCAGCTAGCCCACCTGGTTCCCCCATGGGCTTCATCGCAGCTGTTCTGCACTCAACCGCAGCCCGGGCGGCTCGGCTGCCTTTGTTTCCAAGAGCTCATTCAGAAGAAAGCTCAACAGAAGGCAAAACCGCGAAGAGGAAGCCAGCAGGGAAGGAGGGTAACCCATCGTAGTCGAGTGCACGAGGTTTGTGGGCCGAAGGGGCGAGAGCCGTTGGAAAAAGGAGTACGGAGGATACTGGGACACTGGTCCAATAGAACGAGGAAAAGTCGCTTGGACCCGAGATTTCAGCTGCTGGGAGCCTTTTCCAGTCCTGGCAATGAACGGGTGATTGGGAGGCGGCTAGCTGCGTACCTGAACGAAGCATCTATGGATAGCAAGGGGTTGGAACCTGAAACTTGCACAACAGCTTCAAATGCAACAGGGGTTCAGATCTGGGTGAGACCTGGATTTGGCCCCAGCAGGGTATCAGACGTCGAATTCCTCCCAGTTGTTAGTAAGCCGCACTGGAGGTCCCTATGAATGGCGAAGAAGGTGTTGCAGCTTCGTGCGCAAGGGAACTGCAACCAGCGGGGAAAATCCAAGCTATATATATATACTTTATATGCAGGCCATTTCAGTTGCTCCCTTAGCCTACCGCACAGAACTGAGAATCGTCTTTTTGTATAGCAACCGTCATTTTTAACAGAGGAAGATGACCAACAAGTTTAATATGTCTTGCTTGTCAAAGGCCGTCGGCAAGGTAATAATAATGAGAGACCTCTTTTCACGGTAGATATACTGGGGATAATTCAGCCACTCTCAGCTAGGCTGTACGCAGAGTAGAGCCCTGACAATGCAGGTAACCGAAGAGATCAGAGGGAGACGAATTCAGCGGCCATTTACATTGGATCTCGTTATCCTTAGGTACGCCCGGGTAGCTTCAGGCCCTAAAGTCAAATCTTCGGTAGGAAATATTGGCAGCAGAGTACTCTCCCTGACACTGAATCTAGATAGACCAGAATTCCTTTCCAAAGAAAGATGTAACTCTCACCTGGTAGACCCGATAATGTTGAGGTAGCTGGGTGCCGAGGTCAAGTGGGTGGGTGAGCATAGAGATGACTTCGCGGGACAAAAGTGCAGGGGCATTGGGAACAACGTCCTACCACTGACCAACAGAGTAGTCGTTCCTAGAAAGGTTCATCGGAAGGATGCCTGTCCATGAAGACTAGTCGCGTCCGGACGTCTACCCAGAGGATGAAACCTCCCTGGGCCGGATGCTGAAGCGGTGGTAGTCACAGATGTGACGTCAAGCGTTCACTGAAAAGAGCTAATTCAGATAAGTTTCAGAAGGATTTCACAAACCCGAGTCGTTTTGTCCTCCGTTATCTGAATGATCTTTGCTAAGCTATCTAGGGTAATCCCAAACGTTGAAGCCTTCAGAGGCGTCAACATAACTCAGAAAAAGCAGTTTTGTTGTAAACTCTAGAATTTGCGGAAACTCAGTGATCGAGGAGCACTTGCTGAGGTGACCTTTAGGCTGCCCTTAAAGTGAGAAGCGTAACTAGACATCTGTTTCTACAACAGAAGTTTAGTGGATACCTCAGCTTCCCAAAAAACTGCCATTGGCATCATCCCATTAACGTTGTTCCGTTCCACTACCTCTAGAAATAGGATTTTCATGCCTTCCAACCATCGCAGTTTATCGGAACAAAATAGACCATTTATTAAAAGTATGCAGTAGCCACAATCGAAACCATGCCGGCGAACCTATCGATTCAAAATTTTGCTTACGAGCGCCCCTCCTGGCTGGTCTATCTGGTAGCTACCCAGCTGGCTGAGTCGGATGCAGTCGAAAAAGATAATAGATGGTACTTTATTGGCCCATCGTCCTGCTCCACTGGTCCCAGCCCTGTCCTCGAGTCCAAATGAGCGAAAAGGTACCGTCTGCCTACCGAATCACAATTCTGCTTTGCGGAGCCCAATCCCGGTCTCGAATCTAGGCTGGCAAACGCGAGCTGTCTGGCTACCGAGCCAAGACTTCTTCATTCGTGTCTTCCGCCTTCCTCAAGCCGTTTACCCCCAAAGGCATTGCGGCTTTTTAGCTTTATTTTTGGTCTGAAAACAGGTCCACAAGCGCACTAATGACAAGCTAACGGCAGAAGTCAAATTTTGGCTACGGTGATTTATAAGTAACTGATTCTTCTGAAAATAACCCACCGTGTAAGAAGCCTCCTTACGTGCCACACAAAGAAGCCTTTTTCCACCCTTATCCCTCTGCTCTTATATTGATCGTTCATCTATTAGCTTTATCGCTTTTTCAAAACCCCAGCCATATTCTCACCAAAATAAATATGCCGACTTCCCCCGCCGGTAGATCTAAAACTACTGTCAGTAACCGTCGCCGTAAGACCGCTGAACTCGAAAACTCGCCGGATACCAGTTCATTACTCCCGATGGGCTTGTAATTAACAGTTAAAAAACCGTGGAGATGTGCAAACTTTTGAGTGATCTGTCCCCGCAGTATGACGCCGCTGACCCGATCACCGGTCAGCTAAAGCCTTCGGACCTCGTACTTGAACCAGTCGTGCAACATTCCTAAGCCAACATACTGCTGGCTGCAAAATTCGTGAATAAATGCTTCAAAAAATCATAAGAAGCACAAAATCGGAGAACATCGCAATTGTATACAATATCCGAGATGGAATAACTTCTTCGACTGCTAGATATTGATTTTGAGGGCTAGTAACCTAGGCTTACAACCATGCTACTTTCCCAGAATTCCGAAATCACCGGGGCACCAAGATACCACCTTCTGGTAACTTGTACAGAAAAACATGTCACCAAGGGACTCATCGGCCGACGATCTTTAGTTAAGCGGAAGGTAGCTTTGAAGATGCCGGGAGCCTTTGAGAATAGAAGATGGCTGGCCGCCCATCCCATAAATCCTGAGTTTTAAAAGAAGCGGAACACGGGTCTTCATACCAATGACCTTAGCAAAGTCAAGGAAAGTGGGGTGCTATATCTCGTCCTCATTGTAGGCTTGCGATTGGTTACTCATGAGAGAAGGCATATTGGTGATATGCCATCTGACCGAGAGAAAGCCGTGCGTGTTGTGTGGGTATGAGCTTGCTTTTCCGCAGGCATTGAAGAATCAAGCCCTCAAAAATGCCTTCTCTAACCTTGCTGAGGGCAACGGTGATGATGGCCGACCTGTTACTGCCCAGAAAGTGGCGGTCCTCCTTTTGAGAATGGGGAGGAAGCAGCCAGTTTCCATGCTTGTAGAAATAATCCTTTGTCTATGTACCTGTGAAAAAGTGTCCCATAAGTCAAGGCTGTGTGTGCGTTACTTGTGTACCAACCACTGTGCAGAGTATGCTGTCGAATTCCACCGAAAACAAGACGGAAAGGTAGAGCCTCGTCACACCAACGGTGAAAGGCTTCTAAAGGGTCGATTAAATTGTACCTTGCTGCTTTTTTAGTACACGAGTTGCTATTTTTCCTACCGTGCTCTGGGCACACGCTCGTAACCATGATGCTCCTTATTACATCGACATGATCATCGGAACAATATTTTCTGCGACCCAAAGTAAGAAAATTATAGTCGGCGGGGAAAGCTATCGGCGTATATAGCAGGACATTGCCAGTAGCGTGTACCAGCAAAAGTCAAATGGCCACTGCTGCTGACGGAAAAGTTTCAGTTAGACTATGCGATAAAATGAAAGAGGTTAGTTCTCACTACAGGGGCCTTTTGATAGAAGTACTTCGGAGCTGGGCCTCACTTTTGAACGTAAACAAAAGTGAAAAGATAACTCGGGAACTCAGTGCATGTAGTCGCCTGTATATTGGATTCGCATCGGATGACCGACGGTGAGTGTTTGACTCCTGCACCTCCGAAGTTCATCCGAAAAGCTCGCGACTAACGTTTCCCGCTGCAAGTTGACTAACAAACCAGATGTCCGATTAGTGGTTATCTCCTTGAAGGTACCAGGCTGCAGCGAGGAAACGGAGGTAGCCAGCATGACCACCATTCCGCCTGAAAGAATGGAGTAAAATAAATGGGGTTGGTGCTCGCTACGCTTAATGCAACATGAAAGTTCTCCCAGCCGTTATGCAACAAACGGAAACGCTAATTACACCACACCTCAGAAGGTGTCACATCTGATCAATCTGATGAACACCCTCAAAACTCACTACTAGGAGCTATCCCTTTTCACTCAATACTTAGGGTCTACTTGGAGGACCGGACTGTTTACGGACTCATCACTGCATCGTGTAGACTATCCCAAATGTAAATACCTCACTTCTGAAAAGGCTCGATCTGGCCATCAACCTGGCTCGAGCTTCCACCGACATTCTCTAGTCTCAGTGTTCACGATACCAAAGCCATCCAGAATGCGCTACCTCAACTGAGACCAAAGAACTCCCAACATCTTTGAAGGTTTTATAAGATCTGTTTGAAATCCTTTTTTAAAAGGAAAAGGTCTGAAATTCCAGTCTATGGCCATAAGGCTTGCACCCCAGCCCTTTGGAAATTCATGACGTTGAACTTACTCGAGGCAAGTGGAGCTCTTTCCGTGAAAAGATGCCCAAGCCTGCACGCCGCCCCTTGAGTGAGATCACACTATAGCCAAGTGCACTGGTACTAATCTCTGTGACCTCTGGCACGACAAGGCTGACCTCAGTGTGAGGAACCAACCAAGAGCCATTTGTGCAGCAGCATTGCCCTGGCATGACCAATTAAAACCACTGTTCATGATGGCTCCGAAATCTTCAACACTGCAATCTTCTTCTATGGTGAATGGCTCCTGGTTACGGACGGACGTTAGGCTTTCCGCGAACCTTGGAAACTAAACATATCAGATAAGAGCGCAGGAATGGCGGCATATGTAAATGGTAGTCCAGCTTCCTACGTCTTCGTGCCTGCGAGTCTCACCGTGTCTTGACTTTTCACTGTATTCCGCCTTTCAGCTCCCGCAAACTATTGATTAATCTAGGCACACGAAGATATTTCCGACAAAGCCACATTGTGGACGGGCCCACGAAAGCCACCCCCAGAATGGTTACTTCAGTGCAAAACAACTAATAATCTCCCGAAAACTGAGATATACCTAACACTGGCCATCAGCTGACGAGATCATCTGCAACGAATCACAAAGTAACAGTAGATCCAGATAGTTTGTCGACTTCTTTGCTTACTGAGCAGCTTGGCAAACGCCCTACTATTACGAATGGCCCAAACAAAACACTGTGTTACAGCCTTTTCACCTCTGCACGCATTCTTCGTTATCCACGTTATTGATCGCTCAGATGCCACTCTCTTTGGCCCAGTATTGTACGCTGATTGTGCGACTATCTGAAACACCGATTCCAACGCATTCCTGTCAGTCTTTGGTCCGGTCAGACACTAGTCAACTGGCTGCAGTTTATCGGTCAAGGAAAAGTGGAGCTCGAGCGTCAACATAGACTCCTCCGTTCACGGTTCTGCTTGATTTGTTAGTAAAACTTCGTGAATCTTGTCACTGGCTCAGCTGAAAGTAGGAAACCTTTTGCTGTTCTTTGTCCAGAGTTATCTAAGGCGTTTGATCGTGCACTTTCCCCCACTTTTTACCAAGGCATCGACCTACTGCCTTCTTGGGTCCCATCTCACCTATCTCATCGTCCACAGGTTGTTTTGATTGACGGGCACAAATCTAGCCCTAAGCCTGTCGCTAGTGGTGTTATTCAGGACAGTGTTTCATGCCCCCTTCTTTTCCTCCCATACCTAAAAGATATTTCTGACGATACTAAACAGCATGCCGTCTTTGTTCGCAGGCAACAATAAGATAGCCCACAACTTTTCGCTTGGCAACCTCAGTACTACTGTCCCCAAAATTTCCGCTGACTAAGCCGCTCTTGATGAGTGTTGCTTAACCTGGGCGATGAAATTCTCCGTCGACAGGTGTATTTTTCTTACATACAAGCGTCAGACCCCTCCAGGTTCCTTAGGTGTCGGCGGTCCATCCGTCGGCAGCCAGCTCTTAGTAGGAGACCTTGCCTTAAGTTATTCTTGCTTCTTCACATGGTCTTCTAAACGGCGAAGGCCAAGAGCGTCTTGGTTTTCTGCTCAGATCCTTTCACCCTAAGGAGACCATTGTTTACAAGCACAAAGTACATGCCGAGCCCCTTCTCGAATACCGTCTCTATCTTCTTCAGTACGTGAAAATCCGACAGGATTATTATTGAATGTATTTAGAGAGGATTAACAGGGCAGCTTATTGGCTGGTTGTCAAACTTAAACTACAAGGAACGATGATTATATCTCAGAATCGAACCGTTATGTCTCCCTTGCATCAAGCTCAGCCCCGTTCTTCCGTACAAACTTTCGGCTAGGCACTCTTATTCCTTCAACCAATTGTGCTTCTCCCCGGATAGTAGAAACTTTTCTTTTAATGAGCATTGTACCTTTACCACACTCTCTGCGAGGACTGTTCTACGCTCAAAGTTCTTTCTGTTCACGTGCTCCAGAAGCTGGAATAAGCTTTCTTTGAATATCGGATCTTCACGGTCATAATTTGCATCCGTGTATGCTATGGATAAGTTCTTTTCTTACTCGACTATTTTGCCCTTGTTGTTCGTTCACATAATTGAAAGTCGAGATCACTAGAAAGGCCCCGGCTTTTAGGCCACTGCTCTGCTTTTTCCAAACACCTTGCCTTCCAAGATCATCTGATTTTTTCCTTCCCAGTGCTGACCTTTTTAAAACCATGAATGCCCTGTTTGACCGTTTGTTTTAGACTTCACCGTCCACATTTGTAAAACATGACTGCGTCCACCCATAGTTTTCCGCACCGACCTATCGAATCCTGCCAATTTCACTTTGAAATAAGTCCATCCGGATGCGTCTACATTCTTAGGAAGGCACCAGTCATACTTCGTACACAACGCCAATATGCCTCATCTGCCCCGCGACTTATCCCCTTTATTTAGTAATGTCACGTCTGCGGCCCCGAAACCAACCTCAACGGACCTATAGGAACAGTGTCAGTAAGTACTCCTTGGTCCACAATATATAATTGTATATATATACATATACATATCTATAGATTTATACATACGTTGCTGTCTCGTAATTAATAGCAAAGGCTCTGTAACTGACCCAAAGTCCCCTGACATCCTTTTTGTTTACGTTGCCTTTCTTCCACATCAGGTCCCACCGTATAAACTTCCATCAACCAGTCTGTGATTTTGGACTGAAAACTTCAGTCTTACTTCTCTCATTTGACGTGGCTTATTAACTGAACTCAACATCCAGTTTTGGCGCCACCGACTCTGCCCCCACACTAAACCCCAGCTCATTTTCCTCCATATTTTCATGCAGAATTTACTCTCCCTTCCACTGATTCGTCATTCTAGGCCAAATGGTAACATCGTCACTGAATCTTATAGTTCTTACCTATCCGTCCCCTTTTTATTCTCATGTTCCATGATCTCATGTTTTCTTAGAGACCAAGCTCATTGATGAGCCCGTGCCTTACTTTTCTCTTTTTCCGTTAACCCTTGGTCTCACTTAACAGAATCACCAGGTGCGCATAGCTGATTTATTTGCTTCTTGTGCTGAGAATCGAGAGGTAGCTCCTCAAAGATACCAATCATCCGTCCATCCAATAACACTGAGTGCACCGAAGTTCGACCGTCATAAGGCTGTTGATACTCAGTCATCAGAACTCTCAAATGTTAGTGTGTTCTCCCTATGTACATCCAAACTTTTTGCTGACAACGGCCGGCTCACATATAAACTAAATGTTGTGGGATTCTGTTCTTGCCAGAAGAGAGCTGCCAGGTATGCCTTTCCCTAGTGTTAAAAACATTCTGTTTGCTTCTAACACTTTCTTCCATAGCTCAAGGCTGCGACTTCAGAAAAGGAGGAAGGCCCCCTGGTCTATGTCTGTCTGCAGCAAGGGGCGAACAGCCGACCCCAGCAGTGGTGGACCCACGGGTCACGGGAGAAGAAAAGCGGGAGCATGAATGCTGAGAAGCACTCCTTACAAGGCAAGAATGCTTCCTCGCTCCTCTGAAACAAAAAAGACACGAAAATAATATAAAAACATCTGCCTGTGCGGGTGGTTGGTTTATACAGTTTGCCCCCTTCAAAAGCATATAAACTCCCCATTGCAGCCGTGACCTGATCCTTACCACGGGAAGCACCAAACAACGTCTGTGTCAGCCAAGCACTTAACAATTCTGTCTGATGTCTTACGAAATGACAGCATGCTGGTCGAGTTCCCCACACACGAAACTAACCCGATCCCCTTCCGTTAAAACCGCCTTGGGTTCCTAACACTAATCCGGATCAGCCCGCTGGTGCCTATTTTTGTTGCACTTACAAGCTCTGGGAATTTTAACCATATGAATTTTGCCTGGTTTACAATTTTCTCAGCGGCCCATGGAAAGATTATCACCAACAATGGATTATACAAAAAGGAAGAATATGGGGACAGCCCGTTAATGATTCCTTCCCCAGGTAACCTGAGAACTTTCCAATAAATGGTTTGCACCTCAAAACGGTTGTGGGCCACTTAAGTCCCCGAGAACCTACGTCGTTCACTTTGACGGCTTAGAAAAAATGAACACGTGCTTCCTTTTCTGTGACCATGGGCTCCATCTTCTCGACCCCTTCAACTTGCAAAAGGTGTAAAACATCGGAACATTTTAGGTGGGAAGCAAGAACCACCCAGCAAGTACCCTTGCCACCGACCACGAAAGCAAAACTAGGTGATCATTTAGCGCCCACTCAAAAAAGAAAACAGATCCTCAGGTATCCATGTCGTTCAACACAGTCCTGAAAAGCTGCACATGATGTTATAATTTATTTTCGCAACCCTCCAGGCCAGCAATAGCTTCTCTTTCCCCCTACACCAGTAGGTACATAACGTGCCTTCCCTTTATTAGGAATCTTGGCTGGCCTTTGACCAACCTGAAATGGCCTCAAGAATATAGTAAAGTCCCAGCTGCGTAAATATTAACCTCCGAAGTCCATAATGTATTCTTGTCATCTATTATTCAAATCCACATTCGTGAAAAGTTCCAAACCGCAGCTATCTCCGTCACTTTCAGGCCCACAACTCCTTGAAGTAGTCCACCGGAGGGCTTGAAGGCTAAGGATGGACCTAACTTACATGTGTACTAGCATTAGTTGCATTACGCTGGCTCTTGACACGCAAAATAAATGCGGCAAAACGTACACACTGCATTATGAGGCTTCTGGTATGGCTGACGAACTACCAACTACTGGTAACTCGGCTAACCCGTTGCGTGTGTGAGTAATACCTCACTGAGGGTGACGAGCTTTTAGTAGCAACAAATAACAGGACCAAACTGTTGGAAGAAACCAGGAAAAGGTATTTATGATCCTCTTTTCAGGTATTTTAAACACCTGCTGACAAAATCCTTCCCACTTCCGGCCGTCATCAAGCTTTCCCTGCCATACAGCCAATCGACTTTGGTTTCTGAATCGTTGAATAAAACCCATATACTCATATCCCCGGATAGCGACATCCGTTTGCTTCAAATCTCGCCATAGTAAGCATTTCCAACCATTTTTGGACCATTGATGTAGCCAATCTTCTTTGGCTGATTTGTTTCTTGAACCCAAGCCTCGGTAAGGGTTGTCCACATTGCCTTCCCAAGTACGATATCGCCGGAATTTACCACTAATTTTCTTTCCATCATGCCTATTATCGGCTTCACATCTACTTTGAGCCATCGTAGGTTCGAAACCTATTCACATTGACTGCGGAAACAGGTATTTAAACTTGATCAAACCTTTTTGTGTTTGTATATGAACGTGAGTCAGTTCCTTTATTCCGTCCAAAATTCTTATCGCTACTATTAAAAAAAAACTGACTCCTCTGTTTTTTTGCATTTTCCAATTGCCGGTCGTCAATTGGTCGGTCGTAGGGTGCTTACAGTCGTACTTATTCTTGGACCGAATTGCGGAACTCGCCTGACTTGTGCGGAAGAGGCATTTGATAAAATTATATCCCGTGCTATTCGAGGACACAGCAATTCGTTTTCCGGCTAACTCACTTGAATGTGGAGGACGGACATAGAACTCAAGCCATAATGCGTGAACTTTGGCTGAATCCCGGATGAAGCGGCCAAAAAACACCAACATGTCTTGAGAATCCAGTGGTGGTAGGCATCCCAAAGGTGTGTGGCAGCTCGTATGTAGCAGTCCGTACTTGGCACCTGCATCAGTAAGCCTTTGGTCTTGGCAGTCGACAAAACTCTAGTACAGATAAGGACTTCAGAAATAACAGTGAGGCCGGCAAAATACCCATCGCAACGAAGGGACTGCCTTACCCCATCCTAAGTGGGAGCTATCCGAACAGTGGAGATACACTGCCTGAGTTGGGCTGCCACCATTATCATAACATGGCATATGACAAAGATAACCGTACATTTTCCCCAAAATGGTCAACGAGCACGCATAAAAGCACCATCAAAACGTACAGAAGTACTCAGCAAGATGGAATATTTACGAATTTAAGAAGGAGGAGGCCCAAACCACACAAACTGTGAAATGAAACTGGGTGGTGTTAGAAATCGTACGCAAAAGTCCGGATGGGTTAAGTATCCATAAATCTGCCAGGCCGGACGACATCCACCCTGCTTTCACTAGGCCCTTGGCTGATGTATTATCTTTTCTAGTATACAAGTTATATGAAGCCACCTTGGACCATGGAAGGTTGCCTCAGGACTGGAAAAAGACAGCAATGGTAGCTACGCACAAGAAGGACCCCGCTCTTAAACGGTGAACTACGGACCAGCCAGCCTAACCTGCGTCCAAAGCAAGGTTTTGGAGATCATCCGGGCGCACTTTTGCGGGCACCTGCTGGAGAATTTTACTTTTCGCCCAGCTGAGCATGGATTTTTTGGAAGCAGGTCGTGCTTGGCCAACATGCCGAGCTTCCTAGACGAAGTTACTTGAGGATTGGATGAAGGTCAAAGTATGTAACCTTGACTTTACCAAGGCAATTGACTCGGTGAGCCATCTGCCTCTAATCAAGGTAAAGCCATTTGGTAAAAGTGGGCAGATCCAGGAATGGTCAGGGGACTTCCCAATGGGTAGTAGGCTTTATGTTAGTGCAGGTGACAAAAACTCCAAACTAGAGAACGTCAACGGTGAAACAAAGCAGGGTTCCGTACCAGGCCCACTACTGTTTCTTCTGTTTGCAAATTACTTAACCACAGTCCTACCGTCACTAAGCACCTTATTTGCAGATGATGTGAAGGTACCGAGAGTTCAAGGGAGGGAGGAGATGAGCAGGGACACGGTCACCGTTCTCAACTTGGCACCGAATTGGGACATAGCTTCCGAAGCTGGAAAGGGCCATTCGTTTTAAGGGACAGCGAAGAGCCTGGCGATAGCACATGATCAAGGCCTATTTACAATAGAGGCAGTAAACAGGGTTAAAGACCTTTGGATTTCGGTGGCTTCTGGCGTTTAGTGTTCAGGTCAGTGCGAGTCAGCCGCAAAATGTAACGCAGTGTGCGCTGCAGTTTGAGATAACCTTTGTTATACCGATAACCGAAGCTCTTCATGCCAGCGTACATATCCATAGTTGTACCTCCTATAGTAAATTGCGTTCAGGCATGGCCGCCCTTCCACAAAGAGGACTCTACCTGCTTGGGGAGTGTGCAACGCCTGGCAGCCCTAGAGGTTGAGGGTCAGAGGGGCGAGGTGAACGAGCAGAGACTCAAGAACCTCAGACGTTTCTCTAGGGCAAGAAAGAGACTGATAGGGAATCTCACATTTAAGGTAGTTAAAGAATTTTCTGGGCTCGGATCGGAGAATTCAGTTAATATATCAACAGACTCTGGAACAAGAGGTCACGGGAAGAAGCTGGTTAAAGTTTGATCCAGGCCGATAGCTAGGTCTTGCTTCTCCAGTTATACGGTGGTAATCTGTTGGAATCGACTTCCAGAAGAGGTGGTAGAACTAAGGACCATCCGGGCATTCAAGAGGGCCACAGATCTTAGTTGAAATGAGATCAGTTCTAACTGAGTTTTGAGCACGTCACTAGACAGACGGACTTGACGGGTTTGCTTATTGAATGTTTCCATTTGTTACTTGCTGGTTAAGTGAACATATAAAATGCATGACGTCTCTTGCAGTTGATATGCAATAAAGTCTTACGTTTTCCTCCTATTTTTGGCAGGGATTCGACAAAATAAACAGAGCAGTGGTGGGTGCCCACCTGGTGCGCATACCGTCGGGTGAATTCTGGCTGCTCGACTGGCCGCGGCCAATATCTGTCCTCCGCAAACTGAACAGTAAAAAGTAAACGTACAACAAGTTGCTTGATAAATACTGGTCGGTTTGATAGTCGGTAATGGAAATGCCACAAAATGGTGAAAGGTGGAACGTGTGAAGGAAAAGACATCATAGTGAGTGGAGTGTAAACATATAAGAAAATGAAGCTGACGGTGACTGACGAATGCTTGCTCGGGTCCACCGGGCAAGGCAGGCTGCTGGGAAGTAAGCAGATATGGTGAAGTATTCCCCAAGGAAAGGAGGATCAACATTTGGCCGGAAATGTCGGACGACTTTTGGTGTAAAAAGTCGGGAAAATAGTCGATCGGTGACACCAGTGGAGAGGTTTTGGAAAGGAAGATCGTCAAAGTGGTTTGCGTTGTCACCGAGTGGATTCATCATTGGAGATATTCCGAGTTGAAGCAGATGAAAATTCCGGTAAGTCCGGCGGGATCCAAGATACTATAAGTGAGACACTAATCAGTGGTGCTTACTTTGATGTGGACGGGGAGGCGGTTCAGTTTGGATCCACGTGGCAGGGCAGCGATGTTGAACTGAACCGCCAACCTGCAAAAGAAAAAAAGGAAAGCAACAGTTTCGCTGCTGTGTCGGCTCTCAGTGATGGCTGAAAGGTTAGGCACGATTTTATGAATGAAAGCAGTGCAATGCAATATTAACTGGCCATCTGTTTATCACGAGTATTTGTTTTCTTATTCATAATTAGCTAGCGACACTTGAAATAAGGAAGGATGCGGGGAGATGGATCAAGAGTACAAGCGACATAAGGCAGAGCAGGCTGTTGAAGATGACAGTGGGTATTTATGGGCCTGATTGGGTGTAAGCTACTTCAAATGATACTCGGGAGAGCTATGCTATTCGACGAGTGGTGCTTCGTAGATGAAAGCTCAGTATGAAGAAAGATGTGATCTGATAAAACGTGGTGAGCCCCCTGAACTGTTGAGGAGCCTTGAAGCACCTAGAGTGAGCGACAAATAGAATGACATGTTTGGCGGCACACGAAAGCCTGGGGGTACGTTTAGTTTGGCTAAGGCGATAGAATGGGAGATAAAGTTGCCAGGGTTAACTACTGAGGAGGTCGGTGGAGATGCACTGGTGAACAAAGGATTCATGACTAGAGAAACTTCAAACCGACCACTCTCCGACTGGAGCTTTGCCGATACTTAAGGTTTTATTTCAGTATTGGTAAGATAGCTTCACCTTGTGTAGACTGGGTGGTTAGCGGGCACTTTTTTCATCGTAAGCATATTCCAAGCAGGACAACACCGGTGTGGGGACTGATTCGATAAAAATGAGGCTCAAGAATTGGGATTCACATCTAGAAAAGCACCAGTTAACAGATGGGTGAGATGCCGCGTGCGGCGCGCAAAAGGCCACAGTCGAACAAACATAATAAAAAAGCCAAAACGTCAGCAGGAAGGAATTATGAATGGAGGCCACGTACGGAAACATTGCATGTAGTTCCAGTATTGCCTCCTAGCTGCAAGTCAGGGACTGCATTGAGAAATGATTCATATCACACTAGAATCAGTGAAGGAAGTCAGAGCGACGTACGCTATGTGAAAGTTTGTTGGGGATCTTGCCACATATCATAAGGAAAGCAGCTCCAAAGGTAAGCCTGGAAAGTGAAGCTGGTGAAGAGAAAGCGCTGTGTTTGTGATGACAGATGAGATTTGAGGTAAAGGCTACTAGGGGGGAAGAATATACTCTGTGGCGGAAAAGCTTGTACAAGAAGAGTAAGCTTAGCATTTTGCGGCGTAGCCAGAGTGGATCAAGTTGGAGGAATTCGCATCCCTGTCGTTATGGGAGGGTTGTGAATGTGCCCATCAATGGCTTGTAGAATGACCGTTGGATATTTTCTGCGGTGGAAGTATTGGGGCATGACATGTTAGAAGTAGTAAGAGTACAGTATTCCAGAAAAGTCTAATGTGGGTAGAGGAGGCAACGAGTCGGCTCTGACTGAGTTTGAGACATCGAAATTTAAGACCGGTCATGTGCTCGGTTTTAGCATTTCTGAAAGAAGCACGTTAAGAGAAGTTCATCGAGCTTGAGTGAGGCACACCAAGATCTCGAATATGGGGGTGGACTGGGATAAGGGAACCAGTGATGACTAGGGTGTAAACAGAAACGCGGCCCTTATGAGGAATTGTGGGGCTTAGAGCAAGGAAACATTTCGTATACCGGGTGTACCAGCAGCTGCCAAGGAGCTTAGATCGACTTGCATTAACTCCAAGGTAGTGTGACAACATCGGCGTGGGGAATGATTTGGTAGAAATGAGGCTCAAAAATCGGGATTTAATTCCAGGAAAGAATTATTCCCCGATGGGGGGGAATTCAGCGGCGAAGATGTGACGGCCGATGACGCATCGTAGCTGGTTGGTTATCGGAAGGGGTTCACTGATTTCAGTTAGTTCGTTGACAGTGGCTATTTCTTCCCGTTCTCCACTCTTTGTTTGACTGATTCAATTCCCTGTCTCTTCCCGAACCCCCCGGACTTTTGGTTTCTGTCGCTCAGCTGCATTTGATTCTGTTCCATCCTTACGATCAGCCGGAGAACGTGTACGGTCAAGTACGATATCCAAGGCTCTGATTTATTATCGTTCCATATTTATATGATGCATCAATAGTGATAGACGTTCCACCGTTTGGTGGATCTGACTTATCGAATTTCGTTGGTTCCGTGTTTCGAAGTAGCGAAAATCCGTTGCTCATTGCGAGCACAGGTTAAAATTCCAGGCCATCTTACAAAATTTGGCTGTTGTATCGAAGAGATATTTTATCCTTTGGCTGTCACGGACCAGTTGATCTGCGGTACTGTTCGTTGAATATTGTTGGCGGCTGCAAATTGGACCAGCTGTGGAATCCTTCCCGCGCTTGTGCATCCGTGACTGTGAACTCATTCCCTTCCAACTCCTTTTCGTTGCTTTGGGTTATTGATCTGCTCGCCTTTAAACTTTTGCGGCGACTGACGGAGTTAGGTAGTAAGGATAACTTCAATTGCTAGTCAGCAGCCGAAAAGGCCGTTACCTCATCTGTTGGTAAGTCTCCTGCCTCTGTTACTGGCAGTGATTTGTTAGGTGCTCAGAAGAGGTGAATGTGGAACTGGGGGCGCTCGGTTAGTGGTGGAAGCCCCTGAGGCTACTGATAGGGCAGCCGAAGCCAAGCGAAGGGGGCTGATTCTTTCAGACTACATGGTGGTAAGATTGTCATGAGGCAGCCATCAGCTGGAATACGGATTGATGGTGGCGTCCGTGCTCGATTATCTAACCAATATTTCTAGGGCTCGCGGGAGCCGCGCTAAAGACGTTTGTTATGTTGTTGAATCTGGGCTGTTGACTGGTGTGGATGGGCTAGACCAGCCGCTAGTAAGTTTGGAATTGCCCATATGTGAACTTCTAGGGTTTGGTGGTTCCCCTTACGGCATATTTGGTTCTTTCTCCAGTGTGAGAGTCAGGTCGAGAGCCTAGTAAAGGATGATGGTCAGCGTTTGAACAGTCTGTTTTACTTTTTTGAAGGAAAAGTGAAGAGGGCCATTCGAGGTTGTTTACTTTATCCAGATAACAAAGATTACCGGCGAGAGGGGGGACTATTCAGAGAACGTCTTGGTCAGGGGCATCACATCGTACTCTGCAAGCTGGATGAAATAACCAGTCCGGGACTGAACCCTCAAGGGCATGGTGTCTTGTTTCCTTATGCCAAAAAGTTGGCCTGTCGCGCAGATGCTTTGGAGCAACCAAGACATTTAAGTGACTTTTGTTCGGTTTACATCATAAAAGCACTCTTGAACAAGTCGCCCTGATACTTGGCAGTTCATTAGATGCAAAGTATCGACGAAATCTACCAGACAGCATACCAACCGAGGTTCCGCTATCCGTCTCAGTTCGTAAGTGCCAAGACACTTTTGCAAAGAGACAGATAAAGGTGCCTGCTCTGTGAACGAAAGGATGCTTTAGATGCTTATGAGAATGATTCGAAACGCGAAACCTTTGTGATATCAAACATCGATACCAGCTGTGTTGGGTGTTGTGGCAGACAGCCTAGAGGACTGTTAGGGGTTTCAAACATTGTTTCTTACCACTGGTGGGACGTTGTGTTTTGATTCGACTCATGTTCTGTTTTCTTACGTTTAGATCTTTGTGCTGATGGATGTCATTTGAGGAAACTCTGTTGAGAAGGAAAATGCAATGGCCGGCGTCGTTATTTGTCGCATCGAACGAACAAAATTTCGGTCATCAGTGCATATTGTTGACTATTTCTCCCGGGTCTCTGTACTAGCTTGAGAGCTGCACCGGTCATTATCAAGGGTCCAGACAAGTCCCCACGCATGATGCTCTGTTCAACACTGGAGCAGACAACACTCTCATGCGGTGTGATTTTGCTGAGCTTCCACGTATCGTAAAAGGGACAGCCAAAACCACCTTGAACACTGCCACTGTGAATACTGCAGCGGGCGGGGAAGGGAGTTGCTTATTCTCAAATCTTTGGATGGTAGTGTGATGATGGCGACGAACGTAGCCAATACTGTTTCATCAATTCTGGACGTACGTGCTATCGCAGCTAATCAGGAAGCTTTGTCCGAGCGAGGTCTATTAGCAGAAATAGAATTTGAGACTATTCTTGACCCACAAATCGGAGTGTTGTTTGATTTAGACATTCCTTCGGGTGGCTGGATTTTAGGACAGCTGAGGGCTTCTAAGGGATGCTCCAAGCTGACCACACTACCTTTGGCTGGGTCCTACGAGGTCAGATGGATAACGGTCATTGGAGCAGAAATACAGTTTGTGCGGCACACAGTCTACAGGACACTGAGAATAACCCGCAAATGTTCTGTGATTGAGAGTTCGTTTACAGTAATCCGCTGGGAGCATGGCTGTCCATAGAAGATGAAAAGGCCATCGAAGTTCTGGAGAAGTCGTTGAGGCTGGAGAACTGAGATCTTATTATTGAGTTGCCGTGGAAAGACAATGATCTCGGAAGGCTTCGCAATCGGCCGGTGGTTCTTTCTTGTTTAAGATTGTTGGGGAGTAGGCACCACAAGGCCCAAAGCTCAAATTCAAATATACGGCTGTATTTGAACGTTACTTCGAAAGGAGATATGAGGTGCAGGTGCGAGTGAAACCCAGCACGTGAAGAGGTGTACGCCACACCATGTGGTGCGAAATCCTACGAAGCCTGGAACGGTTCGTGTTGCCTTTGACTGTGCTACAATGTTCCGGCGGAAATCTCTTGATGCTCACTTAGTGCACGGTTTTACCTTGGTTCTGGGTCTCATAGATACACTTCTGCTGTTTTGCCGGATATTTGTGGCCCTCTGTGCAAATGTCGACAACGTGCCACGTAAGTAAAGTTGCCCGAGGAAGATCATGGTGCGCTTCGGTTTCTCTAGTGGTCTGATGGTGACACTGTTGGGATGAAGGAACTAAAAATACCGATGCATTCTTCTGAGGCAGATTTATCACCGTCTTGGGCTAGTTCTGCCCTGAAGGAGACAGCAAAGTTATTAGGGCACCAGTTCTTGTCGTTCGCATCACAGGTGGTCTTGGAGGATTCTTCGTCGACGATTGTTTAACTTCCGTTAACAAAGTTGCAAAAGAGTTACTTTAAATTGAGAGGTTACGTTCCGGTTTGAGTCTTAGTAGGTACATATTAGCTCAGCGGCTGAGCAGTGAGCGAGTAGTTTATGTGCTACACTGGTCGATGGAGGAAATTGCTCCACAAAACATTGATACGGATCGGTTGCTGACTGTGAGAAGGTAAGGAAAGTCGGGAAAAATTGAGCTATGGGTCTTGGAATACCATGTTCTTATCAAAGATCGGCTAGTAACAAGAAAAGCTTTGCTGGCACTAATGGCCACAGCCTATAATCCTTTCGGTTGGGCTGGTCCGTCCACCTTACTGACGAAACAAAGGTTTCAAGATATATGTTGGAAAAACGTTGGTTGGGGTGAACCACTGGACTTGGGTGCTGAGGCAAAGTAAAAGAAATGAAGGGAATTGTGGAATGGATCAAAATAGTAAAGATGCCACGATGGCTTGTGTATGCTGTTTTGAATGGAGGTGCAGAAGTTGAGTTGCACTTATTTTGTGGTGCTCTATAGGACGGCGTCCTACTTTAGGTTTATATCAGTTGTCTCAGAGTCAAGACTTGTACTCGTCTTTGCCAAGTAGCTTGCTGCAACCCCAAAGACTGTCTCCATAAGGTTGGAGTTCACCGCTGCTTTCTTCGCTGTCACCGCTGTCGCCACAGTGCGAATAGCAGAACAGAATAAAGAGAAAGTAGAGCTGAAGCTTCATGACGTTTATTATCGGACCAATTCTATGACAGTTCTTTATTACTTGAAGAGCGATTATGGAGGATTCACTTCGTGCCTGCTCGTTTCCTACTCTTTGGAGTCATGTGCCAGGGAAAGAGAATCTGGTAGACCTGGAACTGCGAGGGTTGGGACTAGGTGATAAGAACCGCCAACCATAGTTTATTGACCCAAAGTTTCTCCGTCCTCGGGAAATACTAACCCTACAGATGGAACGCTTTTTGAGGTGTGCTTCGATCTGTTGAGGGTGAAGATGCATAAGATGGCTAGTGAAATAAACCGCAGTCTATTTTAGTCATAACTTGGGCGCCGTTTGTCCTGGAATGCATCATAGAAGAGTATTGCTTGGATATTGCGGTACGAGCAGTATCCTAGTATATTCGAAGGACGGAGTGACGTGTCGTTGCGTGTGGGTCATTTAGGGGTTCAGCAGACGCGAAATAACTGTAAAGCAATTGTAAAATTGGAAAAATTAGAGTGTTTTCCCAATGAAGTTGACTCATTGGGACAAAGTACCAACTCCACGGGTTGTTTTACACGAAGCTTTATACGGATGTTCAGTCCAATTCTAGTTCACTGGCCGCTATGCACGAAGGACGATTAGTTTGGGCCAACGCGCACAGTCGCACTGAGTTGGCTGTTAGGCAGTATCATGAAACGGAATGCCTTGCTCGCCGTTCCCAAGGTCTACCGGCTATCCGCTGGCGATTCTGGATCGTGGAGGTCAAGGCCGCCTTTGGAAGCTTTCTCGAGGAAGGCTGAAACTCCCGCCGAATGAAAGTGCGTCCATTTGTAGAATTAACTGCATCCTATCAAATCATGGCGTCGAAAGGGGATTCGGTTCTACATTAGCTAGTCACTGGAAGTATACGATGCTTTCCTTGCGGTACTTGCTACACCGAATAGCCCATAGTCTTCATGTGCCAGATGGCAGCCTAGAGACATTTTTGATAGAAGCAGAGAAAATTCTCGACCATTGCTTCCCCTTGTCAGTAACAGATGTTTGTAAGGGCCTTGAAGTACTGGCTCCAAGAAATTTCCCGACAATTCGCAGGGACGGAAACTTGTTCGATGGTCAGGATTTCTCCCCTACTTGTCTTAGACAATGGAGAAGGGGAAAGTTGCTAGCTGGGTCGTTTTGAAAACGTGAGAAGGCTGGGCTATTAGGTTTTGTTGCAGCAAAGTCAATATTGGTTGATGGAAAAGCGAGGTCCGAAGAGGCCCAGCTCGGTTCTTCCAGTTGACGATAGTTGTCGTAGAGACACAAAACCTCTGAGGCTTGCTAGCAGAGTGTGGCCTGGAACTGATGGACCTGTAATAGGCCGCAGGCCGCACTTCCCGCGGGTTGTTGCAGCTTGGCGCACGTAAAATGTGCTTGTTGGGGAGTGAAAGTGGTGTTTAGTTGTGTGTAGCAAATCTTGTCTGCCTGTGGAAAACTAGGTTTATCGATTACTTGGATCTACTCAAAATTCTCAACTTGATCCTGGAGGATTCAGCTATACTGAAGTTCTTGCTGAACTATCAGGGCGCAGAAAGCCAATGGCAGTAGGACATTCACTCTCTAAGTCGGAAAACTACTTCTGATGAAGCATTCCAAATAAGAAGTAAAATGTTTGGCGCCACGTCAAACGTTCATGTATCGCGTTTCACTTTTTCGAGAATTTCCCAGGAAAGCGGGTAGCCTCTAGAGGGCTTAGTTTCTCGCCACATTTGAGGATTTCGGTACTGTGATGGTTTTCGCACATCTGCCAAGAAGTTCGGTGATGTCATGCTCATCCAACAGTTTATGGCTGGCATGAAAGGCGACACAATCCGGGAAATTCGTTTAACGGAAGATGCTTCGAAACGGTCCTGCAGGTGGGCGTGCGAACTAGCGCGAACCAAGCACCGGATCCGTTTATAGTGCTATACATTTCCAAAATCACCATAGTCTTTTTCCGGCATTCAAAAAGGTGGGCCACTAACATGCTTTCAACCCACCGGGAAATGTTTTTCGTTGTGTTCCAGCAGCTCACCCGGAAAACGGTTTTGAATGTCCCGCTGAAGAGGCTGAATGTGGCACGTGTTCTAAGATCGGACGTTTCGTCAAAGTCAGTCGCATGGGGGTAGTGAACCCCTCAGGTAAAAAAGTGTGGTCGCCTTGGGGGAACCACATATCACCAAACCTATTTATTCTTTGAGTTCTGAAAATAACTTGCACTGCACACACTATCCACCTAATAAATAACCACGACCACCTTGCTCTAATATCCGTACCATTCAGTTATTATCCTCAAATGTTAAGGTAAGTCTGCCAACTGAGCTTGGTTCTGCTTTGCCTCTGACTATCACACCTTTTTCACTCCACGAAGGTCACTTTAAACATTTGTCTTCGCACTCGACGGTTTACTAATTCGGAAGTTATTTAAAGTCTTCTACAGGAATGGAGGGGCTTTTCATTGATAGATTCATGTGTAGGAGCTTCACTATCCCGGCCTGTTGCAGTGCACTTCTGTGACACCGAAAAGAAGCCGTGACTTGGTCGTCATTCTGTGGTTGCTCTTTGTTGTACGCCTTCGGTTGACCGAATGTCTACATCCTCCATCAGTAGGCATCTACCGAGTCAGAATTATCCCGCCCATTCGCTGACGCAACCGGAGGAGGCTCCAACGCCGCACATCAGATTCGCATGGAACCAAATGCTAAGCCAACGTCTATCTCTCAGCCTCCAACAGTACCACTAGTTAAAAGGGAAGCTGTATTGGCTGCCATAAAAAAGTGCCTCAGGACGACATCATCGAACCAATCTCATGCTCAGCCTGGGTGCAATCTCCGGATTTAGTTTTGAAAAGAGGTGGTAGCGTCCGACTTTGGACAAACCTTCGGGCCCTGAATGGTCAGACAGTTCTTAAGGAATTTTTGAATCCAAGCCGCGATGAGCCACCGTTCCGGCTTTCCCGTTTTAAATAGTTTTCCAAATTGAGTAGTAAGGGTGCCTGTTATCACAAGCCACTTATGAAAGAATCCAAACCACTTATTGGTTTTCTTTCACCTGAAGGATTGTTTTAGTGCAGGATTTCCCGATAGGTTTGAGTTCAGCTCCATTATCAATGCAGAGTTTTATGACCCTGTCTTTATCTGCACACCACAGATGTATTGTTTGCGTGGGCTATATTTATGTACTTGGAGGTTCCAAACAGGAGCTTGCCGATAATCCCCAAGCTATGTTGGATAGTCTTCGTCGGTGAAGCTTGATTTTTATTATGAACAAATTTTTGTTCTGCATGAAAGCAATATCTTTTCGGGACATCCTACCCGAGGATGGGTTCGTCCCAACATTGGAAACTCAAATGCGATCATGAATACACCGGAACCGACTACAACAACTCAACTCCAAAGTTTCTGCGGCTTTTGTTCCTATTAATAAATTATCTATCACAAGTAGCTATTATATTAGCACCACTTTGAGCACTGCTAAAGGGCTGACTCTCCCTTTCAGCAGATCGATATTCAGCGTGATGCCTATACGCGAAACAATTGGTTGCTCCTCTTCCCAGCGTCAGCATTTTCGATGAAACTTGTGGCACGTTTGTCTCGGATGCTGGCAATAGAGCTCGCCTGTCAAGTTCAAAATGGACAATAAAAGGTTATGGCGTAAGCATCGAGAAAGCTTTCGGGCGCCGAAGGTAAATATCCGACCAATAGAAAAGAGGCCCCTGCCTGTGCTTGGGCTTGCAAAAGTGGCTTCCGTATCTCTTAGGTGGATACTTAACGCAACGAGCTGATCGTGCAGCTTTAACCAAATCCTTGAGTGGTGGAAGTGAAGGTTATATGCCACTTCGTACTAGTCGTTGGTATGCGAGACTAATGTCCTATGATTTCGCGATACGTGACAGATGTGGGCATGAAAACCGGGTTGCGGGTGCATCTTCGCGTTTGCTGTTAAATGACCAAGAAAGTGCAAAGGATACAAATAAAGCTGAAGTCATTACTACGCCGGATGACTTCAAAACTGAGGCTTCAACGAAAAGGAGGGATCGCGTTAAATGGCACTGGAGGACAGTGAAGTGCAGTAGGTCAAACAATACATTCAGTGTGGATGGCCTCCAAAGAGATGTATCGACCCAGATGAACTGGGATGTTACCACAAAGTACGATATGAGCTTTCAGTGATGGATAGGTGTTCCATGTGTGAATCAAGATGCGTTTATCCATCTACTCCAAAACGTGGAGGTATATCGTGTGCTCAATAGGGACATCCTGGAATTACAGGAACCCACCGGCGGGTTAGCGAATGGCTTGGTTGCCGCGTATGCATCCTTCCTTTGGGGTCACTGCTAATACTTGTGGACCTTGTCATCATTCCGATAAAAAGATCAAATCCGTACCGGCATTGATACTACCAGTGGATTATCAAATGCGGCCATGGGCGAATTTGTCTCCTGAAACAATGAGACCTTTTCAACAGCTCCAACTCTCGCATGAAATAAGCTTGCCGCCGCGTTTTAATACAGCGGGCGGCCGAAGTACACTTATGCGGAGATAAAACCTCTCCTGCGATAATTCGGTGGGAGAAACACCTCGTTACGCGTTCCGGTATACCAGAAGAGGTCCTTACAATTAACGGCCCACAGTTCATCGGGCTAGAACTCGAAAAATTTCCAACCCCGGCGAGGAGTCAAATGTTCTCGCACCATGCCTCACAATCCTCCACGAGAGGGCATGGTGAAAGGCCTCATCAGTTCACTGAAAGAGAGTATTGAAACATCATGGGAACGAGGAGACTCATGAAAAGATTCAGCAATCCAAGCCCTGTTTATATATTGCACCAGTTATCCCAGGGCAACGGATACGAACCCAGGACGACTTATATTTGGAGGTTTTGCTTTCAAAACTGAACGCAGCAAGTCAGATCGGAGATAAAAAAATAAGGTCTGAATTGCACCGGAGACAGAATATCAAAGTTCTTTCACGAAAACAGCGGGGGTGCTGAGTCCTGGAAATTACTTTCACTCGGTGAGTCGGATGGGACGAGAGGGGCGAAAGAGTTTCTCACGGCAAATGTAATTCAGAAGTGTTTTAGGACCAGACACATAAGAACTAGACAATAGTAGGAATGTCGATCCTCATTAGCTCTATACTTGAAAGCACGCTGGGGCAATTTCTTGACCTTTACTTCTCAAACAGTGCAGTGGTAATCAAAAGATAGTGCTCCGTTCCTCACGAACTCACAAACCCGCTGAAAGCTACACAGAAGCATAGAACGCTGATGATGAAGAAGGAGTGATGTCATGTGTGCACTGTGTATCTGCATGCCTTCGATCGGGCACTCCACGTGGTCAGTGTGAGTGTCTTCCCTCGGGCTTACGTAGAATGCTATGATTGGTCGTTCATATCCACTCACAAGATCACTGCAAATTGATTGCTTGATTTGTCCCCAATACTCGCGTAGTCTGTGTCTGGCACAGACAACATATATGCTTGTTTATTACGCTAGGAGAGCTCCGCGTTACGATTTACTATACAGCAGATGGCTTGGTAGGGCTTTTCACGTAGGCGGCTGCTACAACTTATAGCGTTGATTGGTCTTCCAGTGCACTGAGTTAACGTCTTTGTGTCCGTGAGCTTGTCTTCCTGAATGTAAAAGAGCTTATACAGAGGTTACACTGATGAACGTCCATCTCGCTGAGGCTCCAGAAATGCATAAAATCAGTGTTGGGTTGGTCTTCAACGAAAAAGAAAAGCTGACAGTGCTGCTGCTGTTAACTTGGGCCCAAGTGAACCGTCATATACGGACTATGCCTCAGGGCAGCCGCGGTGCCGTACCGCGCAGGAGGTAGATGGCTTTTGTCAGCGCTCTTCGCATATGGTCCATGCCACAGTGGTCTTCTGTGAGGCTTGGCTACTTAACTGTTGGCGACGCACGAATGGGACTTATATACAAGACAAGAATCGTCGGTGAGAAAAAAATAAAACATTTGCCCCAGCTGGGTCCTGCCTTTGATGGCTGTTGCTCGGCGGAAGGAAAGATGGAAGCGGTTGGACGTATCCATACTCTTTGCCTTGCTAGTTTGCTTCAAGTTTCATTGTTCGATCAACTATGGTACCCTGGGGGGCTGACCATGGACATCAGCGATTTTATTACACGGAGAGTGTAGAAAACATCAGGGTTCCATGACCCAACCGTAATCATCTTGAGCTGTGCACCGAAGCAGCTTTCTACTAGTTATTTGTTAGTGCCCATATTTCACATCTGCGACTTTGCGAAATTCCTACCTTGCAGAAGCTTGGTTTTCACACTTTGTGGGCCCTTTTGAGTGATCCTTTTTGGTAAGAAACTGAGAAAGTTACCAAGCACCTGGACCTGAATACATTCATTGTTGCTCATTCGTGTGCCAGCTGACTGGTTTTTGAATGTGCACCTTTGTGACTGGCGAATGGAACCTTGGTAACGAGACGGGCGGTAAACATCAGACTGAACAAGAGTCGAAGGAACTTCCTGGGAGGCTGTTGCGCCCGGTGAGGCATCGTAGCTGATTGGGTATCGGAAGGGGTTCACTGATTTCAGTTAGTTCGTTGACAGTGGCTATTTCTTCCCGTTCTCCACTCTTTGTTTGACTGATTCAATTCCCTGTCTCTTCCCGAACCCCCCGGACTTTTGGTTTCTGTCGCTCAGCTGCATTTGATTCTGTTCCATCCTTACGATCAGCCGGAGAACGTGTACGGTCAAGTACGATATCCAAGGCTCTGATTTATTATCGTTCCATATTTATATGATGCATCAATAGTGATAGACGTTCCACCGTTTGGTGGATCTGACTTATCGAATTTCGTTGGTTCCGTGTTTCGAAGTAGCGAAAATCCGTTGCTCATTGCGCGTGAAGGTTACCGTTTCGGGAATCGTACGAAAGCCGCACAGAATTTTGATATCATGGAAAAATAGAAAGCCGATTCCGGTGAATCTAAGAGAATATACAAGAGGAATGCGGCTGGAACCGGAACACTGCCTTAGATACTGCCGATAGTGGTCGGTTCAGGCGATCGTAGGGGGTCACCTACCAGGACCGTCTAAAATCTGTCGGATAGGTAAGGCAGAGCCAAAAGTGCTTAGGGTCAACTACGCCAAATGAGCGAACTTCATAGAAAAATTTAGCATGATACACGCTGTCAAATGCTCCGGTCATATCAAGAAACATGACGATGGCTGATTCGCCACGGTCTAAGGGATTGGTAAAACAGCTGAACAAATACAAATGGCATGAGGTGCACGAAAGATTCTTAAAGCTCCACAAAGATAACTTTCAACCACTTTGTTGGAGGGCACAAAGTCCTGGGTTTTAAATGTTGATTGGGCCTTCAGCTAGCTTGCGAATGGTTGGTATGCTGTTTGGTGATCGAAAACTGTCCGGATCTTGGGGCTAACCTTTATTAAAACTGAATAAACACCGGGGACTTCTTTTGGCTAGGGAAGGTTCTGCTCATCAGTGAAAACGTAAAGAGCTTAGGACGAAAAACTCCATATCGATACCACCCAGGCGGGTAGGTGCGGGGGAGCTCCATCCGGATCTAGTTTGGCAGCAGCCGTGGTTCCGGAGGTTATTCTGTCGATGTCACCGGAGAAGAAACTAATGAGGGAAAGTCTGGCTTTAGTGGTGGAGTAGGTACGACGGAGAAGCTTGAGTTGGGATTATCAAGAAAGAAGAAAAGCCTACTTTGAATACTTCCGTGATAGCTTCAGGCTATTCAGCGGTCGATGACCCAGAAGTTGTCATGGGATCATGTGTGTGACCCAAAAGACTTTCGGTTCAGTAGCCCTGCTACTTCTTCTGATTCCTCGGTAGGGTCCAATACCCGAATGTTTTGGCTTACGAGTGGTGGTTTCTTTGCGATCGAAAGTGTAGTAGGGGTGGCGTAGGTTTCGGAGAAGGGAGACGCCACGAGGTACGGAGTGTTTACTCTGAAAATCAAGAATCCTTCCTTCGATACCGGCTATATGGATTTCTCTTCTAGGAAAGAGCTGGCCGGAAGAGGTGCCAAGTCTAGGTAGATCCCCAAGAAGGTTATTGTGGAGAGATTCAGCTGCCGTCTGAGGGGTGGAAGTTAGAAAGAAAATATCCCAGTTGAGGGATCGAATGTAGCCTGGATCAAGTGGCCGGTTTGCCCGAGAAAATGGCTTATCAGACTGAGCAGGGTTTGTAACGTGCAACAAAGGCCTGAATGTACAATTGGCCAGGTTGTGGTCACTCTCTGGAGAGTAGCCAAGAACCGCAGTAGAAACCGCCGATGGACTGTGAGCGAAGAGGACTTTCAGAATGTTAGGCCCTCTGATGCAAGCCCTTGCTTTTTGGGTTCATTGTCCAAAAAGGATACAAAGGAGTAAGTCAAGGGAGCCCATGGGTCCAGAGAGTAAAGGCTAGCATAGTTTAGTGCGACCGAAGCAACCTGCACTGCAGGGACATTCAGCCACCAAGTGGAAAGCTTCGATAAGAGTATTGATGTAAAGCGAGTTCCAGCCAGGAGGGAGTAGACGTATTGGACACCAAACTGCAGTGGTAATCAGGTCGAGTCGCAGGTATTTAAAAATAGGGGTGGTCGACGGGGGCCATTAGTGTGCTTTTCCGGACATGTATCAAGAAGCCCCATCACGTTTAGTTTTAATAGAGCTTTAGAATACGTCCAACCCAGAGATGGATAGGTGCTTGAGTGAGGTGTTCTTAGTGGGCTACTTTTCGGTTGCCATTGTAATGTCGGGAATAATCAGGGCTGATCGTAGAATCATGGAACCATTCTTACTCGGAAGCGAACGAGAATTTACGAGAGGCAGCGAGTACTTGCTAGTATTCGGTGGTGCGGCAAAACTGGTTTTATGGTGACAATATATAGAGCTACACAGTGCGTTGGCTTTCTTTCATGTCACCCTTGGTATTGATTAATATTGCGAGGTAACAGCGGGCCCCAGAAGGTAGGAACCTGGAGGGTGTGAGGGAGGGGTTTGTCTTACGTCAGTGAGGTTGGCTCAGTCGGGATAGGTAAGGTGCCCGTGGTTGATAGAGGGGTTCTATCAAGAGTATTTTGGAAGGAGGTTATGGGAACATACAAAGCTGCGTGGTTGACGTGCAGACTTCGGTGGGCTACCGGGGAAGGTGCAAACGACTGACTAGGTGCTGGCTTTGAAAGATAGATCGAAGAGGCAGAGAGGAGGGGAGATCGTGGGATTGAATGCTACAAGGTGATGAAAGCTTACATCGAGGGGGTTAGTGGAAGTACCTTGCCGGTAAAATGGCTGTGGTGGGATGGACAAATGTGGGAGAAGCCGAAGGTTTAGGCATGGTGATGAAGCCAGTGGGATAAAATGTAAAGACTCGAAATGGTTAGGAAATGATGAGTTAGGCGGAGCCAGTGTCGCAGAATAGCTGCGCAGTAGGTTGCGGGTAAAGTCCGTGTAAAACAGAGTGGAGCTGGGATTTTGCTAGAAGGAAATATCGTTTGAGAAATGGTCTGGTTCGGGAACAGAAATTGTGGGCACTGACACTTGTGGCAGCCTACCCGGGTTTCTGCTTAGCTGTAACTTTGCGAAACCATCGGGGTGCTACCTGGCAATACAAAGAGGTTCCTATCTAGCAAACTAGAAGTCGGGGCCTTTTGCAGTGGAGGGAGGGGGTTTGTCGAATCTCAGATTTGGGGCCATGGGCTCCCGTTGCCATCGACAAGTGGCAGTAAGTGATGAGTACCAAGCATCGCCAACTTTCGGCTCAAGGGTGACGAATCAGACCATAAAGACGGGCGTGTGCCTTTGAAGATGCTGCCGCGTGACAGTTTGGTTTCCGGGGTTTACCCCAATGGCTAACGGGCCAGCTTCGGTTGAGAGTGACTTATCTTTGGTACGGTGCAATCCGACGAATAAGTTTTAGTCGCCGCTGAAGGGTAGGGACTAGAACGACCATGCGCCGTTTCTTGTCGCCTTTGGAAAACTTAAGCAGGCTTGTTAGGTTGGGCAACCTACGAGACTTGGGTAGGCGGATGGTGCTGCTCAAAGGAGGCTGACTGGAAGAGCTAGGTGGATTCCAGCCATAAGAGTCTATAACATCACCGATCAGCCTAGAACAGTCAGAGATGGGCAGATTTGAAGGGATTTGAGATGTTGCATCGAGGTCTACACCAAGCTGTTATTGGCTAGCAGACGTCGGTTGCATGGATGGAATAGGGGGGGAAGGCAGGGCGTAAGCACCGTTTTGGTGGTCTCCGGCTCCGGATGTTTGAGCGAGTTCAACTTTTCCGGCTCTCCTTGTTTTGGCTTTTTGCTGGGTGTTATTCAAAAGTTTTGGTGCGGTGGGCTAACGCCAGTAACACTTTGTTTATGAACAAACTTGATGGAAGTTAGCGATTCCGGAACTTGAAGAAGCAGGGGACCTGGTTTCTTCGTGTTTGTTTTCTTAGTCGGATTCCACGGTATGACCTCCTCCTCAGATCAGCTTCCTTGAGCAAGGCACGGCTGGCTACTTTGAGCGGGGCTATATCAGGGATGGTAAATGCAGTGCTTGGTCTGATATTCGTGTTCTCTTCGAGACTTCTGAAAGTATGCTATGAACGAAGTTGCACGTGACAACAAAAATATATTCCCTGGTTACCACAGATGGCCCGTGCAGTTGAGCTAGCTGCTTTAGAGTTCTAGTGACTCTGTCGAGAGCTTCAATTCGCAATTCAAATGAGCTTTTATGTTGCCAGAGTCTGTTGATCTTACTATGCTTGTCACCCAGGATTTCGTTGGGGAGAAGAAGCATGGAGTAGTGATCGGGAGGAGCGCGTCTACGAAAGGCAAAATCTAGCAACCCGGCCTCCCTAATTTGAAGCTGCTCATTATAGGGACAGGCTTGGCTGAATCGACTAGCTCTGTTGGATATTTGGCAGTGAGCGCAGATAGTCAGGTATCAGGAGGATGGGGAGTTGACAAAAGAGAGTACCGGATAAGGGGGAATTTCAAAAGTAAGGGGACAGGAAAATCGTCAGGTTTGAGAATTCGATGGTATGCACTCGGACTGGTTAGTTCATCGCTGGCTGTAAAAATACAGATGGTATATAGAATACGGAGAGGTTAGAGGTGGGTGGAGAATCTGGGCATTTCGAAGCGGGGTCAGAATAAGAAAGGGGGATGATGGACAGCTAGGAGCAATAAAAGCCAGCAAGCTCGTCACTGTTCAACAGTCGACTAGGTGTGCCTATCCATGTACCATAGCGTACGAATCCAGGGCTTAGGCCCGGCCAGCTCGGGTCAGGTGACAGGGGCCAATGGAGCTTCCAGGATTATTTCGTTGTTATGCCCACGGGTCGGTACCCGCTGCTACAACTTTGTTAAGATTGATTTTGCTGGGAAGAAATGGCGATAACAGACAGCCGGTGAAAGTTTAGCCATCGAGTGGCTTCTGGGAAGCTTTCAAGGGTTTTCATGTAGATAAAGGCCGCTTTAGTCGAGGAAATACAGAAAAATTCGGTAACTAGGGCGCAAACTAGCTCACTGGAGTAATATTCAATTCAATACTTATCGGAGTTACTTGATCGAAGGTGCAGAAAAAATCCTTGGACACGTTTTAGACTAACAGACACAAAATAAACCTGCGACAAAATTGGCAAAAATGGATCCTACATGCGCCGTGGGGTAGAGCAGGAATATCTTCGGCTGTGTGATTCAGAGCCTTCTTCACCAGCTACGTGCTTCTATTTGGGGCACACTCCCCCAGCTTCCACGGTCGTGTTCGTCGGAGAAGTCGGCGAGAAAAGACTGTGCAATGTCATCCTCGTGAGTTCTTACAGGGCCTGAGCACAGAGATCGCAATCTGGCTTACGCCGGGGAAGAGTGTTGGAAGTAGCGCCAGTGGTTGCCACATGCGCGGCGAGCAAGGTCAAACCAGTCATGGGTACGGAGTCATCGGCTGATCACTATAGAGGCCTCCTCCTGGAAGACAGCCCTCAGGATAGTCTTCGATTCATGAGTCCGACAAGAGACTGAATATGTGACGCATTATGAAGCCAGTGAAACAAATAAATGTTCTGGTTTCTTGTGACTTTGAAACCTTTCGTGGGTTTGGTTTGCAGCTCCAAAGTCTTCGAATCCGGTGGTATCCCCTGTGGATGTCTAGCAATAAATCTGAAGGGCAAAACAAACCAACCTGCGAATGCTAACGACGCCGATTTTTGCCAACCTGATCTTTTGTCAGCTGCTTAGGCCGCCTTGAGTTGCCGAAGAAAACGTTCTACCATTCCGTTTGCTGATGGACTGTGGGTTGCGATATAAGTGCAACGGGTACGCTTAAGTCTCAAAAAGCTAGCAGCAGTCTGTGGTAGCCACGTTGAGAAGACCAAATGCAGCAACCAAGCTTTCCAGGAAATCCTGAGCGGCTATTCCAATGGCTGCTTTTGGCAAAGGTAAAGCCAACGGCCATCCAGTGAAACGATCTATGCAGCGAAAAGGAATATGCTACCACTTGAAATAGGCAACAGCCCCACTGGTTCAACATGCGCGTGTTGGAAGCGGGAGCCGACAGCTGGAAATACGGACGGTGGACTTTTTGTGTGTTCATTCACTTTCAGCTCTCGACATCAGATGAAGGTACTGGCCCGTTCGGTGGCACCAAGGTTCATGTTGTGCCAAACACAAAGGTCGCCGATGAGTTCAGTAGAGGGTTTTATACCTCATTGGGGAAAATCTTGCAAGGTTTCGAAAACTTGTGGCCTGAGAGCTGACGGCATGGTTGGCCCCGGGTGGCCTTTGGAAATGTCCACAGCAGGTGAACTTTGGCTGAAGGAATGGGAACCGGCTGTAGCCTCAGCGATGAAGTATTACGGGGTTGGTCTGCTCGGAACCGTCCGCTTGCGTGTATGAAATAGCTTCTAGGCTGATCGGGCCACAGGTGCCTAGGTCTAGGTTTTGGGTGCAAGGTAGAGCATCCATGGCAGGACTATCGACATCTGAGATATGAAACCCAGCATTTTTGGGCTGAGTGATGTAATCCAAATGTCTGGACTCTCTGGGAGGGTATCCCTCCGTTGTGGCACGCAATGCACGGACGGTCGGTTTATGCTCAGTATAGACCGTGAATTCCTGTCCGTCGAGGGTGGGCCCAAAGTGGCGGGTGCCCAGGTAGATGGCAAAGAATTTGGGGTCAAGGATGTCATAATTGGATTCAGCTGGTTATAGTTTTTTGGAGAGGAATGCAACGGGTTGCCAAGGGTCGGCTAAGTATTGTTGCAGTGCCGTGCACAGAGCTTCTTTGGATGCTTTGGTGACCCAAGCAATTGGGGCCTCTGACCTCGGGTGTGCTAATGAGGCAACGTTTCTGATGACATGCTCTAGCAAAGCAAATGCATCTCGTGTGGCTTCTGTAAAACCCAGCCGCTTGACTCTATCTTTTACCAGATCTGTGAGCCGCCACCGCAGCTGAGCTTCCGGTGGAATGAAGTGCCGATAAAAGTTGAATGGCCTCTTCAAAACGCTGTAGTGGTTTGAATGAAGTAGGTTGCCGGAGGTCCACGATAGCCTGTGTCTTATCTTGCTAGGGTATGGTGCCCGTAGAAGTAAAATGTGACCTAGAAATTCGACGCCGCCGAAGCCTATTACACGATTTTTGCGCTGACCATGACCCCGGGTTGAGACGGACGGTCGCAAAGCGTGAGTAGATGTTCCAGACGTTCTGCCACAGAGGAGCTGACACTCAGGATATAGTCCGGATAAGAAAACGCAAGATCCAAACCACCGTATTACACATCGATAAAACACCGGAGGTTTTGGGCAGTGCTGCAAAGTCCAT
Source organism: Fasciola hepatica (assembly GCA_948099385.1). NCBI lineage: Eukaryota > Metazoa > Platyhelminthes > Trematoda > Plagiorchiida > Fasciolidae > Fasciola > Fasciola hepatica. Next base: position 11,002,479 of record CANUEZ040000120.1, on the reverse strand, counting down.
AAGGCACTCGTCGAAGCGCAAAAACACTCAAAGGAGCCGTTACTGCTATTTTGGGGGCTTCTGTCTCTGCTGCGGCTATTTGGTTGTTTCTGCACTGAACCTATCCGACAGGAAATTGTCTTGCCAACCAAGCCAGATGTGAGGTCAGTGGTATGCGAAACAGGACATCTGCCGGGCTTAGTCATTTGGTTCAGTGATCGATAATCTCCGCACAGCCCCAGTCTTCAGGTGGCTTCCTCGGGACAATGTGTAAGGGTGAAGCCCGCGCACTTTTGGAAGACCGGATAACTCCTGGGCTGACGATACTTTGGGACCCGCAGAGGACTACAGGAAGCTTGCCTGGAGCTAACCTGCGAGGCCCAGTCTAGAGAGGGGGTCCTTGTGTGACGGTATGATGGGCCCAGTCAGTGTTGATTGAAGGCAGGTTGTTACCTGCGCGGACAAGTTTAGGGCACTCACCACCGAGTTTTAGTTCGGAAGTGGTATTGGCAGGAGGATTGCTATGACTGAGCCTGAGTAACGAACCCAACAAGGAAATTTGATGAAGCTGGGTCTACGAGTTGTCGCTTAACGGGATCGAGTACTGAATAGTGACTTTTCAAAAAAATGTGTCCTTAGATGGAGTGGTGCATCCGGGGGACGACATTGTCTGCGGGAGAAGACTGTGCAAACCCAGGCCAAGGGTGCCAAACTGACTGCCTTCCTTTGAAACCAGACCGGGTCAGGTCAGGTAGCAGGACTTGAAGCTCGGGCCAATAGATCAGTTCGGTCCCCTGCGCCAGCTAGCTCCAGTGAATTCCCAACGGACTACGACTTTCATGCTTCCATTTTGCTTCTGTTTCGTTCCTTTTCATTTTTGGATCGGTGAAAGAACAAAGTTGGGATTCGGTCAGCTATCAGGAACGCCCCCAACCCCACAGTTACTTACTGGGTCCTTTCCTAGATCTATCCCACCCAAGAGGGTCCATCATATAGCAGCGCTGGGCTTAAGGGCTAGTGCGGAAAGGTCAGGTCTGAGGGGGAATACGGAGAGCCTTGACAGGGAGTGCAGCTAAGATGTGGGAGTGAAGAGTGACAGATATAAGGAAAACGGTAGATGAAAAGATAGGAAGGGCTCTGCATCCAGCTTCGCCCTAAACATGTGAGATAAGTTGGCTCCGGGAAAAAGGCCGGCCTGCAACTGCCCAGACTAGCTTTAACTTGAACCGCCGTGTCCGCAGCCACCACCTCAGCCGGTAGACAGTTCCAAGCACTGACGACTAACCACGCAAAAAATTGTGCACCAGTTGTCCTTATCGCAATTGGTTTTACTAGTTTCTACTCATGATCCCTAAGTCGTGATTCCGTTTCTATTTCTACAATCCTCTTTGTTGGGATGAATGGCCCCCTGGTTTCTTTGAAAACTCTTACAAGTTTGCCCGAAAGTCTTTTACCCCTTCGGAAGAACAAGTTCAGCGCCGTGATTTTCTTCTTTTAGGGCTTGCCCTTCAATCCATCCACCGTCCTCATGAAATGACACTGAACCTATCCAGTGCTGCATCCTCTCGCACCAAAGCGAGAGCCCAAGCTTGGATAAGGTGTCCAGGGTGTGGTCTTACTATTGTTTTTTGGGGTTTTAACAGTACATGAGCCTGTCGTGATGCGAGTGTGCGCAGCTTTTGCTTAACCTTAGCCGCGGGGGCTAGGCACTGCCCAGATTGTTGGAAGCAGTCATTTATCCGATTTCCGAGGTCCATGATATTTGTGGCCCCCGTCAACATTTGTGGTTTATTCGGGTCCATATTTTTTTATTCCATCAGCATCCTGCCTCACGTTTCTACATCTCCCCACAATGAGTGACAGTAGCAACCAGGTGACCCAGGTGTGAACTTTATTTAGGTACCCCTAAAGTTTTGAGGTGTCTGTTTCGCCTATCAGTTTCAGGTTGCCTGCAAGAGGTGACCAGTTTTTCGCGCAATATCATTGGGTCTTTTAAGTAGATTACGAAAACAAGTAGGCTTAGCACTGATCCCCCTGGGACCCCGTTGATGGCCACTACTCTGGGGAATCTGCTGTCCTCTAAGCACTTTCTATGGCTGAGATGTTCTCAAGTCCACTCCACGACCTGAAGTGCAATCTCGAGTGCCTCCATTCTGAGGAGCAGCAGTCGGTAGTTCACGGAGTCAAAGACCCTTTGGAATTCCTAGTGGCCGACCTCGAATCTTCTCTTCTATCCATTCTGGCGATTATCTCGTCTGAGAATAGAAGGAGGTCAGATAGAAAAGATCTGCTTTTGACGAATCTATGTTGTCTATTGTAGATGACCTTATATTCGGCAAGTTGACTGGCCACTTGGTCTCTTATCAGCCCTTCCAGTACATTTTAAGGCACTTGTGGTGAGCAACCCAGCCAGTGATTTCGCCCCTCTTCCCTTTTACCACTTTTGTGTGCAGGAACGACTCATGCTGTCAGCCAACCCCCTGGTAGTAGTGCATCGGACAGCGGCCTAGTGCACAGGTGGGCCAAGGGTGCTGCCAAAATGTGGGCCAAGGAAGAAGAGTGGGTTCGCTGCGTGCGCGCCCTCTGGTCCGGCTGCTTTGTGCCGGTTAAGTCCACTAAAGGCATTTTCGACATCATCACGGGAGATTGAAACTGGCTACATCGTCTGTGGTAGGATGGGAGTTTTGAAAGCAGGGTTCAGTCCACGGTCTGTGTGGTGCAATATCTTTAAGTGCTCTCTCATTATTTAAGCCTTGGTCCTATTATCTGAGAGGTGACCGCCGTCTCTATCCTTGACGCTACCGGCAGCTACACACAGGGCTGTTGTTGACTGAACATTGTTGTTGTGGGCTTTTGAGCATCTCTTGACCCTCTAACTAGTGTGACCTAATACGATAATCTACTCTGCTTTCGGACCCTAGTGGCTGACCCTCGCGCTGTTTTGTGACGTAGAGGCCCCCTGCAGCCTCCTGTATGCTGGTATTGAGCCCATGACCCGTGCTTCCAGCTTTGTGACCTGGAGGCTTCGTGGTCCACCACTTAGCATTCCCTTACCTGCTTATTCGACATACAAGAGTTAATTGCTCAGTGAGCAGTATCGGGCTGTCCCCGGGTGCTATACTTTCTTCCCCTGCTTTTGCATTCGGGACATCCCGTGTGAGTATATGCGCTGCGATAAAAAAGTCTTTTGCGTCAAGGATTTCAAGGCACCTTCGTTTTTTGTCAGGCACTATATCGACAAGTGTCAAGCAATTACAAGTGATTACCCCGTGGTCACTTCTACATAAGGGCGCTGGGACCTGCAGCTCTCCGACATCACTTGAATGTTTCTTCATGAGCAGGCCCAAGCCCTTGGTGGCTTGCAGTGCCAGGGTTGCAGGAGGGACAGCGGACAGTTTTGAAACTTTTATTACGCTGACCTGTAACCCTGTGTCGTTCAGGAAACGCATGCCAGTAGTCTTATCACTCACGTAATTGAGGCTACTGGGAACAAAGTGCTGGTAGAGTTTATATCCACCACCTGGCTGGGGGGAAAACTACAGGGCTTTGGAGACTGCGACCTTGAGGTCCGAAGCGGAGGCGCAAGCAGCACTTGCCGTACCGGCACACCGGTTTAAGGACACAAGTCGTAAAGTGACTGCTGGATTGGCTTCTCCTCGGATTTTGGGGTTCAATCTTGCTGTTCAATCACCTGCATCAGAACTCGAACCTCCCCACCCTAAGTCTGAATATCAAAGTTACGGCTGGGTGTGTAGTGCAAGTGGTCGTCAATGTAGGGTTAACGACAGCCTCTAGCGAAGCGGCGGAGGCTTTGAAAACCGTTTGGGATGGTAAGGCGGATCTGCTTGCAAGCTCGAAGACTTTACAGCCTGCGAGGTCTTACCTAAGCTCTCGACTCGTACTAGGATGGCCACTTTGCTTCGAGCTTAAGATGGAAGGGGTTGTGTCCACGTCTGATACGGGATTGTTCCGTCCATGGGCATCGTACTTACTAATAAGTGTAGTTTTCCTAAGAACTGTGAGTGTTTAGTACCTCCCAGGTGTAACCCACAGAAAGCTCTGGATGCGTTTCCTTTTCAACGCAGCCACAGGCCTAATGAGGGGTTCCCCGGACTTTGTATTTCTGGTAGCTGCCTGAAGAATCGCAAAGATATTCCTGTTTTGTGGGATCATATTGGCTGAGATGGCTGAAGGCAGTTTGTTGCATTTGGATTGCTGGATTGCTCCTAGAAAGGAGACCCCAGAGTAGCGAGGATAACCCTCGGGTCTTCCAGTGTGAAATTTGGTATTTTCATACGCGTTGCTTGGCCCTCTGGTTCATAATTGGGCTCAGGTTGTTGGTTGATTATGAAAGAGGCCCATTACGAAAATGCGTTTCGCTAGGAGCACAAAAACTTTTCGCTAAGCCTGACATGCGAAATCTTGGAATAAGTGTGAACGAAAAGTGACCCGCTTTATGAGGATGGGCAAAACGAGAAATATGTGATTGGTCCTTCAGAAAACATCTATGTGGTTAAATGTGTCCAGTTGGTATATATATGCCCGTGAAGTTATCTAGCTGATGTTAGGCAGAACACGTGACAGAAGACGCGAAAAAACTACAGATGACGCATCCTGGCTAGAACACTTCCGTGGAACTATTTAAAAATGACGGGTGGGACTGGCTCAACAGTCACAAGAAGGGACACTCCCTTAGCTTCCACAAACGTGTTCGCCGAAGAAATCAGCTAAAGAGACATTGCAGAGACAACAGCGTGTATTCTCACTAGGCCTACGCAAGAAGACCGCTCACAAGCTTGAGCCAGGGGAGAATGAGAGGCAGTACTGGCGATGACTGACTGGGTGAAATGCGATTAAGTGATGGACGGGGCACGGTCGGTTGGCGTTTACAACAGCAAGTTTTTCGTTTAATCCGTTTTCACTCCACCAAGTTTCATATCTGAAGGAATAGCAACTAAACAGGCCGGTAAAACCCTCACCACTAGCCTTAGGTATGTTTCACAGAATGGTGAATAACTACCAAATCTTCTTTGGCACATTGCGGCCAGTTACAGCACCAGTGTCCCAAAATCCGATGCCAGTATGTTCAACAAAATAGCAGGGTAACCGTCACATACACAAACTGCGTATTCTTGGGCTGATTCGAGCGCCTAATTTACGATCAGGATGGTAGCCTAAACAACAGCGTTGATGAATCCCAGATTGAACAACACCCTCGCTTGCCTGGAGGCCACGGTCAGTGCTTCTTATGAACCACCAAGGTGCAACACTGAGAGTGATCTCGAAAAGCCTGAGAAAGACCTTGCAGTTGTAGATAACTTAAAAGGCACGGTGGGCAACTAATGAAGTCAATATCATCCCAATTTCACAATCAGAGGTGAATGCTCTGAAATTCCGGCTACGTTCAAACTGAGTGCACACTTTCTTGGCAGGGGAAAACCTGCCTTTGACCTGCAACTGGCCTGGAGCACCTGAAAAAATGGTCCCGGGCAATAGAAAATTAACTGGAGCTGTGGTTGCTGTGCAAATGTTTATGTAAAACCATTCACTTATGGGTGCCTTTAAGCCGATAACACGTGATGGAGAACCGGCGAAGCTGGGCATCGGGAGCATCATAAAATGATGGCTCACCGACAAGCAAAATCGTGGTTTAGGCCGCAGAAGAGTCAGGTCCGGCCATTCCTTTCACAGATGTACGGTCTCGTGACAAATTATAAGTTATTTCAATGAAAGGACACTGGAACGCTATCATTTATTCGGCTGCGAAACGATCTATTTTGAATCTATGTGTTATATTTTAGCTAGGCGTACAAATATTCACAATAATATCAGCCGCTTCACTTTTGTTCCGTTTATGCAGACCTTGGCGGGATACAACGTAGTGTCCATCGACTTATTCAGAGACAACAAAGTAACCCTTATTACTTATAAAATCTATCACTATGCCGAAAACCGTTGAAGTTTCTTTGCTTTTGACTGGAGATTTGTAGAACAATCGCTGGCCACAGCACATAACCACGTCAGATGTCTGCTTTATGTGCCACCTTCTGCCTGCAGATTCTCGGTTGAACATTACGGTGGGAATTTATTGGGAAATTAGAGCACGCAGGTAAGCAGCTTCATTAGCCATCGACTTCCGGGAGCATTATATGAGCCTAGATTACCGGTCAGTCCCGGATATGGGCGCCATTTACAAGTTTGGGATGGAAGTTACGAGTGGTTGAGAAGCTCTCCGATTTTCTCTTTCCCACCAGTAGCTTCACCGGAACCTGCACCCTACAGGTACTCTTCCCGGCAAGTTGCTGGCATGGCACCGGAAACCGAACAGGTACTACCGGTAAGTTGCTGGTGAGCCACTGGCCTGGGTCCGAATCCGGTAGGAAATCCGTTCTCCACAATAATGATAGCCAGCAACCTTGTGCCCAAAATTTGCAACTGATTTATCTTTGCTGCTTTGAGCAATATCATTTAGACCCATTCAAACCCCCTTCAGTGGTACCGCGCAGACGTCGAAATTGGTGACTCCCGTTTTGAAAACCGGTTGGTATTTTGTCTTAGTCATTAGTGTTGTGCAATCTGATCATGAATCCATGCGTGCCACTCGACCACAATGGAGAAATACACGTATTATTTGTATACTGAGGGCACCTTTGAATTCGGGCAGTTTGGGTATCTTAGATGCGGTGGGGTGAGGAGGCAGTGGCAAAGTTTGTTTACTCGTTAGCCTGTCACATGCGAGTACGGAATAGCCAACCCAGAAGTGGGCGACTATCGCTACGGCAGATTGCTTCTGAAGCCGACTCAAGGAGGCTCATGCGAAATATAGAAGGCTCGCCTGTCAAAGATTGTAGAGATTAGCTGAATACGGCTGTGGTGCAAGCTGTTGAATTGGGTTGCAGGTTAAGTATTCGCAGGACCACCAAAATTTGAAACTGACGGGAAATAAAAACATTTCACCTCGGTGCAGCGCAGTCTCAGCAAGCGGGATTCAATAAGCCACCCGTTAACCAGCCATGTGTTTTGACTGACAACAACTGGTGCTATAATCATGTCGGATCTACCCTAGCGGGAACTATTCAAAGACGGGGATTTACAGAGCCTCTTCGAGAAATCAAGGACCTGCAACAAATACCAAGGAAAGTTGGCGGCTCTTTCAGCCACCCTTAAGATCAGAGCACGGGCGAAGCCGGATGCGGCGTGAAGGGGCCGAGAAGAGATGAGGCCGGTTGCTGCGAAAGAAGCACTGATGGCAGGATTTAACTCCGAGGCCGGCCGTCGGGATGGGGCGCAGTGGATGAGGTCCGCCCAGCTGGGAATTGGCAAGGGACAGCTGATGCTTTCCGTTGTGCTCCGCCCACCCCTGAACTGTGCGCTGCCCATGCCCGAGGGGCTCCACAAGCGAATCTGTTGGCGGACTGTCTGGTGGAAAGTCTGCTGGCACCCCTGCGAGGGATGACCCGCATCGTTCACGCTGGTCGTATAGCGGATGCGCTCCAGCTTGCGAAAGCGGCCCGTGAGCTGGCCATTCCTGAAGTGCCTGTTGTGAAAACGGCCCCTGTAGATGGACTAAGGAAGAAGGATGCATTGTTGGAGAAGGTATGAGGGCCTAGTATGTTGAACCTGGAAGACAGAGTAGCGAATGTCAGACAGCTGCGAGAACCCTGTTGACCATTCTCGAAAACTTGAGTAATGTTCTGCGTGAACACTTTGAACTTCACCATCTCTTCTATCTCGCATCGCATAACAACAGTATGGGCAGCTGCTCGACGCTGCTTGATGTCCTCCCGCCATCGTTGCCAATTTTTAATTCAGGTCCCACCACATATGCTTCCGTCACTCCCCTGGCAATCCGGATCTAAAACTCAGTCTCATTTCCCTCGCTTAAAGTGGCTCGGTAACTGAACTCAACACCCAGTTATGACGTCCCCCGTTGTACCCCCACCCTATCCTCGGCTAAGTTTCTTTTATAATTTCATGCAAAATTTCCTCCTCTCTCCTACTGGTTGATTACTCCAGGTTGGACCCTAAACTAATTACCGAATCTTCTAGCTCTCGCTTTATTTTCTCTTTTTTTAGTCTTACGCTCCATCGCTTCATTTTCTATTAGGGACCCGCAGTATCCGCCAGCCCGTGCTTCGCTTTTGTCCCCCCTTCCGGTAACAGCTGACTTTAGTCTGGGCATGCTCAGACCACCTTTCTCCATCTTATTCCCCTTCCAATGACCCTCAGTGCCAGTCAGCCGCTCCGGGCACCGTACTGATTATCTTTCTGGCTGGTGTACCTAGATAACGGCGCTATACTGTCATCTGTTGATCGCTGTTTCCGTTGGCTCTGTAGTCCTCGTTCTCATAACCTGACTAGTTGATCCTGGATTACGTACCCTTATAGTAGTTGCTCGGCTCTCTGTACAACCATCAAGGACCAAACATGCCAATCTCAACGGTTCCGGGCGTGATCAGATTCCCCGCCTTAGCCGGAGAACATCTAGCTTGCAGACCGTCTGCAACGATGTGCGAGCGCAATTAGGCTATTGGATCACTCTTCCTCCGTTCATTTCACTGAGTGTTCTTCAGGTTGGGTGTCCAGCGCACGGTCACTCCCATTTACTTGCAGGGATTGCGAATTGCGTGCTCTAACTCACCTTGCCCCACCGCATTCATTCCCGTCGGCTGCAAATCACATGCTTCCACCATTCTTGTTCCGCCACAGTTCGCTCATCTATCATTCTGGTCCGCTTTCTTATCAATTTCCTTTTGTGTCGTCCCACCTCCGTATGCACACTTATTCCTTCCGTCCTTGGTCCTGTCGTTTCTCACCACGACGGCCCCGCCGCATGATGTCACTCTGGTCCTATCCATTTTACCCTGCCCAAGTCGGCTACATTTCTTTTTCCACCGGTTTCGCTCTAGTCGGTTCCTGGTCTCCATTCACCTGGTCCCTCCTTATGTTCATAAAGCTCGTTGGTCACATTACAATATCTCACTGGCTACCATTCTATCATCTCCTTCTTGTTCCCTTCATCTTATACCTACCACCATTACGAGCCAGTCCAACTCGTACCAGTAACTAACCCCCGTATAAGAGCCGGACTTTCCCACCGATGCTTTTTCAACAGCACATTTACTATCTTTTCACCCCCACCGTGATTTTATTGCTCAACTCCGCCATTCTTCCGTGGATCTTCCCGTCAGGCCGTGCCCCAGCTGACAACTTCCGGCTCAATCCACTTGTGCAGTAGCCTGCAAGAACACGGCACTCCAGTTTCGTTCTCCCAACTCCGGCAAGCACACACTTCTTGTACCTTTTATTCCACCACAGGTTTACCTGTCTGAGTATTTCTTCTCTCTTTTTTTCTCAATCTTTGTCATGTTTGATCTGCAGTGAAAAGATCGAATTGGTCACCTCCTATCTGCTTCCCTTCGGTCAGTACTTTCGTCCGTTTCATATATTGCCCATCACAGTCATCTTCAGTGCGGCTTCCAGGCTGGTCCGTCTTTTCAAGCTCCATCCAATTTGACCTCACTGTTTTGTCAGTATTTTCACTTATAGTATCAAACTGTTTGATTTGCCGTCACTTGATCCTTTCCATCCTCCACTTCTTTGTTTCTGTCTTACGCTATTTGCCGTCGTAAATGATGCTCCCTTGAACCACATTTCGTCTTGCCCACAAGTTACCTTACTCCCCTGATAGTTTACACCACTCCGACCACTCCGTATCATCATTCGCTCCACCTTCTCTAACCATGTTAACAGCCGTCATCTTGATACATGATGTAGGTCCACTTGTTAAATCTTCACTCGTTTTCTACTGTCACCACATATCAAACCCCCATTATTCAAAATGTTAGATTCACTGTTACTTGTGCTCTTCGATCCTTTCCCTCATATTCCCCGTTTACCAACTCCTAATCTCAGCTACCTCTCCTTTGCCTCCAATATCGTTTCCAACCCTCTATGGATCCCTCTTATTCATCTGTCATAAACGAATTCATCAGGATTTACTTAAGGTAATTCAGTAGCATTTCCTCTGACCCTACCTGTCTCTTCCAAGAATTGCTACTTCCAAGCTCTACCACCTCATTGCTTATTGGTCCTGCTCTGTATATATAAGTATTACTGTGAATATATATATATATATATATATATATATATATATTCGTACATTTTCTCTACATCCTCCAGTTCTTTGTCGGCCATTCCTTCTGTCACCATCCAGCTACCCGTCAGGATATCCGTCCATTTTGTCTATATCTGCGTCTCTCGTTTACCGTACCTGGATCCTTCAAAACCACTGTCCCCACCTGATCTGCTCTTTATATCTGGCACTGCTCGCTCGCTGTTTTCAAATTGACTCCGACCAATTATGGCAATGTAGCACACTTCATGGTTATCTAGTCCCTTGAATTGAAACCCAATTATTTTTCTTTTTTCGTCGTCATCTCCCGCTACCGTTGTTTTCTCGCCAGTTTTTTGTCTTCCTCATGTAAAACTATCAGGTTTCAGTAGCCTCTAATTGGTTCAGCCGGGTCCATTGTCCGATCTTGGCTTTTAAACTCACCGGACTGCTATTTGAAACCCTCCATGCGTTCACTTGAACCCCTCCATTATTCTTTGGTTTGCGTGTACCTATCTCCCTTTCATCTACCTTCTAAGTCTATCTATCCTACGTTTGTCGTGCATATTTCTAATTTTTTCACGACCTTCGTCCGTCCATCTTGTGGCTTGTATAAACTTGATCATGCTTTTGAGATGCCCCGGGCCTCACCCACATAAACCATTTTTAATAGTAATAATACTAACTAAAACAGGATTACTTGAAAACGAAGGCTCGGCCAAAGCTGTTGCCACTGTTGAGTTAGCCCTTGGGTGAACTCAAACACAATCTGAAGCTAATGACAAAAGACGCCTACCTGGTTGTGACGGATGCCACCGGTCTCCCAACGGAGCAGTTTCCGGGCAGTGAGGTGCAGCCGGGTGCAGCTCAAATGGACACTGTTGAGTGCTACTCATTGAGTGATCGTGAAGCCGCGCAGTGCATGGTTCTCCGTGGTTTAAAAGTGGTTTAGCACTAGCTTGCGTTCACGTGCAGCAAAATTCGAGCGATCCTATGTGCCTTGTACTCAGCCATCGGACCTCGCTCTTGCCATCCCAAAGAAATCCATGAGTCAGTGCTAATCAAGATTCGGACGAGGCAGGCCACTGGAAGGACAATGAGGTTGACGACAAGGCCAACACGAACCGACTTTTGGGAGATGAACCCCAGAGAGACGAAATATCCGAAAATATTCCATGGAATGTGGGAGCATTTTTGTCGGAGGAAGAAAGCGGTGGAGCGTACAAAATACGTAATAAAGTGGTAATTGGTCGACCGTTCAAAGCACTATTAGACAACTGTAAATTGCCAATGAATTTGACCACGTCGGACAGACCAAAGGCGTTGAGGTGAAGGAATACTTGCAAACGACGTGCTTGCACCCTCCCTCTTGATGACAAGTGTCTGCAAGTAGACTGGACCACTAGGGAATACGCAATAATCGTTTAGCGTTCCAGTTCGCAGGCAAACACCTGCAGACTAACTGACTGGCCTTTTGCGGATAAAAATTTCTCTGTGTAGCGATCGGTAGCCTAAAATCCTCCGGCGGCAATCTCATATCTGGATTTCTAGGAATTATTTGCGTGTTTCGTGCAACTTACGTTTCCTCAACTAACCCTTGCTCATTCGCGCCCAACGCGCCGCTTTGTCACATCCTACCATGAACCTGAGTGACACACGTAATTGTCGCTCTCATGCCTTAAACTTGGCTCCAGCTTTTGAGTCTAAGTGATCGCCCATTTGGGGTTTGTATATGTTTCATGGTGTTATTCATCCAATAATCCAGTATCGTGGGGGTTATGGATCGATCTCGTTTCGGTTTTGAGATTCGTAAAAATTTGGCTACGTGTTGCTTTTTGCGTATTACAACACTAAAATTGGTCAACTTTGGACGAGAAAACGCGCAGCAATTCCACAAAACGAAGAAAGTAGTCGGAACCCGGAAAGCAAGTAACTCTGCAGATCTCTGGAAAGGGTTTAGGTACATTTGATTCTATGGAAAATTTGAGATCACTTAGCCCTGTCCGTGCCTGTTCTTTCATTACTGAGGGTTTAACTGATTGCAAGAATGTTTAATTGTTCAAGCTGAAGATATTTGATCTAGAAAAGCGGGTCACATCCTCTAGGCAATAGGCCCAGGAGGCACAGGAAAAAAGTAAACTAAACAAGCTTGTGCATAGAACTAGTGACGGGGACCCCTCTTTCAGATAAGGGCGAGTAGTAATCGGACTTCCTATGTCGGCCGTCAAGCATCTAACACTGATGCAACCAACAATCGATTCACCAAGAGTACTGCTGACGGTCCTCGACGGACGACCCGAGCGGTATTCAGAGTTCTTTAGGAAACTTGAAACCTTCGTCGAGAATAAAGTTACGGACTCTGGAAAAAGGCTGATTTACCTGAATCCCTGTTGTTGAGGAAGAGCCGGAGAAGCTTTCAATGATTGTGCCGTGCTCAACCCGAGTTAAGGCCACCTGCGGACGAGGAAGATCTTGACTGACCTGCTAGGCTAGTTGGTGGGGTTGCTTGCAATCCAAAAGAGGGGGCTATATCAAAAGCTATGCGAACGGGGGCAATGTTTATGCCATGGCTGATCTCGTCACCAAGATGCGGAACCACTCGATAGCTCCCAATCATTTAGGGCGCGGGGCCGATCCTGACGAGATGTACACACTGGAGTGGATGGTTTGCCATCCCTAGTCCCGGCTACAGGGTCGTTGGGCCGAAGACGCAGAACACAAGCCGAGGCGACTGTGAGGACAATTTCGAGGACCTGACCGAATATTTAGGCAGGCAAACAAGAGCCGACAGCAGGTTCTGTAGATTCATCGGCGATAGCAACAGACCAAACGGACCTGCTATCGGACAGACACAAAATGCCGTGTGGTAGTTCTCGAAACATCAGCACTGGACAAACACGCGCGTCATTTCACGCGGGGCTGTCAACCACCCAAGTCGCAAGATCTGCGACGCAAGTGACGAGTTATCAGACTGTCCGGAATTTTTCAAAGTCACACCAAATGAAGGTTGGGGAATAACAAAGACGGCGGGAGGGTGTCTCATCTGCCTAACACTTCGTACCGGGCAGCAGCTTGCCGATCGAGAGCTTATTGTGGTAATGAACCCTGTTCGGACAAACACGATCGACTACTACACCAGGCAAAAGAAGCTACACCAGATGGGAGCGTGAAACCCGGTGAGATCTACTCAAAATCTCGGTCTGCCAACAAACAAGTACGTTTTGGGAGTAGTCGCTGTGGGAGCGCTGACCCCTAAAAGGGTAGCCAAAGCCTTGGTATTTGTCAACAGTGGATAAAACACTACTTTGGTAAAAGAACGGTTTGACGATAAATGCCAGCTCGCGAAAACTATCTCTTTAGCTGTGAGTATGGTGGGTGGAACCCAGGTAATAACTGTAGGTCGGCTGAGGTTGCAACCCATCTCCCTGGACAAAAAAGCAAGTTGAGCCATCAGAGGCCTTACCTTCGGCGGGTTTGGCCATGCAAGCTCCAAGGTCGGTGAAAGAAACTCTATCTAGATGGCCTCATTTGCGGGATGTGACAATCTTGCATCGGGAGGAGGAGGACCCAGACCTTCTTACCAGAAGCACATTGGGTGTTACGAAAGACAGTAGGCGACCAACAGGCAACGCATGCCTTACGTACGACAATAGGATTGATACTACATGGCTCAGCAGGAGGGCTTTGCTCTGGAAGATTACAAATCAGTCGAAACGGAGCAAAAACAGTAGCTTCTGCAGCGTCTCTACAGGCAGCAGTTTCAGGGCTTTGATGGCGACCGACAATCAGTTTGGTTTGGCGAGGATTCACCAAGCGACTTTTGCGGTGTCCGGAACCGCGACTACACAACGTGGTGGGAAATGAGGACTCCGTGAAATCGTTCACATCCGATTGCTGCTCGTAGACTGAAAAATATGTTGGAGAGTAGGACTGGGGATTAGAAGTAGTTTTTGTTGAACTGTTGATTGTTATTGCAACCCATCAAACGACCATGGAGCTGCTCCTGTAGTTCATCCCAAAAATCACAATGATCTGCACGTGCCTGGAACTGAAGAACTGACGTCCATAGAGCAAGTCCTTCCGTTGAGGCTGGTGAAACTCTGAACATTCAGCAATCTTGAAATCAACCGAGTGGGTAAGACAGATGACAGGGTTCTTGACGTCTGTAACTTCTGGAGAAACAGGCTTCTATGGGAGTGACAGTTTCTTGGTAACGGAATATGCTGGCTTTCATACAACACCCAAGAAGACGGCGGTTTCGCGCTCATCCGAAATTCTTACACAAGCAATGCCCCACAAATTGAATTTTCCAAAATAACTCTCTGTCTCACACACGGAAGCATTTGAGTCCATAGGTTCCATACTACGTAGCTGCATGATTTTGAATGGCAGCTGAGTGGGCAGATGCAAAATTCCGGAGCGGCGAATGAACGGTAGCAATTATTCCTAGTGTTAGCATAAAGAAGAACAGGACTGTTTCACTTTAGAAGCACGGTCAAGTGTTTTCCTTATCACGGTCACACATGTGTGATGATGCAAAGGTGTGACAGTGAATAGCTGCATTAGAAACAATCATCACATGATTCAAAATATAAAAGTTATTGTTGGATTTCAACCTTCCTAGGATAGCTTGGCTCCCTATATCTTCATCCGCTTTCCTTTTGCCATTTGTTCCAGGTAACGATGCACCACACCTCGGCCAGGTTTTTGTAGATTTTGCTAATTTTTCATATTATCTATTCTAGGAATATTTCACCAGTAACCTATATTTAACGTTTCACCATTGCCATATATAAGCAACTCACACCTTATCTAAACTACTAGTCCCTCATAATTTGTGTGAGCGACCCAGAGTTAGCTACAAAAATAAAACAGCAGTACCCATACTTACCCGCCCTTGGATTGTCTATCCGTTAGTCATCATCGCAGATCATATCGCCTCCACCAATATTCTGTAAAAAGAAATGGCCAGGCCAACGAGCAAACGGTCTCAACCAATGACTTCTCGCTCTACAGCAAATCAGAAACCCGAACGAACTGAACACAAAGATACCCCCAATATGATAGAAATATTTGAGGAAGCCAGTGGAAGGACCAGTGCCATTGAAAGTAACTTGGCAAGTATGTCTACCCAGATGGCATCGGTTGATAATATATTATCAAAACTAACGCCACTAACCTACCTTCTTGAGCCCTCGGCATTCCCTGGTCCCCAGAACCTAATAGCAGCTAGTCAGTTTCTTGACTCAGTGGCATCGGAAATCCAGCGACGGCTGCAGAATGCAAAAAATGCAGTTGTCTTCAACATCTCTTATCGGCTAGACATCACACTGGTTATCCTCCAAGCCTCGGGCATGGCCCTCTTTCCATGTCACTGCAAAAGACTAAGAAAAAGGTCACAGAAGCATTCTTGTCCCATTCTATTCCAATTTCCTGATGTAAAAATTGCTAGAGAATTCACCACCAAACAGCGCATAGTAGCAACTGCTTCGCAGTTGAAATCAATCAAGATACAAGCTGATAGAACTCCACTACAAAGAGAAGTGATAAGATGTGCCGCTGTAAATTCTAATCACATGGGCATTATGATCCAGAAGTCACCCTCTTCTCCAAGCACTGAACCAAGGATCAACAGAACCCCTCACTCTTCTACCCCTAGAAGATCCATAGGGTTAGTTGATCTGGACGACTCTTCCCCCACCTCCCCACAGATACCCCAGCCAAAACGACGACACCTACGGGCTTATCCCAGGAGGGTCCTCACAATACGCCTCCAGCTCCGGTCGACCGTTCCACGGGACTTCAAGTTCCCAGTGAAATAAAACCTGCAGTACTAATATCTGTCCTCATAGGCCCCCGTTTAGAAACTGACGAAAAGCTCATGCGTGCCACTCGTATGCCACGTATGTCGCCGACAATAAATAACCGTCCAGAAGAGAGGGTCAACGAGAGGTTAGTTCCTAAGACCAAGTCTCCGTGCGGGCAAAAGATACGAGGAGGCATGAACAATGACAACGATCTTCCTTTCTCTAGACCAAATTCGGCACCGACCGACTTTCCTCATTTGGGATACCCTCGCATCTCTCAGCATGTGAAACAAAATAGCACTTCCAAGATGATGATACAACAACAATAGGACCATACCCGTAATAAAAATAGATGGTATGATGAGCGAACTGCGTTCATACCTAACTCCGGACTAATTGAACGTTTCCATCAGCCTAATCTTCCATTATTTCCATCTTTCCTAACTCCCCCTCCGTTAAACTATCCGAGCACATCGCATATCCTCCAATCTACCAGCGGTTACCCCATATCCAGCCAAAGTGCCTATTTCTTCCATACGTACCGTGGGCACAACATGGCCTCACAACCTAGACATGCTTCACATGAACCGTTCTAACCAGCCGTATAGTAGTGTAATACCCAGTACCCTGTCATTTAATATTCTACATGCAGACCCAAATCCTCCCTTTGCGAACGACAATTTAAGCGAGCTTGCATCCTGCGCTGGTGATTCTTTTCAGGTTAAATGTAGCGTTCAACGAACGGTAAGTACTAATATCAATGATGACTTCAGAAGCACTGGAACTTTCAAATTGCTATTGGTCAATGCACGCTTTATTGGGATCAAAATCCAATACATACGATCAGCTGCACTGACAAACGACTATAACTTTATTTTAGTGACGGAATCCTGGTTATCGGACCCCTATCTAGTAGAAGACATTGAGATACTCGGCTACAAATCCTTCAGCAAAGGCAGAACACATCAACGCGGTGGAGGCTGTCTAGTGTATGTAAAGGAAACTCTCAGGGCGACAAGCTTTCAGCATCCTATCCTAGACGGAATTGTCGACTCCGTATGGCTGAACGTTGAAGTCGAACGTCAAGAACTGATACTAGGTTGCGTGTACCGTCCGCCTAGATCTAGTCCTGATAGCTTCCTGCAAATTATAGAGGCACTCAACTTAATTAGTGATCTTAAAATAGGCCCAAAATTGATAGCTGGTGACTTTATTGCACCAGAAATATGCTGGACATCACTCACAGCACCACGCCATTTACTGCAGTTTTTGAATGCAATTCACCCAGGAGGATGGAAGCAGCACGTCACGTCCCCAACCAGACGCGACCACACTCTTGACTTAATCTTGTCACTAGGATTAGCCCAGGTCATAACAAAAGTTCAGAATAACCTACCCGGGATTGATCACGCAACTGTCCACTGCTGCTTCACAGTGCCCATAAAATATAAACAGCCGACACCCCCGCAGAAACCATATCATAAGGCTAACTGGAATATACTACCTTCTCTGATTCGCAGCCAAAATTGGGACACTTTCTTTTTAAGCGCAGATCCCCAGCTGGTGGCAGATCAACTTTATTCTATCTTTGAACGATGCCTCAACCGAATAACCCCGTCAGAAGGGTCGTCAGTCCGCCCTAATGGCAATAAATTGGCTCGTCTCAACCTGAAGTTAAGTAGACTCCAACGCCTTTATCTTAAAACAAGGGACTTTTCGCTGCTTTTACGGTTGAATCGTTTGGCTGAAACGGTAAAACTGTACTCTGAGGGTGAAATGATGCAATAGGAACTCGAGGCCTTACGTGATTCCAAGAAAGTTGAGATTCTTGCAAAACTGATGAAGTCGAGGAACCTCAAAACAACTTCATCTATCTCTTCTATCTCTTTCAATAATACGTACCTCGACAAACCACTGGACATAGCAGGAGCGCTGGACACGTTTTTTGCTTCTTCCTTAATTAGTGACACAGCACCATCTTTCTGCGATCCACCAGTGCCACCATACGAGCCACTTTCTTCTATAATATTC
Organism: Fasciola hepatica; assembly: GCA_948099385.1. Taxonomy (NCBI): domain Eukaryota; kingdom Metazoa; phylum Platyhelminthes; class Trematoda; order Plagiorchiida; family Fasciolidae; genus Fasciola; species Fasciola hepatica. The sequence continues at coordinate 10,984,548 of CANUEZ040000120.1, read as the reverse complement.
CTGCCCTCCGAAATCGAGCCTTTGATTTCAAATATCAAAGTGTCTTTCCACCCCGGATCGGACTCGTTACCATCGGCCATCTTTAAATTGGGTGGCCCAGATATCCCAATTCTTTTATCGAATTTATTCAACTTGTCTATGCTCTTTAGTTGGTATCCTATACAGTGGAAACGTCGGTTATTATCCCAATCCATAAGAAGGGAACACGGGGGGACCCGGCCAACTACCAGCCTGTGAATCATACCCCAGTAGTGTCGAGGATTATGGAAAGATTATTAAAAGTTAAACTAACAGATCACCTCCTCAAAAACCACCTTATAAGTGAAGGTCAGCACGGGTTCCTAAAGCATCGATCCTGTGCATCATGTATGACTGACTTTCTGAACCTTATTACGATAGCTGCCAATGGTGGTAAGGCAGTGATCTCAGTCTTTTTAGACATGTCTAAGGTCTTCGACCGGGTGTCTCATATCCGTTTGTTGTCAAAAGCTAAGACATTCGGCATTGTTGTCCCACTGTATGCTTGGCTAGAATCGTACTTGTCGTCGCGCAGTAAAGCAGTAAAAGTTGATGGCACAATTTCCACACCCAGCCCCGTAACCAGCGGTGTGCTCCAAGGTAGTGTAGTGGGCCCATTTTTGTTTCTCATGTACATAAATGACATATTTGCCGTGGTTCGCCACGGAACTCCGTTTTTATTTGCTGATGATGTAAAGTTGTTGTACACCTTCGACCATAATTCACTGGGTAATACTATGGCAAAAATATCGGAGGACTTACGGATGCTCAATTCGTGTTGCACCGATCGGGTAATGAAGTTCTCGGCGGACAAAAGCTGCATTCTCACAAACAAGTGTCATGTCCCTCCGGAAACGTTTAGTATAGGTGGTCATCTGATCCCCAACAAATCATCCGTGCGCGACCTGGGCATATACTACTCCTGTTCGTTCAACTTCCCGGAGCAAACAGACATTCAAATTGCTAGGTCCCACAGATTAATAGGACTTGTCCACAAAACATTCCGTTTGCGTGAAAGTGAGCTCAATGTCTATACAACACACGTTAGACCATTGCTAGAGTATAGTTCAATAGTTGGCTTCAACATGCGCCAGATTGATAGGATCGCCATCGAAAATGTTCAGCGCACCTTTACTAAACAATTAGTTGGCTATTCGTCTAGTCTCAACTATAAACAGCGCCGTGACCTGCTACATCTCGAACCCCTTTGGCTCCGACGGATAAAGAACAACTTGTCCTTTTCCCACTCATTATTAAAATATAGATCCTACAAAGCCTCCCCTGTGGTACGAGACCCATTAAGCTTAAGGTATTCGTTACGACACAGCAGTCATTCGGTCACTGTGCCCTCCTCGAGAACCAGCCTACGGTCCAATTTCTTTATTTTTAAATATTAACAGATGTGGAATAAACTTCCACCGAATGTCCGTGCAATAAGCCACTTGCCGAGATTTAAATAGGAATTGAACAAGCGGCTTGACGTCCTGACACTCGTGTCAAACAATGATCCATACACTTCAGAGGAGCGAGCGTACGAAGTTGGTTTGGGCTACTGACACGCGGGTGTGAGTCGGGGGCCACGAGACCTACGTACCACAAAATTCGCCGTATAAACCACTCAAGTTCTGTTGATCTTTCGTGTACAGCCTTGTGTTTTGCAAATTCGAACCAATCACCAAGTAGTTCCAATTTCTAGATACTAGAGGTTTCCCTTTACCACTGACCGTTGACCCTCAGCTGGGAGCATCCCAGACTGCGTTTTTCTATTTTTACCTTTCCAGACAACCGCTGATGTGTGCCTCCCCTTCGATGGCTCGGCATAATATCTGACCCACATTTACTGCTGAAAGTTCGATACCTGCTTGTCGTTTCGTCAATACCAAATAGACCCTGCTCTACGGGACCCCTCGCAACCAGGTTGCAAGCTTCTGGACTATTCGATCTCTATGTGACAACGCCAACATCATACCGGCGGAGCCCGTCCGGGCTGGGCGCGGTCAGATCCATCGCTTTGGCCGGCGCACATCGGGCGTGCAGGACATCTGCAACGATGCGTGGGTGCAGCTAGGATGGCGGATCGCACCTCCTGTCACCAAAAACGGTTTCTGGTTGGGTGTCCAGCTCACGTTCAACCACACCCACCAGCACCGGTTGCGGCAAAAAACAACAACATTTATTCACCCGAAGTGCTGCAAATATGGAACTATCTCCCCCAGTTATCGCCTATTTTTCACCATACTTGTCTTCATCTTCGCCACCTTAACATACCGCTTCTTACGCCCGAAAAACCCTACCTTCCCTAGAACATAATTATCGCCGAGTTAAAAGACCGTTTCCGTACTCGGCTAACCGTTCATGATTCTTTTTCCTGAGGATTCGTGCCAAACCACCCGCTTGTCGCATTCGCAAACTTAACCAATCCCCGAGATAAAACTAGCTCTTATTTTATCACAGTTATCGATATATTTGCAAAAGTCACATTTAATGTTGCCATACACGTCCGTCCCACAAAGTCCAATCGGTTTATTTCACTGAGGAATGTTTGTCTCCAGAGCATCCCATCAGTTGGCTATATTGTGATAGTTCGCTCTCTCCATCAGTCCTTCTGTTCGCCCATATGGCTGTAGCATCACAATATCTTCACCTTGCAAAGATTCATGCCTTTCCCATATACTGACATCTGTATCGCAGCTTTTTGATCTTTCGCCATCACAGGATCCATTTCTTACAAAGACTACCAGCAGATGGCATTTCGCCTGTTAACTACTTCCCCGTCCAACTTCGCAACTGTATTCATCGGTTGTTTGAAGCTTTTTCATATCCGGTATTCTATCTTGGTAAATCCTCTCAGACAGTTTTGATTCTTGCATCTCTCTGGTCTTCATGTTCAGCCCTTAGACAACGATAATCGAAAGTAAATACTTACCTGTCATTTAAATACTCATCTGCGCAAACCGTGTATCTGCGACTATCATGGCTACGCATCACAAATTGATTAGTCGCCCAGTTCCCATTTCCATTTTGGAACGTCAAATTCCGCCTTTATGAAAGTGAACAATGTGCGCAACGTTTTAACGAACTCAGCCGATATTTGGTCGCTGAAAGTTACAAGGAAAATTTTCGAAACATTTTGATTGTTTTTTATCTGCAAAGTTATTCCTTTTATCGTCTGATTTCAATCCAAAGCCGTTCTATACTCCTCGGAGTGCTGTAGCTGGTTCATGTCTCACTCAGAAACTTCTTTTTCCTCAAGGTGAAAAAAACTTTCGTCAATTCTGTTTGATTCTCTCGTTGCATAGCCCCCCTTTTTGTACTACTTCAGGAAGAGTCTACTACCTCCGACCAGCTCCACCCTGACTTGGCCGGGCTGGCCGCCCGACCTTGAGTTCAAATTTGCCGGGCACCGCTTTAAAGAGTAACCTAAATACTTTCTTTTGTACAATATCAGGTGCATATACCTGAATCATCCTCTTGTAATTCGGACTCTACGTCCAATTGTACCGTTTGATCTTGAATTACAGCATGCCTCGGGTTATCCGAAATAAACCATTATTATTATTATTATTATTATTATTATTATTATTTCCAAAAGGGTTGAGCACAGCGCGTCAGCCCTTCTGTAGGAAAAGTAGCATTTTGGAATGAATTTCAAAAACAGCACCTTTCAGCGGCCATCTAAACCTCGCAAAACGTTTCTGGTGGCAATCACAATGTGATCGACTGCCTTATTCTGTTCAACCTGCAGCCGACCTTGACTTCACGTTGTATCAGAACCCACTTCGCTTTCTAACTGGAAGTCTTGCCCCTAATCATCCGAAAACACGGCGGGAACGAAGTTCTCCTCTGAGGCGGTTTACGAGAGGCCACCCAAAGTTTCGTATACAGTTATTGAGGTGTCTTCAGAAGATTAACTGCCTCCCCCAGCTGTGGGACAAGAAAAGCTTTTGAGTCCATAGATTCCATACTACATATCTGCATGACGTTTGGTGATAGCTTGGAAGTCTTAGCCCCTCAAGAACCGCAAGCATCTGGAGTAAAGGCTGGACATTCAAACGTAGCAAAGGTACCTGGCTCAGTATCTCAGTTGTCATATTGGTTCTCTGATTCGTCTTTGCTTTGACGACTTGTCCGAAGTTTTATCGCTTCTATTTTTTCCTTTTGCGGTCTATGTTGGATCAGTCGGATCGAGCCTTCGCGGTGACATTACAGGTGCTTTCAGCATCTGGTTGAATGGGCACAGGTATCGGATATGCTACCGAACAAAAGCAAGTTTCACTTAACAAACTGTGTCGTATCAAAGGTGACGTCTACGAGAGGCTATTGAAATTATATAGTAGTGGAGGCAATGTATACAGAAGATTCTTATGTAAAGATGACTGCAGGATTGCAGTGGGCTGACTGGTGCACACTGGCTGCTCTTAACACAGGAAATGAGCCTCCTTGACTGCGCTAAGCACTGTTCCGCAGGAAAGCAGTGTTCGCGTTTTCGCACAAGACTTTAGAGAGGCCGCACTCCAACTACAGCCTACGGGCTAAGGGACCATCGGGAAAAATGATGCAGGATGCCACGGAGAGTTTCAGTAGCCAGCCATTCCGACAGTCAAACCGCAGAGGTAAAACTCATTTGAACAGGGGCTGCTGGATACGGGACCCACCTAGCTTGGCAACAAAGACTCAAATGAGGTCATATTGACACATTCAAAATCCTGGAGGGTCTGTTGGGAGTAGGGGCTGAGGATATACATGAAAGGGCCGCCGGTCAAAAAGCTATTGGCGACGGCATGAGACTAGAAATTATGCCCTCGGCCAAAGGTGAAAGAGATATTTTTCAGCGTAAAAATACTAAGGATGTTAAAAAGATTAACAGAGAAGATGGTTGGCATACAGAGCGCAGAGAAGTTTGCATGGAAGCAAGAAACTAGGTGGGATGAAATACCAACAGTAGTAGGATACTGGGGAGTGCTTCGAACAATACGTAGGCAAATTCACACGAACCTCTAAACCAAAACGAGATCGATCCATAACCCCCACGATACTGGAATATTGGATGAATAACACCATGAAACATATACAAACCCCAAATGGGCGATCACACAGACTCAAAAGCTGGAACCAAGTTTACGGCATGAGAGCGACAATTACGTGTGTCACTCAGGTTCATGGTAGGATGTGACAAAGCGGCGCGTTGGGCGCGAATGAGCAAGGGTTAGTTGAGGAAACGTAAGTTGCACGAAACACGCAAATAATTCCAAGAAATCCAAATATGATAGTGCCCTCGGAGGGTTTTTCATAATCCGTGGCTACACCGCCCACCAAGGTCCCTCCGATCCTTCAATATTCAGGGGCTTGGAATGAGGGCGTCAATTCTTCCTACCTACATAGGTCCAGTTGTCAGTGCATGTAATAATAATAATAATAATAATAATAATAATAATAATAATAATAATAGCAATGGTTTCTTTCGGGGATGCCCGAGGCATGCTACACTCATGAGCTAGTTTTTACAGGCGATGAAATGGACAGACAAAATTAGTGAAAATGTAGTAATATGCATCAAAATAGTGGGATGGATAGGCTCAGGAGGGAGATGAATGTATGGTGAACGCATGCACACCAGAGAAAAAAGAGGAGAGTTTGAAGGAACCCAAAGGCGGTTTCAAATGGATGCCCGGTGGACTTGAGTTCCACGGTCAGGTGGAAGGTCTGACTGGTCCAAGTGATGATGTCTGAAAACTGAAGTATATAAATGAAAGGGGCTAGAAACTGATATAAGAAACGGTGGTAGCTGGAGACAGCGGAGAAAAAAGGGATCCGTCGGTAGGGATTAGATAGCAATGAAGCCTTGCTACAACGCAGTGGATGGTCAGCGGACAGGGCACAAAACTCATCGTAGAACAGATAGCGGGCATTGGAAGAAGAAAAGATTGGTACGGACTGCATAAATAACTGCAGGGAGTGGATAAGGTAAATATAAGGCGCATATGTGAAAAGAGCAGAAGCATATCATGAGGGTCCGCGGGATGGTAGCACGGGAAACGGCAGGTAAAATACTACAGGAGGCAGAGCGAATGTGTATGCACATATGTATATATGTTTATGAATGGACATGCGAAAAGTAGGGGCAAAGAGCAATGGAGCACTAGAAGAAAAAAGTATCAGTGTTCGGGAGAGGTGGGTAGGGTTGGATCGAAATGTGTGGGATTCACTTGGGAAAATTTGGACGAATTTTTCCATGACGGTTTATCATGGTGGATCAGCAGAGGGAAGACTGAAGGAGCACAGAAGTGATGCTGGCCTTCGAGAGCAGATCATGAACGAGACAGGATGGAGGATCGGATCGAAGAGAACAGGTGAAAATGGGTCTATTTATTTGATCAATGCAGGTGTGACTTGTGGTGACGGACCAGAGAAAGCGGGTAGTGGCAGATCCAACGATTTGGAACCGCAAGTGAACATCACGGCGTAACGTTGCCTTTGCTATCGGTGGAACATGGAAAAGCAGACCAAACCGAAAGTTACACAAAAATGCCTTTAGCGAGCGATAAACGGATCAAGAGATGAAAGCAATGCCCGAGTAGACACAAGCAAGGTATGACCAATCAGATCATTTTACTGCAGATGAAACACGAAGGAGGCAGAGGAGGAAGAAGCGGAAAGCACCAGGATAGGTAAACCAGTAACAGAGCGGAAGTCCCAAGAAATGACTGCGCGATGGAGTTGGAGCAATGAAAGTGGACAGCTGCTTGACAGCAGTCAACGTAATAGGTGGACTGAGCAGAAGAATGCCAATCGGAGCACCGCCTAATGGAGAGAACCACGAAGGGATCTCGGGGCCCAGAAAGGAAAATATGATGGTGGTGATTAGACGATAAATGCGGCTGTAAACGATGCAAATTTTGGAGCGGCAAGTTCTCATATGAGTACTGGTGTTGGGTGCGGGTGTGGCTGGTGCGTATTAGCGTTGGGCTTGATGAGTGGGAACAGGGAGGGATTTAATAAACCGACAGGCTGTAAGGTATAAGAGTGCTGTCAATGGGCATTATGGGCATTGGGTGATACCAGGTGAATAGAGGTAGAAGCCGGCAATGATGGCAGGTGGAAAAAAAAATATTGGCGAGCGACGGCAGAGAAGAGTGAGTAGGATGATAGCGAAGTCATGCAATGAGAGGTGACTCGACGAGAGGCGACAGGAGCAAGGACATAATGGGCGGGTGAGCATACCATAGTAGAACGACAGAAATGGGAAGTGATAACAGATGGTAAGAACTATAGGTGAGCATACTGTGGGGAACCAGAATGGGGAGCATGCAATGCGGGATGGGTAGGTATTCTCGTATCCATCGCTTCCAAAACACCCTGGCCAGGTATTTTGCCTGTTTTCACCCACGTAGGTAGCTACCACGCGGGTTCACCTACCCTCGGGATCCAACTTTTCACCTTCAAATCATCAAATCTTCTGAGGCAACAGCCAGGTATTTGGGGTCGCTGTAAGATACTGCAATTACAGGGCCACTGTTCAAGATTCCCTAAACCCCGATCATCACGATGCTCAGTTTCTCACCGTCTGGCGGTTGTTGTTCAGTTGGTGATAGCAGTATCCTTTTGCTAAACCTAATCTAACTTTCCCACATTCCGAGGCGGCGGCTGGCCAGCGGAGGGTCAAAGTACCATCGGATGCCTTGTGCCACGGTTTGGTTTTGCATTTCTTCTCGATCTACACTTTGGTGCCAGAGCTTCAACCCTCATCGAGCGCTTGCATAGCTTGGCCTTTGGTGGAAATAGATGCCCGATGATACTCCTCGTCTGACGGCAAAACTCCGCAAGACCCGGAGGAAAGGATCGGTGATCATCGAATGCGCATTTTTTAAGTATACTGCCCAGAATTCCATGCCCCCTTAGAAGTACCCGCATTTCTTTTCCATCCTTTCCCTGCACCTGACACATAAGGGTCCGAAATATTCAAGTCCGTTGTCACTGAACGGCCACCACCCCAGGGTCACTACTCTCCAGGAGCGAGGCCGTACAGTACTTGCCCGTGACAGCCGCTTGTCTTTTACATCAAACACAACGTCGGACTGCATTTTTCACAGTTGCCCTTCTTCTCAGCATCCAAAACGGCTTCGGGATGACACTGGTCCTGTGGCTTTCCCCAGAGTGTCCCTTCACACTATACAGTGACCATAGACGGGAAGATGGGCCTATGGGTCGGCGTACGAGCCCATGTGTTTGCGTAGGGAGTCTATGAAGACTATAGGTATGGGCCTTATCAGTGCGTATAGGCTGGTGTATGGACCCATGGACCGGCAAACGAGCCTTTGGGCTTCCATAGGCCGGTACCTATAGCCTATAAAGACTCTCTATGCGAGCCTTTATGGTATATACACGGACTATAGCAACTCCATATAGACGGGTAAACGGCGGTAGCAAACCCGACCATCCGAGCAGAGAGGGTACTCCCCATACAACTAACAGAACTAGACAGGGGTCTCAGCAAGACTGCAATAAATGGGTCTTTTGCGATAACTTTTAAAAATAATTTTTCTGAATTTTTTTCTTGTGCAGTTGGACAACAGTGGGCTGCATGAACCAGTGTATTATCTCACACCTAGCCACAAATTTCTTTGGGCAATTATCCGAAAAACTGAAATCACATGCTGAAGCGAGGATGAGTTACCACCGCCGATGACCCGAGAATCAGAAAATTAGGCCTGCATCGCCGATGCTGCCATGTAGAACGTGCGCACGGCCCATCCTGGCGTAAAAGCTCCTATGCCACAATATGGACGCATATGCACGCCTTAATACGGCCCGTACACATGGCCTATGCTGGCTTATACGCTCCTATGCCGCACTATAAACGTCGGCCTATGGACGGGTGATCAGCGGGGGTACCGTTGACCCGCCCGAGACTCGGGGTACTCTCTATATATCATGAACAACTAGATGATCTTTTCAGGTTCACTCATTGAATACTACGTGAGTCAACGGCGGTGGTAACTTGACTCACTTCCTCATTTAATTACTGTAGCTTCGAAGCCCATCTAGTTTTGCATGATGTGTAGGGGGCACACCATGTTCAGTCATGGTCACTGCTCTCTCTGTGCGCCTATGTTCCACACAAATACGTGGTTGATTGTCGGGCGGCCGCGGCCAAATGGCCACGGCAAACGCTGAGCACGCCTTGGGTACACCGACCACCCTCTCAAATTGAGAAATAGGGCGCGCCAAGTCAATTTTTAGTGGTGAGTTAGCCATTCGTCTAGGTTTTACACAGAAACACAAAAATGTATCTATACGTATAGACCCACGTATACTCATAGCTATACACACGCATGTACATTTATACACATGCCCGCGCATACACATACATACACACGCACATACCCAAACTTGGACGTATATACTTGCACTCGTCTATATACGAATACACACACACACGCACGTATACGTATACACAAGCATATACGCGTACGTACGAACACACGCGTACACCCACACATATACGACAAACCACTGCAGGGTAATGCCATATGCGTCGAAGTTCAAGCAAGTTGCCTATGGAGCAATACTGAAGTCAGCTTAACCTGTATGTAGCATGCGTCAAGCAAAGGGAGCATACAAGTCAGCCAAGCGCTAGCACAGAAGTGGAAGCAGACCAATGTCTATGGGCCCAACAGCATGTAGACAGACGGGCCTCGTGTTCGTTACCCAACGGTGGATTGAAGTATACACAGAAGTATACACGTGTATGCAAATATATAAGTGCTCTCGAGGGGCCTATACGGCCTTTAATGAATGAAGATCGTGCCCTCAAGTCATTATGTCAAGTGGGGAAAGGACTCAGTGTCTCGCAGTGTGATGGCTGCTGTTACACTCACGTCTCCAAGACAAAACACTAGGTTGTCTACAAACCATTTATTGCCTTCAGGCCCATATCATATTTGGATATCGTGTCGACCTTCGTGCCCCGAAGTCCAGAGTACCGTTTTGGTCATATCACTCTGGCATTAAAGCAGACCCACCGGACCTAGCTAGGCACATAGCCTGAATTAAGCACCTGCAGGGGTACGTAGGCCCGCCTAGCCACGTGTCAGGCAATGAATATACCGTTGCATATCTGGGCGGGATTCAGACTTAAAGGCGTTCAGTCCTAGTCCCTCAGATGGTAGCTTCGCACCACTTGCCTTTCGACCAGGCGTGTATACCAAATGTCTGCACCTGCGGTTCCTCCCGTACTAAACAGGATTACCATGGCAACGGCCAGTCTGTACTTTATTGTTTCAAAGTGCTCATTAGTGGGGTAAATCCAACCAGTCTCACAATGGTTTAAACCCAGCTCACGTTCCCTATTATTGGGTGAACAATGCAACGCTTGGTGAATTCTGCTTCATAACGCTAGGGAAAGCCGACATTGAAGGCTCATGAAGCGATGTTGCTATGAAAGCTTGGCCGCCACAAGCCAACTATCCTTGTAATAGCTTTTCTGACACCCCTTGCTTCGAACTCTGAATATCGGATTCAAAAGAATCGATAGGCCAAACTTTCACCGTCGGTATTCGCACTGGAAATCAAAACCAAATAGGCTTTTGCCATTTTACTCCAGGCCAGGTTTTTGATCTGCCTTAGCTCACCTTGGGACACCTGCGTTATCATTTGGCAGATGTACCGCCCCAGTCAAACTCCCCGCCTGGCATTGTCTTCAAAACGGGTCGCACATCACAATCAGACTCAAAAGCCGCGGCCGAGACCACGGCTACTCTGACATGGCCAAGATGCCGACCCACGCAGCATACGCCACGGAAGACAGTATGTGCTTGGAACCAAAATCGATTTCTCGTTATTCTGAATAAGCAAAGAAACAGTGACGGTGGTGGTATTTCACTGTCGACAAGCCTTGAAGGACCGGTTACCCACTTATTCTACTCCGGTCATGTCTCTAACAAAGTCGGACTAGAGTCAAGCTCAACAGGGTCCTCCTTCCCCGCCTATTCCACCAAGCCCGTTCTCTTGGCTGTGGTTTCACTAGATAGTAGACAGGGACAGTAGGAATCTCGTTAATCCATTCACGCGCTCCACTAACTAGATGACGAGGCATTTGGCTATTTCAGTGACAGTTGTTTGGAGTAGCATTGTGTCATCATACCGCCACCCGAGTGTGGATTGCACTTTTGCTCTCGGTTATTAGCCATCTTTCATGCCATCCGCAGTGCGACTAAAGACGCTGGCGTTTCTTAACTAGTATTTACATCGACTCGGGCAGCCCCAGCGTCATCTCTAAGGATCCCGACTAGAGTCGTGCCACCCACCGGTGTCATCCCCCCGTGCCTCCGTGTTTATACCTCACCGTGGTATTCGCGCGTTCGTTTCGCATGCTTCCGTGACTATACCTTGCCTGAGTATTCGTAAGTCCTCTTTACACGCTACCCTGTTTATCCCCAACTTTGGCATTCGTAAAATCGTTTGGGATTCGAAAGCTCTTTCTGCCGGTGAGCAGCTCACCCCTCGTGAATGGATGATGTTGATTGGGAGAGCCAAGTACTCCAGACACAAAGAGTTACACGAACTGCCGTCTCTTGAGTCCGAAAGCACGCAGCAAGACCCCGGATTTTCGGTCCAGGCGCCCCTCGTTCGATACTATTACTGGAGCTTGCACAACTGCAGCCGCGAGGTCCATCCCGGTGTAGGTCCTCAGGGATTTTGCGCCATTCCCGTGGAATACCTATCCACCTTAACCTGTCTGGTAACCCCAAATATATCTGTGGTCGTAACAAATTTATCCAGCGAGTACACCACGCCGTCCTCCTGTACCGCAACATCCTGTTTACAAAAGGCGGATCCACATACCAGCCTCGGCTGGAGCCGTACTTTGTCACACTTGCCGTCTAGTGCCCCAGCGACTTTGTGCATGGTTCGACTATGCCGTTCACACGGCATATCGCGGGTGATTGGGCAGACTTGCAGGATGTGGTCTATCAATTCTGGTACTCCAAAACCCACTTTGCATAGGACCTCGCTCGAGGATCTTCTGCTGCCTTTCGAGGCCCGAACCTCGGTCGATAGCTTCCCTCCTCTGAGTTTGACATCCCTTATCAGCACTTTCTCTGGAAGAACAGCTGCGTATCTTATCCAGTCGTAGCTCGCCGGGTCAACCTCCCTGCTCAGCGCTCTCCAGTCCTTTGTCTTTACCATGGTTTCTCTCTACGCCTGGTCTACTTCTTTTTTACAGCCTATCAGTTCTGTACCCACCGGGATGGGCAGGTAATCTGCCTTCACAAACCTCGTGAAGCATCCGCTATCAGCGACCTATCTGACGGCAGGCGAAGCTACTGCCTCACGGCAAAGCGGATCATCTGATGGTTTTTCTTTACCGTATTTCGGTGTGCAGAACCGAGCACCAGCTGGTGGAGCAATTTGGGAACCAGGTGCAAAAGCAATATTTCTAGACTCTGGAATGGCCTAAGAGATGCCCTTGTCTCACCGAGCGGAGCCCTTACCACACTAGTGTGATTTATTCGTTTTTCCCCTTCCAGCTGATCAACGAGCAAAGGTATTTAACCCGGTCTTCGATTTTCACCACTGGTAAAGCAATACCGTCCACTCTGTGCTGCACGGGGGCAAGCGCCGTTGTCTTTTGCTTGCAGCTACTAACCATGGTCATCGTACAACTCTTCTGCGCGTTCAGTTGCATACCTCAACTGTAAGAGCAACGCCAAGGGCCTTTAGTTTCTCGCCAAAGCGACCTTTGTTCTCGGCAAAGAGAACTAGGACATCCGCATAATCCAGTGAGTCCATTAATACACCTTCCAGTTGGATACCAACTTCTGGCAGGGTGTTCTCAAGTACTTCCTGCATCACCGAAATGGACCGGAGGGGACATAGAGGATCCCCTTGCCTCACCCCTCTACCTGGCCTCATGACGTCACCTCCCAGCGCCGTCGCGCTTTTACCGTACAAGCTTCCCAGTTAACCAAGGAGCGGTGGGGGAGACCCTGCCGCATTGCTCATATCAGTACTGTGAGCCCCGAAACCGCGTCGGAAGCTCTGGACACGCCACTGAGGGCTGCCGCAAGCCCTGCTTGAATGTAGCCAGCAGGAGCTCAGTCGCCTCGCCGCAACCATCCCGCTTCTGGAAGGCCACTTGTGTTAAATGGAAATTGCGGTCCTTCAGCCATCTTCCCGCTAGAATTCTATGGAGGATTCGGGTCTCTACGGAGACGACGGCCATTGGCCGATAGTCAGCTTCTCGTTTCGGCCTCGGCAACCTGGGTATAAATACTACTCGGGCCTTGTTTAATGCCATGGGTGGTCTTTCCGAAAGCAAAATCAAATTTAAGATCTGCTTGATGACATCCAGGTTCAGCTTTAGTACATCGGCGGGCATTATTCTATCCAACCCAGGCGCTGACTTGCCAATCGCCCTCACGGCTTCCCGCACCTCACTTGCCTCAATGTATTCAACGACCGCCTACTCGACGGTAGGTGGACATGGGGCCCGTTTATCATCGCTCGTGTTCTCGGTCTCGAAGAAGTCTTCCCAATATCTCATCAATCCAGCGGGCTCCGCCCCTTTTGGCATATGGCAGGACTTCCGATTACCTAAAAGGACCAAATCTGCCGCGTCCTTTCTCTTCCGCCCATATGTCTTCTGCAAGGGGGCATATTACAATCTGCGGATTTTCCTCTTTCTCTGCCGACCTTGCACTGCCCTTGGGCAGCACTGCACGCCATTTATGGGGGAATATTTCGGCGATAAAAGCTTCAAGTTCCCCCGCGGCTTCCTCCAGTGTGGTGGCACCATCCTTATACCTAAGGACCAAAATCAAGAACGTCGTTGCATCTGGTCCGCTTTCAACAACGTTTTCTAGATTTACAATGACATTTTCGATCATTACTGCTTACCATCTCTCAGTCCCTCCTTCTATGTGGGGAACTGCACTCACTGTCTCACTCTTAGGCAACTCTTGCCTCTCACCCTCGATTGTAACCGTTGATCTCGCGACTCGTCTCAGTGCTTCCAACCTTAGGCGAAATGCCTCAGCTGTACGGTTTGGAAACCGACTGCACAATTCCTCACTGACGCCTTCTATTGTGGCAGATCTCAGCGGTGCACTCGCGCTCTTCCATAACACTTCTTCTTCCTCCGAAGACCATCTTGGCCTCCAGGACGCGGCTGCAACAATCGCTCCTCATCCAACAGCTCGTGGTGCACTTGCCGGTATTGTTGAGTCCGACCTCCCTTCGTACCGAATACCCGCCCGCCATGACACTTGTGGGCAACAATAACACATTCACCCGTCACCCCTACCGGTCTTTCAACATTCTGCGGGTCAGGGCCTGATGGCTCCGAGTTTATATCTTATATTTGAGAAAGCGTAACACACAAGGAACCCCCTTCGAGACTAATTAGGACTGGGAGGTTGGGGAGGGCCTTTAGCTGGATAGACACAGGAGCAAGCGCCATGCACAAGCCCCATTACAAGCGGGGCCATGAGAGGGCGGCCCCCTTGTAACTAGACCCCAAGCGACAGCACCCGCTAAACCCCAACCATTGAGCGCAGCTGAAGAAAGCCACAGTTATCCCTGCCGTTTACCCGCTCTTGATTGAATTTACTAATGCTGACGTTCAGGGCACCGGGCAGGAATGATGTTGCGTCAAAACCGATCAGTAGACAGCAACGCTTTGTTTTAGTTAGAAAGTCGGATTCCTCTGATCCGTGTAATTTCTGAGTTGGCAGTTGAAAGCCAGACGAAGAGAGCAAGACGGCGTTGCACACACAGTTACCCGTACACACCGTCTGCCAAGCAACTCCGTTAGCTGAATTCGCCCACGACCGGTCCGGTCTGAGTCCAGTAACTCCGCCAACCTACCCAGCGAAGCTGACAAGGCAACAGAAAAACCAGCCTCCAACATGACCGACACAACTTACTTTAGCCTGTTTGACTCGGCCCCCAGAGCCAATCCCTTTTCCGAAGTTACGGATCCAATTTGCCGGCCTTCCTTATCTAAACTGTTCAAGTGCCAAGGGCTGTTCACCTTGGAGACCTGACTCGAATATGGGTACGGCCTGCCACAAAAAGTTTATAGCCTCGCTCGGATTTCAAGGGCCGACAAGAGTGTTCCGGACGCCACAAGAAGGGTGTGCTTTACAAAGGCTAGTCCTCTATCTCCGGACAACCCGTCTCCAGGGGATGGCGCTTTCCTAGTAGAGAAAATATAACTCTGCCTAGAACTCTCGCCGACGTCTCCGAAGTCGATTGCTTCACCGCGCCAGGTGCAAACTGATCGAAGCCAGAATACACCAATCTTCGTGGGCAGGGTCGGGAACATTAACCCGATTCTCTTTCACTACAGGAGGCTACCGTACAACAGTACATTGGCAGCACTCCTGACAATGTCAGGCACCCCTTCTCTACACGGATTTGCCGGACCACTTAGGACCGCCTGACCCATAGCCAACTTCTGTTCCCGTGGAACCCTTCTCCACCTCAGCCTTGAAGGTCCTAACTTGATTACCTGCTGCCACCGTTGACATCTGCACCCTTTGCGGCTCCGCTCGGGCTCAGGCCCTAAGCCTCCGGCTCACTACGGCGACCCTCCTACTCGTCACAACAATTCCGAGCTTGGGTCATGTGGCTTGCCCTCACACCACACATTACCGACTCAGCTTGCAATTTCTATCCGGTTTAGGTCCGAAGCCCCAGCGCCATCCATTTTCAGGGCTGGTTGATTCGGCAGGTGAGTTGTTACACTCTCCTTGGCGGATTCCAACCTCCACGGCCACCGTCCTGCTTTCTGAACCAAACAACACCTTTCGTGGTATCTCATGAGCGCTATGTCAAGCTCCTTACCCAAACATTTGGTTCATCCCGTAGCGCCAGTTCTGCTTATCAAAAATGGCCCACTTGGCGCTCACATTCAACGCCCAGGTCCGTTTGAGCAAGCCAGGCTTCTCACCCATTTAAAGTTTGAGAGTAGGTTGAGAAAGTTTCTCCCCGAATGCCTCTAATCATTCGCTTCACCGTACAAAACTGTTTATATCACAGAAAGCCAGCCATCCTGACGGAAGCTTCAGGGGAAACCAGCTACTAGATGGTTCGATTAGTCTTTCGACCCTATACTCACGTATGACCATCGATTTGCAGTTCAGAATCGCTGCGGTCCCCCACCAGGATTTTCTCTGACTTCAACTTGGGCAAGCATTGTTTACCATCTTCCGGCTCTCAACACGTACGCTCATACTCCACTCCAACGATGAGCAAGCACAAGGCTGCCTCTACGCTATGGGACAGGCCGGCGATGCGCCTGCAGCTCGGAGCTTGGTAGAACCGCGCATGAGAAATGACAGGATCTCATCTTAGCCCAGCCAAGTCGAGCCTTCACTTTCTCTGCGCCTTTGGGTTTCGTAAAGCCCAATGACTCGCGCACATGGTACTCTCCTTGGTCATTGTTTCCGGACGGGCCAGGTGGATAGTCTACAGCTACACCACAGACTACGGGCCCCTTCAAAGTGCAACAAAAGCAACCGCCGACCGAACGACACCAAGCCATCACCTGACTCGCATTCACAAGCAACAAGGCATCCAGACCCAGAGCCGCCGGAGTGACAGGAACATCCGCACGCACAAAGAGCCGCAGTCTCCGAAGTACCGCACAAAACCAAAGCAGTCGGCTGAGACACCCGAAGCACAATAATTAGCACAACAGGCTTGCTGCGATCCCGACCTAGCAAGGACACAAGGACCCTACCAAGCCGGTTTAACCGCAACAGCCCGACAGAAACGTCGATCGTGGTGAAGGCTAAGAAAGTGCTCTGGCAAGCAGGTCTGCTAGTACCCGAGCGCACCACACCTGATGAGTGATTCGCGCATCCCCCCGAAGCGGAGACTTGCAGAAAAGAAGACTCGAGCACAAAACCAATATGACAAGGCTCATGCCATACTCACCAGCTGAATCCTCAGGGCTTGCAGTTCAACTCCACCTGTTTGCCTTTGAACGGTTTCACGCACTGTTTACTCTTCAAAGTATTTTTCAACTTTCCCTCACGGTACTTGTTCGCTATCGGACTCGAGCTAGTATTTAGCCTTGGATGGACTTAACCACCGGCCTTGGGGTGCATTCTCAAACAACCCGACTCCAAGGTCTGCTCACGAAGATACTGGCCATTCTGAATTTCCACCCCCAAGTGCCCTCCACGCCCATTGGGCCATGTCCGAGCAACCTTGCTGAATATAGGACTTAAGATAGAGCAACATCTTCGCGATCCAACCTGGGCATCACGTTGCCTAGGGGCCAAACGACCACAGGCTTCTGTGCTGGGATTTTCCATGTTCACTCACTTACTAAGGGAATTCTGGTTAGCTTCTTCTCCCCCGCTTGGTGATACGCCTGGGTTCAGTGGATAATCAAGTATGAACCTGGGTCAGAAAGACAGACCACGAAGGGTACCGTCGTTAGATGAAAATAGCATCAGACACAAGACCAACGAAAAAGCGACAGTAACGGAACTTGCCTGGTATGAAATTATCCCAGAAATCATGTGTGCCGACTAAATGCAGCCAAACACACTGAAAACTGAGCACCAACCCGATT
Source organism: Fasciola hepatica (assembly GCA_948099385.1). Taxonomy (NCBI): domain Eukaryota; kingdom Metazoa; phylum Platyhelminthes; class Trematoda; order Plagiorchiida; family Fasciolidae; genus Fasciola; species Fasciola hepatica. The sequence continues at coordinate 10,966,940 of CANUEZ040000120.1, read as the reverse complement.
ATTAAACCACAATTCCGCCACTGCACCTCACCACGGCTTTCTGCCAAGACAAAGGTGCGTTCGGTACATTGATGAAAAGCCATAGATCTGGCACCTCACACGGTAGCTGATGGAAGAGAGCAATCCAGCAGTACACAGTTTGCGGTAATTAACACAGTTGGCTGCGCTTTTCACCGACACACGAGCCGAGTGATCCACCGCTCAGAGTTTTACACTTGGCCAAAGACCAGGTTATCATTTCAACACTGGATAGGCACCGCCGGGAGACGTACGCGCGGTCCAGCCACAAGGACCGGGTGCATTCGAGGGCAATGGCAAAGAATGGCAAGCCATTCATTACCACTTCAAAGGTGTAAATGTAGTAATGAAACAGTTCATAGGGCGGGAGCAGGGCCGTAGCCCAAATCTCCTCCTTAAGCCTAACACTACCAATCACGACAGTATAACTTGTTCTCCTGGCTTGGACAAGCGCCCCGAGAGACGCAAGCATACCGCCGGAGTATCACAGGGTTAGGCACCCCATCAGCTTTCGGATACGCTGCGACCTCAATGAGCCAGTCATAGCCGTCCGAAAATTTTTATCGCATGACATGACAAGCACACGTGTATCGCTTGAGCAATAGTAGATTTTAAGGTAATGATCCTTCCGCAGGTTCACCTACGGAAAACTTGTTACGACTTTTACTTCCTCTAAATGATCATGTTTGGTCTTCTTCTCAGCACCGGTCCAGAGGCCGAAGCCACTACAATGGAACCAATCCGAGGGCCTTGGTAAACCATCCAATCTGTAGTAGTGACGAGCGGTGTGCATAAAGAGCAGGGACATAATCGGCGCAAGCTTTTGACTTGCACTTACAAGGAATTCTTCGTTCACGGGGAACAGTTGCAAGCTCCATCTCAGTCAAGACGGTTATGATGCAGTTTGCCCAACCTGCTCAGGCCAGAATTCCAAACTTGCTGAAACCGTTACTGTAGCGCAGGTGTGGCTTCGGACATCCAACGGGACCACAGACCTGTTATTGCTTAATTTCGTGCGACTGCTTACCGCTTGTCCCTCCAGGAATTAGGTAGCTATGCCGCACCCGCCGGTCAACGCAACCACTACCCCACAAAGAGGCAATGAACAACGCAACCCACACGAGCACAGAGGACAGACATACTATTTAGCTCGCCCGAGCCTCGTTCGTTACCGGAATTGACCAGACAAATCGTTCCACTAACTAAGAACGGCCGTGCACCACCGACCACCGACCACCGAATCAAGAAGGAGCTATCAATCTGACAATCCTTACATAGTCCGGGCAGGGCGGGTTTTCCGTGCTGAGTCGAAGTAAGCCGCAGGCTCCACTCTCGGTGGTGCCCTTCCGTCAATTTCTTCAAGTTTCAGCTTTGCGACCATACGTCTCCCGGAGCTCAAGGACTTAAGGGTTCCCGGGGGCAGCTTGCTGAGACACACAAAAAACCACCACCGATCATCGGTTGGCATCGTTTACGGTCAGAACTAGGACGGTATCTGATGGTCTTCGAACCTCTGACTTTCGCTCAAGATCAGTGAAAACATCCTTTGCAAATGCCTTCGCTGTAGTTTGTCCGGCGGCGATCCAAGGATTTCACCTCTAACACCGCCATACAAATGCCCCCGTCTATCCCTCTTAACCATTAATCTGGATCCGATAACCAACAAAATAGAACCAACCTCCTATTCCATTATCCCATGCAAGAAATTTCAGGCACAAAGGCCTGGTTTGAGCACTAAAATTTGTTCAGATTAAAGGCACTAAGTAGAGTGCCTAAAGACTAGCAAGCAAACCCACCAGTCACGCTGACACCTATAAACAGACAGCAGAAAAGAAGCACAACCACGAGACTGACTAGCAAGCTCAACCCGGCAGTAACCAGGCCAGATCCACAAGCGACGGCATGTAGCCACGTGACCCAGATCCAACCACGAGCCTTTTAGCCGCAACAACTTTTATATACACTTCTGGAGCCGGAGTAACCGCAGCTGCTGGCACCAGACATTCCCTCCAGTTGATCCTCGTTAAAAGATTTCAATTATACTCATTCGAATTACGGAGCCTCTAGTGAGTCCCGTCTCCGTATTTTCCGTCACTTCTCCCCCCCCCGTGCCGGGCTTGGGTTATTTGCTTGCTCGCTGCCTTCCTTGGAAGTGGTAGCCGTTTCTCAGGCTCCCTTGCCGGAATCAAACCCTGTTTCCCAGTTACCCGTTAGCTCCATGGTAGGCAGGTCACCTACCGTCGAAAACTGATAGGGCAAACATGTGAAAGATCCGTCGCCAACACAAGGCAGACTGCGATCAGTGAAGTCATCCAGAGTCACCACAGAGTGCAGCAGAGACGACCGAGGCCGCCCCCGGGTTGGTTCTGTCCTTATAAATCCACCCGTTCCCTCGCGAGTCAGAGCAAAGTGGCATGTGTTGGCTCTAGAATTACTACAGTTATCCATGTAGTATATACGATCCAAGAAACCACAGCTGATTCGGTGGGCCAGTCGCTGTTTCACCGTTTAAATGTATTTGCTTAGACAAGCATGGCTTAATCTCCGGGATAGGTATATGACTACTGGAAGGATCGACCAGATTATTCACAGTCCTCATCCCGTTCAGCCGAAGCCGTTGAGGCACAGGATACAAATCAGTGAGCTAGCTGCTGGACCGTGTCGCCGTTTCACGGAGCGTTAGCTTCACACGCGCACCACCACGTGTTTTCATAGGAAGAGACTTTGCCCCGGGCGTCACTTTCCCATTCATACAGCAGACTTCTGCTAGCGAACATCGATCATGCAACACCAAAGCAACCTGCGCTTGGTCGCCCGGCTAACAGAACAAGTCAATCAAATTATTCAGTTCAAGAGAGACACGCCACACTCAAGAACAGATGACCGGTCCCGAAGAACCAGCCTTTCGCTAAAGAGTGAGCAGCCATCCTATTACATATGCGAGGAAATCCACCCCACGCCCAGTTATGGGCAACGGCAGCAAAGACAAACCACCAGGGCGACATCCACCGGCACACGGAAACGAAGGGTAGCCGCAGCAGCCGCGGGCAGTGGCCCGAGGCAGGTCGGCAAGAACACAGCTTTGAGGTAAGCTTTAGGACGGTCATCATCGGGCATGCAGGCCAGAGGCATCTGTGATCCTATGCGGCCAAGCAACCGGATTAACCTGTGGCTGTCACTCCACATATATCACGCAAAGCTAGATGAGATGCACACTGGATGATAAAAAATAACACCGAGGTCAACACCCGGGAAAAGATTTTGTAGACCTTTGGGCTCTATGACGACCAACGGGTCCATATAGAGCCAAATAACTATGCACATGCTTGCCTATATGCCACGTAGGGGCACATAAGTGTGGCCTACGTAGACTCTCTATGAAAGCCTTTGTGGAATATACACGGCCTATGGCAAACCCATATAGACAGGCAAACGACGGTAGTAAACCCGACTCTGTTTTAGACCCGTATGCTGGCCTACAGGCCTATTTGCCAGCGTATATGCACTTTATAGGCCCATAACTATAGCCTACGTACACTCTCTATGCAAGCCTATATACTGTATACACGTTCTATGGTAAGTCCATATAAACGGGTAAACTGCGGTAGCAAACCCGACCATCCGAGCAGAGAGGGTACTCCCCATACAACTAACAGAACTAGACAGGGGTCTCAGCAAGACTGCAATAAATAGGTCTTTTGCGATAACTTGTAAAAATTATTTTTTCTGAATTTTTTTCTTGTGCAGTTGGACAACAGTGGGCTGCATGAACCAGTGTATTATCTCACACCTAGCCACAAATTTCTTTGGGCAATTATCCGAAAAACTGAAATCACATGCTGAAGCGAGGGTGAGTTACCACCGCCGATGACCCGAGAATCAGAAAATTAGGCCTGCATCGCCGATGCTGCCATGTAGAACGTGCGCACGGCCCATCCTGGCGTAAAAGCTCCTATGCCACAATATGGACGCATATGCACGCCTTAATACGGCCCGTACACATGGCCTATGCTGGCTTATACGCTCCTATGCCGCACTATAAACGTCGGCCTATGGACGGGTGATCAGCGGGGGTACCGTTGACCCGCCCGAGACTCGGGGTACTCTCTATATATCATGAACAACTAGATGATCTTTTCAGGTTCACTCATTGAATACTACGTGAGTCAACGGCGGTGGTAACTTGACTCACTTCCTCATTTAATTACTGTAGCTTCGAAGCCCATCTAGTTTTGCATGATGTGAAGGGGGGCACACCATGTTCAGTCATGGTCACTGCTCTCTCTGTGCGCCTATGTTCCAAACAAATACGTGGTTGATTGTCGGGCGGCCGCGGCCAAGTGGCCACGGCAAACGCTGAGCACACCTTGGGTACACCCACCACCCTCTCAAATTGAGAAATAGGGCGAGCGAGCAAAAAACGGCGATGTCCGGAACTGCGACTATACAACGTGATGTGGAACGTGGACTTCGAGAAGTCATTCCCATGTGATTACTGCTCATAGACTGAAAAATATTTCGGAGAGTGGGACTGGGAACTAGAAGCAGCTTGGTGATTCCTCGCCAAGCCAAACCGACGAGTACTTATCTGTAATAATTTCTAGGGACTCGTAGTCGTGCATTTAAACGACGATTACATTTGGCCGGTGCGATTCGTAGGAAAAATCTTTTCAGTCAAGTTCTATCGTCTTCCGGGTGTTAAGCTTTCCAGTTACGGCATAGTTGGCCACATTCCGTCCGTCTGCATGCCATAACGTACGTAATACTCCGTCGTACCGGACACTTTGATCTCTTAGTTTCATTCTCGCTATGAGCGCTCCGGCAGAGAAAAGTGTTTTTCTTTCTCTCAATCAGTGGCGCGCTTCGACGTGATGTACTTTTGGACAATGGCAGTGTTCGGTCATTCATTCCTGAATGCATTAGGTTGTGCTATTCCCGACTTTCAGCTGCACTAGACCAACAGCTTTGTTGAAAAAATCTCCGCAGTTTTCGTTCCCAGGATGGTCATAACGATAAAACAAAACAAGTGTTGGCAAACGACCAAGAACCAGTATCTCCGAACTGTTCTTGGAGAGCCAGAAAACGTAAAACAGTTAAATAGACTGACAATGCAAATGAAGTAACCACTTCTGATGGGCTGACTGAATTCAGTGGGCTTTCCTCCGTGCTCAGTCCGCCACGGCAAGTGGCCGGCCGTAACATTCTTCCAGGAAAGTCCTCCGGTTTTCATTCCATCTGATGTTAACCACCTGACTCATTTCCGAGGTACAATTTTCTGTCCGTGCGGATATGCTTTCAAAGCAACAGCTAACATGCACAAAACTGATCGGCGGTGTTTAAATAAAGTCCGGGTTCATCATCGATTCTTCTCAGTTTTTCCACCGAACAAAAGCGATGATTCAAAATGCTCACAAAGCTTCAGTAAAATGCTACTAGGTTTGGGTGGAGCAACGACAACAGTGTGGGTTACTGACACGAACTGTGCCTGGGGGCGGGGTGCGCAATTGAAAACAGTGAGAGTAGTGAGGCTGTGGTGTCCGGATATATTGAAATGCAATGTGGATGGTCAGCTCAACACTGGGCATAGTTAGGTTGACGGGGATATTGTCGATGTCAACCGGGCGTAACGGTTTATAGGAAGATGTTTAATGAGGGGAAAACTCGACCACATCAGTGATTCGACAAGCTAAAGGTTGTTGAGGAGATGTGAAAGGACGGAGGAATGGGGTAGTACTGGTGGGTTGACCAGTTACAATGCGGTTAGTATTGTTGTATAAAGCAAGCGAGAGAAAAGGAGAGTGGGTAAGTTGTGAGTACAGGCAAAGCAACTATGGGGCGCCATAGGTGAAAGCAGGGTTAGGCGGGGCGCGAAGCCGACTGCGGCGTCAGAGGGGGGCTAGGATGGATGATGCCGAATGGAATGGAGAAAGTCATATGAGGGAAAGGAAATCCAGGTGTTGGAATAATATATATATATAATAATGGGTTCAAGAGTGGTGGGATATAAGAGAGAGGGAAGCTGGTTGATATTTAATTGCGGAATATGTACGGAAGGACTTCCTGTTAGCCGTGTCGGGGCACTGCTTTGAAGCGGTCGGTGATCGCAGCCGACGATTGCGGTATCTGAGACACAGGCTTGTCTTAATGTGAGACACCCCCTACCTGCATAATCGACAGCTGAATTTCGTGTCTTGTGATGCGCTTACTTTGATCTATCCAGAAGGAAGTTGATAGGCAGCCTGCCAGAGACCGGGGCAAGATGACAAGACTGGTGGGACTTGAATGAGAGAGATTTATGTTTTAAGTGGGCGTTAACCCGCACAGTGGGTTGGCCTACTGCGCCAAAGATTGGACAGAGCTTTATAAGTGGAATATAAGTGGGATAAGCACTCATCAGTTTGGTCCGATGAGGAGTCACCAAGCGACTTTTGCGGTGTCCGGGACCGCGACTACACAACGTGGTAAGAAATGCGGACTCCGTGAAATCATTCACATCCGATTACTGCTCGTAGACTGAAAAATATGTTGGAGAGTAGGACTGGGAATTAGAAGTAGTTTTTGTTGAACTGTTGATTGTTATTGCAACCCATCAAACGACCATGGAGCTGCTCCTGTAGTTCATCCCAAAAATCACAATGATCTGCACGTGCCTGGAACTGAAGAACTGACGTCCATAGAGCAAGTCCTTCCGTTGAGGCTGGTGAAACTCTGAACATTCAGCAATCTTGAAATCAACCGAGTGGGTAAGACAGATGACAGGGTTCTTGACTTCTGTAACTTCTGGAGAAACAGGCTTCTATGGGAGTGACAGTTTCTTGGTAACGGAATATGCTGGCTTTCATACAACACCCAAGAAGACGGCGGTTTCGCGCTCATCCGAAATTCTTACACAAGCAATGCCCCACAAATTGAATTTTCCAAAATAACTCTCTGTCTCACACACGGAAGCATTTGAGTCCATAGGTTCCATACTACGTAGCTGCATGAATTTGAATGGCAGCCGAGTGGGCAGATGCAAAATTCCGGAGCGGCGAATGAACGGTAGCAATTATTCCTAGTGTTAGCATAAAGAAGAACAGGACTGTTTCACTTTAGAAGCACGGTCAAGTGTTTTCCTTATCACGGTCACACATGTGTGATGATGCAAAGGTGTGACAGTGAATAGCTGCATTAGAAACAGTCATCACATGATTCAAAATATAAAAGTTATTGTTGGATTTCAACCTTCCTATGATAGCTTGGCTCCCTATATCTTCATCCACTTTCCTTTTGCCATTTGTTCCAGGTATTTCCAAAAGGGTTGAGCACAGCGCGTCAGCCCTTCTGTAGGAAAAGTAGCATTTTGGAATTAAATTCCAAAAACAGCACCTTCCAGTGGCTATCTAAACCTCGCAAAACGTTTCTGGTAGCAATCACAATGTGATTGACTGCCCTATTCAGTTAAACCTGCAGCCGACCCTGACTTCACGTTGTATCGGAACGCACTTCGCTTCCCAACTGTAAGTCTTGCCCCTAATCATCCGACAACCCGGCGGGAACGAAGCTCTCCTCTAAGGCGGTTTACGAGAGGCCACCCAAATTTTCATATACAGTTTTTGAAGTGTATTCAGAAGATTAACTGCCTCCCCCAGCTGCGGAAAAAAAAGTCATATATTATCTCCCTGCAACCAAAACGTGTTCATCTTTGAAATATCTATCCTGCCTCACACGGCTTGCAATTCCCACATGATTTATTCTCATCTCTTTCGGTATTATAAGGCCTGTTGAACCCGCACTGCCTGACCAAGACCTTAAAACTCTGCGAGACTCAGATAATTTGCTTTTGCCTCAATATTGCACATGCTGAAACCTCTGGTACTCTTGGTGACTTCCTCGACATGGTTCCAAATAGCAATGTCCGCTTTTCTACCCATCTACCTATTGCAGAGGCCTTCAACTCAGTTCACCCTGACTATGGCCCCCACTGGCAACTTAGCCCCTCTTCCTCTTCCCCCAGTTATTCCTTCAGCCATGTCTATAGCGGAATCTGACGTTTCAGTTGTTTCCTTCATACTGACTACTTTGGAGCTATCCCGTTATCCAGGACCAGATGGTTTTCCGCCCACCTCAATAATTAAACCGAACCCAACTTTCCATATTTACTACCCAGATTTTACCCTATCAGTGAATTCCGGCCCTACGCCAACGAATTGGAAATATTCAGTCTTTCACTTTTATTTATGCAGTGCACTCTAACTCATGGAAGAAGCTACGGTTAGAGAGGCGCAGTCTCACTTCCGGCCATCGGTTTGAGAATGTGCTGGATAAGGGGTCAAAAAAACTTTATTGCTCCTCAAAGTAAGCGCACCCCATGACCAAGCCTATGAGAAGGGCCTAGAACTTTAAACTGCGTATACACGGTTTAAAGTTACCATAAGCACCAGTATTCTATGAGAGATGTAACTGTATAGACGTTTGCGGCCTAAATGAGCATCCAAGCTTCAAGCCACTGTTCCTAGGGATTAACGGACCAGAAAACTTCGTTTCATATCGACTGTTGTAGATCCTCAGCTAAAGGCTTTCCAGGCTGCGCTTCTCTACCTTTCCTTCATTTCTAGACCTGCATCCGTGCGTATTATTCTGTCGATGAGCGTTACCACTGCAGAGAATATGCCAGCCACTAAATTGGCCAATGCTTACACTTGAAGATCTGCTCGTAATGGGAAGGACACTGATAATGGTTTATTTCGGATAACCCCCCCCCAAGTTCTAACGGTGCAGTTGGACGTAAAGTCCGAATTCCAAGAGGACGATTCAGGTATATTCGCTCGATATTGTACAGGAGAAAGGATTCGAGTTACTCTTTAGGGCGGTGCCCGGCAAATGTGAACTCAAAATCGGGTGGCTAACCCGGCCAAGTCAGGGTGGAGCTGGTCGGAGGTAGTAGACACTTACTGAAATATTACTAAAAGAGGGACTGTGCAAAGGGAGAGAGGATTTACAAAGATGGAATACCGGATTTGAAAATGCACCAACAACCGTTAAATACGTTTGCAAAGTTGTAGGGTGATGTAGTTGACAGGTTAAATGCTATATGTTGGTTTTCTTTGTAAAAGGTGGATCATGTGATAGCGAAAGGTCAAAACGCTGCGCTACCGATGTCTATCAGATGTGAATACATGGAGAAAGCATGAATCTTTGCAAGGTGAGGGTATTGCAGTGCCACAGCCGTGTGGCTGAACAGAGGGACTGATAGAGAGAGCGAACTATCACAGTGTCGTCGACTGTTGGGAAGCAATGATGACAAATATTCCTCAGTCAAATATACTGTTTGTACATTGTGGGACGGAAGTGTATGGCAACAATAAATGTGAATTTTTGCAAATTTATCGGTAACGGTGATAAAAAGGGCGAGTTTTATCTCGTGGATTGGTTAAGTTTGCGAATGGGACAAGCGGGTGGTTTGGCACGAATCCTCGGAAAAAAGGACCATGAGCGGCATGCCCAGTGCGGAAACGGTCTTTTAGCCCCGCGATTATTATGTGCTAGGAAAGGTTAATTTTGCCGGGCGTAAGAAGCGGTAAGTTGAGATGGCAAAGATGGGGACAAATACGATGAAAAATAGGCGCTAACTGGGGAGATGGTTCCGTATTTGCAGTACTTCGGGTGTAGAAATGTTTTTTGCCTTCAACCGGTGCTGCTGGGTGGAGCTGACCCTGCGCTGGACACCCAAACTTAAAACCACTTCCGGTGACGGGAGGTGTGACCCGCCATCCTAGCTGCGCCCGAACATCGTTGCATACGTCCTACACGCCCGGTGTGCGCCGGCCAAAGCGGTGGATCTAACCGCGTCCCGCACCGATGGGCTTCGCTTGAGTGATATTGGTGTTGTCACATAAAGGTCAAAATAGACCAGAAGCTGCGACCAGGTTGCGAGGAGTCCTGGAGAGGAGAGCCAATGTGGTAGTGATGAAATAACGGGCAGGTATCAAACTTTCAGCGGGAAATGTGGGCCAGGTATTATGCCGAGCCATCGAAGATAAGGCACACATCAGTGGTTGTCTGGAAAGATAAAAATAGAAAAACGCAGTCTGGTGTGCTCCCAGCTGGGGAATAACGGTCGGTGGTAAAGAGAAACCTCTAATATCTAGAAATTGGAACTACTTGGTAAATGGTTCGACTTTGCAAAACCCAAGGTTGTACACGAAAGATTATTAACACTTGAGTGATTTATACGGCAACTTGTGTGGCACGTATGTCTCTTCCCCCGACTTAGACTTCATACGCTTGCTCCTCCGAAGTACATGGATCATTTTTGGCACGAGTGTAAGGACATCGGGCCGTTTGTTTAATTCCTCTTTAAATCTCGGCAAGTGGCCTATTGCGCGGACATTTGGCGAATTTTAATCCAATTATGTGAATTCTTACCAATAAATATATTGGACGGAGGACGGCCAAATTATCGGAAAACCTCTGAGTTGTAACAAACACCTTAAGCCCAATGGGTCTTGTACCACAGGGAAGGCTTTGCAGGATCTAAATTTCATTGAGGGGAAAAGGACAAGTTGTTCTTTATCCGTTGGGGCCAAAAAGGTTCGAGGTGTGGCAGGTCACAGCGCTGTTTATGGTTGCGACTCGAAGAATAGCAAAATGTTGTCATTTTATTCATCAGTCTTCTACTGCTGAGCCCTCGTGCCAAAAGCCGATTCGTAGATGTTTGCCCCAATTCTTAGATAGAAAAGAATTATCCATATCCCCGGTTACCGATGGGTTGGCTGTTTCATTAAATTACTGTCACACTTTCCCTAGAGTATTCAGTCGCTCAGCCGTCCGCGTGCCTTGACGGTTCCGCCTATGCGCTGCTCTTATACGACTCAATTGAATCAATTTATTTCACCTTCCACTTTTACTTCCTTATCAACTCCAATTCCTTCCCTGTCAGTCCCTCAGTATTCTCAGCAAGTCCGTCATTTGACTCGCATTTCACTCTCCGGCCACCTTCTGTCACTTCGTTAGGCCAAATTTCCATGATCTGACATCAGCACTCTTCCGCCGATTATTGCGTTTTACCACCACAGATACCCGATACTAACCAGGTATTGAAAATGGCCCAATAAACCGGCACAGGCCAAAAGTTTCGACGGTCGCCAAACACGCGAAAGTCAGTGAGATACGTAGGGGGCGGCTTGTAACGAAACTACGTCGAGCACGTTTACGTTTCAGGGTGACACCGGACAAGATACAGGCTAATGGGGTCAAAGGCTCAGCGGTCTGCGAGCAGGGCATTATTCAGTTGACGGAAGCCAGATCGGGTCAGATCGGGTCACAGGACTCGAAGCGTTGTCTGGTGTATGTCCAGGTTCTTGCACTCGAGGGTTGAAATGTTCCCACGGTGCTTCGACCGCCAGGTGGTCCGAACGTTGTGGCTACTGAGTGGTGAACTTCAAGGAGGAGAATGAGAAGCAAGTTTCCTCTCGACGAACAGGCAGTTGCGCCTGATAGGCAGGTTCATTTCCCTACCGGCTGCAATGCTTACCCTCGAGAATCCCCCGTGGTAACTACTGAATAAATAAAAATGACGTGGTCCACTGTTTTTTATTTCTTGGCGGGGAAACAGATGTGTTGTACCTTAGAAAATAGGGAAGCAGTGAAAGAGTGAAACGTAGCTTGAGGATATGCCCATTCGGCAGGCCCTGGTCCGGGAAAACCTCATTCAGGCAGTCACCCAGCCGTCGTCTGAACATGGCTGGGCTATTCGCTGCTACTCCTTGGGTTGGTAGATTTTTCCCCGAATTCGTTACGCATTGGGAGAAGGGGTGTACTTGACGGCTTCCGATGGCCCCGGCCTTCATCAATTTTTGTTCGTGTCCCCTGAGACTCGGGCAGTTACTTAGATCTAACAACATCCTGTCGATTTCGGATAATCCGTGTAGCTGTTTGACCGCCTCAGTAAGTTCACCCCCCCCCCTCAGGCGCCGGCTGCTTGGCGGACACAGGTTGAGAGCTTTGAGGCGTCCTCCTTATGTCATGTTCCGCGGCCCAGTGAGCATCTTGGAAAAAGTCTTTGAACGGCTTCCAACTGCCTTTTGTCCCTGTGTAGTTTCGGTACCCAGGCCTGGAAGCAGTGTTCCAGGTTGGGACGTACGGGTGTTTTGTATAGTGGCAGCGTAGTCTTAGCATCCTGAGGTGACAGCCAAAAATAGTTGAAGCATGGACCTATTACCCTGTGCTGCTGCCTCAAGGCATCTTTGGGTGGACCTTAAAGTTTCATGCACTAGGACTCCAAGATCTTCTACGACCCCAGTGAGCTCCATTACCACAAGTGGCCCTTCATCGATGTGCCGATCCTCTCCAGTTTTTGAGGTGTCTTCAGAAGAATAACTGCCTCCCTGCAACCAAAACGTGTTCATCTTTGAAATATCTATCCTGCCTCACACGGCTTGCAATTCCCACATGATTTATTCTCATCTCTTTCGGTATTATAAGGCCTGTTGAACCCGCACTGCCTGACCAAGACCTTAAAACTCTGCGAGACTCAGATAATTTGCTTTTGCCTCAATATTGCACATGCTGAAACCTCTGGTACTCTTGGTGACTTCCTCGACATGGTTCCAAATAGCAATGTCCGCTTTTCTACCCATCTACCTATTGCAGAGGCCTTCAACTCAGTTCACCCTGACTATGGCCCCCACTGGCAACTTAGCCCCTCTTCCTCTTCCCCCAGTTATTCCTTCAGCCATGTCTATAGCGGAATCTGACGTTTCAGTTGTTTCCTTCATACTGACTACTTTGGAGCTATCCCGTTATCCAGGACCAGATGGTTTTCCGCCCACCTCAATAATTAAACCGAACCCAACTTTCCATATTTACTACCCAGATTTTACCCTATCAGTGAATTCCGGCCCTACGCCAACGAATTGGAAATATTCAGTCTTTCACTTTTATTTATGCAGTGCACTCTAACTCATGGAAGAAGCTACGGTTAGAGAGGCGCAGTCTCACTTCCGGCCATCGGTTTGAGAATGTGCTGGATAAGGGGTCAACAAACTTTATTGCTCCTCAAAGTAAGCGCACCCCATGACCAAGCCTATGAGAAGGGCCTAGAACTTTAAACTGCGTATACACGGTTTAAAGTTACCATAAGCACCAGTATTCTATGAGAGATGTAACTGTATAGACGTTTGCGGCCTAAATGAGCATCCAAGCTTCAAGCCACTGTTCCTAGGGATTAACGGACCAGAAAACTTCGTTTCATATCGACTGTTGTAGATCCTCAGCTAAAGGCTTTCCAGGCTGCGCTTCTCTACCTTTCCTTCATTTCTAGACCTGCATCCGTGCGTATTATTCTGTCGATGAGCGTTACCACTGCAGAGAATATGCCAGCCACTAAATTGGCCAATGCTCACACTTTAGGATCTGCTGCTCGGGATATGCTCAACTGGTGATCCTTCGGTTGCACTCTGAGAAACCCGATGTATGGTCGTTCGATCCTGGACCACTTGACTTTTACGTTTACTTGACCTCACCAAAAATTCGTACTAACTCCATCCGTACAGGACTTGGTCATGCTCACTTGCTTGGCCAGCGCACTTCGAGCTTGCAGGTTGTCTGCAAAGATCTGTGGGTGCAGCTGGGCTGGATGATCGCACTTCCTACCCCCCAAAACGGTTTTCGAATTGGATGTCTAGAGAAGGGTCAGTTTCACTTACTGTCATCGGCTTAGGGTCCAAGGACCTACCCGATATTCGCAAAGCTCCTTCCATTTGTCTTCACTCATGTTCCTCAATGCTTAATCGCACGGTTAGCCCCACCACTAAGCATCTACAATTTTTCAATCTGTATACGATCTGCCGTGCACTCGGCGAAGTTTCAAATAAATTAAAGCACGTATTTCCGCTCGACTCAGGAAAACGCTTTAATATGCACTATCACCTGTGTTGTACTCCACCCATCTTCTTTTTTATCTATCGGATTTGATCCCATGAATACCTTCATTCCACCTTGTTGAGTTACCGGATTCTTCGCCCTGGAACACACAAAGGCCCCATTGTTCAGATATTTTTATTACGAACATTACAAATCCCGACAAACTCTCAAGGAGGTAATTCATTCTTTGGGCTGTTTGTACTTATGGGGAAACGTGTTAACCCAATGTTATTGTACAGTCAAATAGAACTTGCACTCCTCTTCGGTGCGGTGCCAGGCAAAGGGTTTGAAACAACGGGGTCTCGAGTGACGGGATGGCCGGTCGACTGATTGAACTGATAAGTGAGAGATGAATCTCATGAGCGTTGTTCAAGCCCAAGGGCGCAGTGGCCCACACCGGTCGGACCAGTGTATTGTGTGCAACAAGTGGGCCACGTGACAACCACCTATATATTTTGTGGGATTCTGAAACTGATAGAGTAAGTGGGTCGGTGCACAACAGCGTAAAGCCACCCAGTATGTCTGAATGGAATCCTCATTTGAGCATCATTTTCCTTACCTGCCAATGACATCACAGGCCACGAGGTGGTCCTTCTAGCGCTCCATCGAATTGACTTTGGCTCCCTGTGTGTATGCATTGTGTTGATCCTCTTTCTGCACATCTGGTGATTTAATATTCTGCATTTCTTGACAGTCTCCTTGGTAATCATTCACCTCAACACAGGTTATCATCCGCTCGATCGTTTCCTTAGTGTCCCATGTCAGGCTTTCTTCAGCGTACCTGGTCGAGCCTTCGTGCGCCTTTCTTAACGGCTTCACTTATAAGCTACTCCTGTATGAATCCATCATATCATTATATTTTCATCTCTCACCCCTGGGTAGTTCTCAACCCGTGTTGCTCTCGTTATTCCTCAACCAGCCTAAGCAGATCCATCAGTTAAACTTGGATTCTCACAGTTTTCAACTTCTGTTACTCTTTTCTACTAAACTTCTGTGATCAAACGTATGCGCCACAACACACTTAGTGCTTTTCTCAAGTCATTAGATGAGAACTATTTCTTCACAACTCAGGTAACGGATCACCTTGTTGGTCCCCTTTGTCTAAGATTAGACTCCCTCAACTTATCCGATCACTCGGCATTTTATATCCACTGACGGCTTAAGCGATGAAATAATTCCATGTGCTTCTATGGGATATCCAGCACACATGACCGCGTCAGGCCCATCCTGTTGCAAATCTGCTTCTCCAATAAGTCACCGTCAGTTTTTCTCCAGCTAAACGAACTGCAAAATCTCGCTTCAATCACACAAGTATGGTCACCGTATTCACCAATCTTCTACTGCTGAGCCCTCGTGCCAAAAGCCGATTCGTAGATGTTTGCCCCAATTCTTAGATAGAAAAGAATTATCCATATCCCCGGTTACCGATGGGTTGGCTGTTTCATTAAATTACTGTCACACTTTCCCTAGAGTATTCAGTCGCTCAGCCGTCCGCGTGCCTTGACGGTTCCGCCTATGCGCTGCTCTTATACGACTCAATTGAATCAATTTATTTCACCTTCCACTTTTACTTCCTTATCAACTCCAATTCCTTCCCTGTCAGTCCCTCAGTATTCTCAGCAAGTCCGTCATTTGACTCGCATTTCACTCTCCGGCCACCTTCTGTCACTTCGTTAGGCCAAATTTCCATGATCTGACATCAGCACTCTTCCGCCGATTATTGCGTTTTACCACCACAGATACCCGATACTAACCAGGTATTGAAAATGGCCCAATAAACCGGCACAGGCCAAAAGTTTCGACGGTCGCCAAACACGCGAAAGTCAGTGAGATACGTAGGGGGCGGCTTGTAACGAAACTACGTCGAGCACGTTTACGTTTCAGGGTGACACCGGACAAGATACAGGCTAATGGGGTCAAAGGCTCAGCGGTCTGCGAGCAGGGCATTATTCAGTTGACGGAAGCCAGATCGGGTCAGATCGGGTCACAGGACTCGAAGCGTTGTCTGGTGTATGTCCAGGTTCTTGCACTCGAGGGTTGAAATGTTCCCACGGTGCTTCGACCGCCAGGTGGTCCGAACGTTGTGGCTACTGAGTGGTGAACTTCAAGGAGGAGAATGAGAAGCAAGTTTCCTCTCGACGAACAGGCAGTTGCGCCTGATAGGCAGGTTCATTTCCCTACCGGCTGCAATGCTTACCCTCGAGAATCCCCCGTGGTAACTACTGAATAAATAAAAATGACGTGGTCCACTGTTTTTTATTTCTTGGCGGGGAAACAGATGTGTTGTACCTTAGAAAATAGGGAAGCAGTGAAAGAGTGAAACGTAGCTTGAGGATATGCCCATTCGGCAGGCCCTGGTCCGGGAAAACCTCATTCAGGCAGTCACCCAGCCGTCGTCTGAACATGGCTGGGTCGTTCGTCGCTACTACTGAATAAATAAAAGTGACTTTGCAAGTCACCTGGTCTTCTGTGCCCAGTGCTCACTAAATTACCGGAGAATGTCGACTGCCCTGAGGTTACCGCGCCTATGGGAAGAAGCTATAACGGGTTGATCAGATTCTTCTTTAAAGATGATCCTCGAATCTCTTCCACTTTCTAAGAAGGAACTTGGGAAAAGATGACCGCCGGACACCGAGAATGGCTGCAGAAAGTATTTATTGGATAACCTACAACCCCACTTTACTGGTTGAGTGATGGCACATAAAAAGCAGCTAAATACAACTCACTAATAAGTCCGCTTCAACGAGGACCGTGAGAAGAACAAGCCAACCAATATGGTGTCTGCAGGGCCGATAAAGCACAGGCGAGCATAGGAGTTGCTTGCAGACTCCTCCACAGAGTAGAGGGACATTTTCACTTTCTGCATCTCCTGAGGGCCCTCAGATATGCTCTTACAGCACAAATATCCAGTCAAATACAATACGAAGCAAGATTGGCATAAAAGCCAACAATGCCTCAAGGCCTATTGTGACCTTTTACAGTCTGCGGCCGTTTCACTAGAGGCAGAAAGAAATGTAGTAGACGAGCATGGTAAACATGCAATCTACGCCGGAGAAAAGCGGAAGTGCCTCAGGAGTTCTTCTAGCTGGTACACACAACTGAGGCCGGAAACCATCATCCGTTACGGGAGCCTATCGCTTTTCGCGGACGGACAAAATCGTTATAGAACCCATAGAAGTGGAACCGGCCAGCAGTCGGGTAAAGCAAAATAGGGCTGACGGGCCAGACTGGATCCACCCCAGCATCCTACGCCTGGTGGCAAGCATAAATTCCGGGCTTCAAGCACTTTTGTTCATCAGTGATCATCGATGACGACCAACCACTTCGGGCACTCTGCTTACCATCTCCCTGGAAGGTGCACCCGGATAATACTGCTACACGACCGTCTCTCACTGGTTGTTCCCGTCGGCTCAACTGTCCGTGGTCTCACAACCTGACCAACTGATCCTGGATCACACACCCCCATCGCGGTCTCCGCGCCCCGTACAGTCGTCAGTGGCCGCTCGTGCCACCAAAATGGTGCGGAGCGCGGTCAGATCCACCGCTTTGGCCGGCGCACATCGGGAGTGCACGCCTTCTGCAACGATGTGCGAGCGAAACTAGGCCGGTGGAACACACCTCTTGTGTTTACTTCACGAAGCGTTTTTCAGGTTGGGTGCCCAGGGCACGGCCAGTCCCACCCACTAGCACCGGTTGTGGATCGCACGCTCCAACTTTCCTCGGGCTACCGAATCTAATACCGTCGGTTGAAACTGGCTTGCTCCCCATCCTCTTTCCGCCAAAGTTTGTTCATCTATGGTTCTTATCATTTGTTACCACTTTCCATTTTTGTCGCTCTACCACGGTATGCACACCTACCCCTTCCGTCCTTACTCCTATCGCCTCTCTTTACATCAACTTTCATAGCGTTGAGCCACTATCGTCTTAACCACTCTTCTTTGCCGACGATCGTCAATATCTCTTTATCCACCTGCCGTCATTGCCGACTTCTATTCTATATGCACTTGGTATTACCCCCTGCCCAAAATGCCCATTGATAGCATTCTTATACCTCACTGCCTGTTGTTTTGTTACATTCCTCTTTGTTCTCCCTCCTCATGCCTAATGCCTTTATGCACCAATCACGCCCGCACCCATGACCAATCCGCATTTCAGAACTTGCCGCTTCAAACTTTGCCTCTTTTACGGTCGCATTCATTACCTAATCACCACAACCATATTTACCTTTCTTGGCTCCGCAATTTCCCTGTGGTTCTTTCCATTAGGCAGTGTCCCGATTACCATCAGCCTGCCTAATCCACCTGTTCAATTGTCTGCTGGCACGCAGCTCTTTAGTTCCATTGCCCCAACTCGGCCGGGCGTTCTTTTCTTGGGCCTTTTGTTCCATTACCGGTTCACTTATCCTGGGGCTTCCTTCTTCTTCGCCTCCTTCACGTTTCATCTGCAGCAAAATGACCTGATTAGTCGAATCTTACCTGCGTCTCCTCAGTCATTGCATTCATCCCTTGATCCGTTTATTGCTTGCAAAAGGCACTTTCTCGTGTGCATTTTAGTTTGGTCTGCTTTTCTATATTCCATCGATTGCAAAGGCAACGTTACGTTTGATCTATCACTACCAGATTCCTCTGATCCGTCATCACAAGCGTACCTGCTCTGACCAAATAATTAGACCCTTTTACCTGTTCTCTTCTATCCTATCCTTCACCCTCCCTCGTAAATGATCTGCCCTTGACGGCCGGCAGCACTCTTGTGCTTCTTCAATCTTCTCTGTTTGTTGATGCGCCATGTTATCCCATCATGAAAAACTTCGTCTGAGTTCTCCCAAGTCAACCCTACACACTTTCATCCTACCCTATCTCCCTCTTCCAATCACTGATACTTTTTCTCCTAGTACTCCATTGCTCATTGCCCCTGCTCCTCGCACATCCATTTATGTACTTTTATATATATATATATGTATACTGATAGTAAGTAGTATGTAAACGTGTGAGCATAATTTCCCCGGAAGCACACGACCGGTTTCACGGTTGTTGCCGCTCATCAGGTATGCGTACCCGGTACTCCTCTGCCCACTCGTCTTCATACTTGTACACTCCGATGTTATATCTTCACTAGGATCTAAGTTGAATCGTCTGGAGTGTGAATGTGTACTCTTTTTTGAAGAGCCCACAAACGAATCGCAACTGTGATTTCTCAGTTATTCGTGTCTGGGCCACCGGCCGTGTGCTTCCGAAGTAATTTTGTCCACACGTTTAAGTACTATTTACTATCCATATGACTGCTTGCACAAGCAGCTTCGTTTTTATTTGGGTAAGCAGTGACCCAGACGCGAATAACTATGAGAAATCGCAGTTATGGTTCATATGTGGGCTCTTCAGTGAAGAGTATCCATTCACACTCCAGAGGTTTCAACGTCGGTCCTGGTGAACACATATATATATACATTTGCACTGCATCCTGCACTTCTTTGCCGGTTATTTCTCGTGTTACCATCCCCCTGGCCCTCATGAAATGAGTCCACCCTTTTTACATATGCACCTCTTATTTACCGTATCAAATCCCTACAGATCATTCTTGCCATCTGTACCACCATTTTACTTAACTAAATGTTCGCTTCCTGTTCTACGATGAGTTAGTGCAGTGTAGCACGGCCTAATTACCATATGATCCCTGGAGGTGGATCCTTCTTTTTTCTCCACCGTCTCCCGCTACCACATTTTCCCATATCAACTTCTAGCCAATTCATGTATGCCTGACAGTTTTCAGATATCGCCAATTGGACCACAGGCATCTCCCGTGTGCCTTTCAGTTTGGTCTGCTTTTCCATGTTCCACCATTGTAATGACAACGTTACGTCACGGTGTTTTTGTACAGTTCCAAACTGTTTGACCTGTCACTACCCGATTCCTCTGGTCCATCATCACATGTCGCACCTGCATTGATCAGATAATTAGACCCATTTTTCACCTGTTCTCTTTGATCCATCCTTCATCTTCACTCTTCCATGAACTGCTCCTCACAGGAGTCAACACTTCTTTGATACGGCCTTCATTTTTTCTCTGTTGCGCCGCCATGTCCACCTGTCATGAAGATAATTTGCCGCGATATTCCAAAGTTAAATATACATTCATTTGACCTAACCTTACCTACCACCCCCAACAATGACTGATAAGTTCTGTCTGGGACCCCACTGGTATTACCCTGCTCCTCTTATATCTATGTATGTATTTATACAATATATACATACATATACCTGCGCATATATGTATATGTGCACGCGCTCTGCATCTGAAAGTTCCTCATCGGCCATTTCTCTTGCTTTCACCCAGCTGATCTTCTTGATATACAGCCATACTTCACATGTCTCTGTTTCCGGTATTGTATCTTGGTAAATCCTGTCAGACAATTTTGATCCTGGCATCTCCCTGCTCATCATATCCAGCCCTTAGATAACGATAATCATACGTAAAT
Source organism: Fasciola hepatica (assembly GCA_948099385.1). Taxonomy (NCBI): domain Eukaryota; kingdom Metazoa; phylum Platyhelminthes; class Trematoda; order Plagiorchiida; family Fasciolidae; genus Fasciola; species Fasciola hepatica. Next base: position 10,946,546 of record CANUEZ040000120.1, on the reverse strand, counting down.
ACTTATCTGCCACTTGAATACTCATCTTTGCGAACCGTGTATCTGCAACTATCATGGCTACGCATCACAAATTAATTTGTCGCTCAGTTCCCATTTCTATTTCGGTGCATCACATTCCACCTTTCTGAAAGTGAACAATGTGCGCAACGACTACATGCTTACATCCGGCCGCTTCTTTCAACATCACCTAGGCAATCTCTCTCTACAAATGAGTCCTTCAATGGGTATTTAACTGACTCGGCCGACATATGGACGCTGAACGGTCCAAGGGTAATCTTTGAAAGATTTTGAATGTTCTTTGTCTGCAAATTCATTCCTTTCATTGTCTGATCTCCAGTACAAAGCCGCATTATTCTCTGCGGAGCGTTATAGCTGGTTCATGTCTCCCTCGGAAACTTCTTTTTCCTCAAGGTTAACAAAACTTTCGTCAATTTTGTTTGATTCTCCCTTTGCATAGTCCCTCTTTTAGTAATATTTCAGTAAGTGTCTACTACCTCCGACCAGCTCCACCCTGACTTGGCCGGGTTAGCCACCCGATTTTGAGTTCGCATTTGCTGGGCATCACCCGTATCCTTTCTCCTGTACAATATCGAGTGAATATACCTGAATCGTCCTCTTGGAATTCGGACTCTTCGTCCAACTGCATCGTTAGAACTTCCGTTACAGCATGCCTCGGCGTTATTCGAAACAAACGGTTATCATTATTATTTTCATACCTACCGTATGCAATCCTTTTGAACCGTTTCTGTCATCCGATCCAAACTATGCCTATTTTATTGCTAGCTCCCTGTTTCACGATAAGTTTTGTGCCCTGTCTGCTGACCATCCACCGCAGAGTACCAATGCTTCATTGATATTTAATCCATTGCAGTGCTCCTAACGGTTTTCCTTCATCGTCCTTCACTATTGCCGTTTCTTTTACCGATTTCTAGCCTTTCTGATGTATATCACTCGGCCTCCAGATATCTCCACCCGGATCAGTTACACCCCCCATCTGACCATGACTTTCAAGCTTACCGAAAGTCCATTTCACCCAGCCTTTTAGCTCATTTAAACTCACTACAACCTCTTTGGTGTGCATACACTTATCCCATTTTCATCCCAACTTATTCCACCTTCTGAGCCTTTTTATCCTACTTTTTCATGCAAAGTTCCACATTTCATGAATTATACTTGCCCATTCCATCACCTGTATCAACAAGATCAAGCATATGGCATGTTTCTGGCTTCTCCGAGGTAAACCAACGTTATTATTACTATGTTATTATCATGCCACTAGCCCAAGCTAAGCTACCTTTGGACCGGTTAAAAGCCAGAATAGTGAACTCCCTCACGGAGGCAAGAGAGATTTGCATCCAACTACGGGCCCACTGACCTGTTGTTGATATCAGTGAAAGCACTTGAGGGCCTCGTCGGGGATGGGATCAAAAGGCATGTTGAACACCACTGTATAGCCACTGTGAGGCGGTGCGCTTTTGTAAGGAGGAAGTCGAGTCTAACGAACCTCTTATCATTTCTGGAGGGGGTAACAGGCATACTGTTCAAAGACCAGAGAGCTGAAGCGGATTATCTGGATTTACGGAAGGCTTTGACTCGGCAAACCACAAGCTGCCGGCGTACAAGGTTCAGGGCATGAGGACTGCGCAAGGAGGACCTAAATGTATTGGAGCACAACCTACTCGTGGGAAGTTTCGTGTTGGGGTTGAGGATGCAACTTCCAGCGTAGCAACGGCACGCAGTGTAAGGCCCCAGAGATCGGTGCTAGAACCCCAGTTGTTCTTGACCCATATAAATGGCCTGATTGACACCCTGAGGTTTCCTGGTTTCCAGTTCACGAACGGCTTTTAGATTGTGAAGAAAAATCTTCGACCTGGGTACAGGGAGACTAGATGATAGCACAAAAGTGGACCAAAGCATTGGAGACTTTCTAAACAGGTGTAACAGTAGACAGCTGCTCCAGGGCGCGAGAGCAGGAGAGGATCGGCACATCGATGAAGGGCCACTTGTGGTAGTGGAGCTCACTGGGGTCGTAGAAGATCTTGGAGTCCTAGTGCATGAAACTTTATGGTCCACCCAAAGATGCCTTGAGGCAGCAGCATAGGGTAATAGGTCCATGCTTCAACTATTTTTGGCTGTCACCTCAGGATGCTAAGACTACGCTGCCACTATACAAAACACCCGTACGTCCCAACCTGGAACACTGCTTCCAGGCCTGGGTACCGAAACTACACAGGGACAAAAGGCAGTTGGAAGCCGTTCAAAGACTTTTTCCAAGATGCTCACTGGGCCGCGGAACATGACATAAGGAGGACGCCTCAAAGCTCTCAACCTGTGTCCGCCAAGCAGCCGGCGCCTGAGGGGGGGGGGTGAACTTACTGAGGCGGTCAAACAGCTACACGGATTATCCGAACTCGACAGGATGTTGTTAGATCTAAGTAACTGCCCGAGTCTCAGGGGACACGAACAAAAATTGATGAAGGCCGGGGCCATCGGAAGCCGTCAAGTACACCCCTTCTCCCAATGCGTAACGAATTCGGGGAAAAATCTACCAACCCAAGGAGTAGCAGCGAATAGCCCAGCCATGTTCAGACGACGGCTGGGTGACTGCCTGAATGAGGTTTTCCCGGACCAGGGCCTGCCGAATGGGCATATCCTCAAGCTACGTTTCACTCTTTCACTGCTTCCCTATTTTCTAAGGTACAACACATCTGTTTCCCCGCCAAGAAATAAAAAACAGCGGACCACGTCATTTTTATTTATTCAGTAGTTACCACGGGGGATTCTCGAGGGTAAGCATTGCAGCCGGTAGGGAAATGAACCTGCCTATCAGGCGCAACTGCCTGTTCGTCGAGAGGAAACTTGCTTCTCATTCTCCTCCTTGAAGTTCACCACTCAATAGCCACAACGTTCGGACCACCTGGCGGTCGAAGCACCGTGGGAACATTTCAACCCTCGAGTGCAAGAACCTGGACATACACCAGACAACGCTTCGAGTCCTGTGACCCGATCTGACCCGATCTGGCTTCCGTCAACTGAATAATGCCCTGCTCGCAGACCGCTGAGTCTTTGACCCCATTAGCCTGTATCTTGTCCGGTGTCACCCTGAAACGTAAACGTGCTCGACGTAGTTTCGTTACAAGCCGCCCCCTACGTATCTCACTGACTTTCGCGTGTTTGGCGACCGTCGAAACTTTTGGCCTGTGCCGGTTTATTGGGCCATTTTCAATACCTGGTTAGTATCGGGTATCTGTGGTGGTAAAACGCAATAATCGGCGGAAGAGTGCTGATGTCAGATCATGGAAATTTGGCCTAACGAAGTGACAGAAGGTGGCCGGAGAGTGAAATGCGAGTCAAATGACGGACTTGCTGAGAATACTGAGGGACTGACAGGGAAGGAATTGGAGTTGATAAGGAAGTAAAAGTGGAAGGTGAAATAAATTGATTCAATTGAGTCGTATAAGAGCAGCGCATAGGCGGAACCGTCAAGGCACGCGGACGGCTGAGCGACTGAATACTCTAGGGAAAGTGTGACAGTAATTTAATGAAACAGCCAACCCATCGGTAACCGGGGATATGGATAATTCTTTTCTATCTAAGAATTGGGGCAAACATCTACGAATCGGCTTTTGGCACGAGGGCTCAGCAGTAGAAGACTGATGAATAAAATGACAACATTTTGCTATTCTTCGAGTCGCAACCATAAACAGCGCTGTGACCTGCCACACCTCGAACCTTTTTGGCCCCAACGGATAAAGAACAACTTGTCCTTTTCCCCTCAATGAAATTTAGATCCTGCAAAGCCTTCCCTGTGGTACAAGACCCATTGGGCTCAAGGTGTTTGTTACAACTCAGAGGTTTTCCGATAATTTGGCCGTCCTCCGTCCAATATATTTATTGGTAAGAATTCACATAATTGGATTAAAATTCGCCAAATGTCCGCGCAATAGGCCACTTGCCGAGATTTAAAGAGGAATTAAACAAACGGCCCGATGTCCTTACACTCGTGCCAAAAATGATCCATGTACTTCGGAGGAGCAAGCGTATGAAGTCTAAGTCGGGGGAAGAGACATACGTGCCACACAAGTTGCCGTATAAATCACTCAAGTGTTAATAATCTTTCGTGTACAACCTTGGGTTTTGCAAAGTCGAACCATTTACCAAGTAGTTCCAATTTCTAGATATTAGAGGTTTCTCTTTACCACCGACCGTTATTCCCCAGCTGGGAGCACACCAGACTGCGTTTTTCTATTTTTATCTTTCCAGACAACCACTGATGTGTGCCTTATCTTCGATGGCTCGGCATAATACCTGGCCCACATTTCCCGCTGAAAGTTTGATACCTGCCCGTTATTTCATCACTACCACATTGGCTCTGCTCTCCAGGACTCCTCGCAACCTGGTCGCAGCTTCTGGTCTATTTTGACCTTTATGTGACAACACCAATATCACTCAAGCGAAGCCCATCGGTGCGGGACGCGGTTAGATCCACCGCTTTGGCCGGCGCACACCGGGCGTGTAGGACGTATGCAACGATGTTCGGGCGCAGCTAGGATGGCGGGTCACACCTCCCGTCACCGGAAGTGGTTTTAAGTTTGGGTGTCCAGCGCAGGGTCAGCTCCACCCAGCAGCACCGGTTGAAGGCAAAAAACATTTCTACACCCGAAGTACTGCAAATACGGAACCATCTCCCCAGTTAGCGCCTATTTTTCATCGTATTCGTCCCCATCTTTGCCATCTCAACTTACCGCTTCTTACGCCCGGCAAAATTAACCTTTCCTAGCACATAATAATCGCGGGGCTAAAAGACCGTTTCCGCACTGGGCATGCCGCTCATGGTCCTTTTTTCCGAGGATTCGTGCCAAACCACCCGCTTGTCCCATTCGCAAACTTAACCAATCCACGAGATAAAACTCGCCCTTTTTATCACCGTTACCGATAAATTTGCAAAAATTCACATTTATTGTTGCCATACACTTCCGTCCCACAATGTACAAACAGTATATTTGACTGAGGAATATTTGTCATCATTGCTTCCCAACAGTCGACGACACTGTGATAGTTCGCTCTCTCTATCAGTCCCTCTGTTCAGCCACACGGCTGTGGCACTGCAATACCCTCACCTTGCAAAGATTCATGCTTTCTCCATGTATTCACATCTGATAGACATCGGTAGCGCAGCGTTTTGACCTTTCGCTATCACATGATCCACCTTTTACAAAGAAAACCAACATATAGCATTTAACCTGTCAACTACATCACCCTACAACTTTGCAAACGTATTTAACGGTTGTTGGTGCATTTTCAAATCCGGTATTCCATCTTTGTAAATCCTCTCTCCCTTTGCACAGTCCCTCTTTTAGTAATATTTCAGTAAGTGTCTACTACCTCCGACCAGCTCCACCCTGACTTGGCCGGGTTAGCCACCCGATTTTGAGTTCACATTTGCCGGGCACCGCCCTAAAGAGTAACTCGAATCCTTTCTCCTGTACAATATCGAGCGAATATACCTGAATCGTCCTCTTGGAATTCGGACTTTACGTCCAACTGCACCGTTAGAACTTGGGGGGGGGGTTATCCGAAATAAACCATTATCAGTGTCCTTCCCATTACGAGCAGATCTTCAAGTGTAAGCATTGGCCAATTTAGTGGCTGGCATATTCTCTGCAGTGGTAACGCTCATCGACAGAATAATACGCACGGATGCAGGTCTAGAAATGAAGGAAAGGTAGAGAAGCGCAGCCTGGAAAGCCTTTAGCTGAGGATCTACAACAGTCGATATGAAACGAAGTTTTCTGGTCCGTTAATCCCTAGGAACAGTGGCTTGAAGCTTGGATGCTCATTTAGGCCGCAAACGTCTATACAGTTTCATCTCTCATAGAATACTGGTGCTTATGGTAACTTTAAACCGTGTATACGCAGTTTAAAGTTCTAGGCCCTTCTCATAGGCTTGGTCATGGGGTGCGCTTACTTTGAGGAGCAATAAAGTTTGTTGACCCCTTATCCAGCACATTCTCAAACCGATGGCCGGAAGTGAGACTGCGCCTCTCTAACCGTAGCTTCTTCCATGAGTTAGAGTGCACTGCATAAATAAAAGTGAAAGACTGAATATTTCCAATTCGTTGGCGTAGGGCCGGAATTCACTGATAGGGTAAAATCTGGGTAGTAAATATGGAAAGTTGGGTTCGGTTTAATTATTGAGGTGGGCGGAAAACCATCTGGTCCTGGATAACGGGATAGCTCCAAAGTAGTCAGTATGAAGGAAACAACTGAAACGTCAGATTCCGCTATAGACATGGCTGAAGGAATAACTGGGGGAAGAGGAAGAGGGGCTAAGTTGCCAGTGGGGGCCATAGTCAGGGTGAACTGAGTTGAAGGCCTCTGCAATAGGTAGATGGGTAGAAAAGCGGACATTGCTATTTGGAACCATGTCGAGGAAGTCACCAAGAGTACCAGAGGTTTCAGCATGTGCAATATTGAGGCAAAAGCAAATTATCTGAGTCTCGCAGAGTTTTAAGGTCTTGGTCAGGCAGTGCGGGTTCAACAGGCCTTATAATACCGAAAGAGATGAGAATAAATCATGTGGGAATTGCAAGCCGTGTGAGGCAGGATAGATATTTCAAAGATGAACACGTTTTGGTTGCAGGGAGGCAGTTAATCTTCTGAAGACACTTCAAAAACTGTATATGAAAATTTGGGTGGCCTCTCGTAAACCGCCTTAGAGGAGAGCTTCGTTCCCGCCGGGTTGTCGGATGATTAGGGGCAAGACTTACAGTTGGGAAGCGAAGTGCGTTCCGATACAACGTGAAGTCAGGGTCGGCTGCAGGTTTAACTGAATAGGGCAGTCAATCACATTGTGATTGCTACCAGAAACGTTTTGCGAGGTTTAGATAGCCACTGGAAGGTGCTGTTTTTGGAATTTAATTCCAAAATGCTACTTTTCCTACAGAAGGGCTGACGCGCTGTGCTCAACCCTTTTGGAAATACCTGGAACAAATGGCAGAAGGAAAGCGGATGAAGATATAGGGAGCCAAGCTATCATAGGAAGGTTGAAATCCAACAATAACTTTTATATTTTGAATCATGTGATGACTGTTTCTAATGCAGCTATTCACTGTCACACCTTTGCATCATCACACATGTGTGACCGTGATAAGGAAAACACTTGACCGTGCTTCTAAAGTGAAACAGTCCTGTTCTTCTTTATGCTAACACTAGGAATAATTGCTACCGTTCATTCGCCGCTCCGGAATTTTGCATCTGCCCACTCGGCTGCCATTCAAATTCATGCAGCTACGTAGTATGGAACCTATGGACTCAAATGCTTCCGTGTGTGAGACAGAGAGTTATTTTGGAAAATTCAATTTGTGGGGCATTGCTTGTGTAAGAATTTCGGATGAGCGCGAAACCGCCGTCTTCTTGGGTGTTGTATGAAAGCCAGCATATTCCGTTACCAAGAAACTGTCACTCCCATAGAAGCCTGTTTCTCCAGAAGTTACAGAAGTCAAGAACCCTGTCATCTGTCTTACCCACTCGGTTGATTTCAAGATTGCTGAATGTTCAGAGTTTCACCAGCCTCAACGGAAGGACTTGCTCGATGGACGTCAGTTCTTCAGTTCCAGGCACGTGCAGATCATTGTGATTTTTGGGATGAACTACAGGAGCAGCTCCATGATCGTTTGATGGGTTGCAATAACAATCAACAGTTCAACAAAAACTACTTCTAATTCCCAGTCCTACTCTCCAACATATTTTTCAGTCTACGAGCAGTAATCGGATGTGAATGATTTCACGGAGTCCGCATTTCTTACCACGTTGTGTAGTCGCGGTCCCGGACACCGCAAAAGTCGCTTGGTGACTCCTCATCGGACCAAACTGATGAGTGCTTATCCCACTTATATTCCACTTATAAAGCTCTGTCCAATCTTTGGCGCAGTAGGCCAACCCACTGTGCGGGTTAACGCCCACTTAAAACATAAATCTCCCTCATTCAAGTCCCACCAGTCTTGTCATCTTGCCCCGGTCTCTGGCAGGCTGCCTATCAACTTCCTTCTGGATAGATCAAAGTAAGCGCATCACAAGACACGAAATTTAGCTGTCGATTATGCAGGTAGGGGGTGTCTCACATTAAGACAAGCCTGTGTCTCAGATACCGCAATCGTCGGCTGCGATCACCGACCGCTTCAAAGCAGTGCCCCGACACGGCTAACAGGAAGTCCTTCCGTACATATTCCGCAATTAAATATCAACCAGCTTCCCTCTCTCTTATATCCCACCACTCTTGAACCCATTATACTATTCCAACACCTGGATTTCCTTTCCCTCATATGACTTTCTCCATTCCATTCGGCTAACTCAGAGGAATTGAGAATGAATGTGAACCCCTCTGGAGCAGTTTTGTCACAATTTTGGCTAATTTCGCTCCGAAGAAAACAGCCGCCTTGTTTAGACATCAGTCCCCGTCGGAAACATCACAAGCGGTCCTAAAGAAATACTGATTGTCTGGCTTTTTAATTATTCCGCAGAAGCGCTGCTTTTGGTGGAGAGATTTCTTGGATTTTTAGGTCTTGGCGGGTCTAGATTAACCAAGTGACTGACCGATGAGCGAGAAGCTTTGAAGGCCATTTATGTTGTCAAAAGAAAAATTGCAATAGAAGTCAATGATGCAAGCCGATTGCTGACCGTAAGGACTTAACACACTGCTCGGAATGTTGACACACAGCCCCTCAAATACCATACAAGACAATCGCCTATTTCGGGGATGCCCGAAACACGCCTGACTAAATTGTCATACGGTACAATTGAGGTTACACTGAGGTTTCTAAGGTTACTAATTAGATGCATGCAGAAAAAAGAGTGCAGACGTTTTGACGGTCGCATAAATAAATGTCCGGCATAATTGGTTGTCAAGGTCACAAGGTCATATTACCCGGGAAAAAGAAAAGTTCACTGGAGAATTGAAATATTTAGGCGAATTGAGACCAGGTTGAGAAGTAACCTATTATTCGGACAGTATCAAATCAAAGAAGGGATATCTTGAAAAGGAGCTTTCAAGAATTGAACTGACAAAGAAAATGAAAAATCGGTGGTGGAGGATAATGCGCATTTGAACACGTAATTCTAATGACCAGAGAGAGGGCAGAAATGATATTCCGAAAGAGTCCCCAGGTTTCCCCTTTAGGGCAGAACTGCACAAGCGCTGGAGTAATTCCAGTTGCCCACAACCTCGTAAGTAATCAGAGATGTTCGACTTTGCGTGTGTAAATTTGTGGCCAAAACTACCGTAGGTAAAGATAACTCTCTAGTAGTTACCTCTTGGCAATTTGTTCGTTGTTCTTCGTCACTGTGCTGTTCGCCGTTTGCCTGCTTCCAGCAGGGCCGAAAGGTTCCCGCTAATTAAAAGTTACTCTTCCCTTTGCTCTGCTCGCAGGCGGATGAGCCTCCGACTCCGTCAGCCAGATCGTGCTCAGCTTCGCTCTAAAACGTAAACGACATCGACGTGGTTTCAATATAAACTGTCCTTTACACATCCCACTGATGGATGACAACCACGGTTGCTTGGGCACATGCACACTCTTAGGATCCACCAAAATCGACATGTCTTCTGAGAGGGACGTGGCCCCAACTCCTTCTCAGATACTTGTGGAAGGCTTTCACGCACCCACAGAGGAACGTCTCCAGAAGCCTGCCGAGACGGTCGACTTAATTAGAGAAGCCTACGAGTCGAGGGCCAATTATGCTACCTCCTTACAAACTGACTTTATCACTACCTCTTTAACGGTAATGGGGCAAGACCCTTCCAAAAAGGCTGATGTGCTCGGTGTGGTTTCAGCTAGACGCCCCTTCAGACATCACATAACAGACGGTTTCTTCTCTACAGATCTTTCAGCAGCATCCGTACAAAGACTTCGGTTAGCCATCGCCAACTGGTGCCCTTTGTTAGCACCATCAGAGATATCGTTCTAGGGTGCGCTATTGAACCCCACCGTTTCCAAAGGCCCCAACCAGTCAGAGAAGTCAAGAGGCTAGTGCTCAGCTGCGACGGCCGATAAGGTTGCCTATTCTGCATCATCCGCCATAATTCGGGGACACTGCTTGGTGGATACAGCTGATGAAATAAGTGTGCTCCTGCCTTCAGGCCAAAGTTTAGTTAGGCCCCCTTTCACAAACTTACTTGCCGCTATTGGTAGTTCTATACAGACTTAAGAAAACTATTGAGGGCACTAGAATTACGTCCTCATTGCACGTTTTGTATTGTTTTCTTGGCTGAAGCGGCTCGAAAAGCCATACCTGGTATTGACTTTCTGCGTCACTTTGTCTAATTGGTCGGTTCTTGCCTCAGAGTTCCTATGCGTTGTCTTTAATCTATCTGCGAATGGGATTTCGGTTGATTCCGACCCCACCAGTCCTATTCTAATCGAAAGAGCTGACTTGTATTGTTTTCTGTGACGTAATAGATACATAATCTTGAGTGATGCACCAACGGTTCACTTAATCAGCCGTTATCAGCTCAGTAGGTCACCACACTACCACATCAGACCCTCCAGATCGTGCTAGGACATGTGGGCTTGCAAACAACCAATATATAATCGAGCAAGTTGGGTTCAAGCACGCGCTTCAAATAGATATTCGTGCTTTAAACAATCCATCTTCTCCACTAATTCACACGGTCCCTGAAAAGCCAGGAAACTGATGACTTTGTGCAGACAGTAGAGCCCTACATTATGTCACGGTTCCAGACACGCATCCTACCTCATATATGCAGGATATTACGGCCGACCTGAACGGTGTTTGTTTGTTCTCAAAGAAAAATTTGGTACGTGCCTATCGATAGCTTTTTATCGCAGACAAAGGTACATCTAGAACAGCGGCAGCAGCAACTTTTGATCTCTTCGACTTTTAACGAATACCAGTTTGTTTGCGCAACAGTGCACAGGCATCTCACCATTTGATGGACCAAGTTAACAGAGGTTTACATCCCTTTTTCACCTACATTACCGACCATTTGTTATCCAGCAGTTTTGAAAATGCACATAGGCAACCTCCACGTCGGTTGTTTGGGCTTTTGGCCACACATGGATTGGCCTTCAATGTGGAAAGAAGTATTTTTGACCAAACTCCAACTGAGTTTTGGGCCAAGTGATTGATTAGTGCGGTCTCTGACCTTTGAAAGGAGAGGTGCGGGCCGTTTAGGACTTTTCTTTACCTACCCAACTAGCCGGTATTTGCCTTTCAAAATGAGTGGCAGGCTGTTATGGGCTTTTCACCGCACACTATGCTCACTTAGTTCACACTTTACTAGGTTAAATTTGAGGTGGTCAAGACGGTCCTTAAAATAACTCAGGGATGCTAAAACTGTTTCCGATGCAGTTAAATACGCATTGGTTTCTGCCACTTTGCTCATTCATTTCGGCGCTGAGGCCCAGTTGAGCATTGATACCAAAGCCCATGACAAAAAAATGGTCTACGTGCTCCAGCGGTGGTCCACATTATAATGGAAACTACTAGCCTTTTTCCCTGGTATTCCCTCACCAGACGGGACTAAATATTCTACGAATAGTGAGGAACCACTTGATGTTCACAGTACCGTGAGACACTTCTGACACATCCTTGGAGGTAGACAGTTCACCATGTTTACCGATATTAAACCTTTGACACGTTATCTTCACAGTCAAACCAGTAAACTTTAACGACGTGAGTTGTGTCACTTACATTTTGAAGCACAGTTTATTTTCCAGTGACGTTTATGCTGCTTCTAGCCCCGACAACGTCGCAACTAATGCCCTTCCCCGAGTATAAACTATTTCTGGCCAGCTACGGGTCACAGGTCTCGTTGCTCTGGCTGCAGCACCAAGCTCAGAAGCCGATTTGACAGATCCAAGCCGGATCTCATCACCTTAGCCTTTGGAGTTACCTCTGGTCACTTCCCTAGGATCAATAATGTGTGACACAACTTTGCTACACCCATGCTCTATTGAACCAAGCCTTGGGACTGCAAACTCCTCGACGTTTTACATAATCCAGCACATCCTGGCATCCAGGCCACTGCGGGGACAGTTGCAGATGGGCACGTCTGGCATATTCGTTATTGGGCCCGCTTATGCACTCGGTGCTGACAATGGGAGGTGAGTAGATGTTAAGCCTCTTCTCGGTGGTGTCCAAATGGTTCTCTCATATCTGCGTGAGTATCGCTGGTCCTGTCGGCTCCCGTGAAGGTTTCCACCATCCGGATACCACTTTCGGCGGTTTCACCCTCAAGCCAGAGACTGCTCTTACTGCCAGCTTGGAAACAGAAACCGTAATAGCTGCTTGTATGGAACGTTGGATTCTATAATGTGGTTGCTCTGCGACGGTAACTACGCTTCGTTGCACACGGTTTGGGTTACGCTTTCTGGAAAATACACCGCGCATGTCACGTGGTCACCGTTCTGGTAACGGCCTATCCCCCATCACTCAGCTGTTAGGCCGAGGGTTTTCATGGCTAGGTCAAGGCCTCGCTCACCGTTTTCAACGGCTTTGATTGGGCGCGGGCGCTTCCAGTAGTTTTCTTAGGTTTACTTGCCGTATATAAGCCTGATATTAACGCGTCAGCTGCGGAACAAGCTTTTGGTCAAACTCTTCGATTACCCGGGGATTGTTTTCTGGTGGGCCGCGTGAGTAACAACGGTTGTGCTTCGTATGTCCAGCAGTTGGCTGCACGAACGAACCTTCTTCTAATGCGTTCGCTGCGACCGCAGACTCAGTCGACGAGCAATCCACCAGAACTGTCCATCTGCGTTCATGCCTTCATACGCTTGGAAAGCGTTTGAACCTCTGTACAGCGGCCTAATGAAGGTCCTTTGAAGAAGCTTATGCGATGCGATCAAGTTTATTTCATTGCTCGGAGAGGTGGACATGAAACCATATCTATCGACCGGCTCAAGGTTGCACCCCACGACTTCGAACGGGAGACTGCACAACAATAGCGCTCTAATAGTTCCATCACCAATCATATATTCCACCCCTGTGCCTCAAACTGCACGCCGTGAGACCCTGCACGTGCAGTTAAAAAACGCAGCCCAGCATTTTTGTACACAGGCCAATGTGTCTCGTAAACGCCAATTATGTTTTAACCCCACCTGAAGTGGCTTCCACCGTTTGAAGTTTTACAGAATCGTTTTGAAAACCAAAGAATAAAGCGTTTCATTCACTTCAAAATTTGCGTATTGCGCCGATCTGGGTAAATCCCTCCCACTCATTCGCCATTTGTTTATTTGTGTTACCTTGCTATCCCGTTGCATGTACGAGCAAGGTGAATGGAGGAATTCCCAAAACATAGTTTCGCAGTTTTTCGTACGGCACAGGTGTTTTTGACAACTAGGTCAGGGCCTGATGAATGACTGCTAGGACTGCAAGCATTTTGGTAGACTTCCATCCACTGCACGAGCGGACTGTGACCTCGTGAAGTAGTCCCCTAGAAGGCCGTTGAAGCATGAATCTAATGAGAAGATGAAGATTCGCATACGATGCACCTTTAATTAGATCGAAGAGAACACTTTGACAGTTTCTCTCTAGATTGGGGTTGTTGTAGCTACCTGTGGCTGAGTGAGTCTCAGTGTGTACATTCGAGACAAAAAACTGCCGCAGGCGAACATGACTCACTAGCAGTTAGCGCTAGGAAAATGGTGTCTTGTTCGAAGCCACGGGGCTGTTCATTGAGTGTCTGCTTGCTGAAAGCACAACTGAAACTGCGCTACACTGTTAGGTAAACCGGCTTGGCGACCGAGATCCTGGCAGATTGGTGAATATGGTGACAACGGAATGCTGGATAAAGCGAGGATAAATAAAGAATGACCACACTGAACCAAGTGGAGGCGGATTAGGCAAACCTACTGAATCGAAGATGATAATTTACACCGGAGGTGGAAGTAGAGTAAGCTCAGGGAGTTTCTCGGCATTCAGTAACTATACCGCACAGGTGAGTCTGTCATCTTCCGCTTGTTCCCTAGTGTATGCCGACAGGAAATGTTTAAGGCCCCGAAGCTCACCTGTAGTTAAGTATTAACTAAGCGCTCATAGCCCAGGGCTTTTCATCACCTTTTCTCTATTTCCAGCAAAAGCGCTCTACCTCTCTAGGTAACTGAGATAGGAAACTAACAGGAGGTAAAGCCAGAAATCTGCCGAATCCCGAGCGTTCCCTGGCGGCTCTTCTAGGTGCTTGGGGGAAGTAGAGAAGAGAATATACCATGACTTCTGTGACCGTTGGTTTCGTCGAAAACGAAGTAGGCCTAGTGTTTAACATGTTAGACGTTATATGGACAACCGTGAGCTGGTCTTAGTGTGCACAGTGTACGTTGATTCAGTCAAGGATCAATGAAAATGCCTTCGGCCGCCTCAGAAAACCGCCGACACTTGAAATGAGGTAGTTGGTTGTACGAATTCGAGCGCAGCAAAAACTGGTCCAAGGCTGAAGGCAGTGGAAGCTAGACTGTAGGGACGCATAAAGCCGTGAATGGGATCCCCAAACTTGTATACCCAATGAACGCTCGGGACACAGAACTGACACCACTCAAGGAGGAAGGAAACAGCTTGACGAAACTGTCAATTAACTTGGCCAGGGATACCGAGACAGCCACTGGGCGATATCGCAATGTAGTGACCAAGGGAATTCTCGAATCATTATGCAGTGTAGCTCTGATTAGGAGAGAGGGCATGGGTCGTCGTATGACGAACGTGCTAAGAACAGTGGGCCTACCAGAGCATGCCCTTTCCAAAATGATTTTCAGGTTTGGCAAGCACTGTGTGAGACCGGAAACCTCATCGTTTTCCAACCGGCCAGTGCTGCAATTGACAGGATAATGGAGGCCACGGCAGGGGGAGATATGCGTGAAACCAGATCTCTCGGCAAGGGGTGATTGATAGTAGAGAAGACCCAAAACGCCAATAATGGCCTTCTTGCCTGCGCTGGGTCCAGCAACGCAAGTAGGCGTCGTCCAGTGTCGGCAGCCGAGAAAGCCAATAGCCCGCCTTGAGAAACCACCTCAGACTGGAGCAGTTCAGGTGGGCTTCAATGTAACCAATATCTACCTTTCCATCCTACCCGCAGCGCAGCGGGGAACCCCAACTGCAGTCAATCCAGGAACTCAAGATTTAAGCCGGTCGTAGGCACCCAAGGTGAGCGTGCAGAAAAACGCCAACGGCTCCTGAGCAGGACACCTGAGTGAAGGCAAATAAACGTATTCACACCTAAACCACCCGAAACTATGGCGGGGGCCACGACCGGGAGACTAGCTGTTTTTGTTTTCACCGTGCTTCAAAATGATAACCCTCACTGCATGATGTCCTTCTCGCCCTATCCACTTTTCTCTGCCCAAGCCCAAAATATGTTCTTTTCCACTCATTTCGCACCTGTCGGCTCCTATTCAGTATTCAGTTGGTACCTTCGTACGCTTATAAAGCTCATCGATCGCACATATTACTAGCTACCATTTTGCGATATACTTTTCTGTCCATCTGAAACCTCCCAATATCACGCACCAGGCATATACGTAACCATGGCCAATCACTATATAAGAACTCGACGTTCCAACCTTTGCAACTTTTACGACCAAATTTGTTACCTTTTTACCACCTCCATATTTCCCACGTCTGAATCCGTATTTATTCTGTGGATCGTCCTCTTAGGCAGTGTACCGATTAGAAACTTCTGGCTCAATCCTTTGGTGCGATGGCCTACAAGAACGCAACTCTCCAATTCCATTCTCCCAACTCCGAAGCAAAACTATTTTTCCTGCATTTTCGTTCCACCACAGGCTTTCCCGTTCAGGTTCTTTTTTTCTTCTCGCTCTTCATCCTGTGTCATCTGCGGTGAAACAACCTGATCAGTCATCTTTTACCTGGTTTTCTTTGGTCAACACTCTCGTCTGCTTCGTACATTGCTCGCCACAGGCATCTGCATTGTGCCTTTCAGGCTGCGATGATTTTCCGCGTTCCACCCAGTGTAACGTCACCGTGACGTTATCATCAGGCCACTTCTTTCACCATCACTCCAGAGACCTTGCCAGATATGCTGTCCATTTGGTTTATCACGGATTCTACCCGCATCCGGCCGCCCAACTTTGCAACTGTATTCATCGGTTGTTGGTGTTGTTTCATATCCCGTATTCCATCTTGGTAAATCCTATCAGACAATTTTGATCCTGGCATCTCCCTGCTCATCATATCCAGCCCTTAGATAACGATAATCATACGTAAATACTTATCTGCCACTTGAATACTCATCTTTGCGAACCGTGTATCTGCAACTATCATGGCTACGCATCACAAGTTAATTTGTCGCTTGGTTCCTATTTCCATTTTGGAGCATCACATTCCACCTTTCTGAAGGTGAACAATGTGCGCAACGACTACATGCTTACATCCGGCTACTTCTTTCAACATCACCTAGGCAACCTCCCTCTACAAATGAGTCCTTCAATGGGTATTTAACTGACTCAGCCGACATATGGTCGCTGAAAGATTTTGAATGTTCTTTGTCTGCAAATTCATTCCTTTTATTGTCTGATTTCCAATACAAATCTGCGATCATTTGATGGAGCCGATTTGAGGACTCACAGTGGTACAACACACTAGCCAGCCTGTCCCATGTAGAATGATTATAACAGAAGCTTAGTTTGGAGACCCCCGCAGCATGTCTTACGTATGATCAAAATTTTACGGGCGACAAAACTGACGGACAAAACGCATGAAGACTTCATAAATACGCAACACAAAGGGGTTAGGAATAAATAGGAGGGATATGAGAGGGGGGTGAATGTATGCACACCAAGGAGTAATGTAGGGAGCCTAAGTGAACTCGGGGATGGATTCAAATATGGGCCCGGTGAATTTGCAGGTCAAAGTCAGTTGGAGCAGCTGGCTGAGCTAAGTAAAGGAGAACGGAACCTTGGGTTTTTAAACGGGGAGGACTAAAGATCGGCATGAGAAACTATCGTTGCGAGAAACGATGAAGAAAAAATGAAAAAGGAGGAGAAGGAAGGAAGAAAGAAAAATTGAGTCGTATGGCTTTGGACTAGGTAGCCATGAACTATGCGTTATTGCGATAAACGGACGGTTTCAATTTGAAAACAGGGAGCTTGCAACGCAAGACGTAAAGGGTGAGTCAGAAGGCATCAGTGCCGCGGAGAGGTTGAGATTTTGAATGTTCTTTGTCTGCAAATTCATTCCTTTCATTGTCTGATCTCCAGTACAAAGCCGCATTATTCTCTGCGGAGCGTTATAGCTGGTTCATGTCTCCCTCGGAAACTTCTTTTTCCTCAAGGTTAACAAAACTTTCGTCAATTTTGTTTGATTCTCCCTTTGCATAGTCCCTCTTTTAGTAATATTTCAGTAAGTGTCTACTACCTCCGACCAGCTCCACCCTGACTTGGCCGGGTTAGCCACCCGATTTTGAGTTCGCATTCGCTGGACATCACCCGTATCCTTTCTCCTGTACAATATCGAGTGAACATACCTGAATCGTCCTCTTGGAATTCGGACTCTACGTCCAACTGCATCGTTAGAACTCCCGTTACAGCATGCGTGGGTGCTATCCAAAATAAACCATTATCATTCATATTATCATTAGCATTATCATTATCATTAGCATTATCATCATCATTCTCCCCCGCAGTTTCAAACCATGTGATCTGCCATTACCCGTTCATTTTGATCCTCCGCTTCCTTATCCCTCTTCCATGTTTTTCGCTGTTACAACTGATGCATTTTCGCAACGCAGTTTTTCTAACCTCCAATTACCCTGCCTCCGTGACCCTTAACGCCTCTCCAACCTCCCCGCACTCCCTTTTCGCCCCGCTTTCTCTAGCCATTTTCACGGCCATCTTCTTGCTGCATGATGTACGTCCATTTAAAAACGCTTCACTCATGTTTGACCGTCACCACATGTCACGCCTGCAATTATCAAACTCTTAGATCCACTCTTACCCGTTTCCTTCGATCACTTCCCTCATATTCCCTCGTTTATCAACTTCTGCTCACAGCCATCGCTTCTGTGCTTCCAAAGTTGGTTTTCTTTTGCCGTAGATCCCCCATGTTCACCTGTCATAAACAAATTCATCAGGGTTTATCCAAGTTAATTCCGTACCATTTGACCCAACCCTACGTGTCTCGTCCAACCACTGCCACTTCCGTGTTCCATCTCTTTACTACTATTTGCTCCTGCTGATATAAATACATACATATGTTCTTGTATCCACATATTTTCTCTGTCTCCTTTAGTTCTTTTGCCAACATGCCACCGCCCCTCATGATATTCGTCCATTTTGTCTATGACTGTGCCTCACATTTACCGTATCTCAACCTCTCCGCGGCACTGATGCCTTCTGACTCACCCTTTACGTCTTGCGTTGCAAGCTCCCTGTTTTCAAATTGAAACCGTCCGTTTATCGCAATAACGCATAGTTCATGGCTACCTAGTCCAAAGCCATACGACTCAATTTTTCTTTCTTCCTTCCCTCTCCTCCTTTTTCATTTTTTCTTCATCGTTTCTCGCAACGATAGTTTCTCATGCCGATCTTTAGTCCTCCCCGTTTAAAAACCCAAGGTTCCGTTCTCCTTTACTTAGCTCAGCCAGCTGCTCCAACTGACTTTGACCTGCAAATTCACCGGGCCCATATTTGAATCCATCCCCGAGTTCACTTAGGCTCCCTACATTACTCCTTGGTGTGCATACATTCACCCCCCTCTCATATCCCTCCTATTTATTCCTAACCCCTTTGTGTTGCGTATTTATGAAGTCTTCATGCGTTTTGTCCGTCAGTTTTGTCGCCCGTAAAATTTTGATCATACGTAAGACATGCTGCGGGGGTCTCCAAACTAAGCTTCTGTTATAATCATTCTACATGGGACAGGCTGGCTAGTGTGTTGTACCACTGTGAGTCCTCAAATCGGCTCCATCAAATGATCGCAGATTTGTATTGGAAATCAGACAATAAAAGGAATGAATTTGCAGACAAAGAACATTCAAAATCTTTCAGCGACCATATGTCGGCTGAGTCAGTTAAATACCCATTGAAGGACTCATTTGTAGAGGGAGGTTGCCTAGGTGATGTTGAAAGAAGTAGCCGGATGTAAGCATGTAGTCGTTGCGCACATTGTTCACCTTCAGAAAGGTGGAATGTGATGCTCCAAAATGGAAATAGGAACCAAGCGACAAATTAACTTGTGATGCGTAGCCATGATAGTTGCAGATACACGGTTCGCAAAGATGAGTATTCAAGTGGCAGATAAGTATTTACGTATGATTATCGTTATCTAAGGGCTGGATATGATGAGCAGGGAGATGCCAGGATCAAAATTGTCTGATAGGATTTACCAAGATGGAATACGGGATATGAAACAACACCAACAACCGATGAATACAGTTGCAAAGTTGGGTGGCCGGATGCGGGTAGAATCCGTGATAAACCAAATGGACAGCATATCTGGCAAGGTCTCTGGAGTGATGGTGAAAGAAGTGGCCTGATGATAACGTCACGGTGACGTTACACTGGGTGGAACGCGGAAAATCATCGCAGCCTGAAAGGCACAATGCAGATGCCTGTGGCGAGCAATGTACGAAGCAGACGAGAGTGTTGACCAAAGAAAACCAGGTAAAAGATGACTGATCAGGTTGTTTCACCGCAGATGACACAGGATGAAGAGCGAGAAGAAAAAAAGAACCTGAACGGGAAAGCCTGTGGTGGAACGAAAATGCAGGAAAAATAGTTTTGCTTCGGAGTTGGGAGAATGGAATTGGAGAGTTGCGTTCTTGTAGGCCATCGCACCAAAGGATTGAGCCAGAAGTTTCTAATCGGTACACTGCCTAAGAGGACGATCCACAGAATAAATACGGATTCAGACGTGGGAAATATGGAGGTGGTAAAAAGGTAACAAATTTGGTCGTAAAAGTTGCAAAGGTTGGAACGTCGAGTTCTTATATAGTGATTGGCCATGGTTACGTATATGCCTGGTGCGTGATATTGGGAGGTTTCAGATGGACAGAAAAGTATATCGCAAAATGGTAGCTAGTAATATGTGCGATCGATGAGCTTTATAAGCGTACGAAGGTACCAACTGAATACTGAATAGGAGCCGACAGGTGCGAAATGAGTGGAAAAGAACATATTTTGGGCTTGGGCAGAGAAAAGTGGATAGGGCGAGAAGGACATCATGCAGTGAGGGTTATCATTTTGAAGCACGGTGAAAACAAAAACAGCTAGTCTCCCGGTCGTGGCCCCCGCCATAGTTTCGGGTGGTTTAGGTGTGAATACGTTTATTTGCCTTCACTCAGGTGTCCTGCTCAGGAGCCGTTGGCGTTTTTCTGCACGCTCACCTTGGGTGCCTACGACCGGCTTAAATCTTGAGTTCCTGGATTGACTGCAGTTGGGGTTCCCCGCTGCGCTGCGGGTAGGATGGAAAGGTAGATATTGGTTACATTGAAGCCCACCTGAACTGCTCCAGTCTGAGGTGGTTTCTCAAGGCGGGCTATTGGCTTTCTCGGCTGCCGACACTGGACGACGCCTACTTGCGTTGCTGGACCCAGCGCAGGCAAGAAGGCCATTATTGGCGTTTTGGGTCTTCTCTACTATCAATCACCCCTTGCCGAGAGATCTGGTTTCACGCATATCTCCCCCTGCCGTGGCCTCCATTATCCTGTCAATTGCAGCACTGGCCGGTTGGAAAACGATGAGGTTTCCGGTCTCACACAGTGCTTGCCAAACCTGAAAATCATTTTGGAAAGGGCATGCTCTGGTAGGCCCACTGTTCTTAGCACGTTCGTCATACGACGACCCATGCCCTCTCTCCTAATCAGAGCTACACTGCATAATGATTCGAGAATTCCCTTGGTCACTACATTGCGATATCGCCCAGTGGCTGTCTCGGTATCCCTGGCCAAGTTAATTGACAGTTTCGTCAAGCTGTTTCCTTCCTCCTTGAGTGGTGTCAGTTCTGTGTCCCGAGCGTTCATTGGGTATACAAGTTTGGGGATCCCATTCACGGCTTTATGCGTCCCTACAGTCTAGCTTCCACTGCCTTCAGCCTTGGACCAGTTTTTGCTGCGCTCGAATTCGTACAACCAACTACCTCATTTCAAGTGTCGGCGGTTTTCTGAGGCGGCCGAAGGCATTTTCATTGATCCTTGACTGAATCAACGTACACTGTGCACACTAAGACCAGCTCACGGTTGTCCATATAACGTCTAACATGTTAAACACTAGGCCTACTTCGTTTTCGACGAAACCAACGGTCACAGAAGTCATGGTATATTCTCTTCTCTACTTCCCCCAAGCACCTAGAAGAGCCGCCAGGGAACGCTCGGGATTCGGCAGATTTCTGGCTTTACCTCCTGTTAGTTTCCTATCTCAGTTACCTAGAGAGGTAGAGCGCTTTTGCTGGAAATAGAGAAAAGGTGATGAAAAGCCCTGGGCTATGAGCGCTTAGTTAATACTTAACTACAGGTGAGCTTCGGGGCCTTAAACATTTCCTGTCGGCATACACTAGGGAACAAGCGGAAGATGACAGACTCGCCTGTGCGGTATAGTTACTGAATGCCGAGAAACTCCCTGAGCTTACTCTACTTCCACCTCCGGTGTAAATTATCATCTTCGATTCAGTAGGTTTGCCTAATCCGCCTCCACTTGGTTCAGTGTGGTCATTCTTTATTTATCCTCGCTTTATCCAGCATTCCGTTGTCACCATATTCACCAATCTGCCAGGATCTCGGTCGCCAAGCCGGTTTACCTAACAGTGTAGCGCAGTTTCA
Source organism: Fasciola hepatica (assembly GCA_948099385.1). Lineage (NCBI taxonomy): Eukaryota > Metazoa > Platyhelminthes > Trematoda > Plagiorchiida > Fasciolidae > Fasciola > Fasciola hepatica. Next base: position 10,924,768 of record CANUEZ040000120.1, on the reverse strand, counting down.
GTTGTGCTTTCAGCAAGCAGACACTCAATGAACAGCCCCGTGGCTTCGAACAAGACACCATTTTCCTAGCGCTAACTGCTAGTGAGTCATGTTCGCCTGCGGCAGTTTTTTGTCTCGAATGTACACACTGAGACTCACTCAGCCACAGGTAGCTACAACAACCCCAATCTAGAGAGAAACTGTCAAAGTGTTCTCTTCGATCTAATTAAAGGTGCATCGTATGCGAATCTTCATCTTCTCATTAGATTCATGCTTCAACGGCCTTCTAGGGGACTACTTCACGAGGTCACAGTCCGCTCGTGCAGTGGATGGAAGTCTACCAAAATGCTTGCAGTCCTAGCAGTCATTCATCAGGCCCTGACCTAGTTGTCAAAAACACCTGTGCCGTACGAAAAACTGCGAAACTATGTTTTGGGAATTCCTCCATTCACCTTGCTCGTACATGCAACGGGATAGCAAGGTAACACAAATAAACAAATGGCGAATGAGTGGGAGGGATTTACCCAGATCGGCGCAATACGCAAATTTTGAAGTGAATGAAACGCTTTATTCTTTGGTTTTCAAAACGGTTCTGTAAAACTTCAAACGGTGGAAGCCACTTCAGGTGGGGTTAAAACATAATTGGCGTTTACGAGACACATTGGCCTGTGTACAAAAATGCTGGGCTGCGTTTTTTAACTGCACGTGCAGGGTCTCACGGCGTGCAGTTTGAGGCACAGGGGTGGAATATATGATTGGTGATGGAACTATTAGAGCGCTATTGTTGTGCAGTCTCCCGTTCGAAGTCGTGGGGTGCAACCTTGAGCCGGTCGATAGATATGGTTTCATGTCCACCTCTCCGAGCAATGAAATAAACTTGATCGCATCGCATAAGCTTCTTCAAAGGACCTTCATTAGGCCGCTGTACAGAGGTTCAAACGCTTTCCAAGCGTATGAAGGCATGAACGCAGATGGACAGTTCTGGTGGATTGCTCGTCGACTGAGTCTGCGGTCGCAGCGAACGCATTAGAAGAAGGTTCGTTCGTGCAGCCAACTGCTGGACATACGAAGCACAACCGTTGTTACTCACGCGGCCCACCAGAAAACAATCCCCGGGTAATCGAAGAGTTTGACCAAAAGCTTGTTCCGCAGCTGACGCGTTAATATCAGGCTTATATACGGCAAGTAAACCTAAGAAAACTACTGGAAGCGCCCGCGCCCAATCAAAGCCGTTGAAAACGGTGAGCGAGGCCTTGACCTAGCCATGAAAACCCTCGGCCTAACAGCTGAGTGATGGGGGATAGGCCGTTACCAGAACGGTGACCACGTGACATGCGCGGTGTATTTTCCAGAAAGCGTAACCCAAACCGTGTGCAACGAAGCGTAGTTACCGTCGCAGAGCAACCACATTATAGAATCCAACGTTCCATACAAGCAGCTATTACGGTTTCTGTTTCCAAGCTGGCAGTAAGAGCAGTCTCTGGCTTGAGGGTGAAACCGCCGAAAGTGGTATCCGGATGGTGGAAACCTTCACGGGAGCCGACAGGACCAGCGATACTCACGCAGATATGAGAGAACCATTTGGACACCACCGAGAAGAGGCTTAACATCTACTCACCTCCCATTGTCAGCACCGAGTGCATAAGCGGGCCCAATAACGAATATGCCAGACGTGCCCATCTGCAACTGTCCCCGCAGTGGCCTGGATGCCAGGATGTGCTGGATTATGTAAAACGTCGAGGAGTTTGCAGTCCCAAGGCTTGGTTCAATAGAGCATGGGTGTAGCAAAGTTGTGTCACACATTATTGATCCTAGGGAAGTGACCAGAGGTAACTCCAAAGGCTAAGGTGATGAGATCCGGCTTGGATCTGTCAAATCGGCTTCTAAGCTTGGTGCTGCAGCCAGAGCAACGAGACCTGTGACCCGTAGCTGGCCAGAAATAGTTTATACTCGGGGAAGGGCATTAGTTGCGACGTTGTCGGGGCTAGAAGCAGCATAAACGTCACTGGAAAATAAACTGTGCTTCAAAATGTAAGTGACACAACTCACGTCGTTAAAGTTTACTGGTTTGACTGTGAAGATAACGTGTCAAAGGTTTAATATCGGTAAACATGGTGAACTGTCTACCTCCAAGGATGTGTCAGAAGTGTCTCACGGTACTGTGAACATCAAGTGGTTCCTCACTATTCGTAGAATATTTAGTCCCGTCTGGTGAGGGACTACCAGGGAAAAAGGCTAGTAGTTTCCATTATAATGTGGACCACCGCTGGAGCACGTAGACCATTTTTTTGTCATGGGCTTTGGTATCAATGCTCAACTGGGCCTCAGCGCCGAAATGAATGAGCAAAGTGGCAGGAACCAATGCGTATTTAACTGCATTGGAAACAGTTTTAGCATCCCTGAGTTATTTTAAGGACCGTCTTGACCACCTCAAATTAAACCTAGTAAAGTGTGAACTAAGTGAGCATAGTGTGCGGTGAAAAGCCCATAACAGCCTGCCACTCATTTTGAAAGGCAAATACCGGCTAGTTGGGTAGGTAAAGAAAAGTCCTAAACGGCCCGCACCTCTCCTTTCAAAGGTCAGAGACCGCACTAATCAATCACTTGGCCCAAAACTCAGTTGGAGTTTGGTCAAAAATACTTCTTTCCACATTGAAGGCCAATCCATGTGTGGCCAAAAGCCCAAACAACCGACGTGGAGGTTGCCTATGTGCATTTTCAAAACTGCTGGATAACAAATGGTCGGTAATGTAGGTGAAAAAGGGATGTAAACCTCTGTTAACTTGGTCCATCAAATGGTGAGATGCCTGTGCACTGTTGCGCAAACAAACTGGTATTCGTTAAAAGTCGAAGAGATCAAAAGTTGCTGCTGCCGCTGTTCTAGATGTACCTTTGTCTGCGATAAAAAGCTATCGATAGGCACGTACCAAATTTTTCTTTGAGAACAAACAAACACCGTTCAGGTCGGCCGTAATATCCTGCATATATGAGGTAGGATGCGTGTCTGGAACCGTGACATAATGTAGGGCTCTACTGTCTGCACAAAGTCATCAGTTTCCTGGCTTTTCAGGGACCGTGTGAATTAGTGGAGAAGATGGATTGTTTAAAGCACGAATATCTATTTGAAGCGCGTGCTTGAACCCAACTTGCTCGATTATATATTGGTTGTTTGCAAGCCCACATGTCCTAGCACGATCTGGAGGGTCTGATGTGGTAGTGTGGTGACCTACTGAGCTGATAACGGCTGATTAAGTGAACCGTTGGTGCATCACTCAAGATTATGTATCTATTACGTCACAGAAAACAATACAAGTCAGCTCTTTTGATTAGAATAGGACTGGTGGGGTCGGAATCAACCGAAATCCCATTCGCAGATAGATTAAAGACAACGCATAGGAACTCTGAGGCAAGAACCGACCAATTAGACAAAGTGACGCAGAAAGTCAATACCAGGTATGGCTTTTCGAGCCGCTTCAGCCAAGAAAACAATACAAAACGTGCAATGAGGACGTAATTCTAGTGCCCTCAATAGTTTTCTTAAGTCTGTATAGAACTACCAATAGCGGCAAGTAAGTTTGTGAAAGGGGGCCTAACTAAACTTTGGCCTGAAGGCAGGAGCACACTTATTTCATCAGCTGTATCCACCAAGCAGTGTCCCCGAATTATGGCGGATGATGCAGAATAGGCAACCTTATCGGCCGTCGCAGCTGAGCACTAGCCTCTTGACTTCTCTGACTGGTTGGGGCCTTTGGAAACGGTGGGGTTCAATAGCGCACCCTAGAACGATATCTCTGATGGTGCTAACAAAGGGCACCAGTTGGCGATGGCTAACCGAAGTCTTTGTACGGATGCTGCTGAAAGATCTGTAGAGAAGAAACCGTCTGTTATGTGATGTCTGAAGGGGCGTCTAGCTGAAACCACACCGAGCACATCAGCCTTTTTGGAAGGGTCTTGCCCCATTACCGTTAAAGAGGTAGTGATAAAGTCAGTTTGTAAGGAGGTAGCATAATTGGCCCTCGACTCGTAGGCTTCTCTAATTAAGTCGACCGTCTCGGCAGGCTTCTGGAGACGTTCCTCTGTGGGTGCGTGAAAGCCTTCCACAAGTATCTGAGAAGGAGTTGGGGCCACGTCCCTCTCAGAAGACATGTCGATTTTGGTGGATCCTAAGAGTGTGCATGTGCCCAAGCAACCGTGGTTGTCATCCATCAGTGGGATGTGTAAAGGACAGTTTATATTGAAACCACGTCGATGTCGTTTACGTTTTAGAGCGAAGCTGAGCACGATCTGGCTGACGGAGTCGGAGGCTCATCCGCCTGCGAGCAGAGCAAAGGGAAGAGTAACTTTTAATTAGCGGGAACCTTTCGGCCCTGCTGGAAGCAGGCAAACGGCGAACAGCACAGTGACGAAGAACAACGAACAAATTGCCAAGAGGTAACTACTAGAGAGTTATCTTTACCTACGGTAGTTTTGGCCACAAATTTACACACGCAAAGTCGAACATCTCTGATTACTTACGAGGTTGTGGGCAACTGGAATTACTCCAGCGCTTGTGCAGTTCTGCCCTAAAGGGGAAACCTGGGGACTCTTTCGGAATATCATTTCTGCCCTCTCTCTGGTCATTAGAATTACGTGTTCAAATGCGCATTATCCTCCACCACCGATTTTTCATTTTCTTTGTCAGTTCAATTCTTGAAAGCTCCTTTTCAAGATATCCCTTCTTTGATTTGATACTGTCCGAATAATAGGTTACTTCTCAACCTGGTCTCAATTCGCCTAAATATTTCAATTCTCCAGTGAACTTTTCTTTTTCCCGGGTAATATGACCTTGTGACCTTGACAACCAATTATGCCGGACATTTATTTATGCGACCGTCAAAACGTCTGCACTCTTTTTTCTGCATGCATCTAATTAGTAACCTTAGAAACCTCAGTGTAACCTCAATTGTACCGTATGACAATTTAGTCAGGCGTGTTTCGGGCATCCCTGAAATAGGCGATTGTCTTGTATGGTATTTGAGGGGCTGTGTGTCAACATTCCGAGCCGTGTGTTAAGTCCTTACGGTCAGCAATCGGCTTGCATCATTGACTTCTATTGCAATTTTTCTTTTGACAACATAAATGGCCTTCAAAGCTTCTCGCTCATCGGTCAGTCACTTGGTTAATCTAGACCCGCCAAGACCTAAAAATCCAAGAAATCTCTCCACCAAAAGCAGCGCTTCTGCGGAATAATTAAAAGCCAGACAATCAGTATTTCTTTAGGACCGCTTGTGATGTTTCCGACGAGGACTGATGTCTAAACAAGGCGGAGCGAAATTAGCCAAAATTGTGACAAAACTGCTCTAGAGGGATTCACATACATTCTCAATTCTTTTGAGTTAGCAGTACCCCTTTTCGAACCATCGCGAAAACCGAAGGGCTTCTTGGTCTTCCCCGCGGAACTTCCATCGCAAGAACGGATCTTGATTGTTGGCTTCCACGTTTGCAGGCTTTTGATAAAACCGGTGTTCAGGTAGCCATCATCGTGGAATTCGGATAGCATTGACCCGGGTTTTATTTTTGCTACGCCTGTCACGTTTCCACTTTGCAGCCTTTCGCTAGCCATGGCTCCCTGCCTGAATTGTTGTTACCTGATGCTTCACGAATAAAACGGAAAAGAAGCAAAAAGTGAGAGACCAGAAGCAAAAGAGTACACCCGTCAAACGCGGAACTGAATCAAGACCTTCGGGTAAGAGCACTTTTGTTGATTACCCTTGGGGTACGGCAGCACAAAGACAACCCGGACCTTGAGGGGCTTTGCAGGACTCAGCAGATAAAGAGGTAGATATCACGTTACTTACTTATGTGCTGCGGGCTCCCCTTGCACCTGCACCGTGTAGTCTTGTTCAAAGTAGCGTCCAAATGTAGACGTATATTTCACTTTAAGTTCTAGATAGTTTAAGAGCCTACTTTCCAAAAACCTCAAATGACAACAGTGATCAAATATTGCAAACGTTTACGGGATAATTTTCTCTCCATCTTCACGAAACATTAGTGCAGTTACTCCGATCGTTCTGCGAAATTGACTGTATTCTAGACACCACTTAGGATCTATTTTCTCTGCGATCTTTTCCGACTTTTGACATTGACCTCATAGTGTTGTCCGGTTGCATACGCTTTATCGGACTGACTTTTCCGAGGTTTCCGTCCATCTCATTTCGAATCACTTCTGTTTTCGTTCGTTCGCTCATTGTACGCGCTCGCGGTTCGCTTTCTGCACAGCCGTTGCGTTTCGTTTTCCGTTCGGTGTATCTCTCGTATCGGTACCGTTTCGGTGCCACGATGTTTCGAATACATCTTGCATCTATAAACCGACTTGCGTCTTCTCTATTTGTCCGATAGAGGGGATAACGTTGGTATTTCGCTGCTAGACCCAAAAAGAGACACGCTTACCAGCCGCTCTCAAACGTCTCCTATAACCGTGGGCCCGAAAGCTCCAGAACCTTCTTGGATTATCCGCCCGCCCGGTGAGCCTGTGATTTTTCGCTGGTTCACTTCCTCTCTTTTTTGCGTGATATTTATTTTACCTTATATTATCGCAACGTAACTATGGCAGAGGATAAGATGCAGCTCGACACAGACCTCACTTTGTTTGCGGTTGCTTTTAAGTTCATGGCTTGTATCCCACATGATCCTGAGGTTTGCTTTGCAGCCCTAGAGATGCAATTTGAGGCACGCAGGATTATTGGCCAGCGCCAACGATTTAACCATGCCTTAGAGGCAATCCTGGGCGATGTTATCGCCTCAGTGGCGGATTTAGCTGTAAATCCTCCTCAAGGGAAGCCACACGATTGGATTAAGGAGGCCATACTGTAGCACTTCCTTCCTCCTTGGGAGGAAAGCTTACGTCAGCCACTTGCCCGGCACCCCATAAGGAATACAAAACCCAGCCGCCACCTAGCTCATCTCCGATCCCTGGCAGGGCCCGCCGATAAGGATTCGGAGGTGGTCAAGGAACTGTGGTTGGACTCTTGACCCTTTCATGTTCATACCACGGTAACCGCTCTCCTCGAGGACTAGTACCTGGAGCGATCAGCCGCCGTGGCTGACAGGATTGTGGCACGTGTCAGCAGTTGGGCTTATCCCCCCATCGTCATGACATCGCACAATCACCGGAGTGTTGATCTAGATGAATGCATACGTCAAAGGCTTATGGTCGGTATAGAGGATGAAATATCGACCCTCGACTGCATGAGGGAAGTGCTTCATGGCATTATATGCAGCAAGAAGTTCGCGACCAAAAGCACTCTATTTGGTTCCCGCGGGAGAGAAGAACTCTAATGGCTGCCAGATCCCAGAAAAAGACTTCTGCAGGACCGCTCCGATGACAAAGTCGGATGCATCCACCGCTATGCATAGCGTGGCGGACGGAACTGGGTGCATTAGGAGCGTGGTCTGAGCTAATGTCGCTTTAATCTCCGAGAACGCTACTCGTGCGGCATCCGTAAGCGACAACCTACGTGGATTGCCACGAAGTAGGTCAGTTGATGGAAGCAAACGTTCAGCAGCATGGGGTATGAAACGACGATAAAAGTTAACTAACCCCAAAAATGCCTTGGGCTCCTTGATTGAGAACGGTACGGCGTAATCTAGAATAGCGCGCACCTTATCCTCGCAAGGCTTAATACCCTCTCGAGTGATCTTGTGGCCGAGGAATACGAGCTCCGGTTTGCCAAGTTCACATTTATTAGGATTGACTACTATTCGATGTTCGGACAAACGTTGAAATAGTAGCGTCAAATGTTGGAAATGTTCATCTACGCTCGGCGACGCGGTTAGAAAGTCATCGATATAGACGTGAATAAATTCCAACTCTCGCGTAGTGCTATCGATAAACCTTTGGAATGTCTGAGCAGAATTTCGCAAACCAAAAGGCATACGCAGGAACTCAAACGAACCAAAAGGAGTCGTGATAGCGGTTTTCTCGACATCTTCAGCGGCGACTTGGATCTGGTGATAGACTCGTACCAAATCCATCTTAGAAAATACAGTCGTGCTGTGAAGTGATGCCGTGATGTCGTGTATGTGGGATGCAGGATAGCTATCGTAAGGGGTAACGAAGTTTAGTGCGCGACGGTTGCCACATGGTCGCCAGCTAATGCCATCTTTCATAAGAACCACGTGCATAGGAGAGGCCCATGTACTGCGAGAAGGACAAACAATACCTTTAGAAAGCAAAGTGTCAAACTCACGTTTGGGAAAGCCAATTTGTCCGGTGCCAGTCGGCGAGGTCGTGCCGTGACTGGTGGTCTGTTAGTGGCAATGTGGTGTGCCACACGATCGGTCACTGTCTCTCTCTTCAAATGGTTTAGTGAATATGGTGAATGTAATAAATAAAGGCTAAAAATCGTGAGGAATGTTAGAAAACAAACCTCTGATTTGGTGTGCATCTCTTCGCGTTAGGACACCCGCAGGTCTTAGTCAGGGGCCACGGGATCTTCGTACCACACAAAACGCCGTATAAATCACTCAAGTGTTAATAATCTTTCGTGTACAACCTTGGGTTTTGCAAAGTCGAACCATTTACCAAGTAGTTCCAATTTCTAGATATTAGAGGTTTCTCTTTACCACCGACCGTTATTCCCCAGCTGGGAGCACACCAGACTGCGTTTTTCTATTTTTATCTTTCCAGACAACCACTGATGTGTGCCTTATCTTCGATGGCTCGGCATAATACCTGGCCCACATTTCCCGCTGAAAGTTTGATACCTGCCCGTTATTTCATCACTACCACATTGGCTCTGCTCTCCAGGACTCCTCGCAACCTGGTCGCAGCTTCTGGTCTATTTTGACCTTTATGTGACAACACCAATATCACTCAAGCGAAGCCCATCGGTGCGGGACGCGGTTAGATCCACCGCTTTGGCCGGCGCACACCGGGCGTGTAGGACGTATGCAACGATGTTCGGGCGCAGCTAGGATGGCGGGTCACACCTCCCGTCACCGGAAGTGGTTTTAAGTTTGGGTGTCCAGCGCAGGGTCAGCTTCACTCAGCAGCACCGGTTGAAGGCAAAAAACATTTCTACACCCGAAGTACTGCAAATACGGAACCATCTCCCCAGTTAGCGCCTATTTTTCATCGTATTCGTCCCCATCTTTGCCATCTCAACTTACCGCTTCTTACGCCCGGCAAAATTAACCTTTCCTAGCACATAATAATCGCGGGGCTAAAAGACCGTTTCCGCACTGGGCATGCCGCTCATGGTCCTTTTTTCCGAGGATTCGTGCCAAACCACCCGCTTGTCCCATTCGCAAACTTAACCAATCCACGAGATAAAACTCGCCCTTTTTATCACCGTTACCGATAAATTTGCAAAAATTCACATTTATTGTTGCCATACACTTCCGTCCCACAATGTACAAACAGTATATTTGACTGAGGAATATTTGTCATCATTGCTTCCCAACAGTCGACGACACTGTGATAGTTCGCTCTCTCTATCAGTCCCTCTGTTCAGCCACACGGCTGTGGCACTGCAATACCCTCACCTTGCAAAGATTCATGCTTTCTCCATGTATTCACATCTGATAGACATCGGTAGCGCAGCGTTTTGACCTTTCGCTATCACATGATCCACCTTTTACAAAGAAAACCAACATATAGCATTTAACCTGTCAACTACATCACCCTACAACTTTGCAAACGTATTTAACGGTTGTTGGTGCATTTTCAAATCCGGTATTCCATCTTTGTAAATCCTCTCTCCCTTTGCACAGTCCCTCTTTTAGTAATATTTCAGTAAGTGTCTACTACCTCCGACCAGCTCCACCCTGACTTGGCCGGGTTAGCCACCCGATTTTGAGTTCACATTTGCCGGGCACCGCCGTAAAGAGTAACTCGAATCCTTTCTCCTGTACAATATCGAGTGAACATACCTGAATCGTCCTCTTGGAATTCGGACTCTACGTCCAACTGCACCGTCAGATTTTGCATTACAGCATGCCTTGGGGTTATCCGAAATGCACCTTCATCATTATCGTTATTACTATCATTCAATCTGACTGGTACTGCCCAGGAGAATTCAGACATTTAAGACTCATTTCTCAGTTCATGACTGACCTATGACATGTTAAAGATGAGTCGGACAGCTTTGCCGATGCTTTGTAGCGTACTTCGCTTAATGCTATTAAATCTCCGGTTTCGGGCATCCCTGTCATTGCTGCAACACAGGCACGGGATTCCTCGTGCATGGAAGCCGCTCAGTCATCGTCACTACAGTGTCAGTCCGTACCTTTGGCCACCAGTAATGGGACTATACTCTGCGACGTCTACTGGCCTACCTCGACCAGTCGTACCTTCTACATATCGACGTCTCGTGTTCTATACCCTACATGGAATCTCACATCCATGCATTGCAGCCAGTCTCCGATTAGTACCTGCACCGTACGTCTGGCCGTCCATGAATAAAGATGATCGTATTTGGGCAAACCAGTGCCTACGATATCAACGATATAAAATGAATAGGCACGCAGCTTAGCCTATCTGTACTGTTGCTGATCACGTCCACGTAGAAACTGTGGGTCCATTTAACCCATCATACGTGTACACCTATTTACCAACGTGCATCGATAGATTTAATAATGACAATCTTAATCATAGTTTATTTTGGGGAAGCCCGAAGCATGTCCTACGTATGATCATAATTTTACAGGCGACAAAGCTCATGAAAACTTCAAAAATACGCAACACAAAGGGGTTAGGAAGAAATAGGAGGGATATGAGAGGGAGGTGAATGTATGCACACCAAGGAGTAATGTAGGGAGCCTAAGTGAACTCGGGGATGGATTCAAATGTAGGCCCGGTGAATTTGCAGGTCAAAGTCAGTTGGAGCAGCTGGCTGAGCTAAGTAAAGGAGAACGGAACCTGGGGTTTTTAAACGGGGAGGACTAAAGATCGGCATGAGAAACTATCGTTGCGAGAAACGATGAAGAAAAAATGAAAAAGGAGGAGAGGGAAGGAAGAAAGAAAAATTGAGTCGTATGGCTTTGGACTAGGTAGCCATGAACTATGCGTTATTGCGATAAACGGACGGTTTCAATTTGAAAACAGGGAGCTTGCAACGCAAGACGTAAAGGGTGAGTCAGAAGGCATCAGTGCCGCGGAGAGGTTGAGATACGGTAAATGTGAGGCACAGTCATAGACAAAATGGACGAATATCATGAGGGGCGGTGGCATGTTGGCAAAAGAACTAAAGGAGACAGAGAAAATATGTGGATACAAGAACATATGTATGTATTTATATCAGCAGGAGCAAATAGTAGTAAAGAGATGGAACACGGAAGTGGCAGTGGTTGGACGAGACACGTAGGGTTGGGTCAAATGGTACGGAATTAACTTGGATAAACCCTGATGAATTTGTTTATGACAGGTGAACATGGGGGATCTACGGCAAAAGAAAACCAACTTTGGAAGCACAGAAGCGATGGCTGTGAGCAGAAGTTGATAAACGAGGGAATATGAGGGAAGTGATCGAAGGAAACGGGTAAGAGTGGATCTAAGAGTTTGATAATTGCAGGCGTGACATGTGGTGACGGTCAAACATGAGTGAAGCGTTTTTAAATGGACGTACATCATGCAGCAAGAAGATGGCCGTGAAAAGGGCTGGAGAAAGCAGAGCGACTGGAATTACAGGGGGGAGGGTTGAGAGGTGTAAAAGATCACTGTGGAAGGGTAACTTGGAGGTCAGAAAAACTGCAGTAAGGTGATGCATCAGTTGTAACAGCGAATAGCATGGAAAAGAGATAAGGAGGTGGAAGATCAGAAAATCAGGTAATGGCAGATCACATGGTTTGAACTTGTAGGTGAGAATGCTGACGTTACAGTGACATTACACTGAGTGGAACGCGGAAAAGAGGCGCGGCCTAAAAGACACAATGAAAATGCCTGTGGCGAGCAACGTACAAAGCAGACGGGGGTGTTGACGAAAGAAAACCAGGTAAGAGATGATGAATCAGATTGTTTCACCGCAGATGACACGGGATAAAGACCGAGAAGAAGAAAAGAATCCGGACGAAAAAGCTTGTGATAGAACAAAAATGCAGGAAAAATAGTTGTGCTTCGGAGTTGGGAGAATGGAATTGGAGAGTTGCGTGCTTACAGGCCATTACACTAAGGGATTGGGCCAGAAGTTGCTAATCGGTTCGCTGCCCAAGAAGACGATTCACAGAAGAATTACGGATTCAGACATGAAAAATACGAAGGTGGTAAAAATATATAGTATTCGGTCGCAAAAAATGCAAAGTTTGGAACGGCGAGTTCTTATGTGGGGATTGGTCATGGTTGAGGGTGTGTTTTGGAGGTAATAGAGGGAAGTATAAGATGGACAGAAGAGGACATCGCAGAATGGTAGCTAGTGAGGCATGCGATCAGTCAGTTTTATAAGCATATGGGGGTACCAACTGAATACTGATTAGGAGCCGACAGGGGCGAAACGGGGGGAAAAGAACATATTTCGTGCTTGAGCAGAGTAAAATGGATGGGGCGAGAGTGACATCATGCAGTGGGGGTTGTCATTGTGAAACACGATAGGAACAAAAACAGAAAGGAATGGTGTGCATACAGAGGTAGAACGACACGGAAGGGTAGTGACAAGAGTGCTGACAAGAACGATAGATGAGCGAAACGTGGCGGAAGAATAGTAGGAGCATGCGGTCTGCTACGGACAGTGATAAATGCGGTAGGGCGAGGAGAGTTGGAGCATGCCATCTGCAACCGGTGCTGGTGGCCTGAGGCTATTCACACCTCTGTCGTCACGGCCAAATCAGTGGCTCCACATCTGATAGAACGAGGGATAGCTTTGTATGGTTGTCCTTTCACAACCACTACCAATCGAGGGCAACAATTTGAGTTCGATTTATTCCCTTCATTAACTCTCATGCTGGGTACAGAAAGCATTCGCACGACCGCGTACCATCCGGCATCGAATGGTTTAGTCGAACGTTTTCATCGCCAACTCAAAGCGGCGGTTAGAGCACACGAGAGCTCCGACTGGTACGAAACGTTACCGCTAGTTCTGCTTGGCATCAGGACTTGCATAAAGGCAGATATCCAATGTTCCGCCGCAGAACTTGTCTACGGCACGATATAACGACTGCCTGAGGAATTCTTTATGCCACTGAGTGCAGACTCATTTGCCGTACAGACTTACTTTCATCGTTTGTCTACGTGCATGCAAAATCTCGTTCAAGAGCAGGCTTGAATGCAACGACGACAGGTTTTTGTTCAGACCGAGCTCAATACCTGTTCGTATGCATTAATTTGTGTTGATTCGGTACGGAAACCAATACTACAGCTTTAAGAAGGTGGATTTAGCAGAATTTTTCCTCACAGTAAGACCTTTAAGGTTGATCGACACGGTCGCGTCGATACAGTGGGCATCGATCGTCTCAAAGCCGCTCACGTTGATGATAGCATGTCGCCCGCTGACATGAGATTCGATGTTAACCCTGCACTACCTGTTGACGACATTTCCTTGTCACGTCAAGGTCTGCAATTAGCGTTGCTTGCAAAGGCTTCGAATGAGGCTATCGTCTCATGTTCAGGACAGCACTCAGTTGGTACTGCTACTACCCCGAATGAGGTTACCGTCTCACGTTCCGGTAGGAAGATCGTTTGCCCAGCACGTTTTCGCGACTGGGTCAAACGCAATCGTGAGCCAATGCACCTCGCAGTAATAACTTTCGTGTTTATCGTTTCAACACTATTTAACATACCGCATCGGTTATCACTGTTTTCTAGCCAAGTCCATTGTGGCTGCTACACCTGTTTTCCGTTCCTCTTCGTTTCATGGAACCCCTCCATATGGTAAGCTCCGATGGTCCCACGAAATTTGGAGAATTTTGGCACTAAGGCTTGCATTCTGGATCGGCCCTGTCGCTCTCGTTTCTAGCCGCTGACGGACCTTCCGATTTGGCTTTCGGATATCATATTGATTAGCGGTCACCCAAAGCTGGACGTCTTCAGTGTGGCACATCTAGACGACTATTAAAGCAATAGATGTCACTGCCAACGAATCTGGTATACGCTCGATCATCATCCTACGGTTCCTGCATACCACGGATTCTTCCCGTTGGCATCCTACAGCACAACTAAATTCATGTATTTTGCACGCGTTTACGAGCACGAATATCGTTTTTATGCCTTCTCCTCCTTGACATTTTTTGAGAGCTTTCCGTACTTCCTAACGGGGGCTGCTGTAGTAACCTCAATCGTTCTGAAAAAGTGACTGTATTCTAGACACCACTTGGGATCTATTTTCTCTGCGATCTTTTCCGACTTTTGACATTGACCTCATAGTGTTGTCCGGTTGCATACGCTTTATCGGACTGACTTTTCCGAGGTTTCCGTCCATCTCATTTCGAATCACTTCTGTTTTCGTTCGTTCGCTCATTGTACGCGCTCGCGGTTCGCTTTCTGCACAGCCGTTGCGTTTCGTTTTCCGTTCGGTGTATCTCTCGTATCGGTACCGTTTCGGTGCCACGATGTTTCGAATACATCTTGCATCTATAAACCGACTTGCGTCTTCTCTATTTGTCCGATAGAGGGGATAACGTTGGTATTTCGCTGCTAGACACGCTCACCAGCCGCTCTCGAACGTTATTTATGCCAGAATGCCCACCTTCAAGCCATATAGTCCTGTCCAGAATCTTGATGGCCCTTTCATTCTCTAAAGTCAGGGCGGCTTCGAGTGGATCCGTGTCATCGAAATCATTGCAGTAAGAATTTCGGAGGTTGGTCCCAAAGCGTTGAAGATTTTGCGCTGCACCATCTAGAATAATCCGAACGAATGTTATCCAACAAAACTGGCACGTTCCAGCTCAGAGAGGTGTGGTTGTCCTGAGGTTCTCCATTATACCCTCTTCGCTGTTCCAAACCTCATTCCGCCGAAGGGGCATCTAAAACACTTACTTTCCAACTACTAGGTCTGAAATAGCTGCGAGTTCCCTCCCTGTCAGATGATCCCAATTTGACAATATTTTGACTATATGTGATGGCCCGCATATCCGGCACTGACGAAAGAGTACAGGCAACCTTCATTTTAATCGTCTTATTACCAACTTGGGACTGAAGAATGAACGACAGCCTCCAACAAATCTGTGCGGTGTTTCAAATGGGAGTGTTCAAGCCAACTTTATATGACTCCTCTGCAGGTCTTAATGTCCAGCCAAACAACTACGCATGTGGGAGGTATTCGCACCGATGCACAGCACCAAGCTGATGCTTAGGGGTCCAATTGGACCGTCAGTAAAGACCGGCATGTTTCCTAAACCAACTCTTATACCCGTGGGAAATGGTTGGCAGGATGCTTCGAGGACCGGGACTTTGTTCATCTTAAGCAACAAACGCTCATGTCAGCCACCGAAATTTTTTTCCACAGGTCCCCCTCAAACGACAGCCATCAGCGGGACGACCAGGATGAAAGCAAGCAAAACAAGTCACAGATCGGAAAGCAGACCCCAAACTGTCCTTTGGCGACAGCTGGAAATTCTTGACACTACCTAGGTTGTTTGCCATGCCACCTACAGCAATGAGCACCATTTACGGATACCACAGAGGTTTTGTGATTCAAGCGTTTCTGCTTTTAGGCATCTGATGCATTCGTTCTTTCATGGAGAAAGTAACTGTATCTGTTGACTTGCAAACCTAACTTGGCGCCTATAGTGAGCAGCTTTTGAACAGTGCGTAGCCGATTCGCACGAGTCCCAAAACCAAAAAAACAATAATTCGCGGTTTCTACCATACCGAATTGTAGAATAAGCAACTTCACAGATATAAACTGACTTCAGGTATGCGATCACGGAAGCACGAAAAGAGAGTCATATTCACGGTGTAGGACAACAAGCACGTGAGTCATACATGTCTGAAGAGTTATGTTAAAATCTCACCTTGGACTAGAACAAACAAAGATTGGTGCACAAGCGTGGGGGCGCGCAAAACAGAAATAATATATATATTCAAGTATTTTTACGAAGCCAGGATTTCTTGGTGTTCTTGGAGGATTTTCCACGACTAGTTGCTACAGGGCCACCAAAATCTGTCCAAACTGATCAACTCCATAGGTTAGGAAGTAGGATACTGATTCTGCCTACTTATCTGAGCCCTGCGGTCAGCACACCTAACTGCCATGGCCGGCATCTGGCATCTGCCCACGTGTATAGATGTACGCGTTACCACAAGCAATTAGGTAGCAATGTCAGCAAGTTGTCCTTTTGCAGCAAAATTCTATCCTCTTCTAGCCGATCGTGGTTTACCAGCGTAAATAGTGACAATCTGTGCGAACTGGCTAGTTCAAGTGGCAAACGTGCCACTGTCTGTCGTTCACAAGTCATGTCTGAGAGAGCAGATGCTCAAGAGTGCCTGTGAGTAAGTGGATGGGCATACCTGCGGAAAAATAATTAGCACAAATAGAATCGTTCTCATTGAGGTCAGCGATAGGCAGAAGCTCGTATGACAAAATAATGCTCTACCGTTAATGTGTATGTGTGTGAATGGACATGCATGCATGAAAACTGCAATTATGATTGATGCAACCGTTTCTGTAAATGGTTAATAACAAGTGGGAACTCATGGCACTATTATGATTTGATGAAAATCAGTCCCAAATATGCCAATCATTCACAGAGTAAATCTTCCACCCAATGTGTATCTGCGTTTACAACGTGAAGGAAATTGTTACCATGAATGGGCTTGCCGCGATAAAGTTTCGCGTGTGTGCACCCCCTGTTTTAGAACTTGAAGTTGTGTGCTATTAGATGGCTAGGTCCGCGGCGTCAGGTGCTCCGTCTTTGGCCCCAAGAAGGCCAACGCTGTGCACATTGCGAATCAAAGTCCCCTCTATGGTCTTAACGTTCACCACTCCCACCAGGCCGTCAGAAATTGTAATTATTCATCTGAGGGCAATCAAGGCTCAATAACTATAGTGAGCTTATTCATCAGAGATCACCACACCAATAATCTTGAAAGTCTTTCTTTGGTTAAGCTCCTTTGTCGGGCCAGCAACATCCGCAAGTACTCACAAAACCGTCGTTTCCAAAAAGCCCTGGCCAGATGTTTAGCTTGTTTTGACCTGTGTATGTGCCTACCCCGGGGGCCCACCAGCCCTTAAAATCCAGTATTTGACATTGATACCGAAAAATCATTTCAGGTAAGCGTCTGGTGGGTAGGGTCCCTGGAAGGGACCGGAACCACTTGGCAAGTATTTAAGATTCTCTCCATCAGCTTCAGCACCGTGCTCAATGCCCCATCTTCCGGTGGTTGCCGTTTGACCAGGAACGGCTGTACTTTTCTAGCGGGCCAGATCAAGCCTTCTTGCACCCCACCAAGGTGAACGGCCAGTGAGGATCTGAGGTGCACCGGGTGCTGTGTGCATCTGCTCGGTTCTGAAGTTCATCCGGATTCAGACTTCCGTTCCAACGCAGCTATACTCGTCGACCAGCCAAAAACCCCTACCCGTAGTCTGAGTATGCGTCAAAGGGCATGTCTCTTTTTATTTTGTCAAGCTTTGCAAAGCTTGGAGGAAAGAATCAGCCGTCATCGAGTGTGCGACTTCTAGGTGTGCGGCCTGAGACTTCCTATATTTTCATCTCCTCCCCGCATCTGGCCCCCAAACATCCGAAATAGTCAAGCCCGGTGTCACCAAAATGGCCACAATCCTGAGACTACTCTGTCCCCCTCAGCAGCAGCGACATAATGCTTGCTCGCGACAACCATCAATCTTCAACATAGCTTTAACAGACTAACTTCCCATTTCACGCCCGCCCTTCCACTTAACATCCAAAACCGCTTCCGTACAATGCTTACTACAGGGCTTTTGGTGGTAAGCCAGTCTCCAGCTAGCCTGTGTTGAATGAATGAGTTCATTGCGGATGGTGGAAAAGTCGATACTATGGGTTGTTTAGAAACAGAAAAGAAGTGGAAATTTGTTGTCTGTCGCCTACTTTTAACCATCCATCGACGGGTTCTAGATTTTGAGGTTTGAATTGTTGTTTTGAGGCAGTGTCCTTTCGTGGTTCGTTCCCAGATCTTCAACACCATGACCTCCTTGGATGAGCAATTCGAATTAAATTGCGTTCAAAAACCATATTATGCCGGGCGTAACTCATCAGGAGTTATTGAACCCACGTGTACGTCGTCGGACGGTGGAGACCTTCCGTGATCTGTGAATACCTCTTCAACCTAGGCGACGAAACAAATGAGTGGGGCAACTTTGTCCGGGAGGAAACTCTAGTCAACCGTGACAGACTGGATTTTAGCTGGGCCTCATCCACAGTCGCCAGGGTACCTTTGATTTCCATCTTACCCGTCTATTGTCGTAAATTACAGGTCAAGGTCATCTAGACGTGAAAATCAGGTTGTCCGGTTTTTTTGGTTATTTCATCATTTAGGCTCGGCTTTGTACCATATCTAGCGGGAATTTTTATCCACGCTGAAGCGTCGTATTTTCAGAGCTGTTAGCTGCGACACCCCACCGTGAATCAGTAATTGGTTATCGTGAAATAATAGCATAAGCCTTTTCCAGGAAATTTCGGTGCAAACCTACCCGAACTCAACCTTAGCGGCCCTGTCTATAAAGCACACACTGATTCTTGGCTGGATCATATCATTTAAGCACCTACCCGTACCTCGCTGTGAGTTGTTACCTCTCCAGCCTTATAGAGTATTCAGTGCTTGGTTGGGCGTTTCTACGGTGAGGCTAAGTCTAGATACTCAGAAGAATTCCATAGTTTTTTTCTGACACCAGAAATCTAACGAAACTTCTGCTGAAGCTATCACTGATATTTCGGCCAACTTTGAAATCCGAGCCCCCAGCCCTCAGGCACTCTCCTTACACACAGCTGCACATCAAGCTTGATTAATACGAGCAGCTATATTTATTGACGGAGTGACTTGGTGATCTGTCCTTACACTTTTATTCCTGAAGTGTATACATTTCTGCTGCTATAGAAGCTCAGTAAAACGCACCCATACACGGGTTAGGTATAACCTCCAGGCCCTCTTCATATACGGCTGTCCCTGTTTTAGACCCAAAAGAATGTCTAAGTCTGTATTCAAAGGTCATTTTCTGCCTGGTCCAAAACGAACCATTCGGGCCTCCAGAGCGAAAAGAAACACAAACCCGGACATGACGGCAGCTGTCAATCCATGTTCTGTATCACTGATCGATATATACAGCGGAGCCAAAAATAAAGTCAATGATTTGGAACAGAAGACAAACGATTTATATGATAAATGGCAATCGATTGAGTGTGTACTATCAAAGATTTCCCCACTGACAATCACTGCTGAACCAATAGATCAAGCTGACCCCAAAATCTTTTCCAAAGCCGGTCGTTATATAGATGCAATAGCTTAGGAAACTCACAGGAGGATAAAAAACGCTAACAATGCTATAGTGTTAAACGTCCCGGACAAACTGTCAACACAGTCTGTTAAAGCCACAATACTGAATGCATGCAACATGGCTCATCACATGTGCCATTGCACTAGGCTACGGAAAAGGTAACCACGAGATCCCTGCCCTTTGCTGTTTCAATTTTCTAACCAATTAACAGCAGCTGAGTTCATCAGCAACTGTCAAAGAATTGCCGCAGCTACATCATTTGAAAACATCAAAATACACACCGATAAGTCTCCCCTACAAAGAGAGATGTTCCGCATGCAGAGAGGCAAACCAGCGCCTCCCACTGGCTCTGATCAAACGGGACCCGTAGATGCTGTAGTGCTACCAATAAAGCACTCGATGACGAAGACTAACAAATTTGTTTATTTGAACAATGACCGTTTTTGGTGGCGCCACTTGCTCCGCCTGTGTACGTCGTCTGCACGCCGTTGCGCTCCTCCAATACACACGTTGTCCCGCTCCAGCCCTTTGAGTTCTGCTTTGCGCGCTGCCGAGTATATTCGCTATCGTGTCACATACCGAGGACCACGGGCTATAGACTCTATACGGGAGCAGGTCCTGACTTAACTGAGATAAATCCTAAACTGGTGAGCCCGAACAACAAATTGATTCTCGAAGGACATTCGTAAGTCCCTCAATCACATTTATTCGTTTACATATACACTTTTTCGATATATAAACGGTAAATTCCGGATATCAGTTACCGTATCCCTTATATATATTTTCTCATATCCATATTATAAGTGTATCACTGTTGCTGCACTGACCTCTTTATATCATTTTACATTTGATATACCATTGCAACTATGGCTAGCAACGACCGTAAACCTGACCCGGAACCGTCTGTTTCGACAGTCTCCCTAGCCGTCCCTCAGTTTTTTATTGATGACCCTTAACTCTGGTTTCATATGTTGGAGGCAGAGTTTTAATCACATAGAATTACAAGCGAACAAACCCGTTACTTGTGGACTATCGGTCGCCTTCCCCGTGACGTTGCTACTCAGATACGCGACGTAATATTTAATAACAGTTCTTACACAGCCGTGAAAGACGCGGTAATCTCTTGTCTTTTACCGTCAGAATCGTCCAGACTAAAACGGCTGACCCAAGGGACAGAGTTAGGTAGCAAGAAGTCCTCTGCATTACTGAGAGAAATGCAGCAGCTGGCAGGGCAACGTTTAGAGGAAAACGTCCTTAAAGAGTTGTGGGTACAGCGACTACCACCCAACATTCAAGCACTGCTCGAGGTTTCCAGCCACCTTAAGCTCACAGAAGCGGCTAAACTAGCGGACGATATTATGGACCGGTACCATCCACAAATTACCGCCGTAACAAACTCGAGCAGCCTTCAGACCACAGCTCCCACCGTAGGAACACACTCCGAGGACACTCTGATAGCTGCTTTCGAGCGGGCTTTCAGACGTTTTTCCTCTCCTGGTTGTTCTCACTGTAGAAACCATATATCTTATCACAACTCTGACCGACGTGAACGTCTCAGAAGCTCTTCCCCTAACCGCCTGGTTAACCCATCTCGATCAACGTATTGTCGATACCACAAACGGTTTGGGCAGAAGGCTCGGCGCTGCGAAGCCGGTTGCACCTTCCCAGGTGCCAAACAGGGAAACTAATATCCCGACGCGTTCCGACGACTAACGCGGTCGGCAGCCATATTAGCAGTCGTCTGTTGCATGTCCGAGATTTAGTTTCAAATAGCCTGTTCCTAATTGACACCGGTGCAGCAGTAAGTGTCATTCCAAAGGAGGCAGGTGATGCAACGAACCCGTCAGTCCAACAACTCCGTGCTGCCAATGGCACTCCCATTGCTACTTACGGCCGTAAGTTACTCTTACTCAACTTAGGACTACGCCGCACCTTCCGCTGGGTGTTCATAGTAGCAAACGTCCCTTATCCCATACTAGGCATCAATTTCCTAGACCATTTCGACCTCCTGATCGATGCACGAGGCCGGAGAGTTGTCGACCGGCAGACTTCTCTTTCCGTAACCGGGTCGTATTCCTCCGTGAATCACATCACGCCCCTATACATCGAACCGCAGGCCGAACACCCGTACGCAGACCTACTTTCAGCTTACCCGGCAATGCTAAGACAATCTGGCCCTCTTCCCGCGGTGACCACTAAAGTTACCCACCATATTGTCACTAAAGGACCCCCAGCATTTAGCCGACCATGTCGCTTGACCTTAGACAAGCTACGCGTAGCACAGGCTGAGTTTGAACACATGCTAGATTTAAACATAATACGCCCGTCCAGTAGCCCTTGGGCCTAGCCCCTTCACATGGTTCCTAAACCTAATGGCGATTGGCGCCCCTGCGGTGACTACAGGGCCCTCAACCAGGCTACTGTCCCGGACAGGTACCCCATTCCACATATTCAAGATCTTATTTCTACCCTGTCTGGTTGTTCTGTTTTCAGCAGAATCGACCTCGTCAGAGCCTACCACCAAATCCCAGTAGCAGAGGCTGACATCCCTAAAACCGCTGTCACAACTCCATTCGGACTTTTCGAGTTTTTGCGCATGCCTTTTGGGTTCAGCAATGCAGCCCAAACCTTTCAAAGGTTTATGCATGAGGCAACACGCGGTTTGAAGAATGTCTACGTGTACTTGGACGATATTTTGGTGGCAAGTTCTTCAGAAGAAGAGCATATGACACACCTGCGTGCTCTTTTCGAGCGCCTTAGCCAACACGGTGTGACCATTAACTCTGCTAAGTGCGAATTAGGTAGGACGACCATCACGTTCCTAGGTCACGAAATCTCAGCCTCAGGCATGCAGCCCCTGCCTGACAAGGTGGCGGCAATTCGCGACTATCCTGAGCCTCACTCTTACCGACAGTTGCGCCAATTTTCTGGCCTGGTTAAATTTTATCGCCGCTTTATCCCACACTGCGCCGAAATAATGCAGCCCCTAACAGACCTTTTACGTGGAGGTAAGCGGAAATTCATTTTTCCCGACACGGCGCAGGCAGCTTTTACTTTGATCAAGGATGCTATCGCCAACATAGCACTCCTTGCACATCCCGATCCTTCTGCTCCCCTGGCATTAGGAACAGATGCTTTGGACACGGCTGTTGGAGCAGTGTTTCAGCAATTTGTCAACAATTCATGGCAACCAATAGCTTTCTTTTCCAAGCGTCTCCAGCCTTCGGAATCCCGATATAGTACGTTCAGCAGAGAACTGCTGGCAATCTATTTGGGTATCCGACACTTCCGGCACACACTCGAGGGCCAATTGTTCACAGTGTTTACAGATCATAAACCACTAGTGTACGCCCTCCAGTCAGCTTCTGACCGATATTCGCCACGCGAGATTCGCCACTTAGACTATGTTTCGCAGTTTACTACGGACATTCGACACGTCTCTGGGGCACACAATCCCGTAACAGACGCACTCTCACGCGTCCACAATATCGACTACCCACTACCCATGGGCATAGACCTAAAAGCAATCGCCGCAGCCCAAACAACAGATCCTGAGATAGAGCAACTCAAACACAACAGCTCCTTGCACCTAGTGCCAGTGGCCCTTCCAACTTCGGACGTAACTATCATTTGCGATGTGTCACAAGGTCGACCCCGACCACTAGTTCCTGCCAGTTTTCGCCGACGAGTTTTTACCAGCCTCCACAACTTATCGCACCCTGGGGTGACCGCCTCAGTGAAACTAGTCACCGAGCGATTCGTCTGGCCTTGCGTCAAACGTGACGTACGTCTTTGGGCTCGTGCTTGTCTCCAGTGCCAACGAGTTAAGATACATCGTCACACCAAATCTACTTTAGGCACATTCTGCGAACCGGACGCACGCTTTCATCATGTGCATGTGGATCTCGTGGGGCCACTTCCGCCATCCAATGGCTGCGTCTACATCCTCAGTTGCGTAGATCGTTTCACTCGCTGGCCACAGGCCATACCTATTCCTCGCCCAACCTCAGAGGAAGCTGCAAAAGCATTTCTAACCGGTTGGGTGAGTCAGTTCGGTTGCCCTGCTATCGTGACCACTGATCGCGGTTCTCATTTCGACGGCACCTTCCACGAGCTACTAAACGCATTCGGTTGTCGACACAACAAGACGACAGCCTATCATCCTCAGGCCAATGGCATGGTGGAGCGATTCCATCGCCAGCTGAAAGCCGCCCTCCGTGCTCGTGATAATCCATTATGGAGTGAAGTTTTGCCGATCGTTCTCTTAGGACTGCGTAACACCGTTAAAGCCGATATGGGTGTTACGGCGGCTGAACTGGTTTACGGTTGCACATTACGACTTCCAGGTGAGTTGGTTTCTCCATTACCACCTATGAGTTTTAATTACGGGGATTACGCAAAACGGCTGTCGCACCAAATGCGGGTGATAAAGCCCGCCCCACCACGAGAACAAACCCTGAGCAACTACATACCTACCGCTCTAGCTACCACCAGCCATGTTTTTATTCGAGTAGATGCAGTGCGATCACCACTGCAGGCGGCTTACTCTGGCCCGTTCCGCGTCGTCCAGCGAGAGGAAAAGAAATACGTGGTGGACGTCGAGGGCAGGAAGGAGACCATCAGCATAAACCGCCTCAAACCAGCCTTCATCGAGGCAGAACCCACCTCGAACAACCCTCTCAGTGTCCCTACCTGCTCACAACCTTCGGTTAGTCGTCCCGAGTCGGCCCCTGTTACTCCCACTAACGACCCCTCGTTACCTGTTGCAACACCAAACTCCACGAAAGACACAGCTGCACCGGTCAACAGGAGAAATCGACGCGGCCGCGAGCTGCGACAGCCAACGAGGTTTTCTGAATATGTAACAGTTGTATATATTTAAGTTTACTCTTCATATTCAACTTGTACATAGTCCTATGATACATGAATGCACGACCACGTGGTGATCACGACAAGGGTGGCGGCAGCCTGTATTGCGCCGGTATGTCCCCCTCAGTCGAATATCCGATCGCGCCTCGAGGCGCAGCTTCCTTGTGTTTCTTTCCTTCCAGCTCGTCCCGTCAGACAGAACCACATGGGATTACAGGATCTCGCACGGCTCCAACACAAGGCTCACTGGATCGCGACTGGACCCATTTGACGCCGGACGCTGGCTCGCTTACGAAGGCAATGACAACCACAGGGACACGGAACTTTGGGATATGCCGACAACGACAAACCCTACAACACAACCACCACTGCCAGGTCACGAACAGGATCTACCCCGGTCGGATAACATTTTGAGGAGGACGCAATTTTGCGATCGACGCACAGCGACCAGTGTGAGTCATGGAGAACGGCTTGTGCTGGCTTCGCTGTTGTGTTCGACCGCGGCGGGAGGCATGGAAAACGTCTCTCGCCACCGAATCCGACGTACCCATCACGAGTCGAAGCCCAACTGCGTCGGCCTACTAGGGGGAGACCCCTGTAGTGCTACCAATAAAGCACTCGATGACGAAGACTAACAAATTTGTTTATTTGAACAATGACCGTTTTTGGTGGCGCCACTTGCTCCGCCTGTGTACGTCGTCTGCACGCCGTTGCGCTCCTCCAATACACACGTTGTCCCGCTCCAGCCCTTTGAGTTCTGCTTTGCGCGCTGCCGAGTATATTCGCTATCGTGTCACATACCGAGGACCACGGGCTATAGACTCTATACGGGAGCAGGTCCTGACTTAACTGAGATAAATCCTAAAATGCATCACCACATACTCCAATGAACAGGACTTTAGCCAGAACACCTAGTACGCCTGTGGCCCCTCCGGCATCCGTGGACCTCCGCCGGTCTTGTCCCCAGGATCTCACGCAAGTTTCGTGCAACTCAACCCAGAGTGCGGCACAGTCTTCTTCCGACAAGCTGAAAAGGCCATCACAAAACGTTCATGTAAAGCCCATCAGGCAAAGGTTAAATGTGGCGAAAACCCAGGGTAGCAAATCTGCAGTGAGAAATGCATCGGCATTGCCATCGGTGTACATGACGCCAGCAGAGACCATAGACTTAGACATATCGCCGCATGTGTCACCGGCCCAACCACCAGGAAAACGTCGGCACCTTGCCTCCCCACCTACCACGTCCGCTAGAATAAATAGCGAAAATCGACCTCATCAAACCTATCATTCCACATTTTCAGGGTCTTCCACAAATCTACCCAGAAGTTCTCCATCCCAGTTTAGCCACAAGACAACTGACCTACCAGTGACATCTCTACAGCCTAGTACGTCCACCTGGAGGCCTCATAATATGACTGCGACAATACTGCCGCCGCCGCCGCATATACCTAGAGCTATGATGACCAAGCTCGGTAAGCACTGCTCAACAGGCATGCAACCAACTAACCCCCCCCAGCCACTATCAACAGCTGCCACCCCTCCCTCAAGTCAGCTACCAGGTCGTCACCCCACTTCACGATCCTCCCTATTCAGATGCCGGCTGTGGAGTTCAGGCGGGCATCGGGCCCTACAGCCACAACACAGTCGCCCC
Source organism: Fasciola hepatica (assembly GCA_948099385.1). Taxonomy (NCBI): domain Eukaryota; kingdom Metazoa; phylum Platyhelminthes; class Trematoda; order Plagiorchiida; family Fasciolidae; genus Fasciola; species Fasciola hepatica. The sequence goes on along the minus strand of CANUEZ040000120.1, from coordinate 10,898,893 downwards.
GCCTCAGCTCCCTCTGACTAACAAACCTGTAAGCCCTATGAGCCTACAAGCTTCTTCCACGTTAGAGGCCCTATCGAATCCACTAACGCCAAACCGTCCTCAGATGATGTATGGCATGCCCCCATCATTCCTTAGACCCTCTCTCCAATGGACAAATCCTCTAAATCCCTATGATAATATCGCACCAAATAATGGCCATTGTTTCCTTAGGCACATTCCACCACCGTCTGTGCCCTACCTTTGACAATGCCATGTGTCAAAGTTGCCGGCTGCCCATTCGCTAACCCTACCTTCGTGTGAAAATCTGTATTCCAAACCGGAGCTGTTAACGGACTACACTGTTATGCAGTCTCGTATCTTCAACCCTCCTCGGACAAATGGAAATGTCGTTATATCAGACACTTCAGACATCCCGCACTTCCTAAGGGGTTTGTCTACATCGGATCCTAGCACCGCCCGACACCATAGCGTAACCAGCCCTCCGTTTTCCAACATCGCGCCATACTACGCAACAGCTCATAGACCAAACCTCCCAATTCACGGCGCTGATTTGCCACCTGCATATGGACATGCTAGTCAGACCAGGAATCTAGACTGTTCCGCACCACACAATCTACTTGACCAACCGAATTCCCAAAACTAAATACCAATAACAGTATCTCCTTGGTTCGTTTTAATAGCCGATCCATAATAAACAAAATTCGGCACTTACGATATCTGGCCACTAGTTCTAATTATGATATAATCTTGATCACTGAAACTTGGTTAACCAATTACACTCCGACAGACCAGATTTCTCTTGTAGGCTACAATGTCTTCAGAGTAAATAGGGAAACTCGACGCGGTGGAGGTTGTTTGGCATTTGTCAAGCAAACCTTTAATACAACGGCACTTCATCATCCTCTGCTCGACTCTATTCCCGATTCACTTTGGCTAACTGTCCACATTCCTGGCTCTCAACTTCATGTTGGATGTGTTTACCGCCCACCAAGCGAAAATTTCTCCGGACTCTCATATCTAATTGATGCGTTTGAATACCTATCCTTACTGCCCTCAAGTATAAAAGTTATTGCTGGTGACTTTAACCTGCCCAAGATAGCTTGGCCATCTTTATCTGCACCCGCAAACCTTTTACCATTTGTAACAAGTATTACTGTAGGAGGGTGGGTACAGCATATCCGCTCTCCTACGAGAAAAAACAGCACTTTAGATCTCATTTTCACCCATGGCGTCCTTCATATATTTGTCTCAATCTCCCGAAGTTTGCCCGGTAGCGATCACAATCTGGTTAACTGCCGCATTCCCACTCACCCACAGCCTAACCTGAAATCAAACTGCATCAAACCCTCTCCTCTCCCTGACTGGAAGGTTCTCCCTGCTACCATTCGACAAGCTGATTGGAGTGAGTTTTTTATCTCTCGTGACCCCTAAAACGCCACTGATATTTTCTATGCACAGTTCTTCAGATGTCTTGATAGGATTACCTACCTCCCCCAGCAAAGGAATAATAGGAAATCCCATATCACTTCGCTGCAAACAAAGTATGCCAAGCTCCAAATAATTCATGAAAATACGCACGACTTTGCAATTCTTATTCAACTTTTTCGCCTCACTTCTACTATCCAAAATCTTGAAGAAACTACACTACGTAACCAGGAAACAAAAGCTCTGCGACACCAAAATAGATCTCTTCGACTGTCATTATTGTACAGGACCAGAACCTCTCATAATCATGGAAATATCCCGCACACTGTTTCAATGGACAGTGTATCCGCCTCTACTCCCCTTTCTATTGCAGAGGCCTTCAACTCATTCTTCGCCTCAACTATGGCCCCTATTATTATTGTTGACTCTCCGCCTCTTTCCCTAGTTACCGCTTCAACTCTGTCCACGGTGGAATTTGACGCCTCAATTATCTCCCAATTATTAACCACTTTCAAGCCATCATCTTACCCAGGACCTGACGGCTTACCGCCCACTGCAATAGTTAAATGCGGACCTGACTTACCTTACCTACTACTGAATATATTTACTCTATCAATGAACTCCAGTCTGGTGCCTGCGAACTGGAAATGCTCAGTCATAATCCCGCATCACAAGAAAGGTCCACTGCATAAGGTAACAAACTACCGTCCCATTAACCATACACCTGTCCTCACTCGGCTAATGGAAAAAATCGTGAAAGAACACATCGTCAAGCACCTCTTTCAATTGGACGTTAATAATCCTCGACAACACGGCTTCCTTCAATCAAGATCTTGTGCAACCTGCCAACTCGATTTTTTAAATCTCATCACTGAAATGGCAGACAATGGAATGGCCCTTACAGTACTTTACTTGGATATGTCAAAGGCATTTGACCGCGTGCCACACCCACATCTTCTGGCCAAAATCCGATCATTTGGCATTACTGACCCTCTACTATCTTGGATCAATTCTTACCTGTCTAATCGCTCTCAGGTTGTCTCGATAAACGGACACTGTTCCAAGCCTAAACCAGTTACAAGCGGTGTTATACAGGGTAGCGTCCTTCGCCCTCTGTTGTTCCTCATGTATATAAACGACATATTCCTCTCAGTGAGCCATGGCACCCCATTTCTTTTTGCTGATGACATTAAAATTGTATACTCATTCAAGCCTAAATGCATCGCCTCGGCTATCGTAAACATCTCTAAAGACATATCTGCACTCCATAGATGGTGTTCAACTTGGCAGATGAATTTTTTCGCTGACAAATGTGAGGTTCTTACATATAAATGCAAGCTACCTCCAGGATTCTTAACCGTTTGTGGTTCAACCATTGCTAACAAGCAAATAGTTCGGGACCTTGGCTTGAACTATTCCTGCACATTTAATTTCTCGGAATATTCGGCCCTCCAAGTCGCTAAGGCCAGAAAGTGTCTAGGGCTAATATTTCGCTCCTTCCAACTTCGAGACTGCATTCTTTTCCTTTATAAATCTCATGCCAGACCTTTATAAGAATACTGCCCACTGATCTTTTCTAGTATGCGGAAATCAGACAGAATTGGTATCGAGTCAGTTCAACGTAGTTTTACCAAGCGACTGATTGGATGGAGCTCAGCCCTCACTTATAAAGAACGCTGCTTATTTTTAAACTAGACCCTTTATGGCTTCGCCGTATGAAACTGAACCTTATCTTTTTTATAACATCCTTCACAGTCGGACGTATACTTCTAATCCACTGCACTTTGCGCCCGTTTCTAGCTATCCACTACGTTCTAGAATTCTTACCCTTTCAACCCCTATTATCAACACCAGCGTACGTTCACATTTCTTCATCATAGTGTACTCTAACTTATGGAATAAATTACCGTTAGAAATACGCAGTTCTACTTCCAGCCATCGGTTTAGAAGTGCATTGGATAAATTCCTCATGGTTACCCAAACCTTACAGCTCCTAAATGTAGACATGTCCGATGACCAAGCCTATGAGAAGGGTCCAGACTTTTGAATCGCGCAAACACCGGCGGTCTATGACAGATGAAATTAAATAACCATTCTTAGTTTTTCCGCCTTCTGCAATCGAAAAACTAGTCTGAGAGAGTCACTGTCTATTACTGTTGCTTCTTTGTATCGATTCTCATTTATCCTCAGATGGGAGCATCCCAGACTGCGCTTTCCTACTTTTTCTCTATTCTTAGACCTCCGTTCGTGCGTACCTTTCTCTCGATGACTCTTAATACTCTGGAGACCACACCAGTCACTAACCCGGCCTACGCATCTACCTGACCGTTGGCTATTCATACGCTACCCGAATGACGCTTCCTTGGTTACGTTCCGGGATCCCCTGGTGCCTGATCGCGGACTTCCTGATGCCTACGGCCGTTTGGCTCCACCAAGAAAACTCATGTCAATCACAACGGTGCGAGGCGCGGTCAGATCCACCGCTTTGGCCGGCGCACATCGGGCGTGCAGGCCAACTGCAATGATACGCGGGTGCAACTAGGCCGGCGGATCGCACCTCCTGTCACCAGAATTGGTTTTCAGGTTGGGTGTCCAGCGCACGGCCAGTCTCACCCACTAGTGCCAACTGCGGATTGAAAAACATCCCCTGCATATTACTGCTGCCACCCACTGCCTCCTCCAACGTTCCTGAACAAGGTTTACCATACTCCTGGCCAGGTTTCAAATCAACATATGCCCATATACTCGCTCGGCTTAGAAAAGTACCCTACTATTTGCGACTACTGACATTTATATCCACCGACTTACCTTTTATTTGTCCGAGCTGATGCCATGTTTACCCTCATTCTATTATATCCAGTTACCGGATTCTGTACCCCAAAACATGAAACGGTTTCACTGTTCAGTTCTTTATTATGAATATGACAATTCCTGGTATACTCTTGAAGAGACCATTCATCCAATTGGTAATTTGTATGTCACAACTACATTTATCTAAACAAAACCATCATTTAAAGATTCGTCTCTCACCTGCCAACAATTCCACACAAAACGAAATGGTCCTCCTTCCAGCGCTTCATCGGCGTGACACCACCTCTATGTTCAGTGTATCCTTCCGTTGCACCTTTTTTCATTCAGCCATTTGCATTTCATGACAGTTGCATTGGCAATGAAGTATTCACAATCCAGGACAAAAATAGTTCGACACTGCGAAAGCGATTTCTCCAAACATTTGCTGGCAATGAACTTTACGCATGCCAATTTACTGACCTTCCAGTTGTTTCCCAAATACCCCATGTCAGACTCTTACCAGCGCATCCCGTTAAGCGATTCTTTACATGTTTTGACAGTATCGTTTATGCACCACCCCCTTGAGACTTCATAAGATCATCGTACATCAACTGCTGTTGTCAAATTGTGTTCACCAATTAACCTGAAACGAACCCTTTATTCGAATCGTGTTTCACTCACCTGTCAACTTTCGTCACTCTGCTCCAGTGAAATTTCCAGGCTCGGGCAGCTACATCCACCTCTTTATGAGGGCGTTCTCCACAACCTCTTGATGAATAGCAAATATCAATTACGTGGTTACACGGACTGTTTCATTTACGCATTCCCCCTCCTCGAAGGACACCACAAATTCTTAGGTATTATATTTCTGCTATTTTCCGGGTCATCTGGACTACTGGTTCAAGTGCATGTCCTTCATCACCCAAAATTCTCCAATTTTTCGTTGGTGCTTTTTCGAAAGTTTTCTTTGTCAGTTTACTCACCCTTGCGAATTTACATCGACGCTATCCAAAATACTGCGCATTTTTACTTCATCAATGCTTTACTTCATCACGTATCTCGACGGCGGAGCCTATTTCACTCAATTCGCAAATGTACGTCCGCCCGACCTTCAAACTCAAATTTGCCGGGCAATCGTTCGTGCGACCACTAAAACCTGTAAACTTTTAGGCTGCATTTACCCAAATGAATATCCAAGGAACCTTTTTGTGACCTCACCTGTATCATATGATCATGCAATCGAGCATGCTTCGGGTGTCCCCGAAATAAACCATTATTATTATTATTATTATTATCTCCGAATTGGAAGTGTTTTCGATCCGTAAAGGGGCCACTCCTGTCCGGGAGTGTACAGGAATTTGGGCCGGTCCGTCTGTGTGTCTGACCACTGGAAATTCTTCGCACCTCTGGAACATACTTCTGTTGGGTTGTCGGCAGACTCATCCTGCTGCCGCTGACCGACAGTCGTTTTACCAAGGACGAACGTGAGCTGTCTAGCTACTGACGTGCTCGGGTGGCCTTTGACGTTACTGACCCGGAAAAGCACAGTCGTTCAGTCTGCCTAAAACCTTGTTCACCAGCCACTGAAACTGAAACACCTCCTCCTTGCGTGTACAGCCTCCAAAGCCAGCGGTCCTTCACTAAGTTCGAGACGAGTGACGGTGACCGACTTCAGAGTAGCAAGGAGGGCCTCGGCAAACAGGATCCCTTGGGTCCAGCATTTACCACTTATAAACAACGCCCTTGAGGAATAGTCCCGTAAGCAACTCCAGGCGCGTCAAAACGGCTTGCAGCTCTTCCTTTATGTTCGCGCTGCTTGTAGGTATACACTAAAGAAATCCTACTTTCCTCAGTTTCTCAAACGTGACCGGGGACCCCTCCCAGTCTAGCCTATCCATCGAATCAAATGGTTGTTCCGAGTCGACCTTTTCTCGACTGGGCCGCCATAGCAGAACTTTCCCGGACAACAACCGCGGGAAGCGGAATCGAGTGGATAACGCAAACTAGAGATGGATGACGACATTAGCCTGTGCGTAACTGGCTGATAGAGAACTTTCAGTTCGAAGACGAATTTATCAGTCTCAGTGTTCCACCGCGTCCTCAGGGTGCGGTCCACTGGAAGTGATGGTTAACTAAACCCCAGAACACCTGCCTCCTCGTGGTCCGAAATAGCGTTCAACGCCTCCGAAGCGCTTAGTGCTCTTTGCATGAGATAAAAGTTATCTTCCTTCAGCAGTTCCGTTGGCCGTCGCAGGAGGTTTACGGCGGTGTCAACGTTGTCAGACGATGGAAGATAGCCATCAGTGGAAAAATTGTGGCCGACATTTTCTACTACTTCCTAGCTGGCTGAAGCTCTGTACCCGGCTGCTGTCTCCCATATGGAATAGTTTGCACAGGAACATGACTGCCCCGACCCAAGTGGACGGGCAGGCATCCTGTATCCTTCAAAAGACTTGTCCATATTTTGCCCGTGTAACTATAAGAACCTTAGTGCACTTCCGTCCTCCCTGGCACTCTTACTTTTAAAAACGTTCCCAGTGTATCTGCCGACAGAACTACCGTACATGGACTGAAAAGGGACAAGACCTCAATTATCGGGGTTGTCCAGTCCGGTCCTTGTAACTGACAGCCATTGAGCGACCTCCTTTGGAGCTTGACCGGACAACTTAAGACGACACGGAGCTTTTGTGGTTCATAGGGTTGAAAACTGAATGACTTGGCAAGCTTCACTTCCTTTCCCCTACTTCAGCGACCGTAGTTACCATTCCCATGTGACCGGGAACTTCGTCGCACATCACCTGGTGTGACAGCCACCTGGATAGAAGTTCGCCGCTAACAAACCTCTCTTTCAGTGGTAGCGTTCTGCATAAAATCAGCGTTTCTGTTATGCGCGAGCTGATCAGTCTGTATATCCGATGCGAGAATGGCTTGTTACACTACCGGGCTGACACAGACCGTGAAACAGTGGCTCGTTGTCTTTCTTGTGGATCTCGTAGATTCTTTTCCCCCAGTCAACGTCCAAGAACCGGGGTAACCTCCCCAAAACGGCTTCTATATTTTGAGGCGAACTGAGGTGGCTCAAACACTGTAGTTGCTTCAGTGTATCTGTATGACTGGTCAGCTTGTTAACGTACAGCTACAAGACCCATCTGTCTTGGGCAATGTATTCTGGTCCGGTTATTACATCTGGAGTGCATCGTTCAACGTGATCCCTCTGACATAGTCACTCTCCCAATATGCCTCTCGATCGCCAATAAATATCACTCCAGGTTAGAGTAGACAACCTCCACCACATTTCCTTGTAACCCCCTCACTATATCGAGGCAAATAATTCAAAGGATGCTCAACGTCTACTCGGCTGTCGATCTGGCTCTCAGATAGCCTGAAAGAAAACAGCTTGCAGTTAGGGCGAACAATCGAATTTAAGAGCTTCACAGCAAGTCAATTTCAAATCTACCAGCAGCTGAGTTAGCCAACGTAGCTCACCCAAAAGTCACACTCATGGACATAGAGAAGGCTGTCATCGCAGCTTCCAATGGTCTTGTCGTCCGTCATCTGTTCAAATGATAGCTGCTCCATAATTATAGGACAACCATGTAGCCTAAGCGCCCCAGCTGCCCCAAGCAAAGCTCAAGCAGCTCCTACCTTTAAATGAGAAATTTCCGGTTTCTGTTTTACTTTCCGTGAAAGCCTAACACATCAATACCTAGAAGAGAAGCGGAAAAATTGCCGACGAGTGGAGTGACGGTCACTTCCGCTGCCAACTCACAACCAAACCCACCCCCACCATTTTATTCCATTGGCACCGGCGGAACATTAAGGATGAGCACGTCAAAAACTCGAAACAACAAGAAACATCTGGCAGAAGGGTCTTTGGTCGCAAAAGCACACGCACGGGAAGAGTTCCATCAATGATCTAACTTGAAACGGCTAACAATGTCTGAAGAAGCATGATTCTGAATCGACCGGTCCAAGCTGTCAAATGAAAGGAAAAAAGCTAAGCGATGCAGAAGCCAAATAATGCAGACCGTCAAGAAAGACACCTTTTGGGCTCAACATAGAATGGATTTTGCAAGTTCGAAACCCGGAAATAGCGAAATTTAAAGATTCCAGTCCACAAGAAAACGGAACGTTTCGATGATTTCTGGACTCAACATGTTCCCTCTCCGGCCGAGAGGAATAACAAACCACATCTCGTCTTCTTTTTTGGCTTGCTTGAAGCGGAGATCAACATAATTAATCGCTTCCCCGGAAGTGATCATAGAAAGATTTCCTGTAAGTTCAGTACCCTCATACAATCGGCCGGCTCGTTCCTCTGCCTCCCTATACCGAAAGGCAGCGACTTACCGAGCCACTTCTCTCAATAGATTGGGGTGGCTACTTCTTGACTTGTGAATCTCAGCCCGCAATAATTCCGTTATATCCTAAACTCCTTCACGATTTAAGTCAGATCATGGCTTACCGAACCCTCCCTGCTGCCGGCCTGATGCCTTCAGGACTCTGCAACTAAAATACAAGAAAGTCTTAGCATTGTGCGGAAACTGTCTTGATATCCCCCCTCACTTTCTTACAAGGATTTTCTAATGGGATTTGAGTTACTACAGAAAAGCCTACAGAAACAGGAGGCTTCTACCCTTTGCCGACTGGATAAACTACTCCGTGTTTCTCGTATAATCCAGGACGAAAAACCCGGTCTCGCCCTGGTGATCGCTATCTGAAGTTATCAAATAGAAGGGAGGCCGACGGCCCCCTTGCAATGGCGGAAGCCTTGAACTCGGTCTTCTTCTATTCTATGACTATCGACTCCGGAACCGATTACCTCCTACTAGCCCTCTTTATCCACCAGGATGGGACTTACTCTCAATGGACTGCCTGAAGTATTCCGTGACCTAAGGCCCTCATCCCGTTCCCAGTTCGGATGAATCCCACCAGTTCAGGTTCGATTGGGGAGGGGCCTTACGCTGTAATTTTGGTTTTGAATATCTTCAATGTATCTCTAAAATCTGGAATTTTACCGGCCTAATGGAAAACGTCCAACATTATCCCAAGCCATAAAAACGGCTTTCTCTATGATCTCCTTAACTATCAACCCCACAACCACACACCCGTGGCATCTGGACTACTCAAATGCTCAGCAGAAAGACGCCTCCCGCTGTATTTATTGTCGAGCAACCTTAGACATAAAGGCCAGCACGGATTTCCACAGCCTCGGTCTTGTAAAATCTGTCATCGTGACCTTTCACTTCGGTCATCATAGCCGCACACGATGGGAAATACCTAATTATCATGTTCTTGGACATGAATAGGGCACTTGATAGTGTCTCCTACTTTCGGTTCCCAAACATACTTTGAGCCGCTGGACTTAAATCCCTTAATCCCAACTGGTTCTCCTCCTATCTTTTCCATTGCAGTCAAGTTGTACCAATCGATAACCACCTCTCACATCGCTACCCTCTCACCAGTAGAGTCATTAAAAGAAGCATGCTAGGATCACGTTTAATTTCAACTTACAGAAGTGGAGTCTTCTGTGCAGCACATCGGAATATCCGATTCCTATGTGCAGATGGCATAAAAATTGTATATGAATTCCCACAGCAAGAACTTAACAACGCGATTTCCGATGTTGTGCGATATGGAATGTCTTGAGCTATAGTGTCACTCCTGAAAAACTGAATTCACTGCCGAGAAAATTGTCCTCTCGGCCCTGCTGTGTTTAGTCCCCCAGCCGAATTCTCTTCTCAAACATAGTTCCCCTATCGCCCACCGTTATTCAGCACGAGGTCTTCGTTTGCACTGCTCGCGCACCCTAAACTTCTTGGAACACGTAGCTCTACAAGCCGTCAAGACAAAGAAGTCCATAGGACTCCTGTGCAGATCGTTTTTGATGTGCGAGATAAAGCGCCTATCCTATCCGTTCGATACCCGACCCTGCCTAGAGTACTGCATCATCACCTTCACAAACACTCGTCAAACTGGCGGAATAACTTTAGAGAATGCATAGCGCCCATTCACGAAATGGTTGCTTGGTTATTCCACCACATTTAGCCATCAAAAGCAGTTGCTATCCTCCACGTCGAACCTCCGTGGCCACGCCCTATGGAGCTTATCTTTGTTTTCTCCTCGGGCTTATTCATCGCCTGGTGTTTTCATTCCCTGACACACCGTATGTCTAGTCGACCACTTCGAAATCTTGGATAACTATGAGACATACTTCCTTCTGCCGAAATACTCCATACTTGAGAATAAACTCCCCGCTGGAACTCGACTGTGTTTTCCCTTATCCAGTTCAGAACATCAACAGCAAACTACCTCACGGTTGGTTACGCTCTGATACCTACTGCCCCTTATATCTGAGGCCCGGGCTTTTGAATTAGGACCTGGCTTCTGTAAAGCCTTTTCGAAGTCCAATTTTATATGTTCTCCTTTTTCGAGAAAGTTTTCACACTCTGTCACGCCTTGGAACACATAACTCTCCCCGTGGACAAGTTCTCTTTATAACCCTATCGGCTACCAATGGTCGTACTCCGTGTCTCTGATCATTGTCCCTACCGCCAGTTCACAATAAAACTCAAGATATTATGACACCGGATCCGTATAGCTTCCCTTAACAATCGTCGTTCAGTCTTAACACCTAGCTCCTAACTTTGAAATGGCTCAGTTCTCTTGCCGATTCTAAATTCCGCCTAGTTGGTCGCATGACATTGCTGTTCTGTTCCTCCCTAAATCCACAGCTAGATCAACGTCTAGACAGCAGCAGCCTTTCTGTTTTTTCAGAGCCAACCCACCAAGGAGCATTTTTGCCTCTCCTGCCCCCAGGAGCAACAACTTGCAAATTCCTCCTGCTGGATTTACCAACTGTTTTTCTTCTGGTCACCCTACTGTCCCTTCCATCAACTCAACTATTTCTCAAGCCAGAAATCGCCACTACCACTGGTCCACTGGAACACTTATCGTCGCCTTTCACTATGCCGTCATAATCGCCAAAAGATGTTCTTTGCTGATGTATATTCCGAAGTCTCCCAACAACCAGCCACGTGAGTAGTGAATAAATACTCCCTCCTCCAGTCTAGTTGTTCACTCACACAAAGCCCTTCCACTGCAATATCCTGCTCTCGTACAGCTCCATGACTCCCCCACATTTGTAAGCCTCTGTTACACTTATCACGCTGCTCTGTCGCTTTCGCTGTCTCCAGACACGTCCGTCAAAATAGTCGTCAGAAGTTGTGAGCATACCTTCCACCTACTACAACATCACCTTTGCAAGTTATTCGTGATCGCGATCACTTTTCAACGCGTTTATCACCCAACTACTACCTTTGCGTTCATGTATCATGATCCATCTGCTATGCTAAAAAAATCACCGAACGGTCAACTGACCTTCGCCGCCTTTCTTTCATCATTGTGGCAGTCCCCCTCCCTCAAGAAGTGCCACTAGTTTGGTTCAGCAAACCAGCATCCACATTCTACCACTCTTTCTGATGCTTGGTTTATCTTATGCTGTAGCTATTGCTGCACCTCTGCCTTCTCAGTTACATGTCGTGCTGCTGTATTCATCCGCCACCATCACATGACACACACTACAATGTTCATTATCTGACGTGCACTTACCTGTCATCCACTCTGTCACACCTTCTGCGAGCTATACACCTTTGTAATCGCTGTACCTACGCGCACTCTCACGTTGATTTACCTTCCATTTTCACAATGATATTACTCGACCAGCCAAACACAGGCAGAAATTTGCTTCATTCTACCTGCTTTTCTCCGACCTTCCCTGCATCACCACTCTGGCTTTCGCTCTATCCCTCCAGAAATGTCACTCATTCTCTATAACATTGACTCGACCATTAACCTACCACTAATTGCTATTGCCATCTCCGCCGACTGTTCCATTTTAGTCTGAATTCGATGTCCAAGTCTCGTTCCTCGCATCAGGCAAACTAGTTATGCAACCGTCTCTTTACAGTTAGCGTGTGGTTCGCCTATCAAAATTGTCATGAAACCTTTCGCCCGCCCTCTTCTCTAATATAGCTTCTGCTTTCTATTTGCCGCACAATTCATCTCATATCGATTTATCGCCAAAATTCCACATCCTCGAAGATATTTTGTTACAAATCTATAGGAATAGAAATAATTTGCTCAGAGCTTACCGGTTTTCCACTGCATGTTTCTTCTATCACAGCTATTGTAATCTCTCCTTCTCTTCACTGAGTGAGTCCTTTCCCTTGTGATTTTACTAATCTGCACATCATCATCAACTTCTTCCACCACACTGGCCGAATAATTCATTGCATTTCACCTCTAAAGATCCACTCTTATACACCTCTGAGTTTTCTATCCAGATACTTTTCCCACTCCGCGGTTTGCAAATGACTCCTTGGATTCCCCTGGAAAAACTCTTTGTTTTTAAAAGAGTTGAAGAAATATCCTTCGGTTCTGCATGGACTTTCAACTGTCGTGATCATTTTTGATACCGTTCATAAATATACTCCCTATCTTTAACCGATTTGAGCCACCATTAGCCGGATCGATTGCAAGACCTTGATTTTTACATGTGCCTGACAATATTATCGCTTTGGTTCCCTGAAACATTTTTCATCAACTCTTTTATACAAGTCTTTTATCCTCCCGAAATCAGAAATTCTGTGGTCACATGAACCATCTGATTATGCACTGCAGCTTGCCTTGGGCTCATCGAAATAAACCATTATTATCAGCATTATATTAAACGATAATAAATTGGGACCGCGAATCATTAGTGGCTGTGATCGTTCTCAGGCTGACCGTAGAATCGAAACGGAACCAATGATACCGAACTTCCAAGGACCAATATGTCCGAAAGATTCGTGAAGAACCAGAAGAATCCAGGCAGTTGAAAAAAGAATAAAGATGAAGAAGAAATAGCGACTCTCAATGGAGCCGAATGAATTCGGTGAGCTTCTTCCGTGTGCAATCCGGTAGGATAGGTTGGTCTCCGTAACCCTGAATTCTTTTGCTTTTCAAAGCCCGCGCTGCGCCTAATAGACCGAATCGTCCAACATCAAGTGTTTTCACGTGTCCTTCTACCGTTCACTCTAAGTAGTCGGAGGGGACTCACGTGAGGCTCACAATACAGCGGTTCCCATCTTTGACCCTTGATCCTCCCCCATGAATAGCCACAACTGTCGCCAACATTCAGTCCAATGATATTATATCTTGGATAATATGCTACAGTAGAGGCGACAGACAAACCTACTGACCATTGAAATCAAAGGCTTGCTGATGGCTTGGTGCATGCTGTCGAGCCCTGCCGACCAAAGTATGTCCAGGCCTTCAGCAACTCCTCTGCCTCTTTATCTACTGTCCGTAGGTGTGAAACGGTGTGTGCCCATATCTGCGTTCCGGTCGGTGATTGTTTTACTGCCTTACATCTGTGCTAACTCCCAAAACATAGGCTCGAGGCGTCACATATGCCTCGATAGTCATCTCATATTTCTTCCCCATCTCTCAAGACCAGAGGTCCTACTCGGTTCCTAAGGTGAGCCCTTTATAAACGTATTTGTGGTAGCCCTTTTGAGTTACGTTTGGGGTTTTCGGCCAGTATTGGTTGAACGGTTTTCTTCGCTCTTCGGTGAAATTCCAAGGTCACTTTCCATCCTCCCTGTAACATAGTCAGGCTCTCTCGCCACCAGCGGCTTTGAAAATCTGCCAGCTTCAATTCTTCTTTTGGCCTGCTCGTCAAAACACCACTGTCCGTTTAATCGTATTGACCGTTTGCTTGCTTTATTGAAGTGGGATAGAGCTGTTCTGTAGATACAAAAGGTTTCGCTTGTAGTGACTGCGACCGTGCCACCGGCTACTTGTGCCGGTACTTCACTGAGCAACACGTCTACTGGCCGAACTCAACCAGTCTTACTCTCTCCGTATCAGCGTCTCGAGTCTGACACCTTACACGAACTTCCCTTTGAGATGTGTCAGCCAGTTCCCGGCTAGCCTTTGCACAGCACATCTGGCCGTCTATGAATAGAGATATCCTTGTGTGGAAAAAACAATATTTTCAAAGTCGACGGTCTAAAGTACGTAGGCACGTAACTCATTTATCGGTGCTTTTGTTACGCCCGATGCTAGCTTCGATCATATCCACTTGGACACTCTAGGTCTATTGAGGTCATCACACGGATACATCTTCTTAATTAAGTGCATCGGTAGACTTACAGGGTTGCCCAAGGCTGTTACTAACTCTGTCGTCGCTGCCGAATCAATGGCTGGACATCTGGCGAGACGATGGTTGCCTTTCCATAACCACCCCGATGGAAGGCGAACATTTCAGTTTAATCTATTTTCCTCTTTGACTCACCTGCCGGGAGCGGAATATATTTGCATGATAGCGTACCATCTGGCATCGGATAGCTTAGCCCTACATATGGATTGCAAACACACAGCGACTCTCAAGGCACATGAGAACCTCGACTGGTACGAAACGTTATCGCTAGTTCTGCCTGAAATCAGTAATTTCTTGGCGGCAAGTACTCGGTGTTCCAGCGCAGAACCCGTCCGCTGCATGACCTTCAGACTTCCCGGAGAAACGTTTACTCCACGGAGTGCAGACTGACCCACCGTGCCGATTTTCGTCCACCGTTCGTCTGTCTAAATGCAAAATCTCCCTCCGGCTAAGACTCGAGAGCAGCTGCAACGGGTTTTCGTCCCGCCCAAGTTTTGACCTTGTTCGCGTGAAGTAATTCAAGTTGATTTGGTGAGAGTGTCTTTGCAACAGCAACATGAAGATCCATTTTGCGTGGTTGACTGTCGCGATAAGATCTCTAAAATAAATCGACAATTTTAGGTCAATATGGTTAGCTACGATCGTCTCAAGGAAGCTTACGGTACCGCTAACGTATCACCTGCTTACATGATATTATTTGTTAACCCTGCACTGCCCGTTGACGACACTTCCGCATCACGTCACAGGGTGCAAATAACATTGCTCGCCACGAATTTGAATGAGGCAGTCGCCTCAAGTTCAGAACAGAAACCAGTTCATACCGCAACGACTTCGAATGAGATCGTCATTTCAAGTTCAAATCCGAAGCTCATTGGCCCGGCTACATCATCCAATGAGAATTCTGTCTCGTTTCCAAGTCAGCAGCGCATTCTCGCTAACCCATCCGTGAATGAGGCTTCTGTATCGCATTCAGATCGGAAGAGAGTAATGGTGAAACTATTTGTTCACTTCCGAAGAGCCCGGGGCACAACCAAGAGATACAGCTAATGATAAAATCAGATTTAAAGAGTCCAACAAATATGCGCATTGGTAGGAGTCGGGAGAAAGCTTGGATGGTCTAAAAGGATGGCAATTCTCGGCAAAGGCAAAACTCAGAGTTAGATGAACAAGTTGCCTAGGGTAGGGGGGAATGTACGGGTGCGGGAAAAAGCTCCCTTTCGAGGGTTTTTGTGGGTACGATAAATGGTACCCAGTTTTAGGATTGATACATCGTACGATATTCTCGAGATACACGCCAGCAGTAAGCAGGAGATATACGTACTACTTCCAAGCTTGGCTCATTTTTTCACGCCGTATGACCAAGCCTCCCTGGATGGTTGTAATCAAAGGGAATAAGTCGAAACGAATGATATACACAAAACACGCATTTTACAAGGTAGTCTTCTTTAAGAAGTGGTGAATAACGCTGATTTAGGTAAATCTAGCGGTAACTCTAAAACGAACGCACATAGAGCGGATGACGAACTGCAGTGCGCCCTGCAGCTTCTGTAATAATGAGGGGCTACAATCTCGACATAAGGCAGACGACAACAAGGCACTGCAAGAAGCAAAGATTAATAACGGAGACGCAAGGACACACTTATACAGTCAAGGAAACTCAGTCTCGCTTTCGCAGCGTACAATATACGGACTGGCGGTGGTAGACGGTCATCCTTGTAGATTTCGGACAGTGATGACCCGGGTTCGACTCAAACCGTCAACATGGCAGCCTTTTATTGGCCGCGGCCCTCTTCCTGAACTGTAGTATTTGTTGCATAATCAATAAAAAAGAAGTGAAAAGGGCGTTTCCAGAAAGAGCATTCCGAGCACTTTCAGAACAAAAACGTACAATAAGATATAATAGACGTAGTTCACGGCCCTTCTTTGTTCGCGGGGCATTCCGCCCACTGCGCTTGCTGACAGGGACTTGAAAAGGTAGACAGAGAAGAAAGTTATTGGCGGAGCCATTTCAAAATTTCCGAGGCGGTTTTTCCTTCACTGCGCCCCGGCCGAAGGTGAGTACTAGACACAAACTGGACCATCGCATACATGCAGTAGTGATCATCGTTGAACAAAACAATTTGGAGTTCAGTGAAATTGTGTCAGTTTCCTTTTCAACGGTGAGGGTATCACCGGCAAAAATGTTTTTCGGAATAAGATGCCCAACATCAGTCGGACAACATCCAAAACTTTAAGTTTTGACACTATCGGTCAGTTGGGGCCAATTAAGTTACTTGCGAGAGTGGGGTACATGATTGAAATTTATCGCAAATGGTCGTAGTAGCCGAGAAATGCAACATAGCCAAAAGATATTTTATCGATCTATCCTAAAGCAGGCTCGCAACCTGTTATCCGGAGCAGGCCTCCACACAGGTGGTAACTCACTGGCAACTGAGGACGACCCACAGGCAAGTGTGTGATCTAAGACGGGCTTATTGGCAGCTTCCACGCAAAGCACCAAAACATAACGGCATCCAAATCTGCCTGCAGAACTTGTCTATCGGCATCTCAACGAAGCCGGCGACACAGTTACCTATCATCGGCATACGATAGACAAGAGGATGGGAAGATCGACTACATAAGTGAGAAACAGTAACAGTCCAAGGTCGGACCCAAGCGGGAAGCCCCCACCTAGGAATGGATTCTGAGACTCAAGCAGGAAAAGGCCATCCTCTTAGGAAATCTTTGATGCATTTTTGCGGGTGAAGAGCCATCCCCAGTAATCTAAGCTTCGTCAAAGGCTTTGCTGATATCCACGAACATAACGTCGGTTGAATGCCCCTCTGCAGTCGTTTTGGTTCGATGGCTGCAAGCGGGCAAAACTTTCAACAGGCAGGAACGGGACTCTTGAAATTCAATTTGTTGGGAACCGGGAGAGAGATAACTTTCCATGTATTACTTCACCCGCCTGGCTATGAGACGTTCCACTGTCTTGCAGACGACACCAATTAGACCCGCAAGACGAAAGTGGACAGCAGCAATTTTGTAACCAGCTTTGAACAGCGGAACAACCTTGGCGTCTTCAACCATCCGGTGGCTCCGCTGCTATCAGCGAGGTGCTCAAATAAGTGGTGACAGGTGAGGAGTTATGCCGGCGAATTAAATCAACATCGAAGGGTGGATTCCATCAGGGCCGGTTAATTGATGAGACTTGAGGGATCTTAGTCGTGACATAATTTCGTCCACATGAAAACGACGAGGCTCGATGACGGGCCCTGAATCTGGCAAAGGGGGTGATATAAAATCCTTCGTTGTGTGCGCGGACCCGTATTATAGTGCCAGGACAACGGCTTTGGCTTTGTCTGAGTCGGAAGTGGTCTAAGCCTAGAAAAAGGTTGGTATTCCGGGCGTCGCTCCCGTACTACTTTAGAGATAAACAAACAACCTTTTAGGTGCCTAAACACGGTCGACAGTCAGCTTCTCTACTAATTCCCTTCTCCTTATTGCCTTTGTGGACCAAGAAAGATCATCTGTCTTTATATATGCACCGTAGGCACCCCCAGTCTCTGGATACCTTTGCCACTCATGGTTTCTTTTGTAGAGGGGCATCGAAGTTTTCTATCAGACCACTGGGGACCATGAGCATGAGAACTCCAGCATTGGTGTAGGACTAATCGATCAATCGACTGGAGGATCCCACGAGAGGCACTACTACCGCCTGCCTTCACGTTGTCAAAAGTGTGTAGCTCCCACACCAAGTTCTCCTCCGCCTCTTGCACCTCCTCGAAACTTATGCGCCAGACGCTCTGCAGTATGGACTAGAGGACATTTGGATACCACGCCCCCACTGTATGTATAGAACAGCTTAATTGCACGAACTTGAAGTAAGTGGAACATCAATCCTGAAAGGTCCGATACCCGTGGAGTTGGACCAAGGCCCAGAAAGGGAGATTGCTCGGGCCGTAAGGGAGTTGGCTGGGGCACATTTTGCAGCACTGGATCATACACCGTAGCAAGTAGATTTCAAGAAACATTGTCATCTGCTACACTGAAGCTGGATAATGTTCAGTCAGTGGGAGCACGTTGGAGTCACCAAGGGCGAGTGAGTGACCATCAGATGCCCAGAGCCTCAATGAATTCAGGGCTTCCAGTGGGTCCGCAGCGGGTGTTACGTAGTAAAGTCCCATAGCCACAGACCCACTACCGACTTATTTCACCTTACAGCAAAAAGGTTCGCCAGTCCTTTGGGGTCCCAACGCCGATCAGGTTGATGAGCAGGTATGCTGTCTCTGATATAAATTAATACACCACCACCATCACTGAACCGAGTTTGGTTCCTGCGAAACTGGTGGTGCCTCTGAAGAGCAACCCTGGTGTCCAGAAAGCCGCCATGCAACCAAGTCCCCTTAAGCTCTACAAAAGCAGGTCTTTCGGATGTAGCAAGCACTACCGGTTCCTCAAGTTTGTTCAACAACCCCTTGACACCTCTCAAAAACACATCTGCCATCTGTCCATTTAACGGTGGCCGCATCACTACCAGTATCCCCTTCCTTACCCGAAAATTTCTAATGTACATATCTTTCTCACGGTTCGAGCGGCGTTCCCGGGGTTTTATGGAAGCTTGCCTAACTTTTTGACAATCCTCTGGTTGCAGGTCGCATAACAGTCAGGAAACCTCGACTATGAGATGCGATGATTGCCCTAAAATCTCTTGTACCCAATTGCAAGGGGTAAAAGCAACCTTCGGAGGTTGAGGATCCCCGGTTTCGCATGTCGTGCCCAAGCGACAAGCTCCTTCCACCTGTACAGACCCGGCCAACTTTCCTTCACTTACCGCTTTTCCCATATACTCCGTAACTGCAGGAAGTCGTGATCGAGATGTTGCTGACGGACTGATACCTCCAGTTCCGGAATACCGACTACCAGCAAGCATTATTTCGGTGAACGTGATGAATTCTTCTGACCCGCAGGCACTCGTATCTAAGAGCCTCTGATCAGGGAGTATCGTCTGCTCAAGGGCCGATGGAGGAACGGCCACAGGCACGACAGCGGTGGTACCCCTTTATCCTCTCCAAGGCGGTAAGTTCCCTTTCTTGCTGTTGGTTGTCCGTTGATTGTCATTTATTGTGAAGTCCATCCACCGGAACGTTCGAGCGACGCGTAGCAACCAATTTCGACACAATTCAAAGCAAAGTCGATTCCAAATAGCTACGGTACCATATACAACAAACTAATTCATTTTACAGCAATCAAACCTCAATAGTGTTCCTTCTGGGTCCTCACGCTCCAAATTGGACAACAAATCAACAGCCGGAGCTGAGGTACAGCAAGAGGTTAGATACAGAAGATGAGATTCTGAATACAGTCACAACCAAGTCCAAGCTGAGCGACTCTCGCTCGAGGCAACGGTAGGAGTCCGGTTTGTGACAAAGATTTGGAGAAATAAAACAAACAACCGGAATTCCGGCAAAGATGGTTCATGCGAATGAAAAATGTTGTTTGTAACAAAGATGCTAATGCATGGAACGGGGTTTCCTGAACTCTTTTACTTTTATCGTCTCCATATCCCAGCCTCTTCAAATCCAGATTCAGTGGAAAAGGCAGAGAGGATTTTTGCACTTACGGTCACTAAGCCACTCGATGCTACAGTCTTGGCGAACGTTTCTCCTCCGACGTCGATGGCACTGACAGTGACGACACTGGCGAAAATGAAGGCGATTATTCCGCTGCCGCTTCTGCCGCGGCTACTGATGGCAATAAAGAAGTTCATAGTGGCGACATTGATGACGATGATAATAATGAGGGGCGTTCTTCACAACCTCGGCATCGGCCCCAAAAGTCTCCGGAGCTCAGAGCATTTGATGCCCGGCACTTTGAGCAACTTCACACTGCGTTTATCGAGAGCTTGATAAGAGCCGTTGTCAATTTAGGAGCATTCGGGGTGGCTCCAACCGTCACGCCTTCTGCACTGAAAAGGATTTTTCTAGAATAAGAATAACCTCTGTACAAACCAGGTATAAGAATAACGCTTTTGAGATTTTGGAGGCATAAAGGATAGCTATGTTCTACAGGTTGACAAAACTACAGAAAATACATTTTCAAGAATTACACCGGACGACTAGCAGGTATAGAGCAGGTGGCTGGGAAGTCAAAGATGGACAGAGAAGAAGCACCAACAATAGGATATAATGAGGCCGTGGAAGAGTATACAGGTAAAGTTTAACGGCGGTGTGCTGACAGTGACTGGCACATAGAGAGAACCCAAAACTTCTGGCGGGGAGAAGATACCAGGTTGAAGATGAAGTAGATGACAAAGAAAGATAAGTAATCGACCGACAAGTGGGTTTATTTTCTATGGGAGAGACATCGTGTATCAACATGTAAATGGGAATATGGTGACAAATCAATGTTGGGCTTATAACTTCTTCGATTATAAAGGCCAGTGGCGTGCAACTCTGGTATTAGAGCAAAAGCAGCACTTGCAGGATAAGTGAAAATTCGATCGTGACAATTTCAGTGGTGTGCTCATGCGACAGGGACGATAAACAAAGCCTCTTGGGACCGATCTGAAGAGAAAAACTGAGAAGGAAAATCACACAGAGTAAAACGGTTTAGTTGACAAAGATATCAGTTATGAACTCTATACGTGTGTTGACAGAATCAAGTACATAGCAAACAACGAGGGTAGCGGTTGGAATTGACTGTTGGCAACTAAAAAAATCATTTGAGTGGCAAAAGGAAGACGCACCTGAAGACCAGGAGCGACTGCCGGAGTGATGAAGGAAACTGGTAAGCATTCAACAAGTTGGTCACGTTGTAACAGGCGGACGATGATTTGCAAACAGGAAAGCGGTGACCAGGTAATAGAAAGGTGTGGAACGCACATCTACGGAGACTACAGGGTCGACTAGAATACGAAGGTGATGGCGGAGAATGTGGAAAATTAGTGTAAGTTTACTCTTGATTATTTCGGTAGGCAAAGTGCGATAACAACAGAAAGGCGAAGTTGCTGGAAGAATATACTTGAGATACGCAGATATGGGAGGAATGGAGTGGGCCGCAAGTTAAGACCAATGCGGTCGAAGCGAGGAGGAACAGGTGGACTGAAGACGATTCCGGACAACCGTCAGCTACAACGCTGACTGCTACAGGATTACGAAAAGACGTTTCGGAGGAAAACATCGGTCGGTTATCGTGATCAGAAGATGGACAGCAACGATAACCGTGCAGATAAATGAGTAAATTCACGGAAGAGTTTTTTGTCATGAAAAATGAACATGTTTACGGATGGAACTGGTTGTCAGTCAGGCGATAGTCTCGTGGAATGCGGGAAAAGGGAATACACGAAAAAGATTAGACTTTTTATACGGGTAAACGATGAGCGCCAAGAAAATTCAGCGGTAGCTAGAATTAAGGGGCGTGTGGGAATAACTACAGAACAAGGGTAGTAAATATCTACTGGGCGTGGAAAGAGGAGAAATAATGGTTAAACGGACAACATACTTGAGGAGGAATCAGTGGTGGTTCGGGAAGATAAAGGCAATGACGTGATTGCCGCGGCCAAGCTAGCACAAAAAACAGTAGCTTTGCAATCCGCAAACGTTGCCAGTGGATTTGACTGAGTGTGAGCTGGATGCAAAACCTGGAAGTCTACTTCTGGTGGCAGAAGTTGCGATCCGAAAGTCTAGTTGCGTCCGAAGACCGTTGCGGATGACCTGCCTGTCCAGTGTGCTCAAGAAGCGGATCCGACCGAACCCCACTCTTGTGAGATGAGCAATAGTGAGCACCGTTACTTTCTTACATGGGGTGGATAACACGGCCGACGGAAATGTGCAATCCATGGGCGGCTTTTAAGGTTGCGTAGGGTCCAGAAGAACAGAGCCAGTGGAAACGAGCATCGGTTGGGGTTATTTAACAGATTAGTATCGAGATGTGACGGCCCGTACAGCAGCCGACGTGGTACTCAGAGCCAAAGAACGTTGCAGAATGATACATACTTATGACCGGGTGTTGCAACAGGAACACAAAAAGGAAGCGCAGTCTTGTTTGGTCTAAGCTGAGAATCAATGACGGAAATATTAAAACAAGCAATCTATGCGATAGGACAATAAGACCACTTGGAGGACAGTAAGAGATGCGTAAATGATTGCAATGCATACATTGCCAATTTCTGGTGTGATGCCCGCAGCAGTAAGGTGACAAAGCAGTGACAACAGGAGAGTGATACAAGTGGAGGAAAGCGAACGGACTTGTGGCCTGGTGAAAGTCAGTGACAGTAAAAGACTTTCACGCAGAGGATAAGGAGGCCGAGAAAAGTTGCGTGCTACTTGTGACAGTGGTGAGGGGGGCCGCGGAAGAATGCTACTAATAAGTCTGATGCTGGAGGCAGCATTAGGCAGGGGAAAAGGCTCATGCGAAGGTTTAGATAATGAAAGGAATATGTTGGGCCACGATGTACCTGCGGGTCGCTCGCTCAGAACTTCTTTGCGACTACGTCGAACGCGATCTTTACTATTGGATTTCACAGCAATAACTTGTTTGTCGTTTTGACAACATTTGTTATACATTATTAGTTATTATGGTATACAGGCCACGTCCATTGCGGTTACTACACCCATTTTCAGTCGCCTTTCGTTCCATGGAACGTTGCAGTGTGGTACTCTTCTCTGGTCCCAAAAAATCTAGACAATTCCTGCACCAGAAATCTCATTCTGATTCGGCCTTAACGCTGTCATTATTTTTCACTGGCAAACCTACCTATTGGGATTCCAGAAATTTTATTGGCTAGCGGTTATTTGACGCTGAATTTTAATGGTGTGGCTTACCAGGTAGACGGATGAAGCAACCAGTGCCATCGGAAAGGAATCTGGCCTACGCTTGGGCATACTTCTACGGTTCCTGCATACCGCTGCTTTCACCTGTCAGCATATAGCAGCACAGTTACGTTCGTGTATTTTGCACGCTTTTATGCGCATGAACTTCGTTGCATGCCTTCAGATTCGTACAGCTTCTCTAAAGCTCTCCACGCTTTTCAGAGGTAGGTTTCTGTATTATTCGCAGCAGCGCTGAAAATTGACTGTTCCTTTATGCACGTTCACTGGAGCCAACGTTATAGAAGTCTCCATCGATCTCGTGTGAAGACCACTCACACTTTTGATTTCTGACTGACTTCGCATTTACTCAGCTTACTTTCCGTTTCATCGTTGAATTCTTGCAAATTTCGTACATTTCTGTTATCGGCGCTGTTCCAGCACCAATGTATGTATATATAAAATGCACTTCCGTTTTCATCCACCAACTCGGGTCGTCTCTGTCCACCCGATAGAAAGCATTCCTTTGGTAAATAGTTGTGAGATCACATAGAATATACATTCATAAACCTCGCTCGCACATCTTCCATATTCGTAATACTCTTCCACATTTCCCGTATCTCTCAGTCTAGCTCAGCCGCCTCAGCTCTTGGTTTGTCTGTTCAACTTCTCAAAGTTCCTGCATAGTTTTCCTGAGGCTTTCAAATGCCTGAGTCAGAAGAAAAAACCGACGATGACACGGACACTTTTGCCTTAAGGGGCAGGAAACCCAATCCGTCCGAGTAATTCCAATTCCTTGTGATTACTAGGCAAAGGAGTGGAACTTCGTGCCCTAGTCCATGTATTGTGATTCTTCTAATATGATAAATCTGGGCCCCGCGGTGCATCCAGTCAGGGATGTTTTCCCCTTCTCCACCCGAGATACAGCTGCCAGTCGTCCAGCTCACATCTGGCAGGTAAATTTTCCCACCATTGGAGGTTCACTGGCATATGCATCGAGCTGCTTTTGTGCACCCGTCAATCTTTAGTCGTCGTTCAAGGCTGAGTTCAAACTCCCATGTACTCATGCGACACCTGCCCCTCTAGTTAGCTTTTTACGAGTAAAGAGCGCATTCAACTGCCTGCTCTACACTACCTAACTTCTGGTTCCTTTTGCACTAGCTCTTCTCTGATGGGGAGAGGTACCCACCACATGCTGCGTCGTTTCCCTCATCTTGTCCCCAGACAAGATAGCTGCCCCGTACCCCCTGGAATAAAATTGCTCTGAAACAACCAGGTCTGTGGGACCGTTACCATTTAAACGTTGCCGGCGTAGCTCGGTTGATCAGTTCCGCCCATTCGGTCCTAAAAGAGCGGGCACTGAAGTAGAGCACTACCGTGGCCCTCCCAATCGAACCACCTTACTCTCTTTTAGTTTATGCCCTTCCTCGGGCGGAGTATCAGGTCCGCTGTTAGGTTTTTCCTCCAGTCCACCAGACGCCATAGCTTGCTGGCTCGCCTCCATGACTGCCTAATCCATCACTTTGAAGCCCCCTGCAGCCCTCATGGGCGTCACTGTACCTATTCTCATTGCTTTCCGCCTGGGAGATCTTCCGTAAGAGGCCCACCACAGCTTTCGTCTTCCAGTGAACAGACGTCCCACATCCCACCTTCCAGGAAGTCTTCGGCTACTGTCACCGCTAAATAGCACTAGCTGGATGGGCTTTGATGACCACAAGGCCCGGTTCCTATTTCCGAAATTCCTTCTGGCAAGCCTCTGGCCTGAAGCTACTTGCCTTTCCTCTTGATTTGGCCTTTGTTTTCGCCCTTATGCATGTTTTCGGGATATCAGACGCTATGCGACGTCCTTCCGTTGCAAGGTGAAATGACTCTTCAGCTCTTAACAAAAGTTGTTCGCTAATATTCGGGTTTACGGGTTCGACCAGGATTGAACTCGCCGTTAATATTTGTACTCCCGGCAGAATTCTTTAGTGGTTTGATCGTGACGCTGGTTAGCTTAAAGTGTAAGAAATAACCGTGCTTCACTATGGGCCGATTTTGTTACATTTTGCGTTAGTGTTTCTCCAGGAGAGGTGGACACCTTGTTTAGCCTTCAGTTCTTGCGGGCTGTGTTACAGACGGTCTTGAAGGGTCTTGTTGATGACCGGTGTAGTGTATTATTCAGTATGTCTGGTACACTAAGTCATTGTCAGAAGAAGATGGCACTAGCAAATCAGGGTGGGTCTTCGTAACCAACGGCAAAGGGACATGTACAATAGAAATAAAAATAAAACAAAAAGGTATGACGCAACCTCGCAACTTTCCACCGTCTTCGCAACCGAGATGTGGGCACCAAATAAATGCTCTCGCCAATATGTTCAGTTCAGTTTAGCCTGACGACCGTTGGTTGAATCAGTCAAAAAGGCGTTGAGACGGATGCAAAGCGATGCCGTTGAAGATTCCTAAATGCCCTGTGTCCCACAATAGGATATGGTTGACATAATTCCAGGACACTTCGAATCAGGAGGAGAGACCGTGCCAGAAACAAAGACATACCGACCGCTTTGTTGTATTACTTGGGGGTGGCTTCCGAAAGAGGTGTGCTGTTAGTAACATCAAAACATCGACATGAAAATCGAGTTTTGCACCGAAGAAACTTGAAAGTCACAAAATAACCCGAAGGAGCACAACAACGAACTTTGTTAGGTGAACGTTAAGCGAAAGTTGGAATAAGATGGCGTGTGACGAGTGCCTTGAAAGATCACACAGAGTCGGACAGAGGGGGCTTTGGGCGTGCTGTTCGCGAAGTCAAAATTATACGGACACCCAAGCTAGATGACTTCAGCTGACAACGCGGAAAAATTTCAGTAGAGACCGTTCCGTTTACCAAGTTTAAGAGGATTTGAGCCAACCAACTTGCTGGATGAAGAGCGAGATGTTTTGCTCACTATTCTGGTCGATGAAATTAATTAAGCAGGGAGTGGCTTTAACTCATACCAGTAGCCCTCCGCGACAGCCTTCGGTTATTCTTGAAATCTAATCTGGATTCCTCCAATTGTCATGTACAAGTAAAGGATCCACGGCCAGTGCGATGGTAGTTGTCCTTGCAGCATTCTTTTAAGGCGGAGAATAACGGTTTCATCTTTGCGGAAGAATGATCGGTTCGGATGGCCAACTCGGTGTGGCTAACGAAGCCACGTGTGGAGAGGCTATACGAGTTTTGATTGGGATTAAGTCGGTAGATTGGCCTTGGGAATACGCGCGTCCTGCTTCGATTTCAGATGTGAACGCAGAACTAAACTTATGCATTGATGCTTCTGAGATTGATCACATAATGGTACCCCTTCTTCGATTGTTATCTGGCACACCCAAATCAAGATATGTTTCCGTTATCTCCAAATTCTGTCTCTTATCTATAAAGACTGGTTTCCCACAGTTATTGGAGTCGACATGAGGTTTCACTACTTTTAGTTGCAGAAATGAGCAAGACAGAAGTGGAGTTTAAACTGCTGGAGGTTGATCTTTGGATCAATGTTAATGTCGAGTTGCATTATGCAAAAGAAAACATCGGACATTTAGCTGCTCCAATTGCAAGCAGATTTTACAAGATGTATGCCTTCTCAGTCCCTGGAAAATGAAAAAACGTTTCGGCTAGGGAGGACCCGGTGGACGTAGCTTTTCAAGGGATGTAATTAGTACAGAAGGACGATCAGCTATTTGGTGTTAACCTCCAGAGATTTTGCGGTCCTCAAGAGATTCAAAACCCTATGGTAGAACCGTCTTTAGAATAGGACTTGAACCCTTACAGATGAGGAATCGTACGTGGGCAAGTTTTGTAAGGCACAGCCCATCCGAGTCATAGTTTGAACGCCGTATGTCCCAGATCACCTTGTCAAAAGTGTCGATTCGATTATGAAATACAAGCAACATCGTGTTAGATATGAAGACCGAAGAGATACGGCTCTTCAAAGTGAGTCTTTTAGTGGTTCAGTAGGTGAGAAATATTTGTTGAGTGATTGTAAGCCTGGTGCAAGCGGAGAGCTTTTCTAATGAGTTTGAAGTAAGAGAAACGAGGGTTAACCCCCGAACTTCCTTTACCAGTGACCCCATCGCTTATTTCAATCCTATTCTGATTGACGGAGTGAGAGGATAACTCTTAGCTATGTGAGGAGAGTAACTACTTCACATGACGCTGGAGAAATGGTTGGTTGCCGGCCACGTCACCTGACATTCAATACCAAGATACCTCATAAACTCCGTGTTGTTTCCGATTGCGCGACCAGTTACAAGAAAAGTGACCAATCGTTTGTTACAAGGGCTAGGCTGGACAGCGCCGCAAACTGATGGTTTTTGCAGTTTAGGTTGGGTAGAGTGGCCATACTAGCCGACATAGGGAAGATGTTCCTTCGGCTGAAGGTACCAGTGGAGGGCAAAAATTTGCCGCTGCAGTATCAACTAGACTGAATAAGCTGAAACCCAGCTAACTACCGAAACTTGAAAACTCCACAGCAGAATAAGTGAGAGCTTTTTACTCCATTCGCGCAGAATAGCGTGATGAACATGCACATAGTATGACATAAAGAATACAATATGGCTAGGCAGGATGAACCACTCTGAGCATATTATGTGGTGGTAATCCCCCTCTTTGGAGTAGGGACTTTGGGAATTTCTTCGCGGTTGTGAGAGAATTCACCAAGGACTTCTGATAGAATGGAGGCTGGTTTATCACGGTCTATACCGATGGTCTCTTTCCTGCCTCCGACCGCGCATCTATTTTTTTCACTGGAAGACGCAGAACAAGCCGGGGTAATCAACTTGTATTGATGATTGCATCACATCTATCCGAATGAACACATGGCCGCCAATCGCTAGATTGATAGTTGTGTAGGTGCTGGAGTTTGTGCCCGTGGCCATATGGAATAAAGCACCGGCATTTGGCGTGGCAAAATTTTTGCGTAACCCCCGTAATTAAGACTCGCATGTGGTAATAGAGCAACCAACTCACCCGAAATTCGTAATGTGCAGATGTGAACCAGCTCAGCCAACATAACGCAAATATCGGCCTTACCGGTGTTGCTCCTTCCTGAAGGATCTACCCAACCGGTTAGAAAAGCCTTCAGTGCTCCCCCTGGGGCAAGACGGGGAATAGGTTTGGCCTGTGGCCAGCGAGTGAAACGGTCTACATGCGCGGATGTGTTGGATAAGATTTTGTTTTACCACATGAGTGGCGTTTGCTGGCTGGTCTGAAAGTCACTTTTGTCTAATCCATTGCAAATCGAGCAAACCGATTGGCCTGAAGGGCTTTATAAATCACCGGATAATTAGCAGTAATCAAGTCTTCCTCTTTGCACGCTGTGGGAATATACAAGTTGCTTTTCCCGAAAAACGGGCCTTTGAAATTGTGTTAGCAGAAATTAGTGTGAAAATGTCGATATCGTAGGCACGGCCGCGTAGTCGCCTGCAGATCCATCCCTTGGCACACTTGGTGACAAAAGACACGGGTCCACTGGCTGACAACAAAAAGGCTGTGACGGAAGAAGTACGAAGAATTCTTAACAGTCTCCGCGATGAGGTGCTAACTAAAGGCTACCCATGATGTACTTTTCCTTCACACCATTGGATCGGCGGAGCTTCGCATGATCACTGGCTTTTCATATAATTTCGGCAAGGGTAGGAATGATCGGATGACGGTTACGCTTGAACTCGAGCGATATTGTCTTGCTGAGTGCAACAAAATATACGCGTTTTATTGTTAACCAAAGAACCGAGTTCTGGTGAACCATTTGACTCCTCTTGTTGGCGTTCATAATACCAAAACGATAATGCAATTTTAACACGTGCCCAGGAGAGGGCTTTCCACAGGATTGAATAGCAAATGGATGACGCGACCCCAAGGTGATTCAAATGTAGTTAAAGATTCCAAAATTATCACCTCAACAGTGCGTTGAGATCTACCGAGGTGAGGAGGCATCTGAACACCTTGAATGAGCCAAAACTGAGGGCACACGTGGAACCTAAGAGTGAATGTGAAACTGCGGCAGACCGCGCCTTGCAGAGGAAGACACCCTTCCGGCCTAAGGGAGGCTTGTGGCAGCTGCCACAAACGCAACCATTTCGCGTCCAAATGTCTTCTAAAAAACAGCAAACAGGGAAAAAATCATCGCCACGCAGATCACGTGAAGTGGGCACAAATGCCGGCCAAAAGAAAGGAAGCCCATGCCAAGATGTTGGTGAATGGAAACGAAGTGGATTTCCATTTGGACATGGGAGAGTCACTGAAAGTCACGCCCACGAAGGCTCTACCTAACGTCTCACGTACACCGACACTGAAGTGATTTAGCATGTGGAACAGTGACAAGGTTGATCCAAGAGGCAAGGCGATGCTGAACGTTGTCCATGCCAGGGGCGGGAATCCATCACTTACAAGCTTTGTTCTGGCCAACTGGGGCAGTTTTCCTATCCTTAGATATAAACCTATCAAAAATTTGGCCTTGACATCATTCCAGTGTGATTCATCCATTCATCATGCATCTGATAATGTTGAATGGTGCTTGGAGAAAAACGCCATCGTTTTCGATGAGGAATTGGAAAAGATTCCCGGAGCGGCGACATTGAACGTATGTAAGTGAGTCAGGTTTTGATCGCGACGAAAGCATCCGGAAGCTTTTACCTCACAATGAAACCAAACCACCAAATAAAGCACTCAAGCGAAGGCAATTCTTGTTACTTGCCTCCGATGATATTGATTCTGAGTAAAAACCTTGCGCTGCTTTACGAAGCCGATCTGGTTTCAGAAATATAGAGGAACATAACAGAGGTTTCGAATCTTTTCTGAAACGGCGTCCCCATGAGGAAAGTGAACTTAAACGGGAAAATGTGATATTTTTCAACCAGCAGTCAAATTCCACGGCCACATTATCACAGGCCCGAGTATCAAACCGGATCCGAAAAAGGTGAGCGTGATTTTAGATATGCTTGCGTCAAACGATACCAAGGATGCCCCACTTTATAGCGGGATGAACAACTGCCCGAGAAGATTATTACCAGAATTTGCGGGGACCATGAAACAGAGAAGCCGATAAGGCGTGAGGGGGAAACAGGGATAGTCTTGGGTGAACAGTACTCGACACTCGACCTCATAGGGCAGCTTGTTGTGAAGATCTCGATCTCATAAAAATCACACCTTACCTCTGAACGTACAAAGTGGTAGTAGTCAGCATGGTTTAGGAGCCGTTCTGCCACGAAGTGGGCATCCTCTTGATTACTGAAGTAGGATGCTAGCTATTTTTGAACAAGTATATGCGCAAATAGAAAGAGAACCACTGGCAATCTTGTATGCTGTGGGGGAATTAGTGACTACACATTTGGGCGACTTACGCAAATATGTTCAGATCATAAGCCACGGATTGCGATCATGGGCAGGCCGCTACATTGAGGGCCAAGAGGATTTCAATTCATGTTATTACTTCTTTATAATAATAACTACGAGCTACATTGTCAGCTAGAAAGCGGATGTTCGTAACTGACGCACATTTAGGTGCCATGCTCCAAAGTACGGAAAATGAACGTGGAAATGAAACGGTCTACACTGCACTGGAAGCTACGGAAGCTGAATTATTTCAAATCCAGAGAGCCACAGTGGCAGATCCCCATCCACCATCCCTGAAGGAAGCTGTGAACAAAGTGTGCCCAATAAATAAATAAAAACTCTTTAAGCAGGAGTAAAACCATATTTCAAGTTTCGTAATAGGCTAACTAAAGAGGATGAATCGATTTTTCGGGGTGAGCGTTTGGTGGCCCCACAGGCTTTTCGGAAACTTTTGGGCCACTTGCACCGTTCACGCGCGTACATCATTGTAAGTATCAACCCAGTCGGAGAAGCATAACACTTTCCAGATTGAGCAGAACGGGTTGAACAGATGGAGCCAAATTTCAAAACCACGAGGGCAATTCGATCGTCCACGAACGAGAGAACTGAGGGCGATGAGCTCATTACCTGACCGGCCTTGACAAATGTTTGCGTTGTACGTCTTATACTATGAGGAAGACCATCATCTAGTGACCGCTGATTACTGCAGCGATTTCTTCGAAGTCCATTTTATGAGGATAGGAACAACCACCGAAATTTTCAGTAAATCCCGGGCAACTTTACTAGATATAGAATCCCGATTCGAGCAATTTCCGATGGGGGTCTGCAGTTTTACAGCAGTAAATTCTAGCTATTCTCGGAGGCCTGGCGTCTTAGCCATCAGGCCAACAGTCCTAATCACAGTCAGCCCAATGACAAGGCAGAAGGAGCTGTCAAATAGGCGGAATAGATACTCAAGGAAGGCATGGTTGGGGGCAGAGATCTATTTACCGCGCTGCCTCCTACAACGGGGGGAACAAGCCCCACGAAACGCTTATTTGAAAGACGCACTCTCGAGGCCCTACGGATTTGCTCTGGTTCGCTTGCCCCAGATGTCTTGGCGCCTTTAGTGGTCAGGCTGAAACTGAAACAGCAAACAGCGATGCAAAAACGGTTTTTATGATCAGGGCAGCAAACTGCTGCCTCCGCTCAGGCCAGGTGAGGCAGTCTGGACCCAACGGACTAAGTCCATGGAAAAATCCTGGATGAAAGGAAAGGTACTAGCTCGCGCGGGAAGAAACCCTACTTATTGTGCTTTGGAGGTTGTCAGCTAAGACAGAATAGGGTTTATCTGAGAAAGTCCGGGAAAGCTGATAACGAGGAACAGAAAACCAAAGGAGGCGGTAACAAAGAAGAAGTGGAAGCGAAAAATGATGATAAAGAAGCTGATTCGGATGACTCCCCAGATTCGCGCCTCAGACAAGGGCTTTTATCATCTAGGACAGACAATGGGCAGAGTTACCAGCTGGTAAAAAAGTGAGAGCTTCAAAAGGAGGAGGAATGGTTTGGGTACGTTTTTACCGCATTATTGGGGTTTTCTGATTGGTCAGAGAGTGGCTTTTGCTTAACGTATCGCAAATCGAGCAACCTGGTCGGTGCACAAGGCCTTATTACCGCAGAATATTCAGAGTTATTCAAGATTCCCTGGTTGCTCACCGTAAAAATATACGGAATACTATTCTCGAAACACAGAATTCTGACAATAATCACGTGGACGTAAACTTCGGATGGTGGGAGGGGCCTCAGGAGATTTACGCGCACTTAATGGAGACATGCGTCTGGCTCAGAGAATGTAAAAAACAAACACTAAAACGCCTTCGAAATGTTCCACGGGCCTTGTGGATTTGGCTATATTTGACACTACTTTGAAAAGCACTTTCATACACCACACTTTTGCACGTTTTTTCATTGATGCGAGACGTTCGAATTTGGCCTCGAACCATTTCTGACTGTCGTGCTTGAGCTAGGAGGCATTGAAACTTTGGGTTTTGCTGTGGAGTCCATTTGACCGCATACTTGGGGTTTGTGTACATTTGAACCTTTTATGAATTTCAATTTAGTACCTTGAAAACCACGAATCAATCTTGTTCTGGATTCTGGATTCGCTGGAATCAGCTACGCGTTGCTCGACACGCGAGAATGGACCTACAGACTATGCCTAGCCATACGTCCACTCACTTATCTGCCCCACTTGCCGAAACGGTCTTCTGTCCAGTGAAATCTGCCAGCCTTTAACTAGAATGCCCTTTGAAGCCATTTCCGTCCCCTGGTCTATTTCTGATGCGTTGAAATTCCCTACCGCCTGCATTTCCACTTTTCGCTCACCACCTCATTAGAATAAGATAACAGTTCTTCTTCATTCCCTTGACGGGATCCTGGACTTCGTTGCACACAGATTACCGAGCTTTCAGTTCTTGCCGTCGTGGCGACTAGCTCTATGGCTAGCAAATTTTAGGAGGCGAGGCGTCAACCCTCATGGGTTTTACGGCAATCTGCCACTAGTACGAGAACTCCATATCCCACGCGACCAGCCTAACTGTAGACACTAGCAGATGAGTCATCTGGACTCGTATTTGGGGTGACCTCATTAGCACCACTTTATATCCGGTTATCCAAATACCTTCAGGCCCTGCCTGCATTTTGTGCAGATTTGTATCATCGAGTTCAACCCTGGTGATCCCACTTGTGCCACATGTTACGCTATCAGCAACTCCTAGAAACCTGTCTGTACGTCATGCATTGGCAAATCCAGGAAGCGTCGGACGCGGCTTGCACTTGTCCCTTCCTTCTGACCCGGTCCACTTCCCCAGCCGCACTGAAATTTTGAGGGACACATGCCCGGAGATATTCACAGTCCGCAAAAGGTTCACTACTTATTACCAGACGGCCCCCTCCCACCGCCTGCCCTCACTCATGTGGGGTTATATAGTGCCGTTTACGACTACATTTTTGTTTCTCCCAGGCACTATTTCACTTGAGTTCTGCAACCCGCAAAATTCCACCGCCATTCTCCTTGGCAATCCTTTGAGGGCCGTTATATGTTCTCGAGGCCAACTGGCTACTTCTGTTTCTTATTCGATCTTCCCCTGCTCCAGGGTTCCCCCCTTCAGGGGTCTTTCCTCGTTTCAGGGGTTCTTTTTCTGGGAAACCGGTGCTTCGGTTATGCACATGCTCTCCCTCTTCTCCGGGCGGCTTCGGATCCTCAGCTTTTGCCCTGATTTCTCTGGCTCACCTTTCTGCGGCCTTCTGGTAGGATGTTTGAACCTAAGTCTGTAAATTATCCGGCTGTTGAGCACTTGGAGTGGCTTCTTCTGCAGTCTGTTGTGGGCTATCCTCTTCTACGCCTTGACTACCTTTCAATCTAAGCAATGGCTTACGATTTTATTGGAGCCAGGTTTTACACTCTCTACATGTCCAAGTCAATTTCTGGCATTTGCGGTACACTGTGTAGTGCGCTTCGTCAGCCCCCACATTACGTATGAAACCGTAAATCCCATGGGCCTCACACGATTCCGCGTTGATCGACTGGGCTGATTGCGCCTCGCATCTTTCCACATGTAACCTCCTTGGCATTACCACTTAGCGTATTCTTGTAGTGCTACCGATATGACACACAATTACAAAAGCTGATAAATCTGTTTATGAGAACAATTACCGAATTTGGTGGCACCATTTGCTTCGCCCGTGTACACCGTCTGCACGCTGTTACGCTCATCCAATACACACGTTGTCCCACCCCAGCCTTCTGAATTCTGCTCCTTGATTACCCGTGCCAGGCAATGGTAAATGAAATGTAGTCAAGTGAATAGAGGTCACGGTGCAAGTTAGCAGAATGATTCTGAAATAAGAGTTCCTAGACACGTAATGTAGTGCAAACGCGCAAATAAAAATATGAGGCGATACAGTCCACAAGCAATAAACTGAAAATTCTCTTATCTTTCAGCTTCTCGACTTAAACAGACAGAAAAGTCGACCGCTTTTTTTGTAGAGCATTCCGGGCAGATTCCTCTATTCTTTCCCTCTCCCAGAATTCAATCATCACGCAGCGTCATCTCACGATGTAGGGTAGTCCGATGATTTTCTCGCCGTCTACCACCTCTGTGACTCCTTTGTCCCACTTCTGCCCGCTTTCAGATAAACTTGCATTCTCTTCCTTCACTCTTCCAGATTACGTACTTGCTTTTGCGTGTGATTACAGAAGGCGCCCATTGGTCCCAGAGCGGCATTACCGGGTGCTGGTTCTGAAGTGCGCAACGAAAAGCCGTTCAAAAACAGATTCAGTGTTGCCATCAAGGTTAAGTCGATGAAATTCGTTATCTGTGACTAAACTCCGGACGCTGTTCGTTCCATCCCAGAGTTTGCAGATATACCAGTGTCTATCGTGGAAAGACAGACGGCTCTGGTTTCTCAAAGGTAGAAGTCAAGGCGACGCAAGACGGAAATGCGTGTACGCAAATTACCGTTTCCCTTGAAATAAATTTCAGGCAGTTTTTCGAGTTGTTTTGTTCATTTCGTGTAAACAAACTCCTTTCAGGTATTTTGAAAGTTATTAACAAGTCACCATGCTCCACAACACCACGTGTCCCTCAGATTTGGTTCATAGCTTATGTATTTTCCGTTTCATTGATTGTGGTCGTTTAAAACAAAAATTATCAGATGGTATTCCGTTTTGTTGACAACATTTTCAATCAAACTACCTTTGACACCTTCTGGTGATAATGATTTGTTGGCCGACGCTTCTCTAAGTGCGACTTTCTCACCTTTCCTTCTCGTGGCATTTCTGATCCAGTGACCACCTTTTAAGGTCGATGTAGGAATGTGTTAACCAGAAAGGTGTTCTCCACGACCCGTGAGAACAGAGAGGGCGATTGGGAGAGATGGTCGTTAGCGCGTATTTGGGAACATGCATGAGGTCTTGCGCAAGAGCAACGGTCAAATGGAAACCACCCGTTGCAGTCAGTTTTCAATTGAACAGTAAACTTGTTCAAAGCGTGAACGAAGACGACTGTCGCTACAGAGGCTTCCTCCCTGAAGTCCGACGGAGTTGAGCTCTGATCGTGGCGGTGGGCCGGAATAATTCATAGTCCAGGAACTCGCCGTAGCTTGCTCCTTATATTGTTGATGGATTCGAACGACTGTCGGTGCGTTTGGCGGCGCCTGCACCCTCAAGGTTCTATGTGCGTGGCTCAGGAGGTGTTTTGCTCCCACGGGTCCCAAACGCTTGCGAGCCTGAAGATGCCGCTTAAGGTCCATCCAAAAGGGGTCCCGGTTGTCGTCCCCAGTGCTACGTTAACCATTCACCCCATTGTCCGGTGAGCTGATGGCTTCTTGAACGTGCAAGGGAGTCAGGTGAAGCCAAGTTGACTGCGAGAATCCGTCTGAAAGGGGACAAGATAAACTAGAACAAAATAGCTCCCTGGGAAAGCCGGCGGATTTTGGACCGTAATAGCACCACAAGAACGATGGTAGGTGCTGTTTTAGTCTCTAGGCGGCCAGAAGAAGATGAAATTATAACCACTAATCGTAATCTCCTGAGGCTGGTGATGGTACATCCATGGCGAAATTCCCAAACTGGTGCCAACAATCGACTGCAAAACTTGTCACGAAATCGGCGAAACGGACGGGATTTCGTAGTTGGCGATCACGGCGACTGCCTTGCTTCGCGGGTACGGTAAGAGATTCTTATAGACTAAGTTCCAGGTTCTCACGAGGCGTAATTGTGGCTCGTTTGAGTAATAGCTCGCATGAAGTGGGTGTCTGGGCGTCATGAGCAGGCGTTAAAGGGCCGGACGGCTTACATTCTAAGACGGCAGGTTAGAGGCGGTCGACAGATACGGTGTCGCGTTGCCCGCTGATATCGACAACAAGCGTTTTCGCCTCGAGCTTTATCACAAGAAACGGGCCAGTGCATGGCGGTTGCAGTGGTGATGGAATACCGTTGACGCGAAGAAATACACGAGTAGCGGTTCTAACGCAGCTGAGACATAGCCCGTAAACTGTTGTCCACGCGGCGGACTGATCTTAGGCACTCGTGTGTGCTGCTTAAGGCGCTGGGCATGGTCGCCGTGGTCGAAAGCCACGGTTGATGGGGGAGCTGCCAACTCTTCAGGAAAAAGAAGTGTACAGCCATTTACTAGCATGGCCAGTGTCGCGTGCAATTCTTCCTAAACGGTACTAAGCAGGCCTTAGAGTTCTAACGGTAGTGTTTCGCCCCAAAGAGGGATACCGTTTGATCCGGGGACGGCTTTAACGGCCGACGGAAACGCCCCACTGTGACATAGGCCAGAGGGTAGAAAACTGTCGCCTCAATGTGTTGGCAACCCAGCAAAGCGAGTAGGCTGCCAAAAGCGCCGTCAAGACGTGGACTGCGATTGGTCGTCTCTACCACCAGGCAACCAAAATGACTAACCCAACCGGTCAAAACAAATTTCGCGGCCTCTTCCGAAGCAGGGCGAGGGATAAGAATGGCCTGCGGTCAGCGAGTGAAAAGACCCACATATGTGAGTGGGTAGACGCATCAAGGAGAAATTGGTGGGAGTCCTGTTATAAAGGGATATGGTGGGGGCGAGGGAACCGCTCGAACATCAAAGCAGACGGACAAACCAAACGAGAGCCGCAGATAGAAGAACAAAAGGTGAGTATGTCGGAGGCATCCCAAAGCTGGCAAAAGAAGGCATACGGACTACCGGAGAGGAAGCAGCGGGATCTCCGGCATCCAGCACGGCAGCCCAGGTGAGAGATTGCCGATCAAGCCACCAACAGAGACAATCTGAATAACCCAAGGAAAGTCCCGCTCATGAGCAGCAAGCATTCCCCCTCCTCGAAAGACACCACAAATCCTTAGGTATTATATTTCTGCTATTTTCCGGGTCATCTGGACTACTGGTTCAAGTGCATGTCCTTCATCACCCAAAATTCTCCAATTTTTCGTTGGTGATTTTTCGAAAATTTTCTTTGTCAGTTTCCTCACCCTTGCGAATTTACATCGACGCTATCCAAAATACTGCGCATTTTTACATCATCACCGCTTTACTTCATCACGTATCTCGACGGCGGAGCCTTTTTCACTCAATTCA
The DNA here is from genome assembly GCA_948099385.1 of Fasciola hepatica. Taxonomy (NCBI): domain Eukaryota; kingdom Metazoa; phylum Platyhelminthes; class Trematoda; order Plagiorchiida; family Fasciolidae; genus Fasciola; species Fasciola hepatica. The sequence goes on along the minus strand of CANUEZ040000120.1, from coordinate 10,861,225 downwards.
CAAGTGTACGTCCACCCGACCTTCAAACTCAAATATGCCGGGCAATCGTTCATGCGACCACTAAAACCTGTACACTTTTAGGCTGCATTTACCCAAATGAATATCCAAGGAACCTTTTTGTGACCTCACCTGTATCATATGATCATGCAATCGAGCATGCTTCGGGTGTCTCCGAAATAAACCATTATTATTAAAAAAAGGGAAATGGTGGGGGCGAGGGAACCGCTCGAACATCAAAGCAGACGGACAAACCAAACGAGAGCCGCAGATAGAAGAACAAAAAATGAGTATGTCGGAGGCATCCCAAAGCTGGCAAGAGAACGCATACGGACTACCGGAGAGGAAGCAGCGGGATCTCCGGCAACCAGCAGGGCCGCCCGGTAACAAAGACTAACAAACTGGTTTATTTGAACAATTACCGTATGTGGTGGCGTCACTTGCTCCGCCTGTGCACACCCCCTGCACCCCGTTGCACTCCTCCAGTACTAACGTTGTCACGCTCCAGCCTTTTGAATTCCGCTTTGCACGCTGCCTATTATATTCGGTAATGTGTCACGAACTGAGTACCATGGGCTATAGACTCTATACGGAAGCAGGTCCTGACTTTACTTAATAGAATTCTGAGGCATCACAGAGGACGGAATAACGCGTTTACTAAGGAAACCGAGAAGTAAGGTTTAGCGACCTTGCGATTTGACTAGCATCCATCGAGTCCGTGCGTTTAATTTCATTCTTTTTCAAAGGAGAAATGTATTATACTTTAGAATTATCCCCGGCTATGTAGAAATATTCCATCCGTCATTTCAAAGACTTCAATGTCGAAGCAGTGGCACGGCCGTTAAACAGAAAGTGTGCTTCTAAGGGATAGCACATGTCAAAAATTTAATTGACCTTCTCCACGAAAGGTTTGACACTGCTACTAAGCGACCATTCGGGAGAAGACCAGGAGGACGCACGAGAAAGGGAATTCTGCATGAGAATAGTGTTGTCAAGTGAAAGGTTTCTGAGACGGATTTTGATTTGGCTGGTTTGCCTGGAAGAGTGAAAAACAGAGAGGGAGTATATCTTAGACCTCAACAAAAGCAGACAATGGTCACTGGCTGAGACAGGTTCACATAACTTAAGTTAGAGTAATTCAGGATGATCGATGATAATCCCGTCTAAAATAGGGTTGCGTCTGGTTGGAGAAACACAAAAAAATCAGGTAAGTCAAACGCAGTGATAAGTTGGGGGTGAACATGAATAAAGTTGCCTAATATGACTTGCATATTGTCATTCAACGAGGAAACAACAGGAAATAAAGAAGAATCATAGAAAGATAAAATAGCGTTCCGTGTGGAAAACGGAGCAGCGTATAAGTTTGTTATGAGAGATGTAGGCGAACGTGCGTGCGATTAACAAGAAAAACGGTGAGGATAGAGTCGAAACCCGTATTCGTCCGCCAGATGTCCTAAACACGTGAGATGAGTGGTTGAAAGGCATATTTGTCGGGATTATTATCAACACTGTGTGCACGGAACCGTTCTGGCAACAAAGAAACATTCGTCATGTAATTCCCTGGTTGGTGCCTGAGCAATGATATCGTCTTGATAACTGACGAAACCTTGCAAACCAGCAATAAGAGAACTGACGGCATTTTGGAAAGTTCCTGGTGACCAGCTGGAACTGGAAGGCAAAAGTTATACTGAAATAGTCCAAAAGTAGTAGTGATTGTTGTGAACTCACGGGATTTTTCGTCAGGTGGTATTTGTAAATATGCATCATTAACATCCAGCTTGGGATGGAATTGAGAACCATGAAACTGATGCACAGTGTCTTCCGGTTTTCTCGTAGAACAGATGGCCTGCTTAAATAATTTGATTATGATAAACCGATAATATCCGCAAATTCTCGGAGTTTTTCCGTTCCTCTTTAATGGAGTTGCAATTGACGTAGCCCAGGATGAGGCTATCAGATTGTTAAGTCAGCTTTCACCACCAACTGGTCGATTGCCTTCTTTACTGGTTTAGTCGATCCCAAAAGTAATATCCGACGGTTAGGAATTTCTGGCGGCCCCGATATCTCTAGAACAACGGGTGCTATCTTGATGCCACTTGAAGCCCTACAACTCGCGAAAATCAATTTTTTAAGACGGAGATGATGAGAGTTGGAAGCGAACTACAAAGAAATATGAAGCTGTTTCATGCAATTAAGAACATTAATTGAGAACTGAGAGCCAATAATGAGGATTGAACACTGAACTCAAAATTTGTAAACCCTGAGTGATCCCCGGGTCACGTGAATTTTCTTGTTTTCCACTGTTCAGATTCAGGTCCGCGTACGTTTTTCAGTGTTTTATTATTTTCCTCTCTGTTGACATTTTTGGTCGGTTCTGCAAATCGTTTTTCTTGTACATATGGTGGAATTTAGTTCGTCGTGACTATTTTTTAGATTTCATTGCCACACTGACCGTTGGTCTTATTCGTCGTCTTCATTCGATAATGTAATCGTTGTGTCTGCCGAGCTCAAGCCCTGCCTAGATCCCACGGTTGGGGCGACCAGGCTGCACATAACGGTATCCGTGCCTGCTGATCCAGAACTCTAGTTCACGCTGGTCGAATTAGAATTCGAAGGCGGCCGCGTAACCAGTAACACCAGCCGTTCCAGGTGGGTAGGAGGGCGCCTCCCAAGGGAGGTCAAAATGCAAGCAAAGGACGAGGCCTTGAAGTAGGCCGTCATTGCCCGGCACGACCCCATAGCTGGGCAATCGCATACAACAACCTCACGGCGTTGAGCTTGGAAGCTGGCAGCCCTCCGAACTGCTGCATGAGATACTGCGCTTGAGAGGACCATTGGCAGGAGAGGACCTGCTCTTAACGGAACTTTAACCGAAGAATTTGTGGTACTTCATTTCAGTTTCACTAAGAGTCACACGTATCTGCTCGCTAGAGGAAGCTGAAGCCATAACTGATGACGTTATGTCACCATACAGCCTCGCTGTAGCTGGGATAACCAGGCCTTCCGTTAAAACGGTGCCTACCCAGCCAACATCTAACGATTTCGCTTCAGTTTTTTCCAGAATTGGCTTGAGTCCGTAAGGTCTAGCACTGAGTAGAAGTAGGTCGCAGGAAGGGTATCGCACACGCTCCCCTAGGCGCCGTAGTCCGTCACTGCAACGACGTTTCAGCCCCTCAAAAGGAGGGAATTGCAAACAACGCAGTCGCTCCCGCGAGAGGGCCAATCAATACGAACCAGGATGTACGTTTTCCGGTGCTCATCAAGAAAACCAAATCCCAGCAGGTAGTGGCGACCTACGAAGCCAGTTAAAAGACCGACAGTCACCTTTTAAACGTGAGGGACATCATTCAAGATAGTCTATTCCTTATAGACACAGGTGCCGAGTTCAGTGTCATTCCCTGACCGAAAGGCGACAGCAGCACATCGCGGGTCCAAACACTAGGCGCTGCCAATGGCACGGCCACCCCAACATTACGCCAGCGGTGGCTCACCTCAAACTTGGGTTTAAAGATTAACTTTCGTTGGGTATTCATCATCTCCGATATCCCATACCCAATTCTACGCACTGACGTCCTTCGGCACTCCGCACTGCGCCGCAGTGTGGTGGATCGTCAGACCTCCCTCGTCTTTGCTGGTTATAACTCGCGAGTGAATTACACGACACCTTTTTACGTTTGCCCACAGATACACCAACCTTATGGTGAGCTCGTTTTCACCTACCGGGCCATGTTTTGGCTGGCCGAGCCCCTCCCCGGAAATGACCATCAATGTCACTCACCATATTGAAACTAAGGGACCTTCAGTGTTCAGTAGGCCACATCGGTTAGCACCAGACAAGCTTCGTGTCGCACAGGCCGAATTCGGACACATGCTGGAACTCAGCATAACACGCCCTTCTAGTAGCCCTTGGGCTTCATCTCTTCATATGGTCCCCAAGTCTAGCTGCTATCGGCAACCCTGTGGTGAGTACAGAGCACAACAAAGTCACCGTCCCTGACAGACACCCGATTCCCCATACACAGGACCTTACTTCGTCTTCATCAGGTTGTTCCGTCTTCAGCCGCATCGATTTAGTTCGTGCGCGCAACCAAATCGCAGTAGCAGAGGCTAGTATCTCTAAGACAACCGTCACTACTCCTTTTGACTTGTTCAAGTTTCTGCGCATGCCTTTTGGGCTCATCCATTTGGCCCGGACCGTTCAACGGTTCATACACGAGGCGACCCGTGGTTTAGAAAATGTCCACGTCTACCTGGATGATATTTTGGTGGCTGGTTTTTTTTCAATCAACAGCAAGCTGCACACCTACGGGCACTTTTAGATTGCCTTGACCAGCATGGCGTTACTATCAATATCGCGAAATGCGAATTACGCTGGTCCAATATCACCTTCAAAAGATATTCTGTTTTACCCTGGAGTATCCGCCCTCATCCAGATGAAGTTCCCCCTATTCGCGACTACCCTGAACCCCAGTCTTTTCACCAGCTGCGTCAGTTTGCCGGCCTGGTGGATTTCTACAGCCGGCTTATTCCTCATTGCGAGGAAATGATGCCACCCATCAAGGAACTTTTGGGCGGAGGCAAGCGGAAGTTTGTGTTTCCCGAAACGGCACAAGTCGTGTTTGCCTCGCTCAAGGAAGCTGTCGCCAACACAGAGCTCCTTACTCACCCAGACTCTTCGGCTCCTATTCCGGTGGTAAAAGGTGTCTCGGACACAGCGGTGGGGGCAATAGTGCAACAGCTTGTAGACGATTCTTGGCACAATCTAGCATTTTTCTTTGGGTGTCTTTAACCCGCCGAACCTAGGTACAGCACGTTTGGTAGGGAGTTTTTAGCCATCTGCTCGGGAATCCGTCATTTTCGATATGTCCAGGAGGCCATTGGTTCACAGTGTTTACGGATAACTAGCCTTCGATTTACGCACTGAAGTCAGCTTCAGATCGGTATTCGCCATGCAAGATTCATCACTTAGACTTCGTTTCACAGTTGACTGTCGATATGCGACACATATCTGGGGTAATCAGTCCTGTGGTTAAATTAACTGGGTTCGTCACCGACTCCTAACATCAACTAAGACGCAACGGCACTTACCCAAACTACGGAACGTGGCATGGAACAACTTCGACGAAAAGGTTCTTTGAGCTTTAGGATGGTATCTTTCCCAACTTCTCAGAATACCGTTGTGTGCGACGTGCCACGGGGTCGCCCTTGGCCAGTAGTCTCTGTTGCCCACCTCTATCCTACCTTCCTGAAACTCCTTGACGTGGCTCATCCTAGTGTGGCACTACCTAAGTGGAACTGCTAACCGGGCGTTTTGTTTGGCACAATATAGAACAAGGTGTTTGCCAATGGGCCCATGATTGCGGGCAGTGTCATCGCGTTAAGACCCATAGTCACACTAAGACAGTGTTAGCCAAAGCCCCGGAACCAGAAACACGTTTTCTTCATGTGCACGTCGACCTCACAGTGTAACAAGGAGAACAAGACGGGGTAGGATACTTGTATTTCACCGGCCAAACAGGTTAAGTCGCCAGACTCAGGCAACCATTTCCATAAGCCCTATTCCAGACAGCGCTGCACAAAGATTGCTACTGCCGCTGCTTGAGCGCTCGGGCTGCATTCTGGCCAGTTGCCCGTAGCCGATGGCTTGCTGCTCATGAGCGGGACTTTCCTTGGGTTATTCAGATTGTCTCTGTTGGTGGCTTGATCGGCAATCTCTCACCTGGGCTGCCGTGCTGGATGCCGGAGATCCCGCTGCTTCCTCTCCGGTAGTCCGTATGCCTTCTTTTGCCAGCTTTGGGATGCCTCCGACATACTCACCTTTTGTTCTTCTATCTGCGGCTCTCGTTTGGTTTGTCCGTCTGCTTTGATGTTCGAGCGGTTCCCTCGCCCCCACCATATCCCTTTATAACAGGACTCCCACCAATTTCTCCTTGATGCGTCTACCCACTCACATATGTGGGTCTTTTCACTCGCTGACCGCAGGCCATTCTTATCCCTCGCCCTGCTTCGGAAGAGGCCGCGAAATTTGTTTTGACCGGTTGGGTTAGTCATTTTGGTTGCCTGGTGGTAGAGACGACCAATCGCAGTCCACGTCTTGACGGCGCTTTTGGCAGCCTACTCGCTTTGCTGGGTTGCCAACACATTGAGGCGACAGTTTTCTACCCTCTGGCCTATGTCACAGTGGGGCGTTTCCGTCGGCCGTTAAAGCCGTCCCCGGATCAAACGGTATCCCTCTTTGGGGCGAAACACTACCGTTAGAACTCTAAGGCCTGCTTAGTACCGTTTAGGAAAAATTGCACGCGACACTGGCCATGCTAGTAAATGGCTGTACACTTCTTTTTCCTGAAGAGTTGGCAGCTCCCCCATCAACCGTGGCTTTCGACCACGGCGACCATGCCCAGCGCCTTAAGCAGCACACACGAGTGCCTAAGATCAGTCCGCCGCGTGGACAACAGTTTACGGGCTATGTCTCAGCTGCGTTAGAACCGCTACTCGTGTATTTCTTCGCGTCAACGGTATTCCATCACCACTGCAACCGCCATGCACTGGCCCGTTTCTTGTGATAAAGCTCGAGGCGAAAACGCTTGTTGTCGATATCAGCGGGCAACGCGACACCGTATCTGTCGACCGCCTCTAACCTGCCGTCTTAGAATGTAAGCCGTCCGGCCCTTTAACGCCTGCTCATGACGCCCAGACACCCACTTCATGCGAGCTATTACTCAAACGAGCCACAATTACGCCTCGTGAGAACCTGGAACTTAGTCTATAAGAATCTCTTACCGTACCCGCGAAGCAAGGCAGTCGCCGTGATCGCCAACTACGAAATCCCGTCCGTTTCGCCGATTTCGTGACAAGTTTTGCAGTCGATTGTTGGCACCAGTTTGGGAATTTCGCCATGGATGTACCATCACCAGCCTCAGGAGATTACGATTAGTGGTTATAATTTCATCTTCTTCTGGCCGCCTAGAGACTAAAACAGCACCTACCATCGTTCTTGTGGTGCTATTACGGTCCAAAATCCGCCGGCTTTCCCAGGGAGCTATTTTGTTCTAGTTTATCTTGTCCCCTTTCAGACGGATTCTCGCAGTCAACTTGGCTTCACCTGACTCCCTTGCACGTTCAAGAAGCCATCAGCTCACCGGACAATGGGGTGAATGGTTAACGTAGCACTGGGGACGACAACCGGGACCCCTTTTGGATGGACCTTAAGCGGCATCTTCAGGCTCGCAAGCGTTTGGGACCCGTGGGAGCAAAACACCTCCTGAGCCACGCACATAGAACCTTGAGGGTGCAGGCGCCGCCAAACGCACCGACAGTCGTTCGAATCCATCAACAATATAAGGAGCAAGCTACGGCGAGTTCCTGGACTATGAATTATTCCGGCCCACCGCCACGATCAGAGCTCAACTCCGTCGGACTTCAGGGAGGAAGCCTCTGTAGCGACAGTCGTCTTCGTTCACGCTTTGAACAAGTTTACTGTTCAATTGAAAACTGACTGCAACGGGTGGTTTCCATTTGACCGTTGCTCTTGCGCAAGACCTCATGCATGTTCCCAAATACGCGCTAACGACCATCTCTCCCAATCGCCCTCTCTGTTCTCACGGGTCGTGGAGAACACCTTTCTGGTTAACACATTCCTACATCGACCTTAAAAGGTGGTCACTGGATCAGAAATGCCACGAGAAGGAAAGGTGAGAAAGTCGCACTTAGAGAAGCGTCGGCCAACAAATCATTATCACCAGAAGGTGTCAAAGGTAGTTTGATTGAAAATGTTGTCAACAAAACGGAATACCATCTGATAATTTTTGTTTTAAACGACCACAATCAATGAAACGGAAAATACATAAGCTATGAACCAAATCTGAGGGACACGTGGTGTTGTGGAGCATGGTGACTTGTTAATAACTTTCAAAATACCTGAAAGGAGTTTGTTTACACGAAATGAACAAAACAACTCGAAAAACTGCCTGAAATTTATTTCAAGGGAAACGGTAATTTGCGTACACGCATTTCCGTCTTGCGTCGCCTTGACTTCTACCTTTGAGAAACCAGAGCCGTCTGTCTTTCCACGATAGACACTGGTATATCTGCAAACTCTGGGATGGAACGAACAGCGTCCGGAGTTTAGTCACAGATAACGAATTTCATCGACTTAACCTTGATGGCAACACTGAATCTGTTTTTGAACGGCTTTTCGTTGCGCACTTCAGAACCAGCACCCGGTAATGCCGCTCTGGGACCAATGGGCGCCTTCTGTAATCACACGCAAAAGCAAGTACGTAATCTGGAAGAGTGAAGGAAGAGAATGCAAGTTTATCTGAAAGCGGGCAGAAGTGGGACAAAGGAGTCACAGAGGTGGTAGACGGCGAGAAAATCATCGGACTACCCTACATCGTGAGATGACGCTGCGTGATGATTGAATTCTGGGAGAGGGAAAGAATAGAGGAATCTGCCCGGAATGCTCTACAAAAAAAGCGGTCGACTTTTCTGTCTGTTTAAGTCGAGAAGCTGAAAGATAAGAGAATTTTCAGTTTATTGCTTGTGGACTGTATCGCCTCATATTTTTATTTGCGCGTTTGCACTACATTACGTGTCTAGGAACTCTTATTTCAGAATCATTCTGCTAACTTGCACCGTGACCTCTATTCACTTGACTACATTTCATTTACCATTGCCTGGCACGGGTAATCAAGGAGCAGAATTCAGAAGGCTGGGGTGGGACAACGTGTGTATTGGATGAGCGTAACAGCGTGCAGACGGTGTACACGGGCGAAGCAAATGGTGCCACCAAATTCGGTAATTGTTCTCATAAACAGATTTATCAGCTTTTGTAATTGTGTGTCATATCGGTAGCACTACAAGAATACGCTAAGTGGTAATGCCAAGGAGGTTACATGTGGAAAGATGCGAGGCGCAATCAGCCCAGTCGATCAACGCGGAATCGTGTGAGGCCCATGGGATTTACGGTTTCATACGTAATGTGGGGGCTGACGAAGCGCACTACACAGTGTACCGCAAATGCCAGAAATTGACTTGGACATGTAGAGAGTGTAAAACCTGGCTCCAATAAAATCGTAAGCCATTGCTTAGATTGAAAGGTAGTCAAGGCGTAGAAGAGGATAGCCCACAACAGACTGCAGAAGAAGCCACTCCAAGTGCTCAACAGCCGGATAATTTACAGACTTAGGTTCAAACATCCTACCAGAAGGCCGCAGAAAGGTGAGCCAGAGAAATCAGGGCAAAAGCTGAGGATCCGAAGCCGCCCGGAGAAGAGGGAGAGCATGTGCATAACCGAAGCACCGGTTTCCCAGAAAAAGAACCCCTGAAACGAGGAAAGACCCCTGAAGGGGGGAACCCTGGAGCAGGGGAAGATCGAATAAGAAACAGAAGTAGCCAGTTGGCCTCGAGAACATATAACGGCCCTCAAAGGATTGCCAAGGAGAATGGCGGTGGAATTTTGCGGGTTGCAGAACTCAAGTGAAATAGTGCCTGGGAGAAACAAAAATGTAGTCGTAAACGGCACTATATAACCCCACATGAGTGAGGGCAGGCGGTGGGAGGGGGCCGTCTGGTAATAAGTAGTGAACCTTTTGCGGACTGTGAATATCTCCGGGCATGTGTCCCTCAAAATTTCAGTGCCGCTGGGGAAGTGGACCGGGTCAGAAGGAAGGGACAAGTGCAAGCCGCGTCCGACGCTTCCTGGATTTGCCAATGCATGACGTACAGACAGGTTTCTAGGAGTTGCTGATAGCGTAACATGTGGCACAAGTGGGATCACCAGGGTTGAACTCGATGATACAAATCTGCACAAAATGCAGGCAGGGCCTGAAGGTATTTGGATAACCGGATATAAAGTGGTGCTAATGAGGTCACCCCAAATACGAGTCCAGATGACTCATCTGCTAGTGTCTACAGTTAGGCTGGTCGCGTGGGATATGGAGTTCTCGTACTAGTGGCAGATTGCCGTAAAACCCATGAGGGTTGACGCCTCGCCTCCTAAAATTTGCTAGCCATAGAGCTAGTCGCCACGACGGCAAGAACTGAAAGCTCGGTAATCTGTGTGCAACGAAGTCCAGGATCCCGTCAAGGGAATGAAGAAGAACTGTTATCTTATTCTAATGAGGTGGTGAGCGAAAAGTGGAAATGCAGGCGGTAGGGAATTTCAACGCATCAGAAATAGACCAGGGGACGGAAATGGCTTCAAAGGGCATTCTAGTTAAAGGCTGGCAGATTTCACTGGACAGAAGACCGTTTCGGCAAGTGGGGCAGATAAGTGAGTGGACGTATGGCTAGGCATAGTCTGTAGGTCCATTCTCGCGTGTCGAGCAACGCGTAGCTGATTCCAGCGAATCCAGAATCCAGAACAAGATTGATTCGTGGTTTTCAAGGTACTAAATTGAAATTCATAAAAGGTTCAAATGTACACAAACCCCAAGTATGCGGTCAAATGGACTCCACAGCAAAACCCAAAGTTTCAATGCCTCCTAGCTCAAGCACGACAGTCAGAAATGGTTCGAGGCCAAATTCGAACGTCTCGCATCAATGAAAAAACGTGCAAAAGTGTGGTGTATGAAAGTGCTTTTCAAAGTAGTGTCAAATATAGCCAAATCCACAAGGCCCGTGGAACATTTCGAAGGCGTTTTAGTGTTTGTTTTTTACATTCTCTGAGCCAGACGCATGTCTCCATTAAGTGCGCGTAAATCTCCTGAGGCCCCTCCCACCATCCGAAGTTTACGTCCACGTGATTATTGTCAGAATTCTGTGTTTCGAGAATAGTATTCCGTATATTTTTACGGTGAGCAACCAGGGAATCTTGAATAACTCTGAATATTCTGCGGTAATAAGGCCTTGTGCACCGACCAGGTTGCTCGATTTGCGATACGTTAAGCAAAAGCCACTCTCTGACCAATCAGAAAACCCCAATAATGCGGTAAAAACGTACCCAAACCATTCCTCCTCCTTTTGAAGCTCTCACTTTTTTACCAGCTGGTAACTCTGCCCATTGTCTGTCCTAGATGATAAAAGCCCTTGTCTGAGGCGCGAATCTGGGGAGTCATCCGAATCAGCTTCTTTATCATCATTTTTCGCTTCCACTTCTTCTTTGTTACCGCCTCCTTTGGTTTTCTGTTCCTCGTTATCAGCTTTCCCGGACTTTCTCAGATAAACCCTATTCTGTCTTAGCTGACAACCTCCAAAGCACAATAAGTAGGGTTTCTTCCCGCGCGAGCTAGTACCTTTCCTTTCATCCAGGATTTTTCCATGGACTTAGTCCGTTGGGTCCAGACTGCCTCACCTGGCCTGAGCGGAGGCAGCAGTTTGCTGCCCTGATCATAAAAACCGTTTTTGCATCGCTGTTTGCTGTTTCAGTTTCAGCCTGACCACTAAAGGCGCCAAGACATCTGGGGCAAGCGAACCAGAGCAAATCCGTAGGGCCTCGAGAGTGCGTCTTTCAAATAAGCGTTTCGTGGGGCTTGTTCCCCCCGTTGTAGGAGGCAGCGCGGTAAATAGATCTCTGCCCCCAACCATGCCTTCCTTGAGTATCTATTCCGCCTATTTGACAGCTCCTTCTGCCTTGTCATTGGGCTGACTGTGATTAGGACTGTTGGCCTGATGGCTAAGACGCCAGGCCTCCGAGAATAGCTAGAATTTACTGCTGTAAAACTGCAGACCCCCATCGGAAATTGCTCGAATCGGGATTCTATATCTAGTAAAGTTGCCCGGGATTTACTGAAAATTTCGGTGGTTGTTCCTATCCTCATAAAATGGACTTCGAAGAAATCGCTGCAGTAATCAGCGGTCACTAGATGATGGTCTTCCTCATAGTATAAGACGTACAACGCAAACATTTGTCAAGGCCGGTCAGGTAATGAGCTCATCGCCCTCAGTTCTCTCGTTCGTGGACGATCGAATTGCCCTCGTGGTTTTGAAATTTGGCTCCATCTGTTCAACCCGTTCTGCTCAATCTGGAAAGTGTTATGCTTCTCCGACTGGGTTGATACTTACAATGATGTACGCGCGTGAACGGTGCAAGTGGCCCAAAAGTTTCCGAAAAGCCTGTGGGGCCACCAAACGCTCACCCCGAAAAATCGATTCATCCTCTTTAGTTAGCCTATTACGAAACTTGAAATATGGTTTTACTCCTGCTTAAAGAGTTTTTATTTATTTATTGGGCACACTTTGTTCACAGCTTCCTTCAGGGATGGTGGATGGGGATCTGCCACTGTGGCTCTCTGGATTTGAAATAATTCAGGTTCCGTAGCTTCCAGTGCAGTGTAGACCGTTTCATTTCCACGTTCATTTTCCGTACTTTGGAGCATGGCACCTAAGTGTGCGTCAGTTACGAACATCCGCTTTCTAGCTGACAATGTAGCTCGTAGTTATTATTATAAAGAAGTAATAACATGAATTGAAATCCTCTTGGCCCTCAATGTAGCGGCCTGCCCATGATCGCAATCCGTGGCTTATGATCTGAACATATTTGCGTAAGTCGCCCAAATGTGTAGTCACTAATTCCCCCACAGCATACAAGATTGCCAGTGGTTCTCTTTCTATTTGCGCATATACTTGTTCAAAAATAGCTAGCATCCTACTTCAGTAATCAAGAGGATGCCCACTTCGTGGCAGAACGGCTCCTAAACCATGCTGACTACTACCACTTTGTACGTTCAGAGGTAAGGTGTGATTTTTATGAGATCGAGATCTTCACAACAAGCTGCCCTATGAGGTCGAGTGTCGAGTACTGTTCACCCAAGACTATCCCTGTTTCCCCCTCACGCCTTATCGGCTTCTCTGTTTCATGGTCCCCGCAAATTCTGGTAATAATCTTCTCGGGCAGTTGTTCATCCCGCTATAAAGTGGGGCATCCTTGGTATCGTTTGACGCAAGCATATCTAAAATCACGCTCACCTTTTTCGGATCCGGTTTGATACTCGGGCCTGTGATAATGTGGCCGTGGAATTTGACTGCTGGTTGAAAAATATCACATTTTCCCGTTTAAGTTCACTTTCCTCATGGGGACGCCGTTTCAGAAAAGATTCGAAACCTCTGTTATGTTCCTCTATATTTCTGAAACCAGATCGGCTTCGTAAAGCAGCGCAAGGTTTTTACTCAGAATCAATATCATCGGAGGCAAGTAACAAGAATTGCCTTCGCTTGAGTGCTTTATTTGGTGGTTTGGTTTCATTGTGAGGTAAAAGCTTCCGGATGCTTTCGTCGCGATCAAAACCTGACTCACTTACATACGTTCAATGTCGCCGCTCCGGGAATCTTTTCCAATTCCTCATCGAAAACGATGGCGTTTTTCTCCAAGCACCATTCAACATTATCAGATGCATGATGAATGGATGAATCACACTGGAATGATGTCAAGGCCAAATTTTTGATAGGTTTATATCTAAGGATAGGAAAACTGCCCCAGTTGGCCAGAACAAAGCTTGTAAGTGATGGATTCCCGCCCCTGGCATGGACAACGTTCAGCATCGCCTTGCCTCTTGGATCAACCTTGTCACTGTTCCACATGCTAAATCACTTCAGTGTCGGTGTACGTGAGACGTTAGGTAGAGCCTTCGTGGGCGTGACTTTCAGTGACTCTCCCATGTCCAAATGGAAATCCACTTCGTTTCCATTCACCAACATCTTGGCATGGGCTTCCTTTCTTTTGGCCGGCATTTGTGCCCACTTCACGTGATCTGCGTGGCGATGATTTTTTCCCTGTTTGCTGTTTTTTAGAAGACATTTGGACGCGAAATGGTTGCGTTTGTGGCAGCTGCCACAAGCCTCCCTTAGGCCGGAAGGGTGTCTTCCTCTGCAAGGCGCGGTCTGCCGCAGTTTCACATTCACTCTTAGGTTCCACGTGTGCCCTCAGTTTTGGCTCATTCAAGGTGTTCAGATGCCTCCTCACCTCGGTAGATCTCAACGCACTGTTGAGGTGATAATTTTGGAATCTTTAACTACATTTGAATCACCTTGGGGTCGCGTCATCCATTTGCTATTCAATCCTGTGGAAAGCCCTCTCCTGGGCACGTGTTAAAATTGCATTATCGTTTTGGTATTATGAACGCCAACAAGAGGAGTCAAATGGTTCACCAGAACTCGGTTCTTTGGTTAACAATAAAACGCGTATATTTTGTTGCACTCAGCAAGACAATATCGCTCGAGTTCAAGCGTAACCGTCATCCGATCATTCCTACCCTTGCCGAAATTATATGAAAAGCCAGTGATCATGCGAAGCTCCGCCGATCCAATGGTGTGAAGGAAAAGTACATCATGGGTAGCCTTTAGTTAGCACCTCATCGCGGAGACTGTTAAGAATTCTTCGTACTTCTTCCGTCACAGCCTTTTTGTTGTCAGCCAGTGGACCCGTGTCTTTTGTCACCAAGTGTGCCAAGGGATGGATCTGCAGGCGACTACGCGGCCGTGCCTACGATATCGACATTTTCACACTAATTTCTGCTAACACAATTTCAAAGGCCCGTTTTTCGGGAAAAGCAACTTGTATATTCCCACAGCGTGCAAAGAGGAAGACTTGATTACTGCTAATTATCCGGTGATTTATAAAGCCCTTCAGGCCAATCGGTTTGCTCGATTTGCAATGGATTAGACAAAAGTGACTTTCAGACCAGCCAGCAAACGCCACTCATGTGGTAAAACAAAATCTTATCCAACACATCCGCGCATGTAGACCGTTTCACTCGCTGGCCACAGGCCAAACCTATTCCCCGTCTTGCCCCAGGGGGAGCACTGAAGGCTTTTCTAACCGGTTGGGTAGATCCTTCAGGAAGGAGCAACACCGGTAAGGCCGATATTTGCGTTATGTTGGCTGAGCTGGTTCACATCTGCACATTACGAATTTCGGGTGAGTTGGTTGCTCTATTACCACATGCGAGTCTTAATTACGGGGGTTACGCAAAAATTTTGCCACGCCAAATGCCGGTGCTTTATTCCATATGGCCACGGGCACAAACTCCAGCACCTACACAACTATCAATCTAGCGATTGGCGGCCATGTGTTCATTCGGATAGATGTGATGCAATCATCAATACAAGTTGATTACCCCGGCTTGTTCTGCGTCTTCCAGTGAAAAAAATAGATGCGCGGTCGGAGGCAGGAAAGAGACCATCGGTATAGACCGTGATAAACCAGCCTCCATTCTATCAGAAGTCCTTGGTGAATTCTCTCACAACCGCGAAGAAATTCCCAAAGTCCCTACTCCAAAGAGGGGGATTACCACCACATAATATGCTCAGAGTGGTTCATCCTGCCTAGCCATATTGTATTCTTTATGTCATACTATGTGCATGTTCATCACGCTATTCTGCGCGAATGGAGTAAAAAGCTCTCACTTATTCTGCTGTGGAGTTTTCAAGTTTCGGTAGTTAGCTGGGTTTCAGCTTATTCAGTCTAGTTGATACTGCAGCGGCAAATTTTTGCCCTCCACTGGTACCTTCAGCCGAAGGAACATCTTCCCTATGTCGGCTAGTATGGCCACTCTACCCAACCTAAACTGCAAAAACCATCAGTTTGCGGCGCTGTCCAGCCTAGCCCTTGTAACAAACGATTGGTCACTTTTCTTGTAACTGGTCGCGCAATCGGAAACAACACGGAGTTTATGAGGTATCTTGGTATTGAATGTCAGGTGACGTGGCCGGCAACCAACCATTTCTCCAGCGTCATGTGAAGTAGTTACTCTCCTCACATAGCTAAGAGTTATCCTCTCACTCCGTCAATCAGAATAGGATTGAAATAAGCGATGGGGTCACTGGTAAAGGAAGTTCGGGGGTTAACCCTCGTTTCTCTTACTTCAAACTCATTAGAAAAGCTCTCCGCTTGCACCAGGCTTACAATCACTCAACAAATATTTCTCACCTACTGAACCACTAAAAGACTCACTTTGAAGAGCCGTATCTCTTCGGTCTTCATATCTAACACGATGTTGCTTGTATTTCATAATCGAATCGATACTTTTGACAAGGTGATCTGGGACATACGGCGTTCAAACTATGACTCGGATGGGCTGTGCCTTACAAAACTTGCCCACGTACGATTCCTCATCTGTAAGGGTTCAAGTCCTATTCTAAAGACGGTTCTACCATAGGGTTTTGAATCTCTTGAGGACCGCAAAATCTCTGGAGGTTAACACCAAATAGCTGATCGTCCTTCTGTACTAATTACATCCCTTGAAAAGCTACGTCCACCGGGTCCTCCCTAGCCGAAACGTTTTTTCATTTTCCAGGGACTGAGAAGGCATACATCTTGTAAAATCTGCTTGCAATTGGAGCAGCTAAATGTCCGATGTTTTCTTTTGCATAATGCAACTCGACATTAACATTGATCCAAAGATCAACCTCCAGCAGTTTAAACTCCACTTCTGTCTTGCTCATTTCTGCAACTAAAAGTAGTGAAACCTCATGTCGACTCCAATAACTGTGGGAAACCAGTCTTTATAGATAAGAGACAGAATTTGGAGATAACGGAAACATATCTTGATTTGGGTGTGCCAGATAACAATCGAAGAAGGGGTACCATTATGTGATCAATCTCAGAAGCATCAATGCATAAGTTTAGTTCTGCGTTCACATCTGAAATCGAAGCAGGACGCGCGTATTCCCAAGGCCAATCTACCGACTTAATCCCAATCAAAACTCGTATAGCCTCTCCACACGTGGCTTCGTTAGCCACACCGAGTTGGCCATCCGAACCGATCATTCTTCCGCAAAGATGAAACCGTTATTCTCCGCCTTAAAAGAATGCTGCAAGGACAACTACCATCGCACTGGCCGTGGATCCTTTACTTGTACATGACAATTGGAGGAATCCAGATTAGATTTCAAGAATAACCGAAGGCTGTCGCGGAGGGCTACTGGTATGAGTTAAAGCCACTCCCTGCTTAATTAATTTCATCGACCAGAATAGTGAGCAAAACATCTCGCTCTTCATCCAGCAAGTTGGTTGGCTCAAATCCTCTTAAACTTGGTAAACGGAACGGTCTCTACTGAAATTTTTCCGCGTTGTCAGCTGAAGTCATCTAGCTTGGGTGTCCGTATAATTTTGACTTCGCGAACAGCACGCCCAAAGCCCCCTCTGTCCGACTCTGTGTGATCTTTCAAGGCACTCGTCACACGCCATCTTATTCCAACTTTCGCTTAACGTTCACCTAACAAAGTTCGTTGTTGTGCTCCTTCGGGTTATTTTGTGACTTTCAAGTTTCTTCGGTGCAAAACTCGATTTTCATGTCGATGTTTTGATGTTACTAACAGCACACCTCTTTCGGAAGCCACCCCCAAGTAATACAACAAAGCGGTCGGTATGTCTTTGTTTCTGGCACGGTCTCTCCTCCTGATTCGAAGTGTCCTGGAATTATGTCAACCATATCCTATTGTGGGACACAGGGCATTTAGGAATCTTCAACGGCATCGCTTTGCATCCGTCTCAACGCCTTTTTGACTGATTCAACCAACGGTCGTCAGGCTAAACTGAACTGAACATATTGGCGAGAGCATTTATTTGGTGCCCACATCTCGGTTGCGAAGACGGTGGAAAGTTGCGAGGTTGCGTCATACCTTTTTGTTTTATTTTTATTTCTATTGTACATGTCCCTTTGCCGTTGGTTACGAAGACCCACCCTGATTTGCTAGTGCCATCTTCTTCTGACAATGACTTAGTGTACCAGACATACTGAATAATACACTACACCGGTCATCAACAAGACCCTTCAAGACCGTCTGTAACACAGCCCGCAAGAACTGAAGGCTAAACAAGGTGTCCACCTCTCCTGGAGAAACACTAACGCAAAACGTAACAAAATCGGCCCATAGTGAAGCACGGTTATTTCTTACACTTTAAGCTAACCAGCGTCACGATCAAACCACTAAAGAATTCTGCCGGGAGTACAAATATTAACGGCGAGTTCAATCCTGGTCGAACCCGTAAACCCGAATATTAGCGAACAACTTTTGTTAAGAGCTGAAGAGTCATTTCACCTTGCAACGGAAGGACGTCGCATAGCGTTTGATATCCCGAAAACATGCATAAGGGCGAAAACAAAGGCCAAATCAAGAGGAAAGGCAAGTAGCTTCAGGCCAGAGGCTTGCCAGAAGGAAACTCGGAAATAGGAACCGGGCCTTGTGGTCATCAAAGCCCATCCAGCTAGTGCTATTTAGCGGTGACAGTAGCCGAAGACTTCCTGGAAGGTGGGATGTGGGACGTCTGTTCACTGGAAGACGAAAGCTGTGGTGGGCCTCTTACGGAAGATCTCCCAGGCGGAAAGCAATGAGAATAGGTACAGTGACGCCCATGAGGGCTGCAGGGGGCTTCAAAGTGATGGATTAGGCAGTCATGGAGGCGAGCCAGCAAGCTATGGCGTCTGGTGGACTGGAGGAAAAACCTAACAGCGGACCTGATACTCCGCCCGAGGAAGGGCATAAACTAAAAGAGAGTAAGGTGGTTCGATTGCGAGGGCCACGGTAGTGCTCTACTTCAGTGCCCGCTCTTTTAGGACCGAATGGGCGGAACTGATCAACCGAGCTACGCCGGCAACGTTTAAATGGTAACGGTCCCACAGACCTGGTTGTTTCAGAGCAATTTTATTCCAGGGGGTACGGGGCAGCTATCTTGTCTGGGGACAAGATGAGGGAAACGACGCAGCATGTGGTGGGTACCTCTCCCCATCAGAGAAGAGCTAGTGCAAAAGGAACCAGAAGTTAGGTAGTGTAGAGCAGGCAGTTGAATGCGCTCTTTACTCGTAAAAAGCTAACTAGAGGGGCAGGTGTCGCATGAGTACATGGGAGTTTGAACTCAGCCTTGAACGACGACTAAAGATTGACGGGTGCACAAAAGCAGCTCGATGCATATGCCAGTGAACCTCCAATGGTGGGAAAATTTACCTGCCAGATGTGAGCTGGACGACTGGCAGCTGTATCTCGGGTGGAGAAGGGGAAAACATCCCTGACTGGATGCACCGCGGGGCCCAGATTTATCATATTAGAAGAATCACAATACATGGACTAGGGCACGAAGTTCCACTCCTTTGCCTAGTAATCACAAGGAATTGGAATTACTCGGACGGATTGGGTTTCCTGCCCCTTAAGGCAAAAGTGTCCGTGTCATCGTCGGTTTTTTCTTCTGACTCAGGCATTTGAAAGCCTCAGGAAAGCTATGCAGGAACTTTGAGAAGTTGAACAGACAAACCAAGAGCTGAGGCGGCTGAGCTAGACTGAGAGATACGGGAAATGTGGAAGAGTATTACGAATATGGAAGATGTGCGAGCGAGGTTTATGAATGTATATTCTATGTGATCTCACAACTATTTACCAAAGGAATGCTTTCTATCGGGTGGACAGAGACGACCCGAGTTGGTGGATGAAAACGGAAGTGCATTTTATATATACATACATTGGTGCTGGAACAGCGCCGATAACAGAAATGTACGAAATTTGCAAGAATTCAACGATGAAACGGAAAGTAAGCTGAGTAAATGCGAAGTCAGTCAGAAATCAAAAGTGTGAGTGGTCTTCACACGAGATCGATGGAGACTTCTATAACGTTGGCTCCAGTGAACGTGCATAAAGGAACAGTCAATTTTCAGCGCTGCTGCGAATAATACAGAAACCTACCTCTGAAAAGCGTGGAGAGCTTTAGAGAAGCTGTACGAATCTGAAGGCATGCAACGAAGTTCATGCGCATAAAAGCGTGCAAAATACACGAACGTAACTGTGCTGCTATATGCTGACAGGTGAAAGCAGCGGTATGCAGGAACCGTAGAAGTATGCCCAAGCGTAGGCCAGATTCCTTTCCGATGGCACTGGTTGCTTCATCCGTCTACCTGGTAAGCCACACCATTAAAATTCAGCGTCAAATAACCGCTAGCCAATAAAATTTCTGGAATCCCAATAGGTAGGTTTGCCAGTGAAAAATAATGACAGCGTTAAGGCCGAATCAGAATGAGATTTCTGGTGCAGGAATTGTCTAGATTTTTTGGGACCAGAGAAGAGTACCACACTGCAACGTTCCATGGAACGAAAGGCGACTGAAAATGGGTGTAGTAACCGCAATGGACGTGGCCTGTATACCATAATAACTAATAATGTATAACAAATGTTGTCAAAACGACAAACAAGTTATTGCTGTGAAATCCAATAGTAAAGATCGCGTTCGACGTAGTCGCAAAGAAGTTCTGAGCGAGCGACCCGCAGGTACATCGTGGCCCAACATATTCCTTTCATTATCTAAACCTTCGCATGAGCCTTTTCCCCTGCCTAATGCTGCCTCCAGCATCAGACTTATTAGTAGCATTCTTCCGCGGCCCCCCTCACCACTGTCACAAGTAGCACGCAACTTTTCTCGGCCTCCTTATCCTCTGCGTGAAAGTCTTTTACTGTCACTGACTTTCACCAGGCCACAAGTCCGTTCGCTTTCCTCCACTTGTATCACTCTCCTGTTGT
The DNA here is from genome assembly GCA_948099385.1 of Fasciola hepatica. Lineage (NCBI taxonomy): Eukaryota > Metazoa > Platyhelminthes > Trematoda > Plagiorchiida > Fasciolidae > Fasciola > Fasciola hepatica. Next base: position 10,840,789 of record CANUEZ040000120.1, on the reverse strand, counting down.
CACTGCTTTGTCACCTTACTGCTGCGGGCATCACACCAGAAATTGGCAATGTATGCATTGCAATCATTTACGCATCTCTTACTGTCCTCCAAGTGGTCTTATTGTCCTATCGCATAGATTGCTTGTTTTAATATTTCCGTCATTGATTCTCAGCTTAGACCAAACAAGACTGCGCTTCCTTTTTGTGTTCCTGTTGCAACACCCGGTCATAAGTATGTATCATTCTGCAACGTTCTTTGGCTCTGGGTACCACGTCGGCTGCTATACGGGCCGTCACATCTCGATACTAATCTGTTAAATAACCCCAACCGATGCTTGTTTCCACTGGCTCTGTTCTTCTGGACCCTACGCAACCTTAAAAGCCGCCCATGGATTGCACATTTCCGTCGGCCGTGTTATCCACCCCATGTAAGAAAGTAACGGTGCTCACTATTGCTCATCTCACAAGAGTGGGGTTCGGTCGGATCCGCTTCTTGAGCACACTGGACAGGCAGGTCATCCGCAACGGTCTTCGGACGCAACTAGACTTTCGGATCGCAACTTCTGCCACCAGAAGTAGACTTCCAGGTTTTGCATCCAGCTCACACTCAGTCAAATCCACTGGCAACGTTTGCGGATTGCAAAGCTACTGTTTTTTGTGCTAGCTTGGCCGCGGCAATCACGTCATTGCCTTTATCTTCCCGAACCACCACTGATTCCTCCTCAAGTATGTTGTCCGTTTAACCATTATTTCTCCTCTTTCCACGCCCAGTAGATATTTACTACCCTTGTTCTGTAGTTATTCCCACACGCCCCTTAATTCTAGCTACCGCTGAATTTTCTTGGCGCTCATCGTTTACCCGTATAAAAAGTCTAATCTTTTTCGTGTATTCCCTTTTCCCGCATTCCACGAGACTATCGCCTGACTGACAACCAGTTCCATCCGTAAACATGTTCATTTTTCATGACAAAAAACTCTTCCGTGAATTTACTCATTTATCTGCACGGTTATCGTTGCTGTCCATCTTCTGATCACGATAACCGACCGATGTTTTCCTCCGAAACGTCTTTTCGTAATCCTGTAGCAGTCAGCGTTGTAGCTGACGGTTGTCCGGAATCGTCTTCAGTCCACCTGTTCCTCCTCGCTTCGACCGCATTGGTCTTAACTTGCGGCCCACTCCATTCCTCCCATATCTGCGTATCTCAAGTATATTCTTCCAGCAACTTCGCCTTTCTGTTGTTATCGCACTTTGCCTACCGAAATAATCAAGAGTAAACTTACACTAATTTTCCACATTCTCCGCCATCACCTTCGTATTCTAGTCGACCCTGTAGTCTCCGTAGATGTGCGTTCCACACCTTTCTATTACCTGGTCACCGCTTTCCTGTTTGCAAATCATCGTCCGCCTGTTACAACGTGACCAACTTGTTGAATGCTTACCAGTTTCCTTCATCACTCCGGCAGTCGCTCCCGGTCTTCAGGTGCGTCCTCCTTTTGCCACTCAAATGATTTTTTTAGTTGCCAACAGTCAATTCCAACCGCTACCCTCGTTGTTTGCTATGTACTTGATTCTGTCAACACACGTATAGAGTTCATAACTGATATCTTTGTCAACTAAACCGTTTTACTCTGTGTGATTTTCCTTCTCAGTTTTTCTCTTCAGATCGGTCCCAAGAGGCTTTGTTTATCGTCCCTGTCGCATGAGCACACCACTGAAATTGTCACGATCGAATTTTCACTTATCCTGCAAGTGCTGCTTTTGCTCTAATACCAGAGTTGCACGCCACTGGCCTTTATAATCGAAGAAGCTATAAGCCCAACATTGATTTGTCACCATATTCCCATTTACATGTTGATACACGATGTCTCTCCCATAGAAAATAAACCCACTTGTCGGTCGATTACTTATCTTTCTTTGTCATCTACTTCATCTTCAACCTGGTATCTTCTCCCCGCCAGAAGTTTTGGGTTCTCTCTATGTGCCAGTCACTGTCAGCACACCGCCGTTAAACTTTACCTGTATACTCTTCCACGGCCTCATTATATCCTATTGTTGGTGCTTCTTCTCTGTCCATCTTTGACTTCCCAGCCACCTGCTCTATACCTGCTAGTCGTCCGGTGTAATTCTTGAAAATGTATTTTCTGTAGTTTTGTCAACCTGTAGAACATAGCTATCCTTTATGCCTCCAAAATCTCAAAAGCGTTATTCTTATACCTGGTTTGTACAGAGGTTATTCTTATTCTAGAAAAATCCTTTTCAGTGCAGAAGGCGTGACGGTTGGAGCCACCCCGAATGCTCCTAAATTGACAACGGCTCTTATCAAGCTCTCGATAAACGCAGTGTGAAGTTGCTCAAAGTGCCGGGCATCAAATGCTCTGAGCTCCGGAGACTTTTGGGGCCGATGCCGAGGTTGTGAAGAACGCCCCTCATTATTATCATCGTCATCAATGTCGCCACTATGAACTTCTTTATTGCCATCAGTAGCCGCGGCAGAAGCGGCAGCGGAATAATCGCCTTCATTTTCGCCAGTGTCGTCACTGTCAGTGCCATCGACGTCGGAGGAGAAACGTTCGCCAAGACTGTAGCATCGAGTGGCTTAGTGACCGTAAGTGCAAAAATCCTCTCTGCCTTTTCCACTGAATCTGGATTTGAAGAGGCTGGGATATGGAGACGATAAAAGTAAAAGAGTTCAGGAAACCCCGTTCCATGCATTAGTATCTATGTTACAAACAACACTTTTCATTCGCATGAACCATCTTCGCCGGAATTCCGGTTGTTTGTTTTATTTCTCCAAATCTTTGTCACAAACCGGACTCCTACCGTGGCCTCGAGCGAGAGTCGCTCAGCTTGGACTTGGTTGTGACTGTATTCAGAATCTCATCTTCTGTATCTAACCTTTTGCTGTAACTCAGCTCCGGCTGTTGATTTGTTGTCCAATTTGGGGCGTGAGGACCCAGAAGGAACACTATTGAGGTTTGATTGTTGTAAAATTAATTAGTTTGTTGTATATGGTACCGTAGCTATTTGGAATCGACTTTGCTTTGAATTGTGTCGAAATTGGTTGCAACGCGTCGCTCGAACGTTCCGGTGGCTGGACTTTACAGTACTTAATATCCTTGGCAATCACTGAGACCTGATGTTACGCAGCAAATTGGCAAATCAGTCTGAATCAAAGGACAATACCCTGCAGGTGAACCAAACCCTTTTGCTCGCAGATGCTGGTCATGTTTCTTGCTCAGGCTGCAGTATATCACGTTGCTGCAGGGTAAGCTATGTCTCCCGTAGAGCTAGAGCTGACCTGTTTTTAACTGAGTTGAAGGAGAAGCAGTTTGCAGAGCAACTGGAGTTGGATATCCAAGGTAAGCTGCTCCAGGTGAGGAATGAGACGGAAATGGCGAAACTGCTTTTGGCACTTGCTGAGGAAGAAGAAAATCTAGTCAAAAGAAATGAAGTCAAGGGTAGAGTAATGGTAAGTAAACATCTTTCTCACTACCTAAGTGATTGACACGTGCAGAACGATGCACCACGAACAACAAGCTTGGTTCCAGTGGCGGAACCTGCAGTGGATTATCGTTTGGATTTATCCAGAGTGTAACTGGAGTCACTTGCGGGCTGCTAGTCAGCGTACTGGAGAATTGTGAAAAAGCTTGAATATTACGTCGAAGGTAGAGTTCGATACGATGGCCAGCGCTTGCTTTATTTGATGCATTGCTGCAAGGGACGAGCAAGGGACGCGATTGTCGAATGTGTTATGTTGCCTCCAACACTGGCATACAATGGGGCTAGGGAAATCTTGAAGGATCTGCATGGACAAGATCATGTAGTGGCTCGTTACCTGACTGACGTCTTACTGCAAGGTTTGAAGCCTCTGGTGGAAGATTCGGATGCCCTGATCAAATTTTCGTCGAAAATGCTGAACAGTGAAGTTGCCGTTACATAGATAAATTGCTTGTCAGGCCTGAACTCACTGCAGACTACGGAAAGTATCACTCGGGTGCTACCAACGCGTCTCCAAGATTCGTGGGCTGGAACCGCTGACGATATTTTGAGAATGGGAGATGAACCCAGGTTCCAAGATCTGTGGCACTTAGTGTCCCATGCGGCACAGATTGCTCGAAGTAAGTTCGGCAAACTGGCTGCCAACAGCAAGGCTCAGGGCTATTCGCGATCATCCAGTTGGAGGAATTACGCACAAACCCCGCACCCGGAAGCGACACGGTTAAAGCCGATTCAGGGTAGTACTTTGTTGGTCACACCTGAAAGGTGCTCGGTATAAAACGGAATACACGCACTTGAGGAATGTCAGCGATTCCTGTCTCGTGATAATCGGCCATTGGGCATTGATTGAAGAAACAAAGGCTTGTTTTTCGTGTCTCAAGTGTGGACATCTATCTAGCAACTGTTCGGTTTCCAAACCGTGTTCAACATCAGGCTGTCCAAAACGGCATCGCCCTCTACTGCATGGTGCACAGAAGCAATGTACCGATCGAGTCACGCAAGATACAACACAGGGGCTGCAGTCGGATAAGCTGAGTACGGACAACGCAAAAAAGCCTGGGCAGTGGACCAACAATTGTGCTGTTACTCTTAGGCCAGAATGTTGGGTCAGTTTAGGTGTGCTACCAGTTGGAGTAGACGGACCGGGGGGCTCTGTGGAGACCTACGCTCTTCTGGAAAGCGGGTCTGATGTGGCTCTAATACAAAAACACATTATGAAGCTGGAGGGTCTGAAGGCATCACCGACCTTACTTTCGGTTTCAACCGTAAATGGGACTACCACTTGGAATTTGGGAATAACGAAGCTGCTACTGAACTCATTGTCAGGGAAAGACTTCGTGAATATAGAGGGAGCCCTATGTGTTGATAGGCTACCAATCCAAGCAGTCCAGTACTGCGCAGATGCAGATGTTCCATCCTGGCCCCACCCACACTGCGTCCAAAGGCAGAATCTGGAAGATTCGAGGGTGAGAATCCTGATAGGTGCCGACATCCCAGAAGCACATTGGGCATTACAGCAAAGATGCGGCAAAAGAAAACAACTCTATGCCGTGCGAACGATTTTTGGATGGATTGCTTTTGGTCCGATATACCAGGAACCACGCTCTGCGAGGACATTAAACCATATTGAGAGAGGAATCGATCCCTTAGCAGGACAGATCGATCTACTATACAACACCGATTTCTGCTATGGGTGTGCATCGGAAAACTCTCTTTCATTAGAAGACAAACAGGCTGTTGATATGGTTTCCATTGCCATAACCTGGTTGGACGGACACTATGAAGTTGCACTTCCGTGGAGGAATCCTGAAGTGAGACTTCCAAATAACTATACTGTGGCCAAAGAGAGATTGAACGGCTTAAGGAAAAGGTTTGCGCGTGACCCGGAATTCTTTGACAAATACTCTACAGTAATAGAGGGTTATGTGCGCAAGGGCCACGCCCAGTTAGTGCCCGATGTACAGCTAAAAATGGGTTTTGAGCCAAAGTGGTACTTACCACGTCACGCAGTCAAAAACCCTAAAAAGCCTAGCAGGTCGAGGGTGGTATATGACTGTGCGGTTGCATTCCAGGTACGCTCCCTGAATGATTACTTACTACAGGGACCGGACACGACAGCAAGCTTAGTTGGAGTGTTGCTTCGTTTTCAAAAGAAATCTGTCGCATTGGCTGTGGATATTGAAGAAATGTTTCTGCAGGTTCGGGTGTCGACGAGAGACAAAGGAGCAATGAGGTTTCCTCTGATGGGAAAACGGTCGACCAGGTGGTATTCTCGTTGAATATCAAGTGAATGCCCACCCATTTCGTGCCACTTCATCCCCATTTTGTGCGAATTTCGCTTTACGTCGCATGGCAGACGATTGGGGGGGGAGAGTGAGAGGATAACGTCTCCAGGGCCGTGCGTAACAAATTCTATGTAGACGACTGGCTTGTGCCTTTGCCCAGATCGGAGAACGCAAAAGATTTTGCCATCCAGATGAGTGAGTTGCTATCAAGTGGTTGATTCCGGCTTCATAAGTGTGTGTGTAATCGTAAGGAGGTGCTGAATATTTTACCGAAATCTGGGCTGGCCCGTCCCACTCTGGAAATAGATGATTGCGCGCCTATGCCGGGGAGGACGTTGGGATTAGAATGGAACGCGATAGAAGACACGTACCAGTTTTCATTCGCAATACGCGAAAAACCTCAAACAAGGCGTGGCTTGTTGTCTATAGTACCATCCGCGTTCGACCCACTAGGGTTGGTTTCACCTTTCATTCTGCCAGGCAAGGTGTTTTTGCAATCACTGTGTCGCTTGAAGCTTCGTTGGGATGACCCAATTGGAGCAAAACCCCCGCCATGCGGGAATGAGTGGTTAAGAAGTATAGAACAATTTCGCGCATTCAACATTCAGCGAAATGTTGTAAGAGGTGATTCACTGAACGAAAATGTACAGCTTCATGTATTTTGTGACTCTCCTGAAGTGGCTATGCAGCGGTGGAGTACTTTAGAATGGTTTCAAGGGACATAGCCCCCTACTGTGCCCTACCGTTCCCTTAGTCAAGGGTGGCTCCTCTGAAGACCGTAACGATCCTTCGATTGGAGTTGGCCGCAGCAAGACTGGCCGTTAGAGTCTCTCGGATTCTTATAGAAGAAACCGGAATCAGATTTGACAAGACTTACCGCCGGACGAACTCTGCTATAGTTATGCACTAAATAAACAACACTAAAACGAGATTCAGCACGTACTTTGCGAACCGTTTGGCTGAAATCCATCAGTGGTCGGAACCCTGGCAGTGGCATCATGTCAGATCGGAGGCTAAAGCTGCAGACTTGGAGTCAAGAGGCACAACATCACCGAGTGATATCAGCTGCTGGTTCGAGGGTTCTAAATTCTCGATGAACGATGAAACTTCATGGCCGACCAGTCTACGGTGTCTGCAGCACCACCGAACGTTGAGTTGAAGCAGCCTTCGAGTACGGTTTTCACAATGTTGCAGGATACATGGACGGACGCGCTTCTAGCTAGGTACTCCAGTCGGTTTCACTTGCTCAAGTCGGTATCGTGGTTAACCCGTTTTATAATGTACATCGCAGTCATGAGAGGCGGGAGCCCGGATCTAGGATTGAGAACTGGGCCGTTGGAATTACACGACATTGCTAAAGTGGAGGAAGGTGTTATTCTGGTTGTAAAAGCTAAGGTCTGTGGTGAAGATTTGAAATGGTTACGAGACAGGAGCAATAACCTATGCACTAACAAATCTCCAATGGACAGGACTCTACTAAAACTTGACCCAATTTTATTAAATAGAATTATTTATGTTGAAGGGCGACTGAACTACTCCAGTCAGCTTCAGGGTGTGAAACATCCGGTGATACCACCCAAGACTCACCCGATTACAGACTCGATAATCCGATGGTATCACGGGATAAAAGGTCATGCAGGACCTTCTTAGTTACTCGCGGAACTTCGAAAAATATTTCGGAGTGTACAGGGGGAGCTGCCGTCAAGCGAGTACTTGGAGGATGTTGAAAATGCCGGAAGCATTTGGCTGCTGTAGGCAAACAGATGATGGCTCCTCTACCGGCCATTAGAGTCAAACAGGGTTGGTTTCCGTTCAAGTAATTCGGAATAGATTACTTTGGCCCATTTGCGGTTAAACATAGGCACAGCATGGAGAAACGACATGGATGCATCTTCACCTGCCTACAGATGTGTGCGGTACGTATTGAAGTTGTTTATTCTCTAAGCACGGATTCATTCACTATGACATTACTGCGCTTCATCTCGAGGAGAGAGGCACCGTCCGAGATTTTTAGTGATAACGGTACAAACTTTGTTGGGGCTGGGAAACTGGTTAAAAAAGTACTTCTTTCAGTTTTTGACGAACAGCCGATAACTGACGAAATATTTCTGATATTCCTTACGGAAAGTGAGCGGATAGTAAACGGACGACCGCTAGTGCCTTTGACCTCAGACTGCCGTGAACTGCCAGTACTCACGCCCAATGACCTACTTATCCTGAGGGCGAGCCCACGAGACATTCCGATGACGGCTTGGTACGAACGGCAACAGTGCGAACTAATGAAGGATTAGTGCTCCGTGACACTAGGAACATTTCTCTTATTGAAGGCAACCGGACACTGGTGGTGTTAGTTCAGAGGCCAACTCTCCTCAAGTGGGAGGCTGGTCTTCGGATCTGCCGAATCTGTAGGGGCCACTGAGAGTTGACTCACTTGTCTGACTGGGAGGTGATATTGACGGTGATCAGTTTTAGACATTGGGGAACCACAGGGCAAGCCGATGCATGAGGCCGACCACACGGTGCACGGGAAAAACCCGGGTCGGATTTTTCTGGCCATGTAAAGGAGTTCGGGAAACTCCGTTCCATGCATTAGCATCTATGTTACAAACAACATTTTTCATTCGCATGAACCATCTTCGCCGGAATTCCGGTTGTTTGTTTTATTTCTCCAAATCTTTGTCACAAACCGGACTCCTACCGTGGCCTCGAGCGAGAGTCGCTCAGCTTGGACTTGGTTGTGACTGTATTCAGAATCTCATCTTCTGTATCTAACCTTTTGCTGTAACTCAGCTCCGGCTGTTGATTTGTTGTCCAATTTGGGGCGTGAGGACCCAGAAGGAACACTATTGAGGTTTGATTGTTGTAAAATTAATTAGTTTGTTGTATATGGTGCCGTAGCTATTTGGAATCGACTTTGCTTTGAATTGTGTCGAAATGGGTTGCTACGCATTGCTAGAACTTTCCGGTGGCTGGTTTTTACAATAAACGTCAATCAAAGGACAACCAACAGCAAGAAAGGGAACTTGCCGCCTTGGAGAGGAGAAAGGGGTACCACCGCTGTCGTGCCTGTGGCCGTTCCTCCATCAGCCCTTGAGCAGACGATACTCCCTGATCAGAGGCTCTTAGATCTGAGTGCCTGCGGGTCAAAAGAATTCATCACGTTCACCGAAATAATGCTTGCTGGTAGTCGGTATTCCGGAACTTGAGGTATCAGTCCGTCAGCAATATCTCGATCACGACTTCCTGCAGTTACGGAGTATATGGGAAAAGCGGTAAGTGAAGGAAAGTTGGCCGGGTCTGTACAGGTGGAAGGAGCTTGTCGCTTGGGCACGACATGCGAAACCGGGGATCCTCAACCTCCGAAGGTTGCTTTTACCCCTTGCAATTGGGTACAAGAGATTTTAGGGCAATCATCGCATCTCATAGTCGAGGTTTCCTGACTGTTATGCGACCTGAAACCAGAGGATTGTCAAAAAGTTAGGCAAGCTTCCATAAAACCCCGGGAACGCCGCTCGAACCGTGAGAAAGATATGTACATTAGAAATTTTCGGGTAAGGAAGGGGATACTGGTAGTGATGCGGCCACCGTTAAATGGACAGATGGCAGATGTGTTTTTGAGAGGTGTCAAGGGGTTGTTGAACAAACTTGAGGAACCGGTAGTGCTTGCTACATCCGAAAGACCTGCTTTTGTAGAGCTTAAGGGGACTTGGTTGCATGGCGGCTTTCTGGACACCAGGGTTGCTCTTCAGAGGCACCACCAGTTTCGCAGGAACCAAACTCGGTTCAGTGATGGTGGTGGTGTATTAATTTATATCAGAGACAGCATACCTGCTCATCAACCTGATCGGCGTTGGGACCCCAAAGGACTGGCGAACCTTTTTGCTGTAAGGTGAAATAAGTCGGTAGTGGGTCTGTGGCTATGGGACTTTACTACGTAACACCCGCTGCGGACCCACTGGAAGCCCTGAATTCATTGAGGCTCTGGGCATCTGATGGTCACTCACTCGCCCTTGGTGACTCCAACGTGCTCCCACTGACTGAACATTATCCAGCTTCAGTGTAGCAGATGACAATGTTTCTTGAAATCTACTTGCTACGGTGTATGATCCAGTGCTGCAAAATGTGCCCCAGCCAACTCCCTTACGGCCCGAGCAATCTCCCTTTCTGGGCCTTGGTCCAACTCCACGGGTATCGGACCTTTCAGGATTGATGTTCCACTTACTTCAAGTTCGTGCAATTAAGCTGTTCTATACATACAGTGGGGGCGTGGTATCCAAATGTCCTCTAGTCCATACTGCAGAGCGTCTGGCGCATAAGTTTCGAGGAGGTGCAAGAGGCGGAGGAGAACTTGGTGTGGGAGCTACACACTTTTGACAACGTGAAGGCAGGCGGTAGTAGTGCCTCTCGTGGGATCCTCCAGTCGATTGATCGATTAGTCCTACACCAATGCTGGAGTTCTCATGCTCATGGTCCCCAGTGGTCTGATAGAAAACTTCGATGCCCCTCTACAAAAGAAACCATGAGTGGCAAAGGTATCCAGAGACTGGGGGTGCCTACGGTGCATATATAAAGACAGATGATCTTTCTTGGTCCACAAAGGCAATAAGGAGAAGGGAATTAGTAGAGAAGCTGACTGTCGACCGTGTTTAGGCACCTAAAAGGTTGTTTGTTTATCTCTAAAGTAGTACGGGAGCGACGCCCGGAATACCAACCTTTTTCTAGGCTTAGACCACTTCCGACTCAGACAAAGCCAAAGCCGTTGTCCTGGCACTATAATACGGGTCCGCGCACACAACGAAGGATTTTATATCACCCCCTTTGCCAGATTCAGGGCCCGTCATCGAGCCTCGTCGTTTTCATGTGGACGAAATTATGTCACGACTAAGATCCCTCAAGTCTCATCAATTAACCGGCCCTGATGGAATCCACCCTTCGATGTTGATTTAATTCGCCGGCATAACTCCTCACCTGTCACCACTTATTTGAGCACCTCGCTGATAGCAGCGGAGCCACCGGATGGTTGAAGACGCCAAGGTTGTTCCGCTGTTCAAAGCTGGTTACAAAATTGCTGCTGTCCACTTTCGTCTTGCGGGTCTAATTGGTGTCGTCTGCAAGACAGTGGAACGTCTCATAGCCAGGCGGGTGAAGTAATACATGGAAAGTTATCTCTCTCCCGGTTCCCAACAAATTGAATTTCAAGAGTCCCGTTCCTGCCTGTTGAAAGTTTTGCCCGCTTGCAGCCATCGAACCAAAACGACTGCAGAGGGGCATTCAACCGACGTTATGTTCGTGGATATCAGCAAAGCCTTTGACGAAGCTTAGATTACTGGGGATGGCTCTTCACCCGCAAAAATGCATCAAAGATTTCCTAAGAGGATGGCCTTTTCCTGCTTGAGTCTCAGAATCCATTCCTAGGTGGGGGCTTCCCGCTTGGGTCCGACCTTGGACTGTTACTGTTTCTCACTTATGTAGTCGATCTTCCCATCCTCTTGTCTATCGTATGCCGATGATAGGTAACTGTGTCGCCGGCTTCGTTGAGATGCCGATAGACAAGTTCTGCAGGCAGATTTGGATGCCGTTATGTTTTGGTGCTTTGCGTGGAAGCTGCCAATAAGCCCGTCTTAGATCACACACTTGCCTGTGGGTCGTCCTCAGTTGCCAGTGAGTTACCACCTGTGTGGAGGCCTGCTCCGGATAACAGGTTGCGAGCCTGCTTTAGGATAGATCGATAAAATATCTTTTGGCTATGTTGCATTTCTCGGCTACTACGACCATTTGCGATAAATTTCAATCATGTACCCCACTCTCGCAAGTAACTTAATTGGCCCCAACTGACCGATAGTGTCAAAACTTAAAGTTTTGGATGTTGTCCGACTGATGTTGGGCATCTTATTCCGAAAAACATTTTTGCCGGTGATACCCTCACCGTTGAAAAGGAAACTGACACAATTTCACTGAACTCCAAATTGTTTTGTTCAACGATGACCACTACTGCATGTATGCGATGGTCCAGTTTGTGTCTAGTACTCACCTTCGGCCGGGGCGCAGTGAAGGAAAAACCGCCTCGGAAATTTTGAAATGGCTCCGCCAATAACTTTCTTCTCTGTCTACCTTTTCAAGTCCCTGTCAGCAAGCGCAGTGGGCGGAATGCCCCGCGAACAAAGAAGGGCCGTGAACTACGTCTATTATATCTTATTGTACGTTTTTGTTCTGAAAGTGCTCGGAATGCTCTTTCTGGAAACGCCCTTTTCACTTCTTTTTTATTGATTATGCAACAAATACTACAGTTCAGGAAGAGGGCCACGGCCAATAAAAGGCTGCCATGTTGACGGTTTGAGTCGAACCCGGGTCATCACTGTCCGAAATCTACAAGGATGACCGTCTACCACCGCCAGTCCGTATATTGTACGCTGCGAAAGCGAGACTGAGTTTCCTTGACTGTATAAGTGTGTCCTTGCGTCTCCGTTATTAATCTTTGCTTCTTGCAGTGCCTTGTTGTCGTCTGCCTTATGTCGAGATTGTAGCCCCTCATTATTACAGAAGCTGCAGGGCGCACTGCAGTTCGTCATCCGCTCTATGTGCGTTCGTTTTAGAGTTACCGCTAGATTTACCTAAATCAGCGTTATTCACCACTTCTTAAAGAAGACTACCTTGTAAAATGCGTGTTTTGTGTATATCATTCGTTTCGACTTATTCCCTTTGATTACAACCATCCAGGGAGGCTTGGTCATACGGCGTGAAAAAATGAGCCAAGCTTGGAAGTAGTACGTATATCTCCTGCTTACTGCTGGCGTGTATCTCGAGAATATCGTACGATGTATCAATCCTAAAACTGGGTACCATTTATCGTACCCACAAAAACCCTCGAAAGGGAGCTTTTTCCCGCACCCGTACATTCCCCCCTACCCTAGGCAACTTGTTCATCTAACTCTGAGTTTTGCCTTTGCCGAGAATTGCCATCCTTTTAGACCATCCAAGCTTTCTCCCGACTCCTACCAATGCGCATATTTGTTGGACTCTTTAAATCTGATTTTATCATTAGCTGTATCTCTTGGTTGTGCCCCGGGCTCTTCGGAAGTGAACAAATAGTTTCACCATTACTCTCTTCCGATCTGAATGCGATACAGAAGCCTCATTCACGGATGGGTTAGCGAGAATGCGCTGCTGACTTGGAAACGAGACAGAATTCTCATTGGATGATGTAGCCGGGCCAATGAGCTTCGGATTTGAACTTGAAATGACGATCTCATTCGAAGTCGTTGCGGTATGAACTGGTTTCTGTTCTGAACTTGAGGCGACTGCCTCATTCAAATTCGTGGCGAGCAATGTTATTTGCACCCTGTGACGTGATGCGGAAGTGTCGTCAACGGGCAGTGCAGGGTTAACAAATAATATCATGTAAGCAGGTGATACGTTAGCGGTACCGTAAGCTTCCTTGAGACGATCGTAGCTAACCATATTGACCTAAAATTGTCGATTTATTTTAGAGATCTTATCGCGACAGTCAACCACGCAAAATGGATCTTCATGTTGCTGTTGCAAAGACACTCTCACCAAATCAACTTGAATTACTTCACGCGAACAAGGTCAAAACTTGGGCGGGACGAAAACCCGTTGCAGCTGCTCTCGAGTCTTAGCCGGAGGGAGATTTTGCATTTAGACAGACGAACGGTGGACGAAAATCGGCACGGTGGGTCAGTCTGCACTCCGTGGAGTAAACGTTTCTCCGGGAAGTCTGAAGGTCATGCAGCGGACGGGTTCTGCGCTGGAACACCGAGTACTTGCCGCCAAGAAAGTACTGATTTCAGGCAGAACTAGCGATAACGTTTCGTACCAGTCGAGGTTCTCATGTGCCTTGAGAGTCGCTGTGTGTTTGCAATCCATATGTAGGGCTAAGCTATCCGATGCCAGATGGTACGCTATCATGCAAATATATTCCGCTCCCGGCAGGTGAGTCAAAGAGGAAAATAGATTAAACTGAAATGTTCGCCTTCCATCGGGGTGGTTATGGAAAGGCAACCATCGTCTCGCCAGATGTCCAGCCATTGATTCGGCAGCGACGACAGAGTTAGTAACAGCCTTGGGCAACCCTGTAAGTCTACCGATGCACTTAATTAAGAAGATGTATCCGTGTGATGACCTCAATAGACCTAGAGTGTCCAAGTGGATATGATCGAAGCTAGCATCGGGCGTAACAAAAGCACCGATAAATGAGTTACGTGCCTACGTACTTTAGACCGTCGACTTTGAAAATATTGTTTTTTCCACACAAGGATATCTCTATTCATAGACGGCCAGATGTGCTGTGCAAAGGCTAGCCGGGAACTGGCTGACACATCTCAAAGGGAAGTTCGTGTAAGGTGTCAGACTCGAGACGCTGATACGGAGAGAGTAAGACTGGTTGAGTTCGGCCAGTAGACGTGTTGCTCAGTGAAGTACCGGCACAAGTAGCCGGTGGCACGGTCGCAGTCACTACAAGCGAAACCTTTTGTATCTACAGAACAGCTCTATCCCACTTCAATAAAGCAAGCAAACGGTCAATACGATTAAACGGACAGTGGTGTTTTGACGAGCAGGCCAAAAGAAGAATTGAAGCTGGCAGATTTTCAAAGCCGCTGGTGGCGAGAGAGCCTGACTATGTTACAGGGAGGATGGAAAGTGACCTTGGAATTTCACCGAAGAGCGAAGAAAACCGTTCAACCAATACTGGCCGAAAACCCCAAACGTAACTCAAAAGGGCTACCACAAATACGTTTATAAAGGGCTCACCTTAGGAACCGAGTAGGACCTCTGGTCTTGAGAGATGGGGAAGAAATATGAGATGACTATCGAGGCATATGTGACGCCTCGAGCCTATGTTTTGGGAGTTAGCACAGATGTAAGGCAGTAAAACAATCACCGACCGGAACGCAGATATGGGCACACACCGTTTCACACCTACGGACAGTAGATAAAGAGGCAGAAGAGTTGCTGAAGGCCTGGACATACTTTGGTCGGCAGGGCTCGACAGCATGCACCAAGCCATCAGCAAGCCTTTGATTTCAATGGTCAGTAGGTTTGTCTGTCGCCTCTACTGTAGCATATTATCCAAGATATAATATCATTGGACTGAATGTTGGCGACAGTTGTGGCTATTCATGGGGGAGGATCAAGGGTCAAAGATGGGAACCGCTGTATTGTGAGCCTCACGTGAGTCCCCTCCGACTACTTAGAGTGAACGGTAGAAGGACACGTGAAAACACTTGATGTTGGACGATTCGGTCTATTAGGCGCAGCGCGGGCTTTGAAAAGCAAAAGAATTCAGGGTTACGGAGACCAACCTATCCTACCGGATTGCACACGGAAGAAGCTCACCGAATTCATTCGGCTCCATTGAGAGTCGCTATTTCTCCTTCATCTTTATTCTTTTTTCAACTGCCTGGATTCTTCTGGTTCTTCACGAATCTTTCGGACATATTGGTCCTTGGAAGTTCGGTATCATTGGTTCCGTTTCGATTCTACGGTCAGCCTGAGAACGATCACAGCCACTAATGATTCGCGGTCCCAATTTATTATCGTTTAATATAATGCTGATAATAATGGTTTATTTCGATGAGCCCAAGGCAAGCTGCAGTGCATAATCAGATGGTTCATGTGACCACAGAATTTCTGATTTCGGGAGGATAAAAGACTTGTATAAAAGAGTTGATGAAAAATGTTTCAGGGAACCAAAGCGATAATATTGTCAGGCACATGTAAAAATCAAGGTCTTGCAATCGATCCGGCTAATGGTGGCTCAAATCGGTTAAAGATAGGGAGTATATTTATGAACGGTATCAAAAATGATCACGACAGTTGAAAGTCCATGCAGAACCGAAGGATATTTCTTCAACTCTTTTAAAAACAAAGAGTTTTTCCAGGGGAATCCAAGGAGTCATTTGCAAACCGCGGAGTGGGAAAAGTATCTGGATAGAAAACTCAGAGGTGTATAAGAGTGGATCTTTAGAGGTGAAATGCAATGAATTATTCGGCCAGTGTGGTGGAAGAAGTTGATGATGATGTGCAGATTAGTAAAATCACAAGGGAAAGGACTCACTCAGTGAAGAGAAGGAGAGATTACAATAGCTGTGATAGAAGAAACATGCAGTGGAAAACCGGTAAGCTCTGAGCAAATTATTTCTATTCCTATAGATTTGTAACAAAATATCTTCGAGGATGTGGAATTTTGGCAATAAATCGATATGAGATGAATTGTGCGGCGAATAGAAAGCGGAAGCTATATTAGAGAAGAGGGCGGGCGAAAGGTTTTATGACAATTTTGATAGGCGAACCACACGCTAACTGTAAAGAGACGGTTGCATAACTAGTTTGCCTGATGCGAGGAACGAGACTTGGACATCGAATTCAGACTAAAATGGAACAGTCGGCGGAGATGGCAATAGCAATTAGTGGTAGGTTAATGGTCGAGTCAATGTTATAGAGAATGAGTGACATTTCTGGAGGGATAGAGCGAAAGCCAGAGTGGTGATGCAGGGAAGGTCGGAGAAAAGCAGGTAGAATGAAGCAAATTTCTGCCTGTGTTTGGCTGGTCGAGTAATATCATTGTGAAAATGGAAGGTAAATCAACGTGAGAGTGCGCGTAGGTACAGCGATTACAAAGGTGTATAGCTCGCAGAAGGTGTGACAGAGTGGATGACAGGTAAGTGCACGTCAGATAATGAACATTGTAGTGTGTGTCATGTGATGGTGGCGGATGAATACAGCAGCACGACATGTAACTGAGAAGGCAGAGGTGCAGCAATAGCTACAGCATAAGATAAACCAAGCATCAGAAAGAGTGGTAGAATGTGGATGCTGGTTTGCTGAACCAAACTAGTGGCACTTCTTGAGGGAGGGGGACTGCCACAATGATGAAAGAAAGGCGGCGAAGGTCAGTTGACCGTTCGGTGATTTTTTTAGCATAGCAGATGGATCATGATACATGAACGCAAAGGTAGTAGTTGGGTGATAAACGCGTTGAAAAGTGATCGCGATCACGAATAACTTGCAAAGGTGATGTTGTAGTAGGTGGAAGGTATGCTCACAACTTTTGACGACTATTTTGACGGACGTGTCTGGAGACAGCGAAAGCGACAGAGCAGCGTGATAAGTGTAACAGAGGCTTACAAATGTGGGGGAGTCATGGAGCTGTACGAGAGCAGGATATTGCAGTGGAAGGGCTTTGTGTGAGTGAACAACTAGACTGGAGGAGGGAGTATTTATTCACTACTCACGTGGCTGGTTGTTGGGAGACTTCGGAATATACCTCAGCAAAGAACATCTTTTGGCGATTATGACGGCATAGTGAAAGGCGACGATAAGTGTTCCAGTGGACCAGTGGTAGTGGCGATTTCTGGCTTGAGAAATAGTTGAGTTGATGGAAGGGACAGTAGGGTGACCAGAAGAAAAACAGTTGGTAAATCCAGCAGGAGGAATTTGCAAGTTGTTGCTCCTGGGGGCAGGAGAGGCAAAAATGCTCCTTGGTGGGTTGGCTCTGAAAAAACAGAAAGGCTGCTGCTGTCTAGACGTTGATCTAGCTGTGGATTTAGGGAGGAACAGAACAGCAATGTCATGCGACCAACTAGGCGGAATTTAGAATCGGCAAGAGAACTGAGCCATTTCAAAGTTAGGAGCTAGGTGTTAAGACTGAACGACGATTGTTAAGGGAAGCTATACGGATCCGGTGTCATAATATCTTGAGTTTTATTGTGAACTGGCGGTAGGGACAATGATCAGAGACACGGAGTACGACCATTGGTAGCCGATAGGGTTATAAAGAGAACTTGTCCACGGGGAGAGTTATGTGTTCCAAGGCGTGACAGAGTGTGAAAACTTTCTCGAAAAAGGAGAACATATAAAATTGGACTTCGAAAAGGCTTTACAGAAGCCAGGTCCTAATTCAAAAGCCCGGGCCTCAGATATAAGGGGCAGTAGGTATCAGAGCGTAACCAACCGTGAGGTAGTTTGCTGTTGATGTTCTGAACTGGATAAGGGAAAACACAGTCGAGTTCCAGCGGGGAGTTTATTCTCAAGTATGGAGTATTTCGGCAGAAGGAAGTATGTCTCATAGTTATCCAAGATTTCGAAGTGGTCGACTAGACATACGGTGTGTCAGGGAATGAAAACACCAGGCGATGAATAAGCCCGAGGAGAAAACAAAGATAAGCTCCATAGGGCGTGGCCACGGAGGTTCGACGTGGAGGATAGCAACTGCTTTTGATGGCTAAATGTGGTGGAATAACCAAGCAACCATTTCGTGAATGGGCGCTATGCATTCTCTAAAGTTATTCCGCCAGTTTGACGAGTGTTTGTGAAGGTGATGATGCAGTACTCTAGGCAGGGTCGGGTATCGAACGGATAGGATAGGCGCTTTATCTCGCACATCAAAAACGATCTGCACAGGAGTCCTATGGACTTCTTTGTCTTGACGGCTTGTAGAGCTACGTGTTCCAAGAAGTTTAGGGTGCGCGAGCAGTGCAAACGAAGACCTCGTGCTGAATAACGGTGGGCGATAGGGGAACTATGTTTGAGAAGAGAATTCGGCTGGGGGACTAAACACAGCAGGGCCGAGAGGACAATTTTCTCGGCAGTGAATTCAGTTTTTCAGGAGTGACACTATAGCTCAAGACATTCCATATCGCACAACATCGGAAATCGCGTTGTTAAGTTCTTGCTGTGGGAATTCATATACAATTTTTATGCCATCTGCACATAGGAATCGGATATTCCGATGTGCTGCACAGAAGACTCCACTTCTGTAAGTTGAAATTAAACGTGATCCTAGCATGCTTCTTTTAATGACTCTACTGGTGAGAGGGTAGCGATGTGAGAGGTGGTTATCGATTGGTACAACTTGACTGCAATGGAAAAGATAGGAGGAGAACCAGTTGGGATTAAGGGATTTAAGTCCAGCGGCTCAAAGTATGTTTGGGAACCGAAAGTAGGAGACACTATCAAGTGCCCTATTCATGTCCAAGAACATGATAATTAGGTATTTCCCATTGTATGCGGCTATGATGACCGAGGTGAAAGGTCAAGATGACAGGTTTTACAAGACCGAGGCTTCGGAAATCCGTGCTGGCCTTTATGTCTAAGGTTGCTCGACAATAAATACAGCGGGAGGCGTCTTTCTG
Source organism: Fasciola hepatica (assembly GCA_948099385.1). Lineage (NCBI taxonomy): Eukaryota > Metazoa > Platyhelminthes > Trematoda > Plagiorchiida > Fasciolidae > Fasciola > Fasciola hepatica. The sequence goes on along the minus strand of CANUEZ040000120.1, from coordinate 10,821,874 downwards.
CTGAGCATTTAAGTAGTCCAGATGCCATGGGTGTATGGTTGTGGGGTTGATAGTTAAGGGGATCATAGAGAAGGCCCCTTTTATGGCTTGAGATAATGTTGGACGTTTTCCGTTAGGCCGGTAAAATTCCAGATTTTAGAGATACATTGAAGATATTCAAAACCAAAAGTACAGCGTTATGAGTGCTTTCCAAAATCGATGAGCATTTACGTGGGCAATCATAGCGTGCCCAGATGAAGAGAAGTTGGTGGGTGAGGATGGAAGGTACACTATTTGGTGGATAAACGGAATGATCAGTTTTGCCGGACTTGGAAAGGTAGATGACGGAAGCTCTGTCAGAATCCGTCAAAAGTGAGTGGCTTCAGAATAGGCTGGTCGTAAGTGTGCCACAAGCACAGCTTTCCGTATTTCATGAGATACAAAATTGATGAATGGAGAGCGCCAGATCTTTCACAAGTGAGTGGGTTTCTTTCCCGGTAAGAGTTAAGAGATGAGTAAAATTCTTCTCGCAGTTCGCAACATTTCGTGTTGAACACCAAACCTCGAAACCTACAATGTAATTCGCAGCTTCAGGGGGATGTCCAAGCTGCAAGTAACCATTCCCAGTCGAATCACCTTTGAGCGAAATAAAATAATTTTGACTGCGCTCACAACTCATACATATTCATAGATAATGTAGAGCAGCTCCAACCCAAAATGAATGAACACATATATCGAAAACATCAGATGAAATGGCATACAGGATTGACTTGGACTAAGAGAAATGGCAACGTGAATTCTCATACAGAAAAAACAAAGGCACACAAAGTACGGTCAGTAGAATTTGCAACAGGTAGATGAAAATCTTCTAACCTACTGCCATTTTTAACGGCCCAATTTTTGGCTCGTTCTCTTCTACTCAATTTCTTTTTCAAATGACCATTCTTAGACCGGCAAGAAAATCATTTACCGTGGAGTAGACCACATGGCAAAGTCATAGGAAAAAGCCAAGACACAGACCACTCGCACAGTCCCGATTACACAAATCGGAGAATTTGACGCTTCTGATCTTCGTTCTGGCAATATCTGTTGGGTTTTCTCATAAAAAAATAATCTGCTGCATTAGTCCTGCGAAGCCGATTAAAAACCAATTTTTTGTGGATCATGTTCACGGGGAAAGTAGCCGGCAAAAGACAAATACCAGCAGGAAATTACTTGTTCCTCTACTCACTACGCAAACGATGCTTTGCTGGTTGATTTCATTTTATTTTCTATTTTTATTAACTTCCTTATTTTTATATAACAGTGGTACAATATTTTAGGACCGTGGCTGCGGCCAGTCAGAGGCCGCCGATTACGGAAAACCTCAGCCTGTTTTTATTCACCTCCAAGTTCGTTCAACTGAACCTTCAGTATTCCTCATTGCGTCCCCCAAACAGATGCAGTCTCACAAATCTTCACTTTTAGAAGGCCCATCTTCCTCGGTCTTCTAGAAGGGGGTTATAGTGTAGTGTAGCACCATACAACACTCATGACTGGATGCGCGATCGACAGTATTTATGGATTCCCGAGAGAATCAAAAGGTTCTGAAGTCACGTGGGCAGAGCAGTAGGTGCTACAAGGAACATACAAGCATGCACAATCCATTCATCCTCTCGTTAAGTGACACTCCGATTTTATTCATTCCAGAAGATGGTGTGCACATAAGTCGATTACCTACAGAAGAATTACTTGAACTTATTCGTACTTCCAAAATAACCTCAGGTGTTGGTCCTGGAGGTCTGTGGTTATCGCTTTTGAGACAGTGCTGTTGGCTTGACCAATATATTCACTTCTATCCTGAACAAATCTTTGTGCTTGTATTCCATTCCAGACTTCTGGATACCATTCACCATTGTTCCTATACCCAAACCTTGTAATTCTGGTGTCACAGCTAAAAGCCTTCGTCCCAAGGCTTTACCTTTATCTGGTCTTAAACTTACAGAGCATGGCATTCTTAGACGTTTGAATTCTTTTAAAAACTCCCCGACGACCCCCTAACAGTTTGCCTATAAACCGAACAAGTCCACTGTGGATGCTGTCGTTTCCTTGGTTCACCATTTAACCAAATCCTTGGATAGTTCAGTGAAGTCTGTGAGAAGCACATTTCTAGACAAGTCGTCCGCTTTTGATTCTATTCCGCGGTCTCTCCTCCTCCGTAAACTGGAAGCTTTCGATTGTCCCAAACCTTGACTAGCATGGTGGCCTGATTAGTTTACCAACAGAAAAAAAAAATCCCGAACCTTTGGTGAATAATTCTGGAGTGCTTCGAGGAGCTGTGCTTTCCCCCTATTTATTTTCCACGTACATTAGTGACCTTTCACCTAGTTCTCCTGTACATTTATTTACATACGCCGATGATGTGGCTCTTTGTCAAGCTGTTTCTGTAACCCGGGACTTCAGTAACTTTTCCAGTAATCTGTCTCATATTTATGATTTCTCTGTTCGATCCGGTTTACCTTTAAATTTGTCCAAATGTTCTGAGTGCATAATAGCCTTTTTATAATCGGCGTATCCTTGTGATCCACCTGTCATTTACACAGAACCAATGGCTAGAGTGGGTTCTGTCAAATACTTAAGAGTCACCATCGATGCAAATTTTAAGTAGTCATCTCACATTTCAAACTGTGTGAAGAAACTACGCCGGCCATCTTACCAGGTCCGGAAGCAGAGACATTTTACTGGAAAACAGAGTGCCTTCTTCGTTTTCGTTCATCAAAGTGTTTTTCCTGTTCTACTTCACCATTCCCCTGTTAATTTTGCTGGTCTACCGAAGAAAAATTCTAAAATTCTTCCTCGAGGTTTATCTGTTATCAGTCGGGTATCTTCCGTAACCTTAAATGAACTATCTGCTGCGCTGTGCGAACTACTCCTGGCCGCATGTGAGAAGTTCGCTCACAAAATCCTTGCAGACAACACCCACCCTTTACACAATGACCTCAGTGTAACTTTGTCGTTTCTACATGTTCCTTCTTTCAATTCATACCCCCTCGTATTAACATCTACAAAACTCAACAGTTCCATATCTGGCCCGAACCCTCATAAGCCGCTCTAGAGTATCGGCAGAATTTTTCAGCAATTTCAGTAAGTAATAGTTATTTTTCATCCAATTGAATGGGTGCGGTGCCAAGTTTAAATCTTTTTTCACTGAGATGCGGATGTCTGTCTACGCAAATGTCTGATCAAATACAAACAGAAATACGAATACAAATGTGGACAATTTTGATTGTGTATATTTGATGCAAATGAGGAGTTCAATTGTATCGTTTTGGTTTCAGTGTTCCGATGCTTGATCTTCAACTAACGAACCATCAGTTGGCCTACCTTCTGGATCATGACAGTCGCAACGCTGAATCGATTCCTCGCACAATAAATTTACTGCAGACACTGCGTCAACCTTTTTATCCTACTATAGCGGACTGTGTCTTAGTCATCTGTCTCCGTGATGCTCGATACTGTTTGTTCCGTTTGAATGTTCATACTTATTGATTTTTTGGCCAGTGGGACCTTCTTCAAGAACCCTCTCTCTCTCTCCCTGTTCCGTGACATTCATCTAAACTACTTCGAAATCACAGAAGACCTGTGATTATGACTGCCTTACGCATCCAATAGTTATATTTTGTGTTAGCCTAAGGAGCTGTAGCCTTTCTGATTTTCACAATACAGGCAGATCGATCAATGTAATGGTTGAAAGTAGTTGCTATTTACCGTCTGACGTTGCCGTATAAGCACTCAGTTCATCATCCTGGTTGGGAAATACAACTGTCTCCGCTTTGGAGCTGAATCCTCCACTGATCAACGATTGGTATAGAACATAACTGTCTCATCTGGATTTCACCAACCACACGTCACCCTCATTGTGAACTTCCTAGCATTGGGAACCAAAATTCTCGCCATATATCATTAGTGTTCACAGCACCCGCGTAAAAGGTTTTTATCGTACACTCACTGTCTTCATGAAAAAACAAACTAACCGAAAGAGTACTTACAACCAACAATCAGCTTTGTCATAGCTATGACCGGATTGTAGATGTAATCGTATTACAGGATTATACGCTATTGAAACAGTGATGATCCCATTTACAAAAACTGAACTTTAATATATCGTTCACTGGCCTTTCCGATAAAAGCGACAAAATTAATGGGACAGTTGACAGTTGGGTACTGATGAAAGCTTAGTCACTCAACATCAAAAACTGGTGAACGTAGGCCACATGTTCTTGAATTCATTTCTGAATTTTTACAACCCGCCATATTTTAGAAAATGCAAAAGAAGCCATTCTTGGAAAAAATTGATTTCAATAGCATATAAAAAGCAGTACAATTACTAAACAATAATTGTTGTTTCCTGATTCAACTGACCGAGTTAAGAATGACGAAGGACTAAGCATTCTAAGTTCCGATGAAAAAGAATGGCTTGAGTTTCCGACGCCACTAAAAGGCTCGTCCTGAACTTGCTGACAGACAACCTAGGCTTTTAGGCATGATAGTTTTCATGTGAGTGTCGGTGAATGCCGATTTATGGGTGAACGGTTGGTGCTAAACCGACAAAAAGGGTCGTGATTGTTCCCGCTACTGTCCATTTTGAGCGATCGACTTCTCACCCCCCAGTCACTCACCAGATCATGGTTCATTTGGTCGTTAGCCTAACTTTCGTAACGTTAAGTTCAACCGCTCGGTCATGCTTATGGTTTAAGCCGATACAAAACCAAGGTTATTGAAGCTGTCAATCAAAATCCAGTTGATTCCTCATCCGATACCCGATTGGATTTACCAAAATACAATTTCACTAATATGAGATTTCATCAGTTGTAGAAACACTCACCTTGCGATATCAGGATGTCTTTCGACAACGGAAATCCTTTCGGAGAACTCTACAGTAGTAAATACACATTTATCATCCAGTCTGTTCAGGAAAACCACAGATTCACATCCGCCTGGTTCCCACTTGATGCGTCAGTCGTACAGACTAATCGGGCTGGATGTCAGCTACTAGTTTCTTATTAAAACCTCCGTAGACGCACAGCCAATCTGTCCCTAACACGGGAAGCTGACAACTCGTCACCTACGCAGAGACAGTATTTATACATCAATAGGCAATATTTCTTTGAGGGAGCGGTAGCTAATTCGAGGCTGTTCCGGGACTCGAACCCGGGACATGAAAGTCTGAATTCGGTGACAACGACCATTTGAAAACAGCCCGATTTCTATGAAGAAGGTTTTCTCATTAGAGACCTGAGCTAAACAGGCTCTTTGAAATACATCATACAGGGCCCGGTTACTTTGAACTTGATGAATACTCACTACTAATATTTCTCTATATGTTAAGTGAATCGGTTTCACAAGAGTTTAGTAGAGAGCCCAGAAGGACATGGTGTTTACATCATCCCACCAATCATTCACAGGACAAGCTTTTTTCTTAGCTTCACTGCTGGTCTGGAAAGATCGTTCGCATAACTTATTTCCATGATCAACTTATAACAAAATATTTTGCACCCAATTCCGGAGTGCTTCTACTCCGCAGGAACTAAGATCCTGAACTGTAGGCTTGAAGGTTGCCTTCAGGTTGTCAAGAGCAGTCGAAATAGTTAGCACGACTATCTCCATGACAATCAGGGCGTAATAATCGATTGCATACAATCGAAATGATAAGAAGCAGATGCTGCAACTACTGGCGACACCAATGGTATCGCAAATATGTGAAGAAGAAGCTGTCAGCTGTCGTTATTGTGGGTACTGATATCCATAAGCCTCTCATTATTCTATTTCCAGTACGAGCTGTTCTATCGACGGCGAGATTCGACCAAAAATCCCATACGAATTTTACAATTTGGAGGGGAGAGGAGAACCGGGTAAGCAATGAACGACAGATGAATGAAAACAGACAGGTAATAGGAGACTTATTGTCTAACATCCGGAGGCGGTTAGGCAGCTTGATTATGTTATCTTTGAGGTAGAACACAGCCTCGTCACCGCCGGCAACTTTGGACGTAGACGGAAATCAGCTATAGTCCGACTTGTTATCACAACCAAACTACTGGGACCGTGATATTTTTCCCATCCTTGTCTTGGGGTAATGGATGCTCAATATCCTCGATATGGTAATAAATCTTAGAGGTTATATAGCATGCCCACTCTTCTGCACTCATATGCAAATGTGAAATACATTAACCTACTCACAGGATTCACTGGAAGCAGTTGTATTCTATTATCACTCGCGCGTTGTTTCTTGCTGTTAGTTATCTCGTTAAAAAACTGGTATTTCATACCGTTTTATCTCTACCTCCTGCTATATTGCTTGGTACATCATTTTTAGTCTTGCTGTGAGGCACGTGCTTCTACGCCAATTTTGCCAAATTTATTAGTACATTGATCAATTACAACAGGATTTCATTTAGTTTCAAGCGTGGCTTTAAGTGGCCGGTTTTGTCTTACAAGTCTGTCCGAGCATTATTCGAGATGGGGATAGCTTTACGGGGCTTTCGAGGCAGCTACTGTATGCGGTGTGTTAGTGACTTCGGAAGTTATCCGTCTTAATTCTAGAGATATCAGATCCAATCAGGTGTAGTCAAGTAGCTTACTCGTGAGAAAACTTTCAACCAACATGTGTCCATCCTGAACTTTGAACGACGCAAATCATCCTGAAGAAATAACTGTGAAAAAGGGCTTCGTAATTCCACACATTTGGCACAAGTCACGTGATCTATTTTATGGATAGCTTTATCGATAACGATTTATGGTGTAAGTGATGTAGCTGTGTAAAAAATACTAATATAAAGAAATACCTGTCAGCCGCGTTCCCTTTTTTAAGTTCAACGAATAATCACCATCAGTCCATAAAAATTACAATGCAGACTACATAGTCATTCGAACACTATTTTTCGTTAGTGATAAAGCTTTCTAATGACCAGTGTTTGAAACGAATTTTCGACATGAAAGAACAACGAGTTGACTTGATGTGAATTCCTGTCCAGTCAAAGGCATCACTGTTGGATTATCGTTTACCTCGGCCATTCCATCTCTCACTGGGCAAGATCCGATTACTTTCTACTAGAACTCGTGGGTATCTCAAAACGAATATCCGTTTTGGCTCCCGGAACCTGCCCGTCCCTCGGACTAAGAAAATCCCATTAAGCTCTTTGAACATAATAAAATTTATCCAAATAATTCCACAGCTTAAGTGGAGAAAAAGTGAAACGGTAAACAAGTTAATTTTCACTGATTCTTAGTCATCTCAGTACATTACATTTTGTGTGACCAAAGTCAGACAAATAAGGACAAAATATGGGATAGGTTGAAGAAGCGAAGTCAGAAAGGGAAACCAACGTTTGCACACGTGGTCCAGATCTATCTATGGACCGTGGGCTTAGCAGAAGCAATTATTGTGACAAACGGACGTCTGATTTCAAACGCACAAAAGAGGATAGTAGAGGCAAATGCTCCACTCTGGCCGGGATGTGGAACTTCGCCAGTCTTGATTACCGATTATCTGCCCGTTGGATATGTTTTCCGATTAGTCAGCAGGAGACTCGTGTTTGGCACATTTTAAGTTAAACAATCTGATTGATGCGAAACAGCTTGCAAACCACTAAGATACTGCCGACGACTAAGATTTCCGATTTGTAAACTGTATCAAATAGCTGATTACCTTTCCTTTCTAGGTAGTCTCTAATAGGTTTTGTTCGGTTAACAATAAGAATGTTGCGCTTTGACAAGAATATATCCTCGAACAATGATAAAGTGATAGCTCTCTGTGACCATATACAACTAAGAATACAGTCATTATCAGACTCACAATGGCAACGGTAAGATGAACGAGTGCTACTTGCTCTGCCTGAAATGGACAAAGGTGTACCTTCTGGAAATATGGATTTTTGAGGCATATCTTAGGAACCCAAGTCACGTTTATCTTCAGATTCGTTAGCACAACTGATCTATTCAAGGCTTCAGTGGTTTACAAATCTATGGGTCATCTTCTCTTGTTGGCCCTAGCAGTGAAGTTGGTTTGCTCCACCGACCGTCCCCCTGCACTCCACTATACGCCACTGTAGGCGTGAATTACAAATACCTGGACGTTTTCTTTTTTGATGTGTAAGTATGATGCCCCTCAACCCGATATACTTTAAGTCGTAATTATCATATCAATAATTAGAACTCATAACCCTTTTTTCGTGTACTTCATAGACCTTTCTAGTGTGTAATGTTATTCGGCAACTGTTCCGAATAATGAACCCGATCTGGACACCCTTTTACTCATTGTTCGTGTTAGTATCGAATATTTGATTGGCTCCAAGAAATCATTTTAAGATCGTTTCCAAATAACCCACGTAACTTTGGCACTTTCCATATCACCGTGTGCTCAGAAAGTCAGTAAGCACCCCTCTTTTTATCAAACTGGATAAACAGAATGATAAACAAATGCTGTTGTTAGTCGGAGTGTCTAACACGCTTCGTGTGTGAAAGGGAGGTGCCCTAAATAAATGACGTTATGCTTGACAGAAACCACGATCACTCCCCATTTTTTATGGGGACCAAAATTTTGATCTTGCTTTAGTTTACATTATCCGGTGTGGAAAATCCATACTAACCTCAGTCACTCAAAAGAACGTGCATTCCTCATATTGCACTCGAATTGTTGTTTTATTCACTGGATGTGTTTCCACTGCTTTGAACTTACTGTAATACTGGTTCCGAGCTGACTGTTCACGAGCAAGCAAACAGAAGAACAAACTGTTAGGGAATCCAAAAACGGGTAAAAACACCACTCTTGAAGCAAGCCATTAATCAGCTTCGACATGCCAGGCCGGAAAGAATAATCAGTTGTAAATGAAATGCCAGGTCACACAAGACGTAACCCCTATCTGCCAATCTAGCAGTCATCGGCAGTCCTGCGCAAATCGGGTCAGCGGTAAATAATCAATCCGAAAGATGTTTTAATAACCTGATAGGCCTAATACAGCTTGAACTTAACTGGAAGCATGAGTCCGGGAAAGCTCCGTTTTAGCTTTAAATACCGCTTAGTAATTTATGTAAATATACAATTGTTTTGGCATGTTGTATTGTCATCTTTTATCATTGCGGGCTGTAGCGATCCAAGTTGTGAGCTGAGACCAATTACGTGGGTCTTCCATTCAGATCGTAGAAGGGAACCCGTGAGTCATAACATCAACACTTGGTTTCAGCCATAATATCTCAGTAACTTTTGACATCCTACACGCTTACACACAAGAAAGCACGAGCATTCACGCCTCAAATCATCTGTTCCAGTTTACATCTATACATCGATTCATTGTTTCACCTCTCAATTCGCTCATTTATCCACTGTGACTGTGAGTTTTCATCATCATCCTTCATCTTTGTTTCCGTCCAAGATCCAACTAAAGTTTCGCCTTGACCGGCTGAATGACCATTGCAGAAGAATTGTCTTCTCGAACGGCTTTTTGTCTCCCAATGTGGTTGTACGCATTTTTTCAACTTTTTACCAAGTTAACTCCCCTTGCCTATCGAAATAATGTCCCCGTACATAATGTTGGAATTTTTCAAGTTATAATGTGTCACCCACTACTGACATTCAAAAATCAGTGCGTCTTAGACAGTAAGAGTTTTTATCTCCCAAATTGGGAACATCATGTTCTAGGATTTTCTTTTTTATACAAGCTAAACCTCCATTGAAGACACAAACAGTTGGAGCTTGACTCTTCACGTATATTAAAATCATATGATATTTTATATCTTCAAAAGACCAGCGATTCACAACTGTAGGCATAAAGAGAAGGAGTAGTATGGGGAGAGGTAGTAAAGTTCATTCCTCTACATTTTCCAAGATAAGGTGCGAAGGTAACCAGAATACAGGTTGATAATCATAGCTATCGAGATAAATGTGGTTTTTATAAGTTATGTCGGTGGATGCTGTTCTGCAAACACAAAAAGCGTCGGCAGGTTTGAGACACAGAATGTAGGCAACTCACACATTGTTTGTATTCGAAGATGAAAAATGATCAGCAGAGAACAAGGCAGTCCGAGAAACAGTTTTCGGGTTTCTCCTTTGAGTTATACAAGACCGGATAAATGGGACCAACCAAAATTTGTTGACATCAGATTTGGGGAACGAGTACCACGAGCACGGATTCACTTTGTGTACAATATAGATCTCACCATACCAACTGGATTAAACTGATGAGTCCTACAATCGTACATACACGTGTTTCTACGGAAATGCCATCATCTGTTTGTGAACTGGGTATACGGTTTGGTGAATTAACCTGACGCAGCGCATTTCGCCTCTCGTGTACCCGATCCACGGTTGAGGTAGACGGTAATTCCACAGAAGGGGGTGGTGTGTTCTCAACGCGGTCAGCGAGGAGTTCACGACGTTGACCCCTATCTTCAATCTGAAGCTGTTGGTCATTGAGGGGGTAGTTGAATTCAAAGCTCCGACTTTCATCAGGTAGTATCCAAGATTTAGATTCTTCCTTGTCTCGTTCGGTCCAAATCGGTTGACCTAAAGTGTGAGAGAATAGAAAGTGAAGTTCCATTCAATGAATATATGGTACTAAGCAATGCATCAATAAGCAAGCTAATCTCTGCAATCACTTATCTTTGTTTTCGTCAGCTGATGAGCCACTGGTTTATCCATCCTGCCAGTCGATTTATTATTCATTCCGTAAACAAACAATTACCAAATGATTTATTTGTCCAGTCAATTATTTCGTTTTCTAATCATTCAATCTCTTATTCATTCCAGTTCCTCTATTCATCTGCTGCCACTCATACTAACTATTATGTTTTCTACGTTTGTTGGCCTATGGATAATTTTCTACCAATAAACCTTATTCTGATGAACGGCATGTTTAAAGCTTACCGAACGCGTCATACCGTTTTCAATGTTCCACCAACTGGGTTGTCACTGAATTATCGAACGTGTTTGATGTATACAGCTGAATTGCCTTCTGGTTTTTAAGGATTTCCTAAAAATCTTACCTCTTTAATGTTAGATTTATTTATAAATCTACTAAATTAATACCAAATAAGTGGACGTGTAACCTCGGGGAGAAACATGCCCCTAATTCAAGGGGAGACTCGTGAGCTTTATCTGTTGTCTGATTCCTGACAAGGGGCTGAGAGAATAGTTAGCCGATTTGTGCCCGGTGAGAGTGAAAAACCAGCTTCGATCAGGCACCTTTGCTTACCAAGGAAAGTAAGAGAGGAGCAAGGAAAATAGTACACACCTTCGATAAAACTCAGACAAAGAGGTCCAAGCTGACTGGCAGCCCAATTGCACAGACCCGATGACATTCATTTCCGAAGACAGACAGTTTAATCTTCCTCTTGTCTTACTACGGCAACTACGCCTTTCGATGTTCACTTCTGGTTCGCATGCCCTTTCGATTGCCATTTGTGCACTAAACATGGGTGGCTCGCACCTGTAAGTGAGAGTGTGCTGCAGCAAATACATTTAATTTACTAACTTCTATCCTACAAAGTAACGGTGCTTTGTAGATCTTCGTACCTGAATCTATTGATACAGACAAGCGTCATCAACTTGGTCACCGTAATTCAAGTCTTTTAATAGATATTCCACCTAAGACATTATATATATATATATATATATATATATATATATATACCTATAAAGGTGTATAACAACTGATATACGTAGATCGTTCCGTTAAGCAATCCCTCAAAATCTTATCAGACTCAAAAAGATAACAATCAGTTTGACCTGTGCTTGGATCAGATGGCACAGAAATCCATAAAATTGTCACTTCCACATTTCAGGCTGCTTAGTATTGGCCGTCAGTGGGTAAAATGACGGTCACTAAAAGATTACTTAGGAATTTTTGCGTTAGACTTCACGTTAAACGTTTTGATACCACAACTGTAATTAATGAAAGGTCAAAAGCTGACTTGATTCGACAGGTTTGTTCGTTCCGTTGGTTCATTTGAGAATCCCCGGTTGCTTTGGGATAAAAAAAGGATTGTGATCTGTTCACTCAACTCTTCTCTCTGTATGGTCTTCTATACTCATCCATTTTAAAACGGACAAATGGACAACAACTGACCGACACCCAAGCAAATATTATATTCACTTGTTCCTTGTGCGCCGAATGACCGACTCCCCTCTCAGAGCCATTACTTGTGATTTTTATATAAAAAACAAGCTGTAATCGAGATGCAAAACAACACCGGTAAAAAGCAGTTCATATTAGTACATCGGTCTGTTGCCTCGGGTCTACTGACTTCGGGTCTAGATATTGTGTAATTCATCTTGTTATCCTGAGGAAAAATGAACATATACCAAAGAGGAAACCGCGAACCTTAAAAGGTCCACCTAGTTATCTTCCCCACCGATCATCTAAATACGTGGATCACACCGGACACCAACGGACTAAGTATGGTAATGGTCAGAAGGGTAGCTTCGCTATATACCATCAGAGTTAATTGAAGATGGATTTGTGCATTTTACTGTGTATCTGTTGAATAGTTCTTGTGAATCATTAACAGTTCTCTTTGAGTTTGCTTTGCAGTACGAGATAGAAAGTCAGTTCGTTCTGGTCTATTCAGATGAACAGCCAGAGGGATCATCTTAAGTTAAAACAAGCATTCCTGAAGAAATATGAAACGTGCTGTTTTTGATTGTAGTTAGTCAGTAGAAGCAGCAGATGCAAACATGATGAATAAAAACACGAATTTTTCCCAGAAAACAAATGAAAAAAATGGCATATTGATATGTTGACTGGGCATTAGCCAGTAAGTCGTCAACTGTAAGTTAGGGGCGGTTAAATTTCAAAGTCGATGAAGAAAGTGTACTCCATAATGAAACGTTGATGCGAAGCGAGACATTATGGATCAGTTCGAGTATGAAATTCCCAATGCTGCTCTAAGGGCCTTGGGTTCCATATGGTATTTGTTGAATTTATACCCCATATGATACCTATCAGACCGAATGAACCAGTTGTGCATTGGATGCTTCCCCGAAATTTTCTCTTTTGAGATGGGCACCAATTCCGCATGATGATTAGCGTTGAGAAAAATCGCTCTTGTAGCAAATACTCAAAACGACAAAGTCCGTGGTTGCCGGAATGTTTCAATCCTGACTTGATAAGCGCTCTACCCAATCATTCAAAAAACCGTGAAATAGCTTGCGGAGCTAATGGAACAAAGTTTTTGTGATCCGTGACATTTGTTTTTGTTTAATGTGACCATTTAAAAAGGTGATTCAAAAGCAGCTTGTTTGTTTCAGTAATTTGAAGTTGGGTTGAAGTTCTGTTAGCGAGGCGCACAAGGCAAATGGAAAAACAACTGACTTTTCGGGTGTGAGCAGTAAGGGATTAGTTTTTACGTAATGAGATTCATCCTGCAGAGTGAACGTTCAAACCATTGAAAACCATGAAAACACTGCACCACTGTTCCATCCTCGTTGGGAATCGTCAACAGTGCACATCCAAAGAGCCCCAAATAAGATTCGAACAAGGGGTGAACGGTTGTAAATCGAACATCCTAAATAGAAATCTGTCCCGGCTGGGTCTCGAAGATTTGTTGAACTTATACACTACTACTTATATAATACCACTTACAATCATGTGGAGGTCAAACCCTATAAGTTGTTTAACGGAATGACTTCGTTGCAGTTAAACCCCTACAGAGAAGCCATCAATCATGGGAGAGCCTCACTTTGCGGGAAAAGCTCTGCTGACATGCAAAGTTAGTGTCGGAAGAGCACCATATTATGCAGTGCATGAGTCTAATGAACCGTTGACAACCAGCCCGGATAGACTTCTATTTAGGTTGGTCGAGTTACAACCACTCACTACAGGTTCGAGTCCCCGTGGGGACTTGTTGGAAGTACACTACTGAAGGTTCCTAACAAGGATGAAATTACTGTGCAGAGTTTCAATGGTTCAATGGTCTGAACGTTCATACAGATGATGGATCTCGAATTACCATAGATTTGTTATTTTTAATCCGGTTTGGAAGATTTATTTGAACTCCCCGCTTGTACAGGTTGTGATCGAAGAATATAAAAATATCCATCCCTAATATGACAATCATCTACAAGTCACTATGCATTACCACAGCAAACATCAAAAATAGGAGTAACGCGACTGCAAGCACTAAAGCAAGGGAGAATAAATCATTTCGGGTACGCACTCACAATTTGCTACTCACATATCATCCCAAGGAAAGACCAGTTACGAACCAGTACGAGACTTGTGGACGTGCACTGAGCTCTTGTAGTTTGACAGACACACTAATGGGATCACAAAACTCCAACGATAACAGTCTTCCATCCTCAACGAAAACGTTTTCACCGCAGTTCGCAACGCCACCTTGGAAGCTAACAATTGCCAAGTGAACTTACGTGTTAAACACAGGCAAAGTAATTTGTTCTCCACATTAAACAGTCGGGCAATGCCTCCACTTACTGTGAGCTACTGCCCTTTTTAAATTGCTTAGTACTTTCAGCGCAGTTCATTCATCCGTATATGCTTCACGGTCGAAGTAAATTTAACTGGAAAGCCAACGCTTTTCAGTATCCAAATCTCACCAAACTTGACTCACATGTAAAACAAATCACACTCAACCTTCCATAAAGTGATTTTATCCTCTATTTTAAAGAGGAATAAATCTGTAACTGTTATCAGGGGTTTGATTGGTTGTGTTGGGTGGTTGTTTATACTATTCGAAAGATGTGAAGTCTGTTGAACTTTGGAAGAAATGACCGACTGAACGAGATGCGCGTCAAGTTAAACCGCTGTGGAATTCATTTAAGGCGTTGCCTTACAAGAGGAGAACTTCATGAGAAACCATTCGTTCTCGATGCATGTTGATAAATCTTACCAAAGCTGTTCATCATGAACTTTTATTTCCGTAAGTTTTGCTATTTATAAAAGTTCCCTACTTTCAGCAGCGTATTTTCAGTCTATACTTTCAAAATTGACATCAGGCACTTCTCTATCACCCTTTCATTTATCTTTTTACGTCCGATTTACTTCTTACACCTCGATTATTCGTAAGCATTCGTAAACGGTTATATTTGTATATCACCTGCACATCCACGATCAATAATCTGTCGTTCAGATTTCATTTAACACAACATTCTGCTATTTTAGCCACTGTTATAAGCCAGAAGATGTGCCGAATAAAGGGTCATGTATTCAAAATGAAGCTTTGGGACAACACTAAAATGATCCCACTAAACCGGTACTGTTCATTTGTATCAACGGCAGACAGCCAGCAATAGCATAGTCCTCATTCGACTGAAGGAAGTAGTCACATGGTTAGTATTCCTTCCTTCAGCTCATTATGTTCTGGCCGCATGACATCATCCTGCTCCTTGTCGATACATGGCCAATAATCGTTTTTAATCAGGGGAACTATTTATTTAAATAGTAAATGCGTACTTCTTCACACTAGTGGTGCTATTGCTACTGGTTTGGAGACCTTATTGATATTCATTTCATTTTTTATGCACCGATAACCCGTTACAGAGTACTGGGACGAGGTACCATGCAAAAACATGAAACGAAAAAATGAACGCGGAATTTCACAAGGAAAACCTCTGAAGTTTGAACGCAATTCGTCTCAATACGACCATCACAGCGGACAACTTTGAGCTAACACTTTGATAGACAAGGTGCCGTGTCATGGTTTGGCCTCTATATTGTCACTTCCATTCCATGTATGCGTATGCGATAAATACCACCCAGCTCCCCAGACCGAAGTACAGGGTTGACTTACGGGGACCCAGCCCAAGCCATTTACCAGAAAGTCTAACCTACAAGACCGTAGGACGATATGAGGGTCTCGTAGCCCCCTGGGAGCCAGTGACAGATTACTCAGTTCATAAGCCCTTCGGATGGGGCCAGACATCTTGGGTGCTCAGTACACCTGTCCGACTTAGAAGTCATTGGGCAGTATTGTATTCCTCATACGCTACCCGTGGTTGGTTTGGAATCAAGGTTTAGCCATCTTCCTTAGACTGACCATTAGTCAGTCAACCCGGTGAACGGCTCTCGCATTCGCTTTCATCCTCTAACTTTTATGGAAACATCTGTGCGAAGAAAAAGCAGAGAATAAGAACCCCTCAGAGGGGCTGTGACAGACACACGGTCACTTGGGAGCATTTCAAAAGGCGTTCAGGACAAGTAGCCGTATCGGAGCCTGAGACATCTACTCCGGACCATACTGAAGCATTTCTTGAAAAAACCAATTTGGGCTGATGAGATAATTCAGTATTGTGAATTTAGACGCGATATTGATTCGGTTCAGTGGAGGTATCGGGGATTGGCCTGCCCGATGTAGTGGAAAAGGGGTTTTGATTTAGTGTGTGCTTATGAGGCACTGCGTGAGCTGGAGCGACCTTGAAAAATACCCTACCCGAGAAGTGGCCCAAGGGAATTAAGTCTGCCTGTGGTGTGTAGTGAAGGAGTACGTGACAGTGTGGATAGAGTTATTTCATTGAGGGAGAACAGAGTATTGACCAGCTCATAAGCCACAGCAATGATGTTTAACTAATGCAGGTGTGGGTCCTGTTGTTGCACTTATCGAACCTCGATTCTTCTGCTTGTGCGTTTACAAATTAAACGCGTGCGACTCCAGGTCGGAAACTCATCGTAACCTGCAAGCTACAATCCCACTACTACTACTACTACTACTACTTACTACTACTACTACTACTACTACTACTACTACTACTACTACCGGTAATAACGGTAGTAGTAATGATACTGATATTACTTTATAGCTGGTTTAGGCCCGTTAGAATTAGCCCCATTTTCTCACCAATTATCAACTGCTCTCTATCCCTTCATTCTATATATAAGGATTTTCAGCGAATTTTCGAAATAATTTAGTGTCTCACAGTTAACAGTTTCCAGACCGCCATTAAATTACAACGACGTTTTTCTGAAGTTCGGTCAAAGCTTCAGAAATCCTGAGAGATAAATATTCAGGTGGCACAAAAAAGAACCTACACAACACAACAGTCGACAAAGCGTGGGGCTCGCCCAGAAAAAAATGTAGCTGTAGTTTATGAGACAATCTGGAGAGGAAGGGTACCGCAAAATAAGCTTCAGTGTGGGTAAAGAAATATTTCTCATTGGAAACTATAACAGTGGCAAGAAATTGTTTTATTAAGTCACAGTGAAGTTGACGTGATATTATTTTCATTTTGTTCTAGAAGGCGTGCTATGGCATGTAAACAGACTTTCAAGGGATGCAGATAAAGGTTTAATTTTTTCCACAATTAGGTCAAGAGCGATAAGAGAGAATTCCTAAAGTCATTGTGGCAAGATTCAAGCCTGTACAAAACATTCAGTTAGACCCATTGGAGCACAGAATGTTTTAATACATAATGCGTAATGGCAGGCTTCTTATCAGTACCAGCCATGAGTACTACAACAGTATTTTGTTTTGCCCGCTTTTCCGATTGACAAACACTCGGTTCAGGATAGCCTACTCCGTGAGAATGATGATCTATCTCTGTCACCGCAGTTTACTATCCTAGGAAACTTTAAGTTGAATTTATAGGTGGCAGGGATGACTTTGTGATTAGTAAATTGTCCCCAACTACTTAAAAAGTAGGCAGGAAATTAATTGGACGAAAACTCCAGAGTTGCAGTGAAGGTCACCTACTTCCCGTCCGCAGTGGAGGTTCAAGCAAACACTGACACTTACTCAAAAAACATGCAGTCACATTCTATCTGTCGAATGAAAAATGCAACTGGTTCGTTGATTGCCATGCTATCAAAAAGTTCTATTTATCATTCTATTATTTGTCGGACGGTTTTGAGGCTTGCCGTGGTCAAACTACAGAGTGCACCAAAATGATGTCCTCCGGGAGCCAGAATGAGGGACCGAGTTTGAGAGGTAAAGTTTCTGAAGAAAATATCAGACTGAAGTAAAGATACATTTGTTGGTGAGAGGACATAGCGTAGAACATTAGAGACTACTTGTGACTGAATCAATGGATCAGTACATTTATAGCACACATACACCAATAGAAATAGCTTATTCACTCGATGTCTGAGAACAGATCAAATCTCTCAACAGGATGTGCCTTATGGGGAAACTCTGCAGAGTCGGTGTTCGCGACTTATTTGATGACACTGCAGTGAGGTTCTAACAGCAAGACGCGAGTGGTAGTTAGTCAAAAGAGACGGGAAGTAACCAGTCGCGGTAAGACAGTTACCTTTTATCTGACTGTCGACAGTTGCCAAAAGATGTGTGGACGAGACTGTCTTAAAAACACCTGAAGAGTCTGACAGCGGAAAGTCACAACGGCCGTTTTGGAACTACTTCTCAAGTGAATCACATATTTTGTCACTTAACTTGATCACAGCAAGAAATCTATAAGGTGTTAGTACGATAGTTGGGAGTTAGCTGTCCAGCTGATCACTGTGTTTGAAACAGACCATCTATATATTACTTACTCTGAGTTTCCGGTAGTGCAGGACCGCTGGGAACAATTTGAGCAAATTCATCATCCATATTTTCACCGTCAGCTATTAAACGGGAACTGATTGATCTTGGAGTCCCGGAACTCAATGTGACATCGAGGTCAGCTCCCATCGTTGTGGTTAATACTGTTGACGCTGTTGTGACTGGTATTACTGTCGTCGTTGCTTCGGTCACCGTGGTTGTCGTGGTTTTCGGAATCGGTTTGTTAGATGAAACTCGAATATTACCCCGTTGAATTCGGATTTGTAACCGTGGACCGCCCTGGTCATTATTCACGTTCAATTGGTACCATCGTAGTCGGACCGCGGTTGGTTCTAGTATTAGATCTGTGCTGTTACAGAACAGGATGACTTTGTCTAGTTGAAAAACTTGAGCCGTATCAAATGTGCCACAGAAATGTTCGGTTCCATTACCATCTACCACGACCACGTAGACGGAACCTATGGGTCCAGGCACAATAAGATACCGTCAGAATTATAAATATGTAGGACCATAAAGACAATCGAAATGTGTCAAATTTAGCAACAGTATGGTTCAAAGTAGTTTATACAAAGAAAAACAAATGTCATTCGCTTTAAATACAACCAAAGAAGCAGTCTACTGATTCAATCCAAGAAATGAACCACAAATGCTGGGACAAATGTGATACTAACCAATTCAGATAGAAAATGATCAAACATATGCATGGACGTTTTCATATCTTCCGGGTGGAAACCAGGACACATGCATTTCATATGAATAAAGAATGTTTGGAAAGGTCATACGGGACACGACAAATTGGACAACTGGCTTAGGAGAAGAGTTTGATAAATATCGTATCACACTGCACAAAATGGCTTTTTGGTGTTAGCAGTGCCTCTTAGGTGGTCTAATGAGTTTATTTGGAGGAGCTTTTCCAAAACACGTATCACCATCTGTTTGGTTGTGACACGTTTTGTCTGAAATGGAAGGAGAACAGAAAGTCCCTTACATAGTACCCAGATGAGTCATGCACTGCAAGACAAAGTAAAATACCTTCGCCTATTTCCGTTTATTTCCCATTCTGTGTTCTCTACCAAAGCCATTTCTGATCAGAAAGATCAAACACACAATGCTATACTGTTTACCATATTGCAAAAAGAAACTATGCATTATATGCCAACTCTGGCAGGAAAGGTAAACAACGAGGGCAAGAAAAGCATAGGACCTGATTTTCCGGTGGGCCATTCAGTGGAAAATTTTGCAGAATCAAAAGAATTTGGTGAATGACATACGTGTGAGAACAGGCATCTCGTAATTCGCGTACACTGAAACACATGATTCACCTTAGGCATCTAGATGATCTTCGTTCGCATAGGTTGCACGAATACACTCTAGAAAACCGACAGCAAATTTTGTCTGAGCGCCGCCACACGAAAATAAATTAACAGATTTTGACAGGGGCGGAATATCAGAGTCCTACCAAATGGGATTTGAATAGCCTGAAATCGTCAGGAAATGAGCAGAATCTAGACATGATATACGACGGTATCTGGAATGTAACGAGCAACCTGGCCTAGAAACAAATGGGCCGTCCCAAAATACTAACGAAATCGGA
Organism: Fasciola hepatica; assembly: GCA_948099385.1. Classification (NCBI taxonomy): domain Eukaryota; kingdom Metazoa; phylum Platyhelminthes; class Trematoda; order Plagiorchiida; family Fasciolidae; genus Fasciola; species Fasciola hepatica. The sequence continues at coordinate 10,801,818 of CANUEZ040000120.1, read as the reverse complement.
CCAAAGCAGATTAATTCCTGTAGCCTCCAATAATAAGTGCATCATGTCGACACTATAATCTTTCAATGAAGTCCGCGTATCAGAACGAATGCTACAGAGAACTCTGAAATCTGTACCTTGCATGAATTACAAAAGGAAGGTATATTGCCCCCACACCACTGCTTAAGAAAGGACGTTTATTATGGGCTGAAACACACGTAGCATGGACAAACAGATAGGAAAAGTTTACTTTATCAACGAAAAAATTAATCTGGATGGAATGGATACTTGGAATTATTACTGGCCTGATATCAGAAAAGATGGGAGAATTTTCATTCAAAGAAACAACAATATGAATTCAGTGACGGATTGGGGAGCCTTCTGAGTCAATGACCAAAGTAAGTTACTTATGCTTGAGAGTTAACAGGATTCGGTTGGGTATCAATAAAAGCTGAAATAGTTTTTGCTCCCTCTATTGACCAACAGATTACAAGCAAGAGCCATATTCCAAAGTGATAATGTTTTTGTCCACTGTCCATACGGCACAAAATGTTGCCCGTTTTTCCATGAGATCAAGGTCATACAGGGGTCAGCCTGCATCCCGGATCTAAACCCGACTGAGAACCTACGGGACATACTTGCTCGCCAAGTGTAGAGGGATTCAATAGTTTATCAGTCAAAGAGTAAACTAATAATCGCTCTTAAGTGAGAATAGATGAACACTGATGAAGGGACAATCAGAAATCTGCCAGGAAATATGCTCAACAGTTGCATTGAGGTCCTGAAGCAGACTAGCCGTTGCACACGATTTTAGGTAGTAAGTACTGTCGTCCAGTTGAGAAAGTCCCACGATTTTTTCACCCTCTTCCTCATATATTCTGATTTAATTATATCACGATAGGTTTCTCCGTTGTGAAGTTTTATATTCTGCGACGCATAAGGCACTTGGTCGATCTGGCAAAACATGGTTTCTTAAGGGACTAAGGAGGCTCAGAAATGAAGGGGTCGTATACTTTGTCGTGCAGTCTACTGCTAAAGATCCGCTCTTTGGTTTCTTGATAGACGCACTGACTTTTCTGGTCTGATAGTTCACTCGAATGAAGCAGTTTCCGCAGCGTGGGTGACAATGCGAAAAACACTAACAAGAGTCTCTTAATATCCATGCTGAATATATCACTCCTGCGGGTAGTTAAAAATTCTGCTATGACCATATTCTTGTTTTCATAACTCCGCTCAAACGAGTATCTGATCCATACTTGATAGGGCTCTGACACCTGGACGAAATATGTCCAACAGAATTACCGACCCAGTCTTTATTAGTTGTTTGTCTGCCACTATCATGAATATGATAACAGTTTTTATCATACATTTTTCATATATATATATATATATATATATATATATATATATATATCACACAATTGCTTGCGGGTAGTCTGTGGGATTGATGAATCTTTGTTTGCACCATTGATAAGCTCTAACAAGAGCGAAACTCGAGTGTGGTGCTTCCGAGTGCAGGTTGGTCGGATGACCTGAGGTTTGTGCGTGAAACGTGGAGTCTAAATGACAGTCAACCAAACAAAGATACTTTTTTCAACTTATACGCAGTTTCTACAGTAATCGTCAAAGGAACAACTGAGGCGCGACGTACGCACCTCGAAGTCTGGACCAGTTTAACTTACCATTCTTTTATATTTCGGTCCTACCTCTCCGTTTGGAAAAATTCTCTTCATTTTAATTTACCAAATCAGAACATGAGTTATGGGTGAACATGTTTTCAGTGATTTCATTCGCAGGCCACTATAATCACATGTATATGAAAATAAATTATTAGGAAGAATTGGAAAAAATCTCACTGAGTCAGTAAGGAGAAATCGGAGCAAGAAGAGGCCGAAACACGCGTGAATGAGCAGATCATGCAAACCGGTGATAATTAGCCTACTTCATCTCTACGCTCTACTGTGCAAAACAGTTGACCGTTGGCCATGAGAACTGGGGTGCTTGGACTAATCTTCGCTACGCACAAATCTCAGGCTTTGACAGATAAATAATAGTTGCCTCTGCAATTGCTAGTATCCGGAGCCTAACTGCTCTTGACACGTGTTGTGGGACCCGGTAGGTTACTTTGAAGGCGCAATGGAAATCGACCGGATGCCCAGTTTCTACCAAGTCTGCAACGACTGGACTTGATACTACTCCACTGTCTCCCTATCTAAGCCATCGTGGGTGATTTTCCTTATAGCATTTTGATAATTGTCTTGCCGCTCGACCTATGTGAGTAGCTCCACAGATGCACGTGAATTGACCTATGATCAGATCAGCTTATCTTTATTTTCACATCGGATTATTGGTGACGTGAAAAACACGCATCTGATCTCCTCGGCATAGGAAGTGCACTTCATCGTGACACTCAAAAGTTTACATACTCTATCGGCTGCCATATCTCTCTTGAACGGGAGTCGGATGACTCGTGCTTTCTTTTCTGCCTGTGTGATCCTCATTGGTTTTGTCCGTTCAGTCCAGTTTCTTTGGATAAATTTATCGGGATCAGCAATGCTAAGCACAGTCTATTTTATGTGCGATAGCTCGGCCTCCAGAAAGTCTGTAGTGCAGATATGTTTCGCCCTGTGTAGAATACGGAGTATAGGATTGCGTTTGTAACCGAGTAGTACAAAACCGTAAAACTTTGTGCACTGGCCATTCCAGGTCACTTTCGAATACACCGATACACTCTTTAACAAATAGCGAGTCTTTTTCTGGATAGAAAACAAATTCAGATGCTTGAGTTGTTCCGAAACTTGGTGTGGTACAAAGCAAGCAATACTAAGCAACGCGAAAAGTGAGAAAATTATGACCTTCTCGATAGTCATACCAAAAGGAAACCGGCGCCATCTGCTATCAACAATTTAGATGATGATAAAATGTTAGGTTTATTCTAAAATCGAAACACTACTGTCTTTCTTATTTGCCTCTTATCTGAACGTCTAACTTGGCTCATATAGAACAGAATAACAGTGGATTTCAATGAGAGGGTTTAACATGTTATTTATGACGGGTAGTTTAGCACATCATTCATCTGCACCGCTGGGAAGATTAGAGAATAGATGGCATCATCTACCTTCGGCACCCCCGAAGGCGGAAAATGATTTGGCATTCAGGAAGTGTTTTTCCTCTGTATTACGCTCGCACTTGGGAAATATAAACGTGATCATGTGTGTCCGTGCTTCACTCTTCTTCATTCAAAATCACATGTACAATGTGCAGCCTGTCAAAATCACCCGCGGGCTTTCCCATAGTATTGGTGTTCTCCCTGATTTGTTGACAAGGTTATGTTGTAAGAGTTGCGTTCACCTTTCGGTCAGAAACCGTGTACAAGCTTTCGTAGCTTATGCCCTTACCGACGAGCTTTGAAATCCTATGCTGCTGCTGCTGATGTTGATAATGATGATGATTCACCAGGCTAGTATGGGTTAGATAATATCCCGCGGCCAGCAACATTCTTGGGTTGAAAGCTGGACTTGTCTTTCATTTCGCGGTCATGCGAGAGTAGTAGTAACCTAGTGCGTGTGTCAGACATAGGCTAGGCGAAATCAACTCCCCGAAATGATATCCCGTAAAGTTATACCCCTACTCAAAAACTATTTTGTTCAGGCGTACTGTGTACTGGGCTATGAAGATAACGATCACAGTGTGATTTATGGTTTCGATAATGATGGAGGTTTTTTAGTGGTTCAGGACAGCACCACATACTAAAGAGTTTTGGGCGAATCATCCAGATCACACGTGCATTATTTTTCCGGAATACGGTGTAGAACTTGAAAAAAAATACCATTTGTGGAATTATTGAAAAGCATTCACCGCCGTTACCGTGATACCAGAAAATTTTTTCTTATTACGAGGATCTTGACAGGAATTCCTATCATTTAACTTCATGAAATACGTGATTCACGTTGCTCACATAGGAAATAACGGTCTGCCTTTAATTCGCCCGTAAACGAGGGAATTCTAGCACGGGACATTTGTCCACGGTTATTTACAATTTGGGGATATTTCTTCCGATAACCAAGGGGACCATTCAATTTGACTTCAGCCATTTCGGGGCTGCAATCCTTGACTTACAATTAAGTCTAAAAATAGTTATTGCAAGCTGGCCTCTTTGTTCTTAGTACAAAGACCTTTCACGTAGGCGGAATTTGTTCTTCGTTCTAATAGTTTTCTCAGCAAGTAATTTTGAGGCCTTTCTTATCTTTCCAAGCGGCACAAGAATAGCATGACCGTCATTTTAGTAGCTCCTATTGAGTTAAGCTATTTGTTGAACAGGTCAAAAGTGGAATGTTGGACTAGACTAAAATCTTGTGCAACATTTTCAATTTCGGACGATGTTTCCACAATTTATATCTAACGGATAATAGCCTGAGCCACCCGATCATGGAGGCAAATTTTTTGGGTTTGATTGTGCTATCATCAATGATTGGGAGAACTCTAGCGCGGAGTTTGATTCAGTCGTTTGTTGAAACTTACTTACGCGCCACTTTTGGCTGTGCAAAAATCTGGTGTGACGACACGCCACCTCAACTAAGGGTGACGCAAATTTTCATTTTAAACAAGCTTTGATTGCAGTTGCATTTATTCACTTATCAAAGCTACATAGACATTTTTTGTGATTATTTCAATATTCTTCGAAGCCTTGCATATTAGATCTACCACCATCTCTCATAAACAGTTATTGTAAAAGGTGTTTCTAAGTGCCAAGTAATGCACAGAACACATTTATAAATACAATCGCTTGTCGACTTTCCGCTGGTCTCATCTATGGGAAGGACTAAAGCACAAATTCGTCTGGATTACTGCTGGTGGTATGATGTGTTGGTAGGTAGTTCATCACTCCTTTACGTTAAAGTAGAACCTCGACTTACACTTGTCTGCAAATTGTAGAGCAGCAACAGCAAAAAAGATCGTTTTGGTTACCTCGTACCAATCGGTGTGACTGCCTAAAAGTCTTACACCCGTGAAACACTTAAATTGTGATTCTTTAACCTACTCAACCTCAGTACACGTCCATAAGTTCAAATAAATTTTCAAACATGATTCAGGATAGAGCAGTCTCTCTTGTTAGCACGTTTTACGCACAAACATTGAAATGTTCCACTGAAGAACAGGAGATGGGTGCAATACTGAAAAAAAGCAAAAACCCATCCGCGGTTCACTCACCACAGTCCCATGCTTCACACTCTAATTGACCCTCGAAAGACACGGACAGGACATAGACCGGTTGGACACTTTGATCCCCGCGGTGTCTCTTCGGCCTTGTCACCAGCCATTCCTCTTCGAGCTGTGCATTTGAGGACGCCGAAACAGGAGCTGCCTCTGTCGCGTTTGTTTGATTTATTTTACTCTCCAGCTTTTGAACGGTGCCTAAATGCAGTGTTACACGAATTATTTTTGAGTCTGCTTTCATTTGCGAATACAACGTACGAAATAGGCAAATAAAAACACACCAGGTGTTGTTTTCAATTATCACAGGGCAAAAAGGATCGATTCGGTGAATTCTTACCACAATCATGGTGTAGAATGTTGACGTGCGTAAGCAGTTATGCTTGTTAAGGGACGAATTGCCAAGAAATAACAGAATGTATTGTTGGCAAGAGGAGGCTTGATCTGACATGATGGAAAATCTAGCTGGCCGTACAGCGATAGCTTCGCTGTTAGAGCTTCTACACGGTAAGCGGAAAATTACTGGATTGATTCTGGCTCGCGAAGTTGGACTATTTTGATGAGAAAAGTAGCAAAAGGATTCATCGCTGTCAAGAATTATTATTTACTGGGTGTATCGGGTTGGACCGAAATCCGGCGTGTATTTTAGAATCGATGAGCCATGCGTAGTGCCAGTTTTTAAAATGTCTTAGTGTCAAAACAGCTCTGACAGTAGAAATGTCAATTAGCCGACGTTTTGTTTGCCACAAATTACCTTTGATAAGTCAAGTTTTCCAACCATGTGATTCTGGGGTAGTCATCACAAGCCAACAGACGTTCCAAACTGTTTGTTTGTGTGTGTGAATGAGTGTTTCGGTGGCATGTGCCTTGTTTGGGTGTGTGGTCGTTGGAGGGATTGGGCGTCAGTTTCATCTACTCCGGTTATCAGTATCCCTTATCGCGGGGTCAACTGACGTTAAAGCGAAATAATCATCATCCGGGTACTTGTTCTACAATGAGCTTAGAGCCGTCCAGATGGTAGCTACCCCCGCCCGTCATTCCAAATAATGCACGTAGGAAGGGCTCTGATTGTTAAGGCTTCGGTGTGTTGGCGCTCTGCGTATCTTCGAAATCCGAGTTGGAGAACTCGGGCGTTGTCATGGTCAGTTTTGTGCCTTTCCGTCATGGCTTGAGGAGCGACCTCTGGGTCTCATTCGAATTTAGCTACTGCCGTTTTGCCTTTTGGTCTAGATTTTTCTTTACTCGCGTGTTCTGTGATTCTGTCTTTCAACTGTCTTCTAGTTTCTTCAATCTATTCAGCGGAGCATTCTTTACTGTTGATCATTTGATTGAAGAACTTGCCTTGAAAGACATTACCCAGGATAACCGAAAAGTCGGCTAACTGAAATCTCTACCGACAAAGCTGTATTCTGGACATCAGACATTTCTAAAAGTGAATTATTTGTGTTTACTCAACCGTTGGTGCGCAAACGGGAACTGTTCTGTTACGACTGTTACACAAGGGAATGAAGGGAATGATCCATTTTTTTGAAAATAAGTGGAAAGTGACGATATTTTGTTGAACGAAGTACTGAAATAGTTTGTAAGGTTGTCGGCGAATTTGATTCTAATTGGCAATAACGAATAATGAGCCTTTTGTAGTCTTAAAATCCTGTGTCCTGAAAGAGTAAACTTATAACTGAACCGCCAATTTTAAAACTTGGGCATTGGCAATTGAATACAAATGCTTTATGTTGTTATTCTGCCTTATTCTTAGCCCTTCTTGGTAGAGAACAAAATAGTTTGAAAATAATTATATGAGGCACTGTTTTTACTTTTAAAAGGCATTTATCAGACCAGATCAATGATGGTACCTGACCGTGGTGGTCGGTTAGCTTGCTATAATGACTCCGACAGCTACACTAGTTGGAGCGCAAAGCGCTCCTTCAAGTCCGCTTATGTCCGGCGGGCCGAGGACGACTAGCTAGACAAAAGAAACGCGGCTCTGTTAGATAGCTTGGCTGGTTTCCCCCTAGCGGTGAACTCTCTATGAAAGAATACAAAAGCCCACCACTTGGGCAGGTGGAATCCGAAACATTCATGGTTCCGAATCATTCTCTCAGAGAAGATGACAGCATAAAAGGTTACACAATTTTTGATAATTCGCTCATGCTACAAAAAGCAACAGCCAAGCTGGCTTGAACATGAGTGAAGGGTAGCGTTTCCAGTACAACCACTGCCCGTGTGCCACAGTCAAGTCATTGGACTGTAGTAGAGAACGCATTAGTCGTGGTGTATAGAGTGCAAAACACTGAATCTAAGGCAATTAAAAGCCAAACACCGTGAACAGCTCAACAGGCCAGTATTGGTCGCCTTAAAGTCTAAGCTTTGGTGGCAAAGGCAGCTTGTTCCCTTCCCTGGGCTTCCCTGATCAAAGTCCAATTACGTCACTGGAAATGACTTTCTCCATCAGAGTCACTCACCAAAATTTCTCTCTCACCCCTCCCTTTTCAAACAGTCGACGGGAAGAATAACCGATCGAACAGAAAATCGACCGAGTAAACGACCGATTATTCTTACAACCATCATCTCCGGTGCATAAAACCTATACTTGATTTGGAAAAGGTAGTTGTAGCTACTTAACAATGAGTAATGAAAAACACGTTCACCTGCACTAACTGCTTTCTTCTTTTTTGATGTTCACCAATCTTCTACGGTAAAAATGATGTCATGAGACGCTACAATCAGATTCTATGTGAGACTTCCGCAGTAGAACTTTTACCTTTGACTCGCTTATTTTTCTATATCGTTTACCGCATCCAACTAGTACATGAGCTAGTGCACATTCTAATATGTAGACACTGTACTACACGTACAAAAAAAATTTAAGCTCTGCTTGATCTATAACCGCTAGAAGTTTCGGTCAACGAGAAAAAAACTGCTGGTGAGTTTGGCGTAACTCGTACTTGGTTCAGTTCAATTCGTTCAACCCTTGACCTCGCACTTCTGTGTCCTGGTTTCGGTAGCCACCTCCCAGCATCTTCCATTTGACGGGCTGAAAGCTATGCTAGAAGCGAAAATCACGGAGACTTATAAAGCTTCCGGATGCAACTACATCACTAGTGGAGACACCTAGCCATATCACCTAATGTCTTCAACCAGCGGAAGTCTAACATGTTCTACTTGGTTAGGTCCACTAGTCTACGTTTTACACTTTCTGCCATATCACGGAATGACTACTTGGATGCACCTACCAACAACTGCCTGCCTCGGAGAACAGCGTACTTTGGAGAAGTCTGTCAGTGGACGTGCTTAACACGTGTCCCAAACACCTTAACCTGTATAGATTCATTACTTGATCCACAGACTGTCCTCTGGTTCCCAATGCCTTACGCTTTACCTCAGCGTTGCTGACGCGGTGCTTCCACCATGTTCGAGCAGTACTACGAATAAATCGATGCTCAAACAACAGGTGTCTTCGACTGCTTTCTATCCATAATGGCAATGTTTCTGAGCCGCACTAAAGGATAGATACAACCGCCCCAGTGCACACTCGAACCCTGACGTACAACTGAATGTCACACCGGCGCCACAGACGACTAAGGTTGGTAAAAGTCCAACGCACCTTCCGTATACGCGATGACGCTTCTTCTGATATCTGTCCACCTGATGATACGTGGCTGCACACGTAAAAACCTATCTACTTCAGCTAGAGCTTCCCCCGACACCTCAGGGTTTGGTATTGAACCCACTCAGTCTTGTAGCAGTATTTTACACTTTGAAGGTGCAAGATGCATCTCAAACACCCCTACTTTGTTGATTAGGCTATTTAAGAAAGGTTACAACTTACTTGGACCTTCACCTAGAAGAACAATATCGTCCGCGTATTCCAGGCCATACAGTTTACCACCAAAGCAAAGATAGCTGCCACTATTCTCACACGAGGTCAGGGGCATTTCAAGAGCCATTTCCATTAGGAATCGAAGAGGAAAGGCAATAGAGGGTAACCCGGACCAAAGTCATTTTGTGGTGAACTCGGCTGAAAGATCGCAGTAAGCACGAAGGTCGCTGCCGTGATTCTGCGATTAATCCAGCTTTGGAATTTTAGTCCAAGACAAAGTTCATTTAGTTCGACAAATGATCGATAATACAAAGTTCATTTTCACACAACCAACATTATGTGAACACTGTTCATTCCACCTCAGACTGTGAATATATAATATGCCCGTCGATAGTGAAAGTCCACACGTTCGATCGAGATTTGTCGTCTTACAACATTCCGTTAAGTGATGTTGACTACTCCTCCGCTTGTGACCCGAAAGCTGTTTGCCTACGCGTGTCGCTTTACTTGCATTGCATATGAAAAGGCCCTCATTCGCATACTTATGGAACAATACTTTTCTGTGCCAGTTGGTGCGATTTCTAATTTTATTTCGGGCTATTCGAACATCACAGTGGCTTTGGCTGGTTGCACACAAGCACAAGCTTCGATGAAAGGTGCCAGGGAATGGCGCGGATGACTGAATTGATGGACGCTTTCAGATCAAGAAAGACAGAGATTGCTTGCCTACGGAAGATGTGTCTGTTTCCTGAGATTTACGGAAGGAAGAATACGTAGTTGGTACAACCTCAATTGGGTCTAAAACTGGCCTGATTCTCACTCGCAAGCCTATCTTGGGGCTGGATAATTGGTGAGGAATATTCCCGGCTAGCACTTTTCACGCGATTCCTAACAGCTAATTCCTTTGCTGTTTTCACTAGAGGACTTGTAGTCTTTCCTGTAAACCGGCACAATCACCGACTCACACCTGTTCCAGGGAATCTGTTCAACAAGTCAGATTACCCGGATGAGTTTCGTTAACTCTGTAACCAAAGCTCCATCCCCATTCATTGACGAAAGATAGGGAAAACCCATTTGGTTCAGCGGATTTGTACCCTTTTAAGCAACCCATCTCCCAGAAAAACTTTACTTCTGATGGAGGAGTGCCATTCGCCTTCATCGTTTCTCTTTCAGGTGTATCCGAAAGGCTCATTATAGAAGTATGTCAACGGGATTGCTCCTTGGAATGTTCCACCCAACAGTCACTGAGAAAGAATCACTAAACCCTTGGGTTTCTTGGTTAACTCACTTACGCCAAGCTTCTGTGGACCGGTGCCTCGGGTCAAGTGGTAGAGGTTTCGCGCGTTGCCGATAGATGCAGCGTTTCCATTTTCCCACATTTTGCAATTTACCACAGTTCACCGTCATTTCTCAAACTCCTAGTCAGTAGGCGTCTCAGGAATTTACGCACTTAACTAAGTGTGGCATTTGGAGGTACCTCTTATCTGTAGTTTTGTTCGAGATCAATTTTTGCGTAACGGTTCGTTAGCTTTCCCAGTAGGTTGTTTCTTAGATCCATTTATGAAACCTAGTGAATTTCCCATTGTATAATTAAGAGAAGTGAACATCACTTTTCGTCAACTCTGTCCGTAGCAAAACATTCCCCGTTTTCTTCACTTCTAAACACAAGGAGCCAGATCAATGCTTAGCATTTAGTGAACCAGTCACCCGGAGAAACCTGATAAGATATAATCTGAATAACTATCCTCTGTTCGCCAACATTCCGGAAGCCATAATCAGAGGAGATCATCAGTAATAAGAGGTGAGGTTTAACTTTTTTAGGCGTGTTTTGTGAAAGGCTACAACATACAAAGTGAACTTATTTTCAATCTACAAAACCAAATTCCAAAGAAAGCATCCGATAGCAGATTATAGGTGAATTGAACATATTTGACACGAACAACAACTCACCAGTCAATAAAACATGCCCACTTACAGTAAAAAGGCATGGAAATCAGGAACATCCATATTCCAATGGGTTCCATTTTAAAGTCGATGCAACGAAATGTTTTTGATACGATTTATCATGTATTTTCAATATCCAGTTTATCAATGAAACCTCAGGAGCATAGTACATCTGTTTTGTCCTCGTTTGGAACCATCAGCAGCGCTCAAACACCAAGCCCCCATTGGGAATCAAACCCAGAATGAATAAATGTGAGTTGAACACCTATCCATCAGACTGCCTAAACTTGCTCTCAGTTTTCTTCCCAGCACTAACAACGTGATGTAGCATCCTTCTCTCATTGGCCTTGATCGACAACATACAACACCCACACAGCGGATTTCAATGATGGGTTGAGTGCTGGTTTCGAATAATTAATCGTTTTAAAGAGATACAGTATACCACGAAACTGCACAACAAAAAGCAATATTGAAGTACGGAGAATCAACTTCTTTTTGTTATGTTGGTGCTAGTTGCTATCACTTGGGCAATAACGAATACGGTCGTGACTGTGTCTGGGTTATTTACCTGGCGTTGATGCCGCGGAGTTTTTAACCGAAATCTGGTCAGTCTTTTCATTGTGTTAGTCCCTAGGACATCACCCAGAAGGCGAGTCACACTGTCTACTATTTGCCTATGCTTTTTGACACTAGTATCACAAACACAACCTTCTTCGATGGCAATTTTACCTATGGATACGGTCACACCAAAGGTCGTGTAATTGTTTGACCTGTAAAGACAGATATAGCTTCTGTATCTGGTTCATGAACACTGACACCTGGTGTCTCTGTATTTCGACCGGATAATTTCAAATTGGGGTCAACTGAATAGAACAAGCTTACATCCCAAAAAGACTTCGAAGACTTACCGCCATGACAGTAGTTCATCTCAATGACACAAATACCCGAAGGACAATCGAGTAGACGATCAACTTCATCCTCAAACTCATTCGGATCACCCTGGTTGAGAATATGGAAATTGGAAATTAGTTGACAAATTCCCGATGATCGTTGTTTGGTGAAAACGGTTGCTTCACAATCGGAAGCCTGCATGCAGGCGGAGCGGCATGCTTCTTGTGGTGTGTGGCGCACATAGCGAAACACGGTACCCAATAATTTACGCCCATTCGTTGTGCTCTGTGTTTCAAAGCACTCGCCAAATGCTATAGGTTAGGGAAAAGAAAAATATTCGGTAGGGATGATGTTATTTTTGAGGATGATTGCACGGAATTACTCAAAACATTGTAGAATTTCATCAATAAGTTTGTTTGTCACACTGTCCAATACCCTGATCCATGCTCCTACTCGATCACTGACATCATCCAAATGAAGCCCGATTTGAACACTTGATTGGTTTTTCCGGGATGATACCGTATTAAACCAACAGATTCCGAGTGAATTATTTTCCCGTGTTTGTGTTCATTTTCGTCGATGGTCAGTTCTGACATTGTCTGGTATTCTATAACTGTAGTGAGTGTTAACCGTTTTAGCGCTCGATTAGTGTAGGTGTGAGTTATTGATTATACACTTACTGAGCTCTAAGCTGATGGAGTTTTTTCGGTTATTTTTCTTCTTGGAAATCGAACACAAGCTATTCTTCGGCGGAAGAGCACTGATCCTTGAATACTACATAATCACCCAAACTCTACCTCTATCTTTCAACTGTCTCCGGTTTTCCATTTTCCAGAACCATCTCTGGTAGAATTTGTCGAAGTTCAGTTTAGGAGTTTCGAATTATGTACGAGATACCCTTCTGCACCACCTCTTCATATTCCTCCGTGGTTTGACTGTCACTTACCCAGTGGAAACACTTCTCTGTTTCATACTTACATTGCACTTGGAAATGTTTTTAAATCAGTCTAGTCTAGCTGAAAAAGCAGACATGGGAAATGAACTTAGTCCGGGAAACGAAAACTCGTAAAACATTATTTGGTTTGTACAACTTTACTACTCGTGTTCCCCATTATACTGAAAGTCACGTTTTTTTTTTTCTGCATCTAATACTTTGATTCTGCCGAACTTTTGTTTCGCTCTTCCACTGAGTTCACTTAAACGTTCCGTACCATTTTGGTTCCAGCTTGGATGAGATGTCACGTGAACCTGGCGCGGTTTCCTTCACATTTTCGTTAACTACTCCCCAGGGGATAGTGCTTTTCATCGGATTCTCCTATTCTGAAGTATCCTTGAACGTGTTCTCTGTTCCATGTTTGTCTCGAGTACAGATAGCAATACTTAGCGGATGTTCTCACAGATTTTTGGAGTAATTTATTTCACAAAACCCTTTCTAATCCGAGTAAGCAGATGACAGGTTTTTACCAGTCGTTTATTGTGGAACTGAACGTTCTAATCCTCTGACAACGCTTTCTCAATTTCTGCTCAACGTAAAAGTTCGTCGTATTCGTGTCTTCAGGTTTTATCCTTTTGGAAGAACCTCGTGTCAATTAATCGATCGGTCAGTCAGTTTATCGATCGGCCGATTACTCGGTGGGCCTGTTTGCTCTACTTCATACCTATATACTTCCTAAACTGTTGTCCTTTTTCTTATAATAGTTGCAAACCCTTGCTCCACTGCACACGTGAAAATCCAGGTGTTCATTGAGTTGCGTCTAATCTAGGATGCATTTTGTTTTGGTTTTTCCATCAATCACTTTTAGTGGATTTTGGTTTTTACTACTGAAAGTTAGCTAGAAGTCTCCTGAGGGAGCGCCCATTCTTATTGGGGCGTCTTCCAAGATGGCAATAAAACATCTGTTGATGGCATGCATTTGTTTTATTCATTTTATCACCCTTCTGGTACTTCCCGTTCCTCTCACCACAAGGGTCGTCGAGTAATCTGAACTTGTATGAATTTCAACAATTGCATTGACACTGCGTAAGCAGTCCAAAAACATCCCGTGCAGTTGCTTCTTTGACTTTCATTCAGAGGTTTCTGTATGCAATCAATTGTGCTTGTTTCAATTCCCCGGGCGAGTTTTCGTTCTTCCCGATACTTTGGATGTCATATTAAGCTCTTCTTTGGGAATTCTGAATATTCCGCTAGAATGGTTCCAATATCATACCTCAACATCACATACTTCACACCGGAAACAACTGTCGGCTACAGAATGTTAAGTATGGGGCCATCTTCTTTAATTTTAAATCCAGTCTACCCTAGTGTTTTATATCTAACTACCAGTCTGTCTGTAAAACGGAATGTTCTGTCTGTCTGTCAGCTTCAGGCAGCCGCCAATGCTGATTCTGGACCACAAAACCAGGTAGTGTTGTCACGTTCAAAAAGTCCATTCTACCTATTCAGCTTTAATGTTCAAAGCAACAATACGATAGTTGTAAATGACTATTTGTCCAAAACCCGAGTTTGTCCTAAAATTTAACAAACCATTGTGAAGTCGGGAATCAGTGGGAATGGTACATGGCATGGTTCCATTTAATTTACGGAGAACACAGATTATATTTTCAACAACAAACCTCAGTAGTGATCCTTTTTGACCAAAACAGTTTATTTGTCAACATCTGCTTGGTTCTGTATTAGACCAATATAACCAAGAGTTTCTCTTTTGAATCCAGATTTTACTTTTCAGTCAGTGTCCCAACCCCCCTCCCCCCCCCGGGATTAAATTCTAGTGGTACTTTCAAACCAATAAAATGTTTCTTCTCGTTGAAGCCCTGAGTTTCCGTAGACAGCCGACGCTTACGAAAATTCTAGCAGGACTAGTCTTCGCACTTCATAGTCACCCTTATTTCTTTAGGTGTTGAATCATCAAACTATTGTTTTTGTGGACATCACGCTAGCTATTCATTGAACAGTATATTCAATGGATCAAGCTATTTGTGCCCTCCATTCTTATGATACCTGAATTATTTAATTGAGTATTTGACAGTCGTAAAGTATTCAACTGCTCCATAAGGCACACAAGTTTAAATGTTAACAAACAAAGCTCCGGAAGGCTTGGACTACAATTCTCTTTGTGTCAGTGCAAATCTGCGGCACAGGACGGAACCTGGCACCGGTGGTCAATTAACGATATTGACTATAACTAGGTTTTTGTATGTGCTTTACATTGTGCTTTGATGGCAGTTGAAAAGTAGATTTTTTTTGATTAGGTTATTAAAGACCAATATCCAACCTAAAACTGAAACATTTATCTCATTTCTGACAAGGTATTTGTGTCAAAACCACTAGTTATCACACCGGATAGACAAACTTTTAATCAGGTAGCCATGGTAATTTCTACTTTATCACTCACGACTAACTCCAATAAATGCCAATTTAGACTATCAGACAGGCTGTACTATGGATTACCAGAATGCAAGCTAATGTCAACCATTATCTCTAGAATAATAGGCATAACTTGATCCTAAGCTGCGAACCCCAAGTTGGTTTTCGGGCCCCAGACGAAGTTTTATCACGCAGGCAACAGCTCTGAGATTTTTTGAACTTCGGTCATCAGTGGCCTTGAAACAGCATTGGTTGGCCCATCAAAGGTCGAATTTATGCTTCATTCAAGCTGATTTTCCTTACCGGTCTCTGAGAGCTGTCGTTTGCGAACCATGCTCAGTGACGGAACAAGTAAATACTCTTTGAATTGTCCGTGGAATATACTGGGATAACGTTGTTTGCGAAGCCGACGTAAAACACGAACATCAAGCAGTCTCCTAATCAGGTGCAAATTACTAGCAGGTCGTGTCTGTTGGAACGTGAGTCTTCCATTTTTCTGGCTTATTTATATCTGTAACCATTCCTTGGTAGCATTGCTTCATTCATTTCATCGGAGTTTCGTGATTTGAACTAATTATGTACCCCTTTTGGCAAAGCAACCTCTGACTTGATTCCTCTCGTATGATTTGTTTCTGATCTGCAACATTCAGGTGAGCAAAAAATGCTTGCCCGATCATCTGACTGGCCAGAGGAGAAAGCTTGCAGATTCTGGAACAACAGGTCTCACGTGCACCACCGAACTGTCTTCCTTGTACTTATCCTCCACTCACATAAGTAAATTGCTCGCCATCTGTTACCTCAAATTAAAAAATCTAAAAATATCGTTCTACATCATACAACTACCTATTCACCTGATTTCAACATTTTCAGGGAAATTTATCAACAATTTGAAATTTTACGCTCTCGACTGGTCTTACCACAAACTCAGCATTTCTACTCTCACAATGTTACTATTACTACAGGCTTCCTCGCCAGAGGGAGCTCTACCAGTGCTGGCAAGGAGGTCATCTTGGCGGGCATCAGGTCCTCCTGTGTCAGGTTTGAATCGTGCTTCCATCAGTCTGTTTCCTCACATTTTAACTCACCTCAGACCGCATCTCCCTTCCTGAAATACTGCACCGTTGTTTTATCAAAAAAGCAAGTAAATAGAAGAAATAAAAAATGAGTAAAATCATTTCATAGTCCTCGTTTATTCAGTTGGGTACTTCAGAACTGCGACGTACGTCTTTGAACACTCCCATATTCACACAATTCCAAACCCAGCAGTGAGTCCTTTCTGTTCATGTCTTTCTAATTGATTCTATGAAATTTCCCTCTTGCAATATTCACTTTCCTACTGAAACAGAACTTTACAATTTTATAGCTTAATCTGAACACAAGCTAATACATTTCTTCAGTCCACTTTTTGGGATCCATTATCAAACCTAACAGTAGAAACGTCGAACAGTGCATAAATGTTGTTTCAGTAATGCTTGCTAACGATAACGAACCGTTTCCCACTACCTTGTCTTCCTATCACTTTAGACCAGAAATATCTTTTTTATTTTGATTTATCCCTTTACATCAAAAGACGTATGAGTACTCTCCTGGGTCGTGCGGGCATGCATTTCTTTCAACAAAACAGAACAGCGAAAGGATCTGTCTCTAATCTCGGTGCATAAAATCTGTCTCTGTGCACGATTTTTGGTTTTCGCCATCATTCACGTAGACACAGGTTATCGCTTTGAACAGGGGCTTCTCGCGACTTTTGTGTGCTACTTGTCGAATGTCAGCGAACAAAGATACACTTCAGTGTTCGTGCTGACCATAACCCAAGGTAAATTGAAAAACCCAGTCATCAGAAGATGGACCTACCTTGTTCAATGTATACACTGACCAGACATATGTTCAACTGAGATTTGCTCCGAATTGCAAGCCATCGACCGGTGTACGTGGTTGGGCATTTAACAGTGACCGACTGACTGGCAGCCGAACCGAGTTCAGTGCCCGAGCATTCGTGGTAGTAAGGCGAAGTCCAGGATAAGCTTTGTTTTGGAACTGAGGAGCTATTCAAATCACTCTTCGGCGTCTTCAAGTGTGATATAACAAAAGCTTCAATTGGATAGTTATCGTCCGGATCTTGATGAAAATGAGGTGGGGACAAAGATTTACAAAAAATACGAATCACCTGATATGCAAACCTACTGAAAGCTTTTTCGTGTTTTCGTTTCCTACCGAATTGGTTAAACTAAGCTCCTTTATTCTGGATCAGTTTCAGGTAGGATATTTATTTACTTGGTAAACGATCTATCGTACCGTGTCAGTGCAAATCATCGGGGCACTTACCATGCAGTTGTTTCCCTTGGCCTATTAGGGATAGTCACCGTCAATGTATATTCACCGGCCTGAACTGGAACAGCAGAACTTGTGAGTCAGAACAGGACATTTGGTTTGATTTCGTTAGCACCGCATTATATGACTGTCTTGCACTACCGGGCTTGAACGGTAACAAGTGAAATGTCGGGTGTTTTGAAATTTCAGCCTTAAATTCTGGATCAAAACCTTCGAAAGCAACCACAGTGATTTCCCGCAGAACCTCTTATGAAACCGCTTTGTTAATCAATAACTCACGCCAAATTTACCAATATAAATTACTGATACAATCAAATGCGACATTGTAGTAAATTGAATGTGTGTCTTAAGGGGAACTGTTGCCTACCGAGATATATATCAACTCCTCAGAGTCTATGAAAGCCAGCTTCATTCAGTCATCGTGGACAAAACAACATATCACACATTCGCCTGTAATTGTTTCGATTTCTATAAGAACGGTGAACTAAGACTGAAGACCAAAAGTGAATGGTAAAAAGGCTTGCAGTCCAGATAGGTACTATGATGAACTACACAGGTGAGAATCCAATAGATGGGGTGCATACCACCCATCTGGAATATACTGCTTCCGTTTTCTGGATTCAAAGGGCTCATCGTCGAAGATGAACTCCCAAAAAGTGAAAAGAGACAGCCTAATCATAACTACAAAGATCGACGACAACCCTCCGTACCTTGACACTGCTTGAAAAATAAATAATTCTACCGCTGAATAAATTCATCACCAAAACCAGCCCGATGAATTCTTTGTTGGCTTGAAATTAGTCTTAGAAACCTGGTGACGAAATGATTTTCGGACTGACAAGAACCATACGCATTTCGCATCCCAACCTAATACGTCCATGACTCAGTTCCAAGATTTTGGAGCTTCCTACGGCTGCCAAAAGAACAACCCTCAGACATCAAGATGACTAAATCTTCCAGAATTATACCCCGAAGGAATTTCACATATTGCATAGCTGTATTAGTAATGACTAAAATTGGAAGCCATTCGGGATTTCCCCAAAAAAGAAGAGGTAATCTAGCAGTTCGACCACGAAACACGCTTTATAAATAGAAAATAATTTTAACAGCACCTGGAAAAGCAACAACGAAACCTATATTGACCATGAATTGCAGTGACAATTGTTCATAGTCTGAATTGCATTTATTTCAATCGTAAAATGATTTTGCCGAAGACGACTCGGTTCTGGGTGCTAAAAATGACTATGTGACCTCAGAGTAAAAGAATCCATGTGTGGGTTCAGTAGATCTTGGCATCAGTGATTTGTATGTTTTCGTTACTTTTTGTTTTTGTCCTTACCGACACTTTTATGATGATGTTATCCGATGACTAACTTGCAATGCCTAGCATTTCAGATAAAACAACTCTGAGAAGCTTCGTTTAACTACTGAAGGTTCCAGGCTTCACAGAACTGATGAAGTGCGCAAATATGTTCGTGCAAGCTGACCACCCGAAGCAAATAATGGGATGCCAAATCGATCACGAAGCCATTATGTGTCAAAGATAGATGAATACCCCTAAAGGATCGCCCTCCACACCGAGTTTCTTGTTTTGTTTCACGTTGAATATATTGCAAGGATAATCTCAGGACAGATATAATAACGGACAAATATGAAAACAGAAATGGATAGAGACAGACAG
Organism: Fasciola hepatica; assembly: GCA_948099385.1. Taxonomy (NCBI): domain Eukaryota; kingdom Metazoa; phylum Platyhelminthes; class Trematoda; order Plagiorchiida; family Fasciolidae; genus Fasciola; species Fasciola hepatica. Next base: position 10,782,594 of record CANUEZ040000120.1, on the reverse strand, counting down.
AACTAAAAAATCTAGCCAAGAAGACTTCAAAAGAACAAAATTCGTGAAAAACGCATATCTAACGACAACGGTTGCACTACAAAAAATGCTGAAATTTATGCAGTTAAGAGTGCAATGTTTGACTGGAATTTTGTAGCTTCGACGGAAAGTGCTCTCTCTGTTTTCTAGGTGATGTGTGCTGTCATCAGTCCTTCAAATCTGATTTCGAACAGGGCGAGATGACATGCCTAACACAAAGAAACGAGTTACTAAACGAATGGCACTAGTCACCGGTCAAAAATAAGAGTTGTGCTTTTTGATTATAGAAGACAGACTGAACTATTCAGATGAGATGAAATTTTGTCATCCCGGAAGCGTCAATAAAGATGATTCAAGTTCCCTCAAAGTTAAACCGAATTAGTTTTTTTGGGACTAATGAAGAAGCGGTATAGGATAGTAAATATTTACATTTAGATATCTGGGTGTTAATGAATGACTTTCTTCCAATAAGTACTTGACTGGTTTATTATCGAAACACCATCCCTTTGCTCACCTCGGGCAGAGTCACCTCTGGAAGCGATAGCCATGCGAATTTCTCTAATGTTTGCAATGCCAACTCCAAAATCGATAAGAATCCAATGAAATCCATCCAAATCCGGGTAGTCCACGTTCGTCAAGAAACAGGTGGGCATGGTCTCCAAAAAGTCTGCATCCACAGCGAATTTCGGATCACTCCCTGGCTGTACGGAACTCGCGTACACGTTCGAGTAGAATATGTTTGGTGAGAAGTAATCTGTGTACGGATTTGAGAGCGTAGAAAAGGGCAATATCAAAAAAGAGCAGTTTATTAAGCAGTATCAACAATTTTGCTCTAAAGAAAAGGGAGAAAGTCCGAAGTGTTTTTGCTCGAATCAGCAGTCAGTTTGCAGTGCATTTCATGTGCCGGGTTTTTTTGTACGATAAAGAAGAAAAAAGGTCTGTGCGCCAGTTTTTAAGCCCATTTCAACAAATTTATTGCCTGTCAAAACATGTAAGGATTGATTCCGTGTGGTGAAAAACTGCGTGAAATTACTGCGTATTTGATTTATCTGTTCATCATTCAAACGGCAAAATCGTATCTAAGATGTCCATATTTGGATCGCATCGAATTTCAAAAAGTAGACTAAGAGAAAAAGCTTGCGCCTAACAAGGAGACTGAAAACTGGACAGCTGTCTTTCAATTCACTCAAGTACTTTGACTTCAAATTTATAAATAAACAGAACTGACGGGAAAAAACCGTGCTCCATTTATTTCATCTCTCAGTGTCAATATTATGGTTAGTTTGTTTCGCGCAACCAAAATACTGTACGAACTCCGCTCTGGATGATTATTTTCAAATAGACCTGAGATATATTACGCGAAAGCTTACTGACAATGTGATTTCTCACTTACTTGTATTTATCGGTGAACACCCAATAAAACCGCAGTACATTTGGCTTAAGATGTCCAAATAAAGCGCTGTTCTTGTTTGTTCTTCGGTCCTTCACTCCAGGCCTTAGCTACGATTAATAACTTTCTCAACTACAGAATACCTCATATTAGAGAAACATGATCCCGAAACAAGGCGAAGTCACCTTCAAACCCTTGATCAACATTTCAGTTCTTCAGATAACGTTTGAACTGTTTGGGATCTACAACTGTTCTTTAAAACTCAAAGATATCGTTATTTATTCCAGCATATATCAATTGGCTCGTTGAGTTTTCTCGACGTGATTGTCTCTTAAATGAGTCACTTCGGAAATTCCCTTCTGGAATAGATGTATTTGTGATCATAATAGTTCCTCCAGAGATCGTGCGTATCTTATCAATGACCCAAAGGATTCACTGTGTCAGTCATATATTTTCGGGGTTGCAAAATGTGGCCACCTTGGCTGTTCGCACAATACCGGCTTTTCGATCCACAGGAGGCTGAGGCAACCTGCGTTCATCCACTCGCTTTTGTACAGGCACATGGGAATGCTTTTGCCGAATCCTCTGCTGGATTCCACGCTGATTGCTCTCTGGATGTAGTTTTGTTCCTCGGTAGAAAGAAGATTATTATTCGAGTCAAATATGTTCCTTTTTGCACACCACATTTTGCTATGACATCCTTTTTTACACGTAAAACGTGAAAAAAGTGTTGTCGTTCACAAGAAGAGTGGGAGATATTCTTAGCAGAAGAACAAGGGCTCGATGGGCCCGTACAATATCAACCCTCTTAACCTAAACAAATTATTGGAATTTTTTGGTTTTTATCAACGTTTTGTAAGGTAGTGAAAACGAAGAAGATATTTAAAGGCCCACGTCCATATAACCTTTAGGTTCAGGTCAGACACCCGAAATACACAAAATCGTTTCCCTAAATGAAGCCACCGTCCACCTTGAGCTGACTGTTGAACTGGTACATAGAATAATATTCTCCAATTTCGTCTGCTTCTTAATGATTTCTTTCTGTTAGACAGAAGTATGATGGAACATTCATAAAATGTTTCAGTTAGGATCAGCATTTATTTATCAATAGAGAAAACCACCTCTGGTGAATTTTGCTTTCATCAGTGTAACAACCATATATATATATATATATATATATATATATATATATATATATATATATATATATTAGGTAATTTCGAAATTCTGAACATTAGACTACTCTATCATGACGAATGAGGTCACTCAGTTTTACTAGCCAACGGATTACGGTAGAACTAACATGAATGATATAAAATTTTATAGAATTTTGTATTTTAGCCTTCCCTTTTGATATTCTGCGAAAAGTTCAGGAAAGGAGAATTAACTAGAAAGAATAGCGTTTATTTAGCAAAGTATAAAAAACCAATGCATCAAAAAAGCTTCAGCGAGTCAAGAATGTATTATTTTCTCTGCTGGTGTGTAATATAACGAGAAATGTATACATTTGTGAGATTTCAAGGGGATTTCATTCGCTTAATTGGGTAAACCTACCCATACTGTCGTAAGGAGTATAAATTTTCACACTTCTACAATAGATAAGCTGAATAGAACTAAGGAGAATTATCTTCAACTATTCAAAGACCAAAAGATATAGACATATTTATTCCGTCACGTTTAAAGTGTGTCGTGTGACGTAAACGAGTCTCCTTTAAAGATGAGCAAACCCGTAACCTCTGTTAGACCCACGATAGAATACCGGAGGAACCGAACATAAGAAGTACAAGTACATGTAATCAAAACACCAAAACTAATATAAAAGTAAAAGATAAAGGATAAAACGTGTTTGACCTTAATACGGAGGTGGGGTGGGGTGCGACTAAAGTGAAAATCTCGTACGTTTATAGACTGTTTGCCAAGCAGAAGAATTTAAAACTTCAGTGACAAGCAGACTCTACGTGAAAGTCTTTAGTTAAAACAAGTCTGAAATTATGAAAAGAGCTACTTATCGAGGGGTTATCGATAGGTTGAAGATAGTCATTTTCGGTCCACTAACTTCTTACTCCTTACCTGTATCCGTTTCTGTAATAACTTGCCCTTGAAGTTCTTTTATTATAGGTGCTCGAATACTGGGCGTGAATGTGAGAGAAGGATGTGCTTGCAAGAATGATATGTTGTCAAACCAGATAAACAAAGTACCTGCCATAAAAAAATGGGCAAAATCCGTTCATCTTTTTCGTTTATACTCTGCAAGCAGCATGGACCACTTTAGTCAACCTTTGACGAAGAGGCTGGAAAAGCTATGAATTGGCTTGGGAAAGAGGTAACGAAATTCCACCATGGAACATCCGGCTAATACAAGGCACACAATAAAGGCAGACGGTTTATCAAAATCTCCAAATTATAGATGAATTAGAAAACCGAAAATCTTGAAATTCATTGACTGTCTATGAACAATGAATCAAACTCGAACTGGCTAAGCAGATGCCCCACTTACGGGTTCGCTTACCTTCACGGAGACCAGTATAGTATTCAAAATCTACAAGTTTGTATCGTCTTCCCTGGCATAAAGTGGGGTTGTTCAATAAGCTGAGATTTTCTTACATCTATTCACTACAAAACGGGTTCACCTTTACAAGTTTTGCAATAATTCCTGGTATGTTTACAGTTTCTCTTGTTCCTTCAGGGATCAGAGTCTTATTTCTTCCGTTGATGACCACTTACAAAATCACCTCAGACGCAGACAGATTAACAAGGGAATAAACATGTTTCGCCCCGCCGAAAAATGCATAAGAACAGCGTTTGACTAGACCTGTGAAATACTGTTACATTCCTCCTTCGATAGTCACGAAAGACACATCAGTTTAGCATAGGATAAAGGTACAATAGGTGAGACGTACCAGTGCAAAAGGCCGAAATGAAATTTCAACCAAGCAATGCTACGAAACAGAGGAACAAGTTCTCGAAATTAACTTCATTCACAAGTGAACATCGGGAGAAGCCTTCAGGTGATATCTGAATTCCGATAAAGTGGCCAAATAAACAACGACGGTTGATGAAAATCTTCTTGCCCTTTCATCACTTTTAACGTAACCAAGTTTTTCATCCAGTAAGTCACAAAAAGTAAATCTTCTTCAAAATCTTTGAACAAAGTAGTACAGTTTCTCTTGGTATACACAAATTAAGTGTTATTTTTCTGAAAAATAAGCGTTAAGCCCTTTCTGCCTGTTATGTTTCACACTTCATTCACCAGTTTTCTCATAACGAGTCGATAACTGAACGCATGATGAGAACAAGTCATGGAGTTGACTTTGTCAAATCGTTTATATAGGTGGCACTTAAATGAATTCCAAAATTTAGTATATCAACTGCGCCCTGTGCACAGAAGAGTCTGCAGCTAGATTTTAATGCTCCAGCTCTGATGCAACAGTAATCTTTGTACCGGAATGGATGGCCGTATCAATGGATCCTTTAGTTTATCTTCATTTACTGTCATGCTTTCAAAAAAGAAGCGGTTATAAGTGGACAAGCAATACGCTGGTGATGCTCGTGTGAATAACGTAACTGACTTCTTTAATTGCGTATTTTTCTGTTAGCTCAAAACTCTTAGCTGAGACTAATCTGGCATTCCATGTATCAAACATGCGGCTCCAGTTTCCATGTTGTCTGTCCGTACGTGAAATGACAACACGAAATCTGGCTGGCGTAAGATGCAGGATTTTGCATGTTCTGCTCAAAAGCACCTAATACAGTTGATGGTCCACCTTTCAGCAAGTAGGAATAAAGAAGGTCGATTTAAATTCCAGGGGCCGGTTTGACAAAAGAAATCGTAGAAGTGTCGTCTGATTGTCAATAGATTAAGGGACAAGTTTTTTGGTCTGATGTGAAACGGCATATAAAGATGGGGTGTTTTTATTAACGGGCAGGAATTGACAGACTGGAGTGAAGTAGGATATAAGGGTTGAAACACTAGGTTATGGAATATGGATTTGTAACAGGGTTCGCTAAAATCAAAAGACAAAAACATGGACAGAAAATACTTTGAGAAACCTATTTGGTCAGAGCACCAACAGACGAGCTGTGCCCAGCAGTAAAATCTTATATTTGAAAATCGGTATTTTTCGTCAGCTATCAATTCAGAGCACATTCAGTTCTTTCTCCGTATATTCTCACATTCAGTTTCGGGAGGAAGAATCAACAATCTGAATGGCAAACCCTATTGGGCTTATCAATTTTCCAATCTCATTGGGCTGATTAGAGTAAAAAGTGCCGATAAATCATAACCGATCAAAACAGCTTGGACGAAAACTGAGAGCATGAACATGGAGCTGCTTATAAGGTTCATATCGGTGCAAATCAACAAAAATTTCTTCCACGGAATGTTTATGAATGATCCATCCCATCCATGTACGTGGTCAGCTAGGCATGGCTAGAAAATTTATTATTTGCCACCATGCTGAGAGATTGGATCTGACTCATCAGTTATTATGAATTCCAAGGGTCGAGGATTGATTAGTGCACCGTTTCTTCCGGAGCAACTAGTCACCCCTCTGTGGTTTTCCTTGCCAGCAACGACCTCCCACGAAACTGCAGAAACATAACAAATTGGGCAGAAGTTCGGTTACGTGTTTTGTGTTCGTGGTTTCCTTTCATTTATTCTTCCTAGCTGTTTCACTAAATGAATGACTTAGAGATTACCAAAAATAACGTTAAACACATTGATGAAAGCAATCTAATTACAGCCAATAATACAATTTGCAATCTTCCTAATCGGGTTCAAGTTTTTCAAACAAAGGCTCAGTGAATTTGCTCGGTTGGGCGTACCACTCCAGAATGATACGGCTAAGTATTTCTTTCAAAGCTTTTCAGTGACAAGTAGAGTGTTCGCTCTGTTAGATGAATTAGGAATCATTAACCCGTCTACCTCAATACCATTGGCCATTGTTATTTTACTGCGACTTCTACACGGCTGGCATGATGACATATGATAGTACTGTTTCTGGATGTTAAAAATCTACCGTAGCGAATAAATATTTCGCAGATTTTACTGTTCAGTTATAGACGCTTATGTGGATTTATTTGCGGACTCCAATTCAGATGTTGAGCAAGTAATTCATCTAGTGATATAAATATGACAGCAGCGTGCACAAACTTTCTGATAGCTCACGTTAGCACTGTTTCAGTGTATTTAAAATATTTGTACACAAGAACCTTGTATGGGCCTGATTTCTTTCCTCTTTCATTGGTCTTTCTCTGGAACAATCACTTGATCTTATCACGTGAGGGCTGCCTGTAACATGTGACTTGTACGTCCACGGATGAACTCTTGCCTTCGGTACTTTTCACCCAAGCAGGCAGCTTTAAGGAATAGATAGACGTGGCCAGATCAATAAGTGAAACAAAAATATGAAACTCTGCACCGAAAAAACAGGCTAAGCCTAATCTGTCGGGCCTCATGGGGTAGGGACCAAGCTCTTTACCCAGTGGGAAATTCTGAGTGACATCCTAAGGTGTTGCGGACAGTTGGGAAAAAGCTTTCAAACTGTTTAACTGGCACACGATTTTCAATCACATGTTTTCTATTCGTACCTTTTTGTTCCCATTGCTCCGACCTAATTCATTTCTGACCTGGCTGATAAGCAAAACCACGGCTCTGAAGGACACATATCAACGTTTAACAGAACCGTAAACTGAAAAGGTTCATTCTTAAGTACAGACTCGGGTCGTGAACGTATCGTCATGCTCAACTCCTTGTTGTTTATCATCCCATCATGTTGTTCATGGGACACTTCACTGGGGTATAAGTATATCATTCCGGCTTCTACGTATTCAGCAACTAAAGTTCATAAGTTTTCAAACTCTTAAATGATCCTTCTTTGTCAGGAGAGAAAATCCAAGTCAAAGCTAATCATCCCTTGCTTCTTGCTTTTACTGAAGCTTGATGCCAGTTTTTCGGTGGGTCATTCCGAATCCGTGGAGGTTTTGACAAATAAGTCATCAATATTTAGTCTTGAAATCAAGTATGACATCTAAACCCAACCACTTGGGTGCCATGGGAACATTTGGCGTTAGAACACAAATCGATATTTGATCCCAAGAAGAAATTTACCATTGTTTTTGTTAATGGAAACAAATTTTGCAGTCTCTAATTGGGAAACACCATTTTATTGGTAGATTTTACCAGAATCCGATAGTACTATTAAAAAATTTCCACCACAAAGAGAGTTTTTAGGGGTTTTACTATCCTAATTACTGGGATTAGATGGTTCTTTTTCTCAATGAATGAGCGAAGTTGTGTGCAGCTCAAGGAAAAATCAGACCTTTCCCGTCACATGTCCTGAACTTTTGAGTAACACCAACAAAAGCTAGCCGTGAGAGTTTGTTTTTATATGGATTGTTCACGACAGATTGATTTCACTTTAAAGACCATATATGATACAGATGAATAGGCGGAAAATGAGAGAACTATTCCAATTAGTTGTCTAATGGTCTCGCTGTCCAGAGGACTGCACCAAAAACTCGTTTCCTCTTCTACATACGCCGAACGATGCCTTTCACATGCAAAATCTGATTAGATCCTAAAGTCGATTAATCACTAATCCCAAGAAGCTTCTCAGTAATAGCCACCCGTAATCAACACGAAGGCGAAGCCAGTCAACCTAGTGGAGAAACACACGAATCTATGCAGGCAATCGTAGACAGCCGACCAGACAGAGAGACAGGCACCTTGTCTCAGCTCTTCCAAGCTTTCTTGTCTGCAACCGTATTATCAACCTCATTTGCTTTACCTCATGATACAGTCAGAAACCCTATCATTAGGCCAAATCGGTAATTAGCAGTAAAAGCTGGAGAATCTGCCAGCGTTGATCAAAACAGACGAATTTAGTTTCCCTAATGAGTGCGTTTCCGATTATTTATAAAAATGTACGTATAGTTGCTGGTAGACGTTCCGGTGTTGACGAATGTAGCATTATTTTATGTGTTGCCTAGCTTTACGAGAATGAAATTCATGGCCAGGCAAAAAGCAGTAAATAATACTTAGGCCAAATCTGTTCAAATGTAAATTTTGGTTTGGGTGATGCACTGCCCTCTGCGTGAATTGAGATAGACGACGTCGAACAAACGGGAGTTTCTACAAGATATTAGCTTATGGCTAAGTGACGCGAAGGGCTGTTATTCCGTTTTTGTTTGTGCTATGAGTTACATCATAAACAAACACCTGGCATCCAGTTAGATTTCTGGTTAAGAAAAATAACGCTAGCATTTAGGTGATTCTTTACCGTGCAGTTTTGTGTTTGAGGGTCAGTCACTGGTTTTCGTATCTAACACAATGCTATGACATAAGGCTCGCTAATTTTTCATTGTCCATACTGAAACAACCAATGAGGAGTAGAATCTCACAGCGGTTTAAATTCCAACAAGTTTTACACAACATTTGCATGTTTTCCTTGTTGGTTTTTCGAACGAACAATGCCTGTTCTGTGTCCAACCTCTACTTGTAGCGGCCCCTATTTCCTGATCGCAGGAATGGTCTGCCCCAAGAAGTAGCAGTCTCTCCGCGAGTGGGTATTTCAGATTTTTTTATGCCTACCTCTGCCATAGATATCACAAAAATATGCCTTCAGTTTCCGTCGGACATTAGAAGTCGATTTCCTCATTTCATTGCAGTTAGCTTAAAAAACTCATATAACGTAGGACCAAAGCAAGCACTTGAGAATCACAAGCCGATTCTATCGAATGATATTTAATCTTCATAATCATCTACTCTAGGTTCGAGCCCTATTTGTTACTATAATGAATGAGCTCTACAAAAGTTCACTAACTTTGTCGTAAGTAAACCAGTGCAAACAATACAGTTTTCCTGGCTTTGTAATTTAAAACTTTGATTGCTTGTTTTCTTGGAGTGGAAAACAAAATAATGTCATTCATCTGAATACTCTCAGAAAATTAGTTGGTAGTACTGTTCGTGTATGGCTTCTTCTAATTTCACGGATTAATGTAAGCAATCTCTTCCGGATGGAGCAAGGCAGATTTATTGATTTGCTGTACTCGAGAGACTAGTCATCAAGTTATAGGTTACCTTTAAATGGTCGATCACTTTATACGGTCGTGTCATTCTAACGGGATTGTTAACACTATCCACAAAACCCCCAGTCTTGAAATTGATCTTGCCTAAAAACCGGGGTTTTATCGAACCAATTTCAAGGAGCTTCCAGTTTCACTTTAGACTGGAGGGGTTCAAGTTTAAATGGAGCGTGAAATAGGCGTGGGTAAATGTTCTAATTTTTGGAAGAAAATATGTTTCCTTCATAAACCTTAACCACAACAATTACAGTTGCAGCGTTCCCGAATGATACCCGATTGAGGGAAGTTAAAACTTGGCGAAGGAATATAGATTTAAGCACAGACTTTCCATAATATCTGAGAGTTCAAAGGTTATAAGTATAGCAAACCGCCTGGTCCGCATTACACGGTTCAGTAAAGTCAACCGGTAAGTAATTTCACCGTCTATTAAGTGCTGTCGACTCTACAACAGAGTTTTAATTACGCAAAAAAGCAGACCCCAATGAACAGGGTATTTTTGGATGAAACAACTGACATTTATTCATAGATAGTGAAAAGACGAATTTCTTCTCATAAAATATTTAATTCACAATTGGGCCGTAATTTTTTTATTTCTTTGCTGTCATCTTTTTTATTTCTCGTATTGTGATCGTTAGTGATTCGTCAGTTTTATAATCAATAGAATTTTTTTTTTCGTTATTTGTTGAAGCATTACATGTCGGGTCAAATGATTCCCTTGCACCCGTTTCACCTGTACATGACGATTAGTCAACCCTCGATATCACGTGACCGTGTTCGTGTGCAACTATCCCATGGATTACGGGGTAGTACCTTTGGTATCCTATTGAAGTATTATACCCTACTCAAGAGTAGATGCGCCAGAAATAAGAATGATGGATTCCGGAGCAAATCGACAGATGCTCAAGTCATACGGAGACAAACAAGCATTCATGCTGCGGAAGAACACTATGATAGCTCTTATTTACATTAGTTCCAAATGAGGTTGCACGTTATATCTCGTTGGCTGTAATCTTGTCCTGATACTTACCTAGATGACCGAATGGACAATCATCTCACACGCATTCTGATTCATCACATTCACATTATTCAGACTCATATAATAGACGGTCTCGGATGTTGTTCATGATGACTTATCCATCCCTAAGCCTACTGGGTGAAAAACACTTTCAACGGTGTGACCAACATCGATTTTAAAAGTGTCTAAATCAGTAGTATCCAAACCCTATTTTATGCGGCCCCATCTGAACAGAGTGACTGTCAGTTGAGGGTATCTCTCAGTTTTCACTTTCTAAACTACCTAATGACAATACGTTTAGTTACAAATTTCGTTTTGTATGAACAAATTACCCTGAACCTTCAAACGTCTTTTTCAGTTGTTTAAAGTTTGTTTACAGAAAAGTGGGAGGTCTATGATATTATATCTGTCTTTTACGACCAGCTGTGTTGTTGGTTTAGCAGAATAAATCTAAGCTGTAATTATATAAAGGACGTGTATACAGACAGCATTTTTGGAGTCAGGAAGAGAATGACAATCAACTGTTAATTGTTCAACCTGACTGAGACGGCTGCCATCCGGTTTCCGTCGGCCCGCCTAGGCGACAGGGAGCTCATTCTTCCATGACAAGCAAATTAGTTAAAGACACTAATTTCCCCCAAAGGTTTGGCTTATTTTACTCTCTTGGCTCAAAAGGTTTCCTCAACTATTCATACTCCATACGCATGTCTTCTAGTAATTATTCTGAACTGGATTTGTTTAGGGGGGAGAACGATTCGGGTGATACTCTGAATGGGTTCCTTATTCATACGTAACTGGGGGAGGTTTTAGTATATCCTCAATATCCTAGACGTTGAGTTTGATATTATTTGTTGCTATTTCATCATCGTTATAAATGTACGCACATCGAGACTAGATGCCATATCGTGTTTGATAACATGTCTGAAATGAGCGCAGTCAAATTGACCCGTCATATCGGGCAGTTATTCGTACGTGGGCAGTCTTCATGGAACCTTGGTATTTGGTTCGACCGTTGCCAAAAGTGTTGGCCAATAATGACCAATTGCCCGTTTTTTATTTCTGTAGTACAGCATTCAGTCTACTGAGGAGCAATGTAAAAAAAACTTTGAAACGGACAGCTGGTTGGAAAGACACAAATTCAAACCACGAAATTTGCCAAGAGTATGAGTGACCACGAACAGAGCAAATCCTGTGTTTCTTGGATGATCAGTCACCTGTACTGAATCGAGAAATGGCCTAAAAAAAGGCTTCTTGATAAATAAGCCGTGACAGTTTCCTTCACTTCGTTTGAAGTGCAAAGTGCATGCCATTCCGACCCACTCAAACGCACACATGCTTTTTTCGCTGTCTATAGATTTAAAACAGCGTGCCCATTTTAGGTATAAATCAGGACTGCACAAATTCTCGAAAATTTTGTTGTTCGTATACTTTTTCGTCCCCGGAGTAGAGAGTAACGCTTAAATTATGAATTCATAACCATAAAGATCCGCATTATACAAACCAAAATATCTAAATAAAGCTTTGAAATTTTCAGAAGCAGGAAAACTTTGCAACACGCGTGAATTTGTCGTGGTGACATAAATAAGAATCTGTTTCAGAACACTCAGCAAAATCTTTTTTTACGTCATTGTTCAAAAGAAGGAAACAGTTGAACCTCCTAAATCCGAAGCTGATTTAGACAAGACGAATTTCCATTCGTTTGTATAGTTTAGGGAACAAATTCACGGTGACTAGAATTTTTCCATAACTTGAAATATGTGTACTCCACTGGCTAGATGATTTCTTCAATCTCTAATTACATGAAAGCATGATGAGTTTCTACATAGTTATCCTGAAACCCGTAAGCAAAACTTATTTCAGCAATTTTCTAATTAGTCCGATATTGACAAAGCATTTCGAGGTTGGCAACCTCCGTCTCCGTGGGTTTGAACTCCGTCGAGGCCGAATTCCTTTCTCATTCTAATCCATTCTAAACGATATTTCAATGTAAGATATATCCATACATCTAATAATCATTGAAAATGTACAACTGTGAAAAATAAAACACTTAAATTAGGCCGATAAACTAGGGGCCAGTTTCTCAAGCAAAAGAGTTAATTTCCGGGAAATATTTGTCAATCCAACAATTTGAAAGCCATTCTAAGTAAGCACTGGCCAACAAAATAACTTCTCAAACAAAATAAGCCATGCTGAAGTTACTTTAAGACGAACCGTAGGAGAACGGAACTTTCGTTTAGTCAAATGAATATCTGTTTATCTTTTATTGTCTCACAAACCAAACCAATTCTACCGTGCGTCTTTCAGTTTTCGGTAGTTACCACAATCGTGACTTGTTAGGATAACCAAATCAATCGGATTTCCGCTCGCTTTCACAGTGTGACATTAGGAAGTGGGTGCTGAGTTACAACTAACCAAACAAGCTAGGCTGTCCCAAACCAGAAAGATGAATGACTGGCCCTTTACGGGCTCGACTTTTCTCGTGATTTTTCTCTTTTCCTAACTAAATCAGCTTTGGACGTGGATGTATTACTTTTGCTGGTTTGTAGAAAATGGGGTGAAATATTGTGGCTTTGCAGCTCAAACGTGTCCGTCATGGTTCAAATTCTCCAGAAAAGTAGATTTGTTGGATGGAAATCGTGAAAGTTTCAATTTCTTCTAGCCTCCAAAACGTAGTTATATTTTTTGTCTAAAAGGCAAAGAAAAGGTATCACTTACATAACATAGAAACATGCATTTCACAACAGTTTTGGCATAATTCGAGAAAAATCCTCACGCGAGGCTTCACTAACATTCAAAGAACATTGTTCTGCACGGATCACGGAGATCGTTCAATTTGTTTTGAGCAGCAGTTTGGGAATTTATTTGAAAAGAAAGCTCCTAGCTGTGCACAACGGAAATCTTGTTTGTCTAAATTCATAAGTCATGAAATTCCTTTTTTGGTTGGTAAGAAAACACTTGTCAAATTCAGCAGCATAATACAGGACCTACAACCTCCTTCGGTTAGTGTTTTTATAGTTTGTCTTGCTCGACTTGTTCTTCATGCTGTGTAGGAGACAGTTAATAATGTCCTCTGATATGGTCACCCCTCGACTATGAGAGATTGTTAAAAAGATGACGAAAGCAACGGAGGTAATCTGTTGAATATTGGCCACAAGTAACCGCATATTATTTAGTCTGACATTTAACAGCTCGAATAAAATACCAGTTGGCTGAAATAATACACTAGAGTTTTCTAAATGATTTTGACTCAATGGTTGGTTTGGCCCCTTGAGCAACGGAATAAACACCCCGAGGATTGGAAGTGTAAACCCCAACACTGTTGCTCCCTATAAGCCATAGGCAGCATCTTGGCAGTACGCCTTGCTGGAGCAGTTCACACAGATGAGTTCTATACCGTGGTCCATTCCTAGTCCTGTTGATATACTTGACCAATATTCCTGGTCACGCCGAGTTGCTCGAGCTTTGTGAGTTTTCAGCAAAGAGAAAGACAACAGTGTAACGGGGATGGCCAAACTGAAGCCCAGTTAAGAAAATTAAAACAACTTTCTGGATCAGACTAGCCGTATCATTTCATCTCCTAATCGAAATTTTCTTATTGTGACCAGAACAACAACCTCTCTAGTAGTCGTGTAACAAGGGAACTTTCAGTCATTTATAAATAGTCATTTTTATGAATTGGCGACGTACCGCAGCCCGATTACAATGTGTACAAATACAGACAGAAAAAGGGATTCAATCCATATCCAGCCGAGCTCCTAATATGGTGAATTAGTTGCTCAGCCGACAGCCTGACAGAGTGCTTTACTGATAACAGCTGAAGAAATTCCACTTTACAATAACCAACTGATTATTTTCCGTGAGTTCGGAAAGCCTGTATTGATTTTTCATGGCTTTTTATAACACACTTGAAAGTATTTCGTGGACACTGAGTGAATACAGTGTTTCACGCGGTACTAAAATGTAAAAAACTTGTTTCTGCTTGTTCAGTAGAGAGAGGCAGTGATGATTTTGCTGACTTAAATTCTGTTTAGTGCAATGGTTGTATCATTTATATTGATGATTTTACTGCCAAGTTGGTTCTTTTATTTGGTAAAACTACCTGAAGATTCCTTTGAAAATGTCTGCATTGTTTTGGTTTCATTCTGTCCCCTGTTTGTACCAGAGAATGGAGAACATTTTTCGGCTAGTTTCCTTTGTTGGACTTTGAAATTATTCCTTCATTGGTGGTGTAACTGATTTGTCCCAGGTCACACTGTTCATTTTGATATAATACGTTGCAGGTTATCAAAATCACCACTTTACAAACAGTTACCGATTAAAGTCAGCAGTCCTATCCTCCAAATGGTTTACGAAATGTACGGAAACGTGTCTGGGAGAAAGCTTAAACTCAGAGAATACTCGGAAAATTCCTCAGACAGGTGCAAAACTTGGAAATAAATTGGGGTTCTGTTTAATCGTTATTATTTAGTGGCTTTACTGTACCACAAGATTCGTCACTCTCTTTCAAGACAAATTATTGTTTCAGTACCGAGTGGCCTCCATCAGACGAAAAATGCGGGAATTTCAGCAAGAACGAGGTTTCTCGGTAAATAAATGACCAGAAAAAACGTCCATTTGATACAGCTCCCGGAAATAGACGGCCTCATCTAGACTGGAACCCACAGAATTAGGTTCGTCCTGTCTGTTCGACTCTGGTTGATGAGTACAACTATCCTATCGTAGGCTTCAAGTTTAGCACCTACTGATGAGTGCTGTGCATTCATATATATATATATATATATATATATATATATATTTTCGGCCGACAATTGTATTTGGTAAGTGGAACAATATCTTATTCCCTTCATTCCTTAAGTGACAATGCGCAACATTTCTGGTAGAAGTCCATGACCGGTCTAAGACTATCAAATGATGGATTGACCTGTGATAGTAGGCATGGATCTCAGAAAATCAACTTCCAGCTTCATCGACAATAATCTGTTGAATACGACTGGTTGACACGGACAACCTTGGATCGGTTCAAATTCAACGAAGACTGGGTATTTTACACGTTAAACGAAGCCACGCCTTATCACATCTCTTTCATGAAAACTGATAACCAGTTACATTAGGCAAATAAATTCAACAGAAGTTCTGGGCTGCACAAATCAAGGTGACCGTCTCTCAAACTTGAAATGCAGATTTAAGTTAATAAGCCGAGACATTTGGATAATTTATAGTAATTAGGGTTTGCAATAGTTTCATTTCACTTCAAAGGGAAGCTTAAATTTTTAACGACGAAAACACTACTGAAATATGTGGCACAGTTTTAGCTTCTTGGATAGACTGAAATAACAATAAATCAACGGGACAGAAAAAGTAACGTGTTAAAACACAGAGCGGATACCACATATCGATCGCTATTGCTTACGAACCATGGTCCAAAAGAACAACTCACATTTTTCCGGTAAGCATACAACTTTGGTAGTTTTGACCTAATCAGCGGTCTCAATTTGGTCCACAGAGTAACCTCACTCTTACATTCTTATATTCATTTCATTTCTAATTTGCGATAGTAAATTTTTCAAGTAGGGGGTTGCGGTTAACTGTGGAGTGAAGACCGTGATGACCAATTGACCATCGCCGGGCATAAGCGAAGAAGCAATTAGGTTAAGTGGAAGAAGAACAAAATGAGTTCGAAAATCTCATTTAATTGGACTACCTTCATCCCGGCCATGGCATTCAAAAGTGGAATAGATTATGACGCATAAGTTACCAATTTATTTCATAACCAACATGGTGAACTCTGAGCCGAAAAGACTATCAGAAAACCTGTAGAACAAAGCCAGAGCTATTAGTTGGTAAACGTTGTATAAACGTTGTGTTTCATCTATTACTTGGGTTACTTCGATTTAAATATATCTTGCTTCCTTTTCTATTGAAGGTCTTATTTCACCATGGATTCGGTCGACTGGTAACGAAAAATATAGGGTTGCTTGTTAATTTTGAGCATATTCGTCCACCGCCTACAGGCACTCCACAATGGTCATTTTCCTAAAACCACCACACTACTTGCTAATTATCGTAGATATAAAATCATTTAGGTCTGCACTGATACTTCTTTGTGCGGGAACAAACGGTGCCCATCAGAAGCCAGTATGCATGGGCTTCAACAAAGCCTGTAGTTATTCGTTTGAAGTAACTTGATAAACAGAGTCAAAAAAATCAAACAACGGAAAAAATATCGGTCAGAATTATTTCAAAAATAATTTACTTCAGCAAAAAGTTGTTCTGTATGATAACATCATGCAGTCCACTCTGAAGGAGTGGTATTATTTAGGCACTCATTAATTTCTTAAGGTTGCCCTGTAATATCCAAACTTTAGCTTTTGATAGGCAAGTGAACTATCTTTGAAATGGATTTCGTACCCTATGGCTTGGAGAAAATGCTGAAGACAAGCACTTAGAGCTTGCTGTTTGTGAAGGTAGCGTACTGTGATTGTCATTTCAGTGGTCGATCTTTCTTCACCGGGAGGTTGAAACTGAACGGCAACTTATTCTACCAATGATTCAGGCATGAAACGAGGTTAATTCATCATTGTTCGAGCTGTCCATGGTGATGCAGTTAGGATTTCGTTCTCTTCGCTTTTTGAGAAATGACGCGATCTCCTCTTTCAGTGAATAAACAAAAACCTTGATACAGTTGATCGAGTTAAGAAATCATGTTTCCAGTTCATTCATAATTCGTGGAATGATTACTTCCGGTTAAAGCATTTTCCCCTTTGGAATTCACGTAGATGATATTCCAGCTGAAGCGAGAAAACCGACCCAAATAGAGAATTGCTTTAGGAAAAGGTCTTAACCAAGGCCCAAGCTTACATTTTGCCCACGAATTTGATACGAAAATGCTAAAGGTGAGTGGATGTTCGTATTTCGAAATTTTATATCGTTCTGGTGATGGCTTGGTTACTAATCTTGTTGAAAGCCACAAAAGAACATGTCTTAATTTCAGCTGAACTAAGAGCCTTATCTGAATCATTCTAACAAGGTGCCAGCTTCAAGAAGGAATTACGTGCCAACGAGATATCAGATGACTTCCTCAGGGTTTCCCATGAAAGAGAGTGCTCTGTTTGCTTGTTGAAACTTTTCGGAGAAATGTCAACCATCTCTCGCTACTGAGGTTAGTGAAAAACTGGTGGATCATCAAAGCAAACACGCCAAACTTAGCCGGGATTGGCAGGTGAATTTTTCAAGTGACAAACAGGCACTATTGCTTGAAAGCAATTTTGTGTTGACACATTAGGATTTTCTATCTAAACAACCAAATCTATTCTTCCCATGGAATTTGAAAAGACCAGGTTAGGTTCACTAGTACGTATATTTTTTGCACAACTGGATAGCTAGCTCAATCTACCGTATGAGAAACATCCTGTAACATCCACGTCATCTTTGAATCTGAGATGATCGGTCATGGACACATTGCATTGCATGAAAAAAGAGAAATCAAAGTACCGATGTTAGATTGTCACAGAATACCCAGATTGACAAAGAAGGGGGAAAGGTTTAATTTGAAAAATCAAACTATTCCAATAGGGGTAGGATATACGGATGTGAGAAAAAGTAAATAACTGTTAGTAGGAACATCCAGGAGGTTACAACCTCTAGACTTGGGATAAGATAAATTATGCACAACCTGAGGTGAAAAAAACTGCAAACTGGACGGGATCAGTAGATGATGATGGTGACGGAAAAACTAGCGTTCTTTATTTGAACAACACACGGTTTTATTTCATTACTGTGTCCAGTTATCCTTAAAGAAACAGTAAATTATGACGGTTCGTTTACCGTATCCAAAAGTACAAATATGCATATATATATATATATATATATATATATATATATATATATATATAATACACAAGGATAAATTTATTCCGTCGCATAAGATTTATGTATCTTTAAATTGCTTCTATCCGAATCTGTTCGACTACTACCAAGAATACCTCCATTTTTTGACAAATTTTCGGCTTATGTTGACAAAGCAAGTTTAAGTCCTTTAAAAAATTATAGCAGCTTCCAACGGGTGGCTGTGTAAAACATACTTTATGGCGCTGCAAAATCATGTTCAGTGGGACTCAGTAAAATTTAGTGTTAACTGAAAACGAGCCAATAGCAAGCACCCAAAATGATCAGAATAGCTCTTAACCTCCGTTCGAATCCCAATCAAGACTGGATGTGTGAACGTTGCTGATGAATCCCAAACAGAATGGCAGAGTTTTCGCTGCATCCATGCCTTTTCTGAAGAAGTCACACACTGATGTGACGTGTTTGGCCTTTCTCACAAACGGAAGACTAATATATTTCGGAATCATTTTAGTTCATCAGGTATATTTCATTTTAGAAATAGGAGAAGTATTCCTAATGTAAATACGTTTCATCTGCTTCCTCTTTCATCTTGACTTTTACAGAACTTCAGAGGCTATGCACAGTAAATCACAATTCACTTTGCTGAACACAAAACTGGAATTTCTTCATTTCTTTCCGGATATTCTGCGCTCAGGTTAGACATTTGTATGCATCTGTTAGCTCTTCTAAAAGCTGTTACAACAAACGGTTCCCCTGAAAATTATGATTTTCTTAAGGTGAACACTTTAACCTCAAAAGGATTTAGAGTTCCACATCACAAACTGTATTCAAGTAAAAGAGCAGACAGGTCTACCAAAACAATTTTTTACATTTGTGATACTCTCTGTTAACGTTCACCTAGGGCATATAACGCCCATTACTCATAAGATAGGTAATAACATCTCACTTAATCTGTTTGTCTTCAAGTTCCGACAGTTGGACAAGTCAGAGATCACTTTTTATTACAAAACACGTTGTATCCCTCGAAATGTATCTCACTTCTCCCGTCCACTCATGAGCCCAATATTGCCAAGTTCCGAATGTTTGATACCCTTTATATTACCTTCAGTACGGATTAATACTGCAACGTTGATGATTTATATTGCTAAGTTCACAGAACAAACGTAGAACAAAGCGTGGAAAGTGTAAATACTCTTGAACACAACATAAAGGAAACTTTGGTCCTGTGGCTCAAGCACGTCGTTTACTCTTGTCAACCGCGGACGTAAAACGTGTCAGTATATATATATATATATATATATATATATATATATATATATATATATATATATATATATATATATTCATGGTACATCAGGAGGATAAATGCAACTGTAAAGTACGCAAGATCGAAATTTCTTACAGTACGTATGTTGGGGGAAAGTGCCGTCTGCTGTTTTAATTCCAAGGTACACAGAAGTTCTGGGCCAGTCTTTTTGTGCACAGCTCGCTGACATATTCATCGAGATAAGAATCGCTTCGGTGAACGCTAATAGCTCCGATATCGTATAGTGCAACCGTGCTTTGAAATACTCGACTGGGTCAAGTTTGTCACTTGATAGTGTTTACTGTGTTCCTATCGAAGAAGCAGGTGGTCTAACGTCCCGTCGTATACAAAATGTGTGCATCTCGCTGGCTGTCTTCTTTTTACTTATACGAATTGGATTAAAAAGGCCTAGAGTTTCAAAACAAAAATTTTCAGTCTCTTCTTCCACGTGAGCTGAATTGAAACTTGAGATTCTTCCGGTATACGCTATCTTGAACAATCGTTTCTTAATAATTTTGATAAAAAATTTAAATTTTTTTAGGTAGCAGGCTTTCAATTTACGCAGAGACATATTTCTATGATGATATCCTATGAATGGCACTTCGGAAGTCAGTTTCTGATATGCTCAGTTAGGCCATTTGACCAATTTGTATGAACCATAAATACTGAAATCTAGACCGTAGATTTTAGACGCTGTTAAAATTTTTCCTAAATACGTATACGCGAATTGTCATATACATTTTATCCTACAGACCTGTAAGTTATTCCAACAAAAAATCAATAAATAGGATGAGGGGTTGCAACCGAGGTTCAAAATTGGACTATTTCAGATTTTACTAACTATATGAACAAAATGAATTGAACTTCAAGATGATCGGTTTTAGGTTTTTCCTTAAATGAGCGTTTTGATAAGCGTAGTTGGACGAGAGCCATTTGTCGACCACAAAAACACCTGGTAATTTCGTTCCCAGTCACGATTAGCGGACTTCGCCCTGATGGCCACCAGGTGTGGCATGTTACGTAATAGCACATCGTGTACACACAAGCAAACATGCATAAATAATCTGTCAGATCACAACAGAAAGAAGATAAACCATAGCACTGCGGTTTCTACTAGCAGAAATGTATTCGTATAACCCTAGCCGGTACGCGTCTTGTCCAGTTTGCCGAGAGTAGCAAATGAGGACAAAAATGTGCATCTTATAGGTCTATTCGGATTTATTAGTCTTGTATCCCTCAGTACGTCCAAGAACGGTTGGGGACTTGTAGGCGGTGCTCTACTTTGGCCAAATTTGAATAAATAAGGAGTGATTAGTAGTTTTTTTTATTTAGAAAAGCCAGCATTTCCTCGTTGGTCCTCACAAATGTCATCGGTGATGGACAGAATGAACATCCACTGTACATTGACATACCTAATTTTTCGTTGTTAATTACTGGTGTATCTGTGGTAAATCATTTCATTGCAGCGGTTATTACGTCTGCTGACCTGGGCGCCTGAAGTGCGAGGTGAGAATAGCTTAGGAAAGGATATCCAGATAGACAACTTGATTTCCAAATTTGGGGGTGTACCACACAAATAAGATAGCATAAATTGTGGATACAAATGACACTGACCTTTAGTCATCCAAAAGTATTCAGTTATTTAGAGTATACTGGCCAGGGTTCTAGAACTTTAGGTATCTGAACATGAACCGAAAGGAGGTTAGTTATTTAGAAAGCAAAAAATAAACATTTTGTAAGGTTCAACTCTCACCAATGTCGACTATAAACTAACAGACTCCTCCAGAGATGCTAGGATTGGATCCATTGATATCACCCTTTTGAATACGGACTAGTACAGTAAATAATTACTTTAAACCTAATGATGTCATCTAGTCAGAAGGCAAAACGACTGCAATATAAACACTAATTTAGGCAATCAGAATGTAATGGGAAATGACCAGGGCAGTGAATATTTCCAGTAATCACGGAAGTACAGATATTGTCGAAACTCGAACGAGATTCTAGAGTTTGGAATACATTTGTCCTTGGCACGAAAAGCAACAACCTGGTGTGAGGTTTTATCAACGTGTGCGCTTATCGCTTTTTCCTCCCGCTGCTCAGCAAAGACATACTTGACACTTCACCAAAGGAATTGTTTCTAGCAGGACCACTATTTGTGCTCCGTGATGAAAACCATGGGCGACGAAACCTTCTTTGCAAGGGGTTTACAAAGTGATCATTTTCGACCGTTTACTGAACTCCGTCTCTCAAACGGCGGTCAAATTGATCATTTTACCAAGAGCCAAGCAGTTTCAACTTTCCAGAGAAATATTACAGATCTAACAGGGATAATATTTAACGATAGAGAATGTTATATTTTCAACTTTTTTTGGTATAATATGAAAAAAATTAAAAACTTCAAGTTCATAACGAAGAAAATATATTTTCGTGCCCACTTAGACTGCACCTGAATAGAGAAGTCTGGATACCAACGAATAACTTACCCAACCGGTTCCGTTTTTGGCTATAGCATCAGTTTATTATTCAACTCGTGTGCTACCTAATCCAATAGAAACGAAGAAAATCCTGACTAACATTGAATGAATGTGTTATTCGATTTGTCCAGAACAAACTGACTAGCTGCCTTTGGTATTTGTATTGTTTTGAGCTGATTTATGACGAATATTATGAATCATTTTCATCAATCGGAATGTACGTTCTACAGCGTGCAGCTTTCTCTCCATCTGTCAAAGCTACGACGCACGGGTTACGGAGACTGAATTGTTATTTTGTTTTGTACAGGGGAAAACATAAACGTATGTTGCTATCTCCAAGTCAATACGGTTACGTGTACTGACCCATAGACCGGCTGACTAGAAACGATTGATAAAGTTGTACACAAGCTCTAATTTAATCTAAGAATTCCAATAAGGCCGCGAAGCCAACAACGTTGGCCGAACAGAGTAACAGTTGCACAAATAGATGATCGAACACGTTCCGAAATGGGTTTTTACCCTCCGAATATGCAGTCAGCTTCGGATCAGATTCATGGTCCGAAATCATATGACACCGTCATTGTTCATCTTCTGTCGAAGTAACATCAAGTTGACCCCGACACTACGTTTTTAGTCGCCCAAGCAATAGGCAACAAAATGTTGTTGAGATTTTCCGAACCCGTGGTTATTCCTTTCTGGCAACTCCTCTGTGTTCTCAAAAAGCAATGGACTTGAGCTTTTTCATTCCGCGCAAACGTACTGTTGTTATGCGCTCCAGATCACCCCTGCATACAGATGTCATCATTAGACTCTATTCAAATGTTTTATTCTGTGCTATGCATCAAACTGAGAAAGAGTGAAATTGTCCTGGGCGAAAATTATTCGGTTTTACTTTTCTGATCTTGCTTATCAAATTTCGTCAAAACGGTTAAAAATTATCAAACACTCACATATAACATCTCAGATGTTGACAAATTTTGAAATGATCCAACCATTAAAATCCGTCGAGCTCCGCGGGATTTAAATCACCACGTCGAAGCCACCCACGATTTGCTGCCGCATGTGCTCCACCAGCTGCACTACGGGACCATACCAAGGGCATGAACATCGTTTCATTTAATTTGGATCGATTCTTAATTTATCAAATCTACCCAACCGTGTTCAGTCAACAAACTCGCTCGCGAACAGAACTGTTCAAAAGTGATCGATTCATAGAAAAATCCCCATGCGGACCGTCAAATTAAGAGGTAATTCATTGTTGTGACGGATGCAATATGCTAATCAAATTTGGGCAGATAAATGGAATAACCCATTCGCGAAAATTAGCATTCTTTTATATACTTCCGTTTTTTTCAAGGGCAGTCGTAAAGTATTTCACGAAGAAGGTCGTGGGCAATTTGAGTCTGCTAACGACGGAAAATTACCGACGACGGTGAAGGTATCAGATGCTTTCCCATCGATGCAACCCAAACCGAGCTTGACACCGAAACACCAACCGTCAATCGCTTCAGCTTGAACAGATTAGCAAATATGAACTCTACCGGCTTTGTTCACTTTCCACTTCATCGAATCCCAGTTCAACTGATTATCTTCTGAATGAGTTCGGTTGGGCTGAATCACCTATTTTACGGTGTTGAAGCCAAAAGCTTTGCCAAATGAAAAGTAATCTTTGTGTGTGTGTGTGTGTGTGTGAACCTTAAGGTAATAAAGTAAATATGAACATGCACAGGATTTCCAGTCATGCTATTTTATTCCTGACCGATCCGTTAGCAACTGGGACCGGCACAACGATGCTTATGGCCGAATTCATTTTCGAAAAACCGAGACCGTAGGCTCCTAATTCGCAGTTGCACACTTACTCATCCTAACACGATTGGTCGACGACACCGAAGTACCAATAACTTCGGATTGAGACGCACTCTCACCTGACGCCATAATTTGCTAGCCATGCACAAATATTTCACCAGGAGCATTGATGTTGATCTGATCTTTGGAAATCGAAAACAGCTGCTTACCCGATGTACACGAATGTTTGTCCGATCTGTTTTGGCCGGTGAATGAGTCATCGATAGCAAAATTTGCTAAAAACGGTGAATGCCATGTGGTCAAATTTGCCATCCTTGTTGTTCTTGCTACTGCTCTTTTTGTTGATCATCTTCGTTCGTGACTGTTCCCTGTCCAAAGTTTTGTTCATACACGTTGCACCGACATCCCGGGTTACGCACCCGTGCATGGGATCTTAACGAATGCATGTGCAAGCTTGTCTCGTTAGCGGAAAACGACATAGTGGCACGAAGACCTAACGGCATAATGATCTTCCCACCCCCCCCCCCACCCTACAAATGTGCAGTCGAAAAGGTGGGACATCCACCTGTCCACCCGGGGGGCACTGCATAACTGGCACCTTCCTTTTCCCCAAGGCTGAAAGTAGTGATTCGGGGTGAGCAAGTGATTACAACTGAATGATTTGCGATTTGCGATTCGTGAGGTTTGAAACCGTACTAAGAAATTTCCGTATGCATTTAAAGAGGAATTCTGGAACAGCTTTTGTCTTAGGATGAATTTGTTTCCCACCGTCACCCCTTTGAACGATAAAGAATCACCTTTTACTGTGGTCCAAAACCTGTGTTGGATACCCTGAGGGGAACAGTGACCAACCGGCTGGTTCAATTAGTTAATCACGGGGTGCTTTTTCACACCGGTTTTTGATCTGTTCGTTGGACACCAGATCAGATAAAGATTATCATCCGTATGTAACAGGCTCTACAGAGCAGACTGAAGGATTTAGTGTGAACTACATGCCGGATTTTCTTCCCCAAACACATGTAGATGTGTTTCGCTCATTTATTTCGAACTCCTCGTCAAAAACTGTTTGTGTGATACTTGCCAGGGCCTCTTTAAACCTCATCTGAGGCAACGAACACGGTCCTTCAGTAGTCGAACCCCTTCCATCTTGCGCATCACATTGAGCTTTGCCCTTATCGTAATCAGTAGTCCCAGAAGAGTAAGTTGATTTAGTCGGGAATGAAGTAAACAGTTTAGTCAAAATCGAACGGACAAACAAGTGCGGCAGATAAGTGGACCCCGTTGGACAAGA
Organism: Fasciola hepatica; assembly: GCA_948099385.1. Lineage (NCBI taxonomy): Eukaryota > Metazoa > Platyhelminthes > Trematoda > Plagiorchiida > Fasciolidae > Fasciola > Fasciola hepatica. Next base: position 10,757,361 of record CANUEZ040000120.1, on the reverse strand, counting down.
AGGTGAGTTTTCCGGAGTTCTCGATTTCGGATTAAAACTGCACCGTGAAAACTCGTGTCACTTGTCCTGGAACTATGTGAATAAGATTTTCGAAAAGGCGTCTACTTGAGTGACTTCGCAAAGTCAACACCGTTACACTTCAAGTAACCACCGAGACTCTTTGTGAGCACCCTACAACGGCCAACAGTATGGTGACTGTGGCACGTCACTGAAGCAGCTGATCGCTTTGATTTTATAGACAGTTACTGAAGATGTTACCTTTCGTGATAGACTTTTTAGTCAGCTGTGTTCTTCAATAGGGAGGATTCATCAAAAATGGTGGAGTATGTGTATTTCATCAAACATTTTATGAGTCAGAGTCTTTTGCCCACGGTCCACGTGCAATTCGGCCTGCTAATGTGTCATACAGTACGCCATATGTGGAGCTTCACTGTCTTAACTCCAGAGTGCTCAAGAAGCTTAACATGGTCGGTAAGCTCAGGAAGAGGCTTGTAGTACCAAATGTAACTTAAATCTTGTGTATCAGGAGTTTTGGTGAATGGCACTTTCAGAAGTGTGCACTGGAGAATCACTGTCGTGCTCCGTGGATAGTTCTATGTGGGTTAGTCACAGTTAACCTCCAAGAAGATGGCCCTGAGGACGAGAGTTAAACTATTTGATGTAAGTAGTATCCACAAGTGGGTGGACGAAAACTCTTGGAAGCCCGCTGCCGGCTTTGCGGTGATTTCCGCATATCAGATATGCGTATCCTATACTGATCTGTTTATTCGACCCAATACTGGTTCTCTGTGTATTCTTTCGCTCACAACTGTCTAAATTGTGCGCCAGGAATGAGAGTGGATGGGCCCTCTCTGAAACCACTAGCAAAACTATGTGCTGGTACTTTGCTATGCGGAAAAGTTTGGGGAAAACCTTGCGACGAGACCACGTACGGTTAACGGTCAGTACATTCCAACTCCACGCCCTGAACGAACAAGAGACGATGGAACATCAATAATCGTGTGATTGTGGAACTCTGGATGACCTTTTCCCCAGGCGGGATGAAGTGAGCTAATCAAATGCATCAAGAAAACTATCTGACAACAGGTTTTGATCCATCCAGGAGGGGTTACGACGCGGTAAACAACAGAAAGACCACAGAACATATTCCCAATTCACCTGAAAAACTACACCAACAAATTTCTCCTCCGTTGAAGTGAACAAACCTACTCGAGAAACCCTATCACTGGGCCGTAAATTTAGCTGCCCCGGGAAACATGAGCCTAAAGACAGACATAGAAGTCCAAATGGCGAACCTCTTTACCAAGGTATGCGACCTGGTCCCAATGAATGAGCACAATGATGACCACCCGAAATCAATCCTTTTAAGATCGGGTTACCAATATATGAATAGGAAATTAACTAGCAGAGGCATTCTCTCCGTGAATCACTTTGCAGTGTTGAACCATTTGAGTGGTAACTAATCAATCCTCATAATGTGCCCTGACAGGCGACTCAGAATGTTTTTTATGGACTACCGGAAAAGATATCCGAATTTCTAAATTCAAAGAAGTTACCGAGAAAGATTAAGAAACAAAACTGAAAACACACAGATACTTTCCGTCGAAAAGTGGGACCGAACAGTGAGATATGCGTGATCACGTTCAAATGGACAATACCAACGGGAGTATTTTCGGGCTAATAAAGTGCACAAAACCTGTGTCCCAAAAAGACCTATGCGAGACATGTCCGGTCCACCTATTCATAATATCGAATACTGTTCTACCGAGCTCCTTGAACCGATAAGACCTCCGTCACCCCATAGTCTAGAAATATCTTCCAATTCGTTGACGAAGTTTAAAACCCCAAAACAAAATTGAAATAAATGATTTCTTTTGATGTTTGTCATTGTATGCCAGCTTACATCTATTAGAAACTACAAACTTAACTAGCTAATGCTTATCAGTAGAAGACATCCACATAGGTAATTCTGCTGCAATATCTACAAACATAAAAGTGGGATAGCGTAGCGGTCGGAAATAGATAACCTTACTTTTTGAAGTAGGTGTTCTAACCTGCTGAATCATTTACTAAGATCCGGCTTATTGAGTATTTCTTTTATAAGCTCTTATACAATAAATTCGGGCAACCCCCATGGATTAGCATGGCATTCCACATAATACACTGGCAATGGGGTCCCCACTTTGTACATTGCTTACCCATATATCCATGGCGGAAATCAAAGACAATATTTCGTATCCATTCTTCGGCTGCTTTTCCCGTGTCGAGGATATATTTCTCCTAGGGTCATGCGAACTGAGTAAGTATTAGCTAAGGCGAGCACTCAATCAGTAGCATCCTAATCAAAAATTCACCATCGAACTAGAAGAAAATGAATCATTCTGCTTTGCTAGGTGTTTTCCTAAGAAGACTTTCGGGAAGATCGATCGTGTGTACTTACTTCTGCGGTTTCGTATACTCATAGAAGGGATAATAACTTATCTCCAAGGCGCATCAAGTATGCCCTGAAAACAAGTTGTCAGAGGCGACAGAAACTATGCTCAACATCCTGCGAGAAAATTGACATCCAAACGAGTTCCTCCGACAAAGCATGGACTTTGTCCCTCGGCCTAGATGCCCAGATGTCTCGAAAAAGCATTTATATCCAAGCATAGGATTTAAAAGAGAAGTGCAGTCCGAAATGTTTAGCCACAGACCATCGGTTGTGCTAGCGAAGAATCCAATACAATGAAACTCAGGATCTTGGCCAGTATCAATTCTCACTTTGGATGAGACACAAAAATACACCACCCAGCAATTCAACCTCATTTTGTGTGTACACTAATTCTTGTTCCAGTGGACTGGAATACATGGGAAAGATAACTGGGCGTCCGTCTCGCCGAGTTCAACGGTACTGCCCAGGTGAACTGAAGCAGGGAATCAATTAAACCGTAACCTGTACGCACCTGACCAAATGCGACTGATACACACGCACAAGTTAACACGAAATGGAACTTTCAAGGCCGCCTGTCACAATCCTTAAGTAGACCATTATGCGTATATTAGACCGAGCTTGAAAATGCTTCTGGGGAAAAATGATTTTCTGAATCAGGCTTTTTTAAAAGAAGTTCACTTCATTTGAAAAGAACGATTGTAATCCAAACATAAACTCTATTTCATGGTTTTTACCACCTGGAATTGACCAGCAGTAGACTTTGTCACCAATCAGCCTGTTAGATTGAAATTCATCTTGTTCCCTTCCGCGACGACCTGACCCAGTCCTTCAGAGAATGTTGCGCAATCGCTAATCGAAGCTGTTAGCATTCTGTGAAGCGATGCTTATCATGATGCGTCAGGCAGAGCTTTGAGCACGAAAAAGATTGGTACAAAGAACATGAAAAATTGACGGTGAAATGCTTCCAGCCTCTGCGAGTTTTTAGAACCTTACCCCATTTTTTCGGTTTACTCAGTTGGTAGAATGGGGTGAAAAATGCTTGGTTACTACGTGAGCCAGATGGAGGACTTTAGCAAATTATAAAAGTGATGCTTAGTTTTGACTTACCTTGCGCCTGAGTACAGCCGAAGCTCAGCAATAGCAGAATCAGTGCACGTAGCATACTTCCCAATGTGATGAAAATAACAGTGATTATCTCCACAAGATTTACAGTGTAGGGTTGACTGACTAGGAACGAAAAAATTGGTTTATTTCTGCCACTGATTTAAGCAAGTTTGAATAGCATTTCCGAGCACAAATGGGTTGGGTGACACAGGTAAAACTGTATGTATGCTTGTTCTAGCTACGTTACAGAGTTCTCGATTGAATTTTCCCAATCTCGGTAGCCGTTTCTGAACTTGTGTTCAGGAGAAGAGAACAGCTGTTTCCCGTGTGTGTTTTCTGGAAGATCCGGATTTGTCGTCGTTTTACACCTCGGGGTCACGTTCTCCGGCCATTGCGAGAGAACAGCACGACAACCAAGAAGCAAAATGTGCGTGGGCACGGACAAATGCTCGCGCACACACAAAAGCACACACACACACAAGCACACGCACACACACATGGTGCATCCCAGTCACACCCGAATACGGGCCGAATAGGGGTCAGCACACTGAGGTGTGCGTAGTAGCCGTAATAGTATTAGCACCAGCAGTAGGTTGGGTTGGGTTGGGGTCGATCGATAGTGCAATAAGAACCGTATCCTCTTTCTGATTGGTGCCTAACATGTCGGATCATTCAGTTGGTGCCGACTGGAACACGATTTTATTTGCCGGATGCTAGCCGGGGATAACAAGTATTCACCAGATGTGACGAAGCCTTTCGCAGGATTTTGACATTTTTATCGCTATCTGCACCTGTCCACGATAATCGTTCTACCACAGCCAGCCGAATCCATCAACATATTAGATGGTGTGCATTTAATCCGGTGTTAGAGTATGACGTGTTCCCTCTTCATCCATACCTAAGGATTCTCTAAAAATTAATCACCCTATCATCATACAAGCTACTTGAAACAATTTACCGCTTAGATGATCTGACTACGATGATCCATTCAAACCCGTTTCCTTCCTTCACTTTTTATCAAATAATAATAATAATAATAACAATAATAATAACAATAATAACTCCAGGGTCTTTCCGGGCTGGGGACATGGTAAATAACAGCTCACTGTAGAGAGAAACTAATTGATGAATCTAAAATGATCTGTCTTCCGTGATGACTATCTGAACCATGAATAACCAAAATCTACATTAGCGTTTAGAAGTACATTCAAAAGGTCAAGTTGGTTGGCAGGATTACACGGCGATAGCAAGGGCACTCAATGACAGGCGTGCTAGGAGCTTCTGAGATAGTTATTTAGGTCGTACTATTTCATCTTCAGACGGCGTGATATTGTCATAGATCGGGTGTGCAAATCTTTCGACTTGCTGCCCATGACAGATTTCCTGAGAAGCTGTCATTCCAATGCTCACACAGTATTATTATCGCTTTGTCGTTGTTATTAGCTCGTAATGTTCTTGTCAAGGTTTCTGTTCTTTTGAACACAGCAGGTACTCTCCGTTCGTAAACTTTTCCGTAAGGAAATGCATAGTACGCCTCTCTAACGGATATGCCCGAGTTCTAGAGATCTAGCAAAATCTAAGTGGTATACGTAGTACTAATGCGTGTATTGACTAACCAGGTAAAGAAATTTCAAAGTGGTTATTAGTTCATGATCATTTCAGATGACTATTGTACTTATTACCATTCTTTTCATTATTACACTAGCTTCAGCACATTTTTACAGTGCTTTTCAGCGGTCGAGAAGGAAGAAGACAGAGAACAGTTTTACACTTCAAAACAGGTTGACAGTTCAGGTAAAACTTCATCCTTGCTGGGTAGAAAGCTAACAAATAAAGAAACCGCAGAAGTTTTGTACAACGATACTTTTGAAAGAAGTACTTGAAACGACGAACGGGTCGACTGGTGTGACTGACTCAGAAAACGATTGGAATGCAGTGGGTGTGAACGGTCTGCAGTGATCTTTTCAGCAAGTGAAATTGGTGCTTTTATGTGCTTGGCACATAAGTCCGACATGAGGTCTCTTAAGACTGCATCAGGAAAAAAATGACGATTCGCAGACCTCAAAGCAGGGTGATACAGTCCTCTTTCAACAAATCAGGAAGAAATGCGGGAGAACAATGTAGAAAAATGGGAAACATACACTTATGTAGGAGGGAAGAAATGAATGACTATGTAGCACTGAACTGTTGAAGTTTGTGGGTTTAAAAAGACAACCTATGCAATCTTCTTACAGCAGTTTATGTACGTAAGGACCAATGCAAGTTCTCTTGTTAGGTAACACCGAGGTATTTCACGCGGTTTACACGAGCAAGAGGAGTAGCGTTAATAGTGATGCTATCTTCCACCAAAACCATCGCAAAGTGGAAAAATACACTCTTGATTTTTAGCTTTGTTCGACAGAAGAACAGAATGCTCAGAAAAGTTTCGCATATGTGAAAGATTTTCATGAAATTCATCCAAATCAGACTGTTGGGTAACAGACCGGGCCACAACAACACATCCGGCATACGTGACTAGATGAGCTGAGTGGGTTAGGTTTTATTGGCTAATTTAAGTAGTCAATAAGTGCGGAGAAATAACAGTTCCTTAAAGAACACCAGCACTGCTTAAGAGATGCCTAGATATTTTTCTTTCAGCTTTGGCAAATCATGTTCTTCCTGGGAGGCAGTCTTTCATCCGGCTAAGTAAGTTTGTGGGACAATTCCAATTTTTGAGAAGCAGCAAACGTGGTACACTATCAAGAGCTATTTTGTAATCGAGAAAAGCATACCTAACTAATTTGCATGAATCATTCAGGGATTTTGCAATGAAGTGGACTACGCACCTTACTGTACCAGTTGTGGAACGCCGGGGTTTGTACATAAACTGATGTTTGTCTGTGGGACTCCTGGCGGTGTTCTGTAGGTTCTGATTTACAGCAAACTCAACTAGCTTCAACACTGAGAAAGAAAGTGTATTTGGGCGGAATTTCTCGGTTTCCGTTGGGTTACTTGACCATTTCGGTAAGAAAATGATTGTGACAGGATGCCGACAGTCAGGACTTGACAGCAATTCAAGTAAGTGATAGATAAAAGTAGTCATTAGGCCAGAGAAGCTAATTCAGTACAGCTAGAAGTAGACCGTACTATTCGGAAGCTTTGGTTATCCTGGTGGACTTCAACAGCCTGAGAACTTCCAGCTGAAGAATTTTTCAATTTCTCAATTATTAGCCAGATGGAAAACTGGGAGAGGGTCCTTCGACTAACAAATGAATAGGGAATTCAGAGGGGAGACTTTTCTTCTGACCTCAGAGTAAACTGGTCCGTTGCCGTCTATCTTTGATGTATCTGAACAGCAGAAACTGTTAAGAGAATGTATAGGTCCAGCCTTTCGATTTCTTCAAAACCAACATTGGTAGTCTGCCGAGTTCAGATGGGTTGCTCGTTTTTTTCCCGGCTAACTTCTTTTTCGATAACGGTTTTAGACACCGTGAGACTACTCCTCCGTGATGGAAGTAAACGGTTTCCGTAAGACGGCAGGTGTTGAAGATGTGGTTCATAATTTTGGACGTAAAATGTACCAAAAGGGAATAGTTAAAGCTGCTTTCTGACCAGGTGGTTGCAAGAAACAAAGAAAGGTCAAACAACAGAAGGTTTTCCCTAGATAAATTCCGATGATAAAAATGGATCTGTTTAGTCTGTGCAGGTGAAGTGACTATATTGTTGGTTTATTTTTGGACGAAAATATATTATACTATAATCACTGGCACCATAAGGTGCACCAAGTGTGACGGAAAAGAGATCGGGATGATTTGTTGGGATACAATCCATCTGTGAGTCATCATGGGTCAAGGCATGACGAGTATCACTGAGATCGAAAGATGAGTGGACTCATCGATGCTTGGTTATTGTCTCCTACAGTGATATGCCGATCATCATCAATCAGCAGTACAAGGAAAGGTAGGGAAGATTCGTCTAGAGAGTTAACTACCCACGTAGCAATCCCAACCAAATCCCGATAGGGTCCCCGTTGGGATTTGATTGGGATTCGGTTGGGACGCGTTGGGTTTTGGTTGGGACACACTAGCCTAAAGGTTGGGTTTTGGTTGGGATAAGAAATGCATCCCGATTGGGTCCCAATGGGTTCCCGATTGGGATAGCCCAACTTCCTGGTAGCCTTGAAGTTCTCTCCAAAATTTACCCATTTTTCCAACCCAACTAATAGAATCTGGGTAAACGAGCAACGGTTCCCAGTTCATGTACTTTCCCTCGTATACCGCTGGAAAGAATAAAACCAAGTAGTGAAATGCTTACGTGAAACTGTATTGTGACAAAGTTGTCAAACAATGAACAGGTAAATCCAGGTAATTCTTTCTTTGTTATTTTCTTCCAGGAAAGTTCAGCTGACCTCTGAAATGGTACGGGCAAGTGACGAAAAAATTATGAATCACGTGTGCCCATGTATAGTGATATTGATGAAAAGTGGCTTATTAATGGAAATCCGTAAAAGAAAGTATCAAATTCATATTCACAAATGTGCTTTACAATGTATCGCGTAGAATTACACATAAAGCAGTGGTTCACTGAATTTCAAAACGCATGCGTATGCAATATTTTACCTGGGTTTCCTGCCCGACGATCCGCGGTCCCTGGTGTTGGTAAACCAGTGTTGTACATGCTTCTCGATATCCCTGTCGGAGGTATCTTTAAGCCGCTCACTGTTGTTAATGGCGTCTAAAGTCGTATGAATTGTGTGATAAGAAAAGAAAACTTGCCGTTAATTACGCTCATTATTCGTAGCTGTGAAACAGCGGTCTTCGTAACACTGTCTGACCGGCAACACTGCTTTGCAATCTCATCGCTGAACATCAGGGACAATAATTTTCGGACCGATTCCCGGAGGTCATTTGTTACAGTCCTGACAAGCATGGAAACCTGGAATAGTAATGAGCAATACTGTGATCTTATCAGGTGTTCGTAGTTCGACAGAACATCCAAATCACCGTCCATGGTTTTTAAATCCTCCAACGTGGTGGCTCTTGTCAGTTTGTAGAATGAATGCGCAACGGGTGTTGGTCTTGAGCTGCATAAGTCGTTTATTCGGCTCTGTAATGCCTCGAACCCAGAGTTCAGCAGGGCGATGCCGGTGGAGAATTTCACATTCATATCTCCCACCATGGCGGCCACTGAGGCCTGCAATTTGTTCACTTTTTTCCAACTGTTCCACGGTTGTATGTGTCCTTTCAACGGACTTCTCGTTGAAACTAGTGGAACTAGCATTTCCAAAACTACATAATGCTGTAGATGAATATAGTAAAAACTGGTTGACTTTCGATATTGGGGACAACAACGCGATTCGATTGCCGGTTTCCAATATACGGGATACTGGTTGTGGCGTGCAGGACGGTCTGGATGATAGGAAATATTGAATTAGGTTGTTTGGCATACCTCGCTGTCTGGCTGGTAGTAAGACATTGTTCCGGTAGACTTGGAACAAATATCGGCTCTAGGGGCCGCTTTTTGTATTTGATTCGCAATCGGTATCTTCTGAGTCACTGCTAAAAATGACGGGTGGTCTGCAGAAGTATGGAAATGCCAATGGAATACCTTTTGTGTGTTGTATACCTCGTTGCAAACAGTGTCATTGGTGCTGTCGCATCAGAGGTCTCTGAAGTGGCATCTCGCAAATGACCCTCCTGAATCTCATGGAAACTTTCTGGTGCAATCGTTTAAGTTTTTAAATAAACTCGTACCTGAACTAAACAGTTCACGGCATTCATAAACGGGAATGTCGTCGGGCAACTGTTTACCCAAAATTAACATGCTTCGATATTCCGAAGCGCGTTTCACGCTTGGCCATCTTGTGTGTTTGGAATCCACCAGCCAGCTGCGATTTATAATTCCAACTGAACCGTTCTTCGGGAAACGTACGAGCCGGAACATCTGAAAAGGAAATTCAGTGGTATTAATACCAGAATGTAATTCTTGAAAAAGTATGCAACATAGGGATAACTAAAAAGTACTTTAAGCATGGCAATAACAAACATTTACACTCAATATCGACAGTTGTATCGGAGAAAACATCCACACCCAACTTTTTGACGGAGAAAACGTTCAAATAAGTAGATGGCAAATTCTTTGTGAAAAATGGTTGTGGATTAACAACTCGTTTGAAACGAATGATATTATCCGAAATGTTGACAATGACACCAGGAAACCCGTGTACAATGACTACATTGTTCGGAGATCGATCAGCGAAAAAGGCATTCCTAAGAAAGAAAACGTTATCACATATCGGTGTTCGGATTAGTGGCGAACCAGTGTCATCCACACAGGAATTCCGCTGTAATGGAAGAGGAAGAGATCGGCTCTCAATCAATCTCTTGTACAATTGTTGGCCAGGATTTCTAGGTCCTTTGATAAGACATTTCAAATAAACAAGATAGGGTTCGAAAGGAAAGGCGGAAAAGTAGTCCAACATTCCGTGTAGAAGTACATCATCATTCAAATGAATCAAATTGTGCACATTATTAACGAGTTCTTTCGAACCGCCATCACTATCCTGCACGATTGAACACTGGAGCAATTAAATCGTTGACTATCTCGGTCGTTTCACAAGTAGCTTAGTCCAATCACACAGTGAACGTGTCCGAGACTTTTCGAGCCCTGTATAAGATACGTGGTCGACAATCAAGACAAGCAGAATATCTCATCCTGGCCAAAGCTCAGGCTGTCGGTATCCGCCTATACAACCCCATCTGTGTGCCCAAAAAACAATTTGTGTGTGCTCTTAAGCTGCCCTGGCCCTCCCTCCACCCCACAACAGGCCACATAGCAGATGAAAACTGGCATAATAAGTGAGAAATAACCCGCACTCGGTCTTGACTGAAGCCTAAATTACAATTTTTTTTCTTCACTACTTTTTCGTGTCACCAATATTCTCTATCACTCCTTATTTGTCTGATTCCTCTATTTATCGTAATGTATTGTGATGTAATGGGGTGAGTATGAATCACTGAAAACGAGCATGTTCGCCAAGTTGTGTTATGAAATTTACTCGGGACACAGTGATTCATGTTATCCACTAGCATTTTTGATGGCCTCTTTCGTCCTCTAGCATACCTCCGATGTTTATCACAGCTATCGTATAAGCCATGCTGGTGGTTTTCCATGAACCTCAACCTGCAGACTGCAAATTTTGTGTTGCAATACAAACAATTTATATACAGACGAAATGCAGATGGACAATTCCCAGATACTGTGATCCAAATGTACAACATCCGATAGCAAATAGCGCATGGGACTCATCTGAATGGTTCCAGAATTTGTGCACACCTAGTAATCAGGAAATTAGTAGTTGTTTGACTTAATGGACACCTGTGGTGCTGTTTATCCGTGGGAGGTCGAATTGAACAACCCTTTGGTTTCAGTGCAGAATTTCTTAACGACTGTTTTTTTTGCCATATTCGCTGGTACATTGTATCCCACAGCTTGACTAGGCAAGTAGCACTGAAATGAGGTGGAAAATCTCGAAATTTTTATGATAAACGGGGTTTTGTTTAATTGAATGTACGTTTTCCATTTGAATATCACTTATCATAACTTTGTCACATTGACAAAGAACGAGCTAAATGGAGAAATCCTTGTTTCATCATAACCAGCTCTTTCCTCAAGATTCTTCAGTGTTTCATATGTACATTTTTGAAAATAAAACGTCTGCCTTTAAATGGGATTATTTCGAGCCACTGTAATCTGTGAAATGACGAAATTCGGTCAAGTACTGCTTTCATAATCGACAGGGAAGAGGTTTTATTTTGAAGGATTTACTCGTTGTGCGAAGGATTCTGAAATGTTCGCCTTTGTAGTCAGCACCGTGTGCCGTGTTCATTTGCGGATTTCTACCACAGATAACATCGATTGTGACGTAGTATAAAATCTACTCCGTATGTTTTCCAAGCTTCTTCCGATAATTTGGGTATACCAGAGCATAGGGTAACAACATTAATTTGTCCGGGGTATCCACTCACTAATGTTTACTCTTTACTGCCCTGTGGCTAGTTGAATTTCTGTGAGTATGGTTTCCAAGGGAAAAAAGAGCTCGTGGCTAAATCAGCTAAGTTTTCCCGAAGTACAGAAAAGCAATGGAAATGAAAAAAAAGTAATTACAAAAATGGTCGCTATAACTTGCTGATGCAAATCTACAAAAGCTGAATGGTTCTGCACAAAAACATAGAGCCCGGTAGTAGGCCAATCCGTTTAGTGGTAAGCGCGAGAATGCAGTATGCAGTTAGAGTCAACCGAAAGTTTCACTCCAATAATTCGGAGTGGAGGCGAGCCGGGAGAAAAAATTTCTGGTAACAGATCTTTGAAAATTAACGGAACCATGTAACTTTTTGCTCGCTTTTCAACAGGGTTTCTTAACTGGTGGTCTTCAGTGAAGGTGCTAGGAACTTCAATGATCTAGGCAATGGAATATCCATTTGCATTTTACTCATCCAAAAGCCCAAAGCAGCCAACCGGAATCGAACGGACTACCTTCGGCTAACCGGGACAGTCAATACTTCTTATTGAAGTACTGGTTGTATCCTAGTGGACAATGAATCGCGTTATTCATTCTCGACTGATCGTAACGCGATAGCTGAGAAGGCACACCAACTACCCAGTGAGCGGGAAGTTGCCGGTTCGAGTCCCGCTAGCAGTGCAGAAATTTGGATGTAAATAGTGCAAGCAGATTTATTACTACTTTTTTCTATTATATGCTTGAGCATGAGTACAATGGAAGGGGTATACCCATAGCCACAAGGGCCCATTGATATATTAGGTACAACCGGCAACCGGACCCTGAGACGTGGAGTGGAGAATAGCAAGATCCCAATAAGCCAGGTATGGTAACGTGCCGGACGACAGCGATATAACTGTCTGCCATCTAGTTTTGCAAATGATATGACCCAGACCGTCAGTATTATCTACTCTTTTGCAGTTTATCCAACTAGCCTCGGTTTGGCATCACTGTTATTCAGAAGCGTTTCAATTCATGTCGATAGGAAAGCATCCAAACCCTGGGTTTATGCCTAAAAATTTCAGACACTCCTTGGAAAATACTACTCAACGTGTATATGAGTTACAGGAGAATAGGTTAGCAGAATATGTAGTAATACCGCTCAAATCATCACTAAAAACCAAGAGAGCACTGTATGCTTGTTTCATCCTTGTTAGGAATCACCAGCCGTGCACCTCTACTGAGCCCCCACTGGGGCTTGCACCCCGGGTGAACAATTGTGTGCCGAATACCTTAACCACAAGGCTATCCCAGCTGGCTCTCAAAGTTTGGTTGAACATATACACTGCAGGATACAGCTTGATGTAGCGTTAATATTCAGTATAATCTTTCATCCTCGTCCGTTGTACTTTCATCTAATGGAACCGCACAACACTTAAACAATTGAACAGTCGCCAAGCCTCTTCGAACTTCAAATGATCGAAGATTGCTTCTTTTGATGTCAACAGGACAGAAACGTAATCAGTCTGACAACTGTTTTTTGAATTCTCATAAGTGTAAACAAATCAAAATGTGCAATTTTTATTTACTGCACTAGTGGACAAAACAATATGATGAAAATATGGCTGTTGGGAGGTTACGAACCGGCTGGAAAATAACATACTTATAAACTCACGGAAGTGCACAAAATTATGAACTCGTGGCAAAATTGAGAGGTTCAACTGTCTACAAGTACAGTTCTGTCAATAACTGATAGCTTTTCCGTCACAGTAACATAAACGGCAAGTGAAATACAGATCAATACGAAAACGGTATCATTTTTCTCGGATCGACAGAGTGGATTGAACATGGGCTTTTATTCAAGGCTTCCCCCTTAACCGGGTAACTGCATCAGTGCCCAGAGTGAACGCGGAACTTTCGACGCAGCGAGGTAAGCGGTTGAATAGAATACGCGCAGGTGTGTCATATTTCCATACTATAGGTTTCCATCAGGAACTGACAATTAAGTTCTTGTTTTTGAGCCTTGGCGAAGAGATCAATCGAACAATTTAATTTTGTCTGTGAGTTTATTTATCTAACTGTCATGAACATTCTTACGCTTCGTCCCTAAAAATGTGAAATGTCCAAGTTCTTTCCTCCTCTATGAAGTTACATGTACTTTATCAATGATAATTTGCTACAAACGGATGTTAAATCAACCGTGCTACTTAATGGTTAGTATTCTTAATTGTACCTCATCTCTAAGTATCTCCTCTCTGGATATGATAACGTGCGGATGAATCGAATCATCTGACCGATGGAAAACCACTGGTGCGATTTTGATTCTGATTCATTGAAATTGCTAACTCGGTTTCACACATATCGTTTAAGGTCAATTAACTAATGGTCTCTAAACGAACACTATTAAGTATAAATCATCTACTAATCTAAATTCTTTCCGGTTATCTGGAGAAAAATGAAAATTAACAGTACAGTACTTCTCTTGGCATTTTGGATGTCAGACTTCGAGGATCCGATATACGAGTGACTAAACGGACTACCTTGGACGGACTGCATCCGGCACCGCGGTTGTCAAAACACTCTTTCGCACCCGTCATTTTCCGCGTGAACCATCTGAAAAGAGCAATGCGAGGAAGGTGTCTGTCAGTGGATATGTCATGCGGTGAAGATAATCACCCCTGAGGATCTAACTAATTCTGGCTTCCCTTCTAGTTCTCTCTATTTCTACGGCATTTTACCGAAGGTGTGATATTTTGCCTAGCATACCGTACTCAACGCGTCATAATAGGCATTCAGACAGTATCTTGTACTATGAAAAGATCTAAATGTATCTTGAAGTACCATTCTGAATTATCACGTTCGACTGCTTCACCACTAGAAGGTTATATCCGAAGAAGCCCAAGTGCAGTGGAAATCAGTCCTATGAAAAATAAGACGGGTACAGCATGCTGGGATTCACAGACAAACGTGCAATAAATACGCACCCTACTGTGATACCGATAGCAAGCAAGTTCGCCCCATGAGCTCACAACACATCGTGTCGATCCAAGTGAAGAAAATACTTTGTCCATTAGAGGAGGAATGTTCAGCAGTTAGGTAACATATGTGAAAAGGGCAAAATCTAATCTCTTACAGCTTAGAAACATGTAGCTACATACACACTATGATATAAGAGCAATCAATAAAACCAAGCTTTCAACGAGGTACGGTAACAATGGAGCTGGTAAGGAAGTGAGTGAAAACGAGAACTGTAGAAGATTTATAAAATTTGATATTGGCAGATAAATGTTTGTAATGTGATGGATTGGAGAACGAACGAGGACTGGGCAAGGTCGTACCCAACAACGTTCAAAACATTCCACAGTGAAATAAACCCACCAAATTACGACAGTAATATTGACAGCTCAGGAATATAATTAGTAAACCGACATATCAGTTAGATCCGTAAAAAATAACATGTCAATATTAGTGAGCCATATAGTCTGACGAAGGTTATCCAATTTCTTGCTGAGTCATGTCGTCGGCAAGTCATCTTCATTGTTCCTTTGGTTTTCCCATTATCTCATTCGAAAGGAAGTTCTTGTTTGCAATCACCATATAAGGCACTTTTTCTTCTTGTACTCGAAAATGAAGAAGAAAATGAGATTTATTAGACGCAGAAAATGTATAATCGACCTGCACCATTTCAGTGCCGTTGAAAGTACCATAATGAACACCCACTGGATTTGACATGATCTATTTTGGTTATATCCCTCAGTCTCGACGAGGAATCAACTATTTCGGGGATGCCACGGATGCCAAAATAACTCTGAAGGAACGAAATGTGTGTAAGTGCTGAAAGGGGTTCAATCTACCGAAGACAAATCACGTAGGCTATGTACAGGTAAGTTCCAAATATATAGGAGTAGTCTACTTTTAACAATTTAGTAATAAATAGACGAAGCAGGAATAAAACGATTCTACTCACTGCATTCCCGCGATCTTCCAGTAATCACGTGCCATCTAATCAGGTGACCCAAAAAATAATCACGGCATTTTTCATTAAGTATCTGAGATTCCTAACACCAGTTGAAAGCCGATAATCGAAAGCCTGTAGTTCTTTGTATTTCGCTTCCCAAATAAGGGTCAAATTAAGTCCCGAGTGAAGAAACCATTCTCCCGAAAGCTTTCGGAATTTTCCGTCTCCAGCTCTTAGAACTACGAACAAAAGTTCCTCGTTTTCTGAAATGTACGATATTGACGCCTCGAAAGAATTCACATTTTTGTGTACAAACCCCTTTTTCGGGCTCAAAATGACTATCTGTCGGCTAAGGTTCCGTTTGATTCCAATCTTACTTTTTTTAAGAGGTCTCGAGATCGGACGGAGCGTACGAAAACAGTTACCCAGACAGCATTTGTCTTTCGCTTTGTTTTTTTCTTCTTCCGAAAAAAGACTACACAATTTTCGGATTCCGATTTTTGATTGGCTCGCACTGAGACTAATGCGATGTCGTATGTCTATCTTGCACGAGGCAGCATGAGGAGAGTTAGTGTCCGTGTCAACCACGGTTCAGTTACATTTAGGCGGCACGGATGTGGGTTCAGCTCGGATAGCCTCAGTTTGTTCTGATAAATTATGTGGGATTGTTTTATCAATCAGGGCAGCTGAGCAGCACTGAGTTCGATATCGGGGACAGGTTCGACGCTATGGCTGTTGCCAGTATGAATGAAAAACTGGTCGGTTTAGATGAACCAACTAGAAGTCCGTACTAGATTGTTTTTCAAAACGGATAGAAGACATAAATTGCGAGATGCAAGCATTGCTTTTAATCTTCTCAATCGCGTACGTAAAACATGCGAATTCGTGTTCGAATGGGGGACAGAGCGAAACAATGGAATAGACGGTGTCAAACGAAATTAGGAGACGATTCGGTAAACCTGATTGGTTACCGCCACGGCAGGCACACATTGTGGGTCAAAAGTTTCTGTGCGCACAGTGGAGGCCTAAGTCTACTTATCAACACAGCCTCACAAAACTAAATTCTTTGGTTTCCTATTCAATGCAATCACTGGGACCTCTTGACCCGGATCAATCCGATGACGAAAGGTCACAAGGTGTTTCGCGATCGATGAAGCCGGGTTTCTGGCGATCGTTTGCTGTCCGGGCGATGAATGACTCATCCACTGCACCAACCACTTCGGTACGTGCTCCCCCATTCTTTGACTGAGACACTGATCCGTTCAGCCTATGTAGGTGTCACGGCAGGTGCACGTGAACTGATAAATGACGTGAGAGGCATTCAGGTTCGTGACACCTTTTGAATGTGTTTGGAGGTTTAGTTGTTTGGTAGTTAGCTTGCGTAGGAAAATTATGTTTGTGCCAAGTAACGTTTTCGACTACTCCGTGAGGGGAAACACGTTCATTGGCATTATTTCTGAAGAACGTAGTTCCAGAAGAAGAATCGATGGGCGAACAGAGAAACATTTAACCTTGACTAATATGAATTTACGTACTATGGCCAAAAGTATTCCAACACTCAGTGTGTTCGTTGCCCAGTTTCCCATGAATAAGTTGAAAGTGATGACGAAACCACAATTGATCGTCGACGAAAATCTCGTGTCTGTAGTTCGAGAATTATTGCACAAGAGCTATCACATAAAATAGAGAGAAATTACTGGCAAAATTAAGTAAACATGGTTGTCTGTGATGCCTAGAATCGTTCACAAATGTTCATAGTAAAACAATGTCCATTCAGAATTCATTTCTTCCCACAGTCCATCTTGAATGCATTTGGCTTCTTCCCTACTTATCAACTGAGAATCTTGTTAGTTAGACCAAACTTAAAGTTTCTTTGAGAAAACGTAAAAAGCAAGTTTAAAGTTGAATTCACCTAATATTATCAAGTCCCCCAAAAAGTCCTTCCATTCCTCTTTCATTTACTCATTTCATCAAACATACTAAGCGGTTCACTAGGAAAAGGGGACAGAATAGTGCATTTCAAAAGGTCTTTCTATTGTCTTGTAGTTCTGAACTCGACATTTACCCATGGATGATTTGTGATGGCATTTGCCTAGCTGTCAGCCAACGACTCCGGTCTGGTTTATCTTGTCTGAAGAAGACGAGTGGATTCAGTTGGCAGATTCTCTAATGACCACGCCCAACTTCTTACACGTTTGTGTTCATATACAATCCGAAAACAGAGAATATATACACCACAGTTTGACTGTAATTCACGAAGATTTCTCTTGGAGAGTACACTAGCATTTCTATCCATTTCTACATTGAATAAATCCGTTTCATGACGCCCTCTCAGTTTCAGCCAATGCATGCAAAATCGGACTGTTCAATTAAACTCACTTTTTCAAGTCGTCACCCTGTGGAAATCCAACCTTGGCATGAATTTAATCTACGGTTTCACGAACGTTCCGTACTACTTAACCGCCCAAAATACATTATCGCATGGAACGGAGATTTCATGGCAAGATGCCCAACTTCTGTGTCACTGGGTTTTTGTTTTCAACCCTATTTCTGAATGTGTCCAAAATGTAAAGAGCCTTCAGCACCCGTGAGACGATGGAAAGGTTGGTAGGTACAAACTTAGGCTATTTTACATCCTTGTGCTTTCACGGTATGGTTGTCGTGGGGCTTTAATCAGAACTTCCAACTGACACGGAGTAATAGGAACCAGTGTCGAGAATATATCACACGGTTTTCCTGGGGGTAATGGGTTTCGAATATCACAGTGTAAAGACACTTTCCCAACAAACATTTGACCAACAATTTGATGGTTACTTTTCAGGTGTTCTTGTCAGATCTAAGCAATCTTTTGAAGGCATTCGACTTCGGATACAAGAATCCATTGAAATCTCATCAAATAATAAACAATAATCACTGTAACGTTGTAAACTCGTCTCTTTCAAGCACACTTAAATGCGGTTGTGCCTGAATAGGTGTTGTGGTTGACGCGATCAATTCAGAAATAATATCTACGCTGAGATTAGCAACCACCTGGTTCCAATGAGCACTGAAAGATAGAATATGTGGTATCTATACAATACTCGAAAACGGAAATATCAACCAAACTTGGACAGATAAATGACCCTTCACGTGGTTGAAAATCTGGGAGTTGACATATCGGAACATCGTAATTGGATCATCATCATACAGCACTGAGTATCTGTTTACCCTGCTCAAATGAACAAGAATGAACGAAATTTACTCGGGTCTAAGTCGCCGACTTTGCTTATGAATATTATGTAGGCCTGGATGGAATGAGAAAAGTAGACTGATTATTCTGAAGACCTAAATAAGGGACTTCGAATTTGCACAAAAAACGTATTTGTTTTTTATATTTTGGGGACATTCTACCGTACCGGATAAAACCAGGGCACTCAGTGCGGTTATCAAAACCCAGCCTTCTCTCTTCTTCAAAATTGAGCCTGAACGAGAATTAATTGTCAGTAGTTGCAACCTCGGGGATGACGGCAGTATTACTTACTTCTGATCTTATGCGACCATCTCCGGCCCGAGGATAAGTCGGCTCCATGGATATCACGGACCATTGCCGACCACGCGCGGCGGTCGGAGGCGAGATCCGTACAGATCCTGATCCAGTCCTTTTCCATCGCCGGGCTCCATAGACCAATTGGAGGCCTAGAAGCTCTACGTCCTTCTCTATTGTGCTGCTCAACGTTTTGAGCTGCCTATCACGGTGACAACGCCAACCACGGCAGGGAGTTGGGCAAAGTGTTTCTTTGGTTATCTTTGACTAGGGTCACCGAGGGATATGCCCGAATCACGGAAATCGTCAACGCTGGAGGGGGACGGACAGCACATCGATATCAGAGCATCTCCTCCTAACTTCTTCGTTAGAAACCCTTTCGAGCCACTTGACTTTGAGGATTTGTCGCATGCACCAACTGTTGAAAAACCTCAAACCTTCTGGTATCCTTAGCTCGTAGAGGCCACGTTTTGCAGCCATATATGAGTACAGGCTGGATAGCGGTATGGTAAACACGATTTTTGGTCCTTAAGCTAATTTCACGGCGTGTCACAGCGTTCGTTTAAGCTGAAGGAAGGCTCTCTTGGTGCTGTCGATCCGTAATGCAACTTCATATTTCGCCTGGTTGTTAGGGAGCAGACTTGAGCCTAGGTATTTGAATGAAGGAACGTATTCGACTGGTTGGTCATTAATGGACAGTTATTGAACTGTATGTTTTTGAAACATCCACTTGCATTCTTCACATCAAAAAGTCGGACGCCGCGAGCCGGAATCGAATTGAATTGTTGAACCTAGATGGGTTGTGAAAGCTTTTGTTTTGGTCGAATTTACTTCAAGTCCGACGGACCTCACGAAGGAATTGATTCGGACGAGGATTGGTTGGAAAGTAGCCGGGAGCATTCTAGCACAATAATATCATCCGCGAACTCCAGGTCCGAGATGTACATTTCCTGGCTAAGCTGAACGCCAGGGTATTCGTGTAATTCCTGTCTCATTGTCTAATCAATGGTGTAGGTAAACAGCACCGGTGAGAGGGGACAGCCCTGTCTAACTCCGGTAATGAGTGCGAACTCGCGGGACTCTTCACCTTAAATACGAACCCTAGCACCAGTAGTCGGGTAGTACCCTTTCAACAGCTTATCGGGCATTCCATCGGATTGGATTATGGTCCAAAGAGACTCGCATTTGACCGAACCAAGGCAGTCCGGAAGTCGATGAAACTAGCTAACGTAAGCTGCTGGAAATTATAGCGGTTCTCCAGCATTTGGCTCGGTGTGAAGATCTGATGCACACAGCATATTCCACTGCGGAGACCCCCTTGGTTCGGGCGAGTGCGCCGGTCTCTTGTCTCGGATAAACCGGTTAGTAATAACGCACCAAAGACCTTCACGGCCACATCCGTCAAGCTAATCCCTCGGTAGTTCTCACACGTCGATTTATCACCTTTCTTCGGAATGAGCAGCAGAATGGACATTCCACAGTCGGGTGGAAACGCCTCCTCCCGCCAAATGGAGCCAAAAAGTGTACACAGCCTTTCAATAAAAGGCGATGTACATGCTTTATACCCTTCTGAAAAGATGCCATCTTCCCCGGAAGCCTTCCTGTCCTTAAGTTTGTTCATCATTTCCGTGATTTCTGCGGTGTTGGGTGGGTCACAGTTGCTTTCGTACTGGACTGGAGAGGATGATATTGGTTGGTCCATCGGATGGTCTGTAGACCGGCTGAGCAGCCAACCAAAAAGTTCAAACTATGGGTCCGTTTTCTTACTCTGTTCGGGTGTTAGGTTTCTTGCCACATCAAGAAGAAATGAATCTTGTTTACAGAACCTAATAGAGGTGTTGCGAATAAGGTGGAACAGTTTACTGAAGTCACCAGTTCCGGAAGCGGTCTCCATTTTTTCAGCTATTTCCATCTAGTATCTTTTGCTTTCAGTTTTGGCGGAGCGTGTAGCCTTTCAATTCAGTCTGCGGCGTTCATCACTACCTGCCAGCCGAGCTTCATGTGTTTTGGTTGACAGCTGCAGCGTGCTGTCGAAGATCCAATCTTTTGTCCGCCTTTTTAGTCTCCCGAGTACTGTCCAAATAGCTTTCTTGATTGTCATCTTCATTCGAGTCCACGGCCCTTTCACAGAAACTCCGTCTGCTTGCGCTTTGGTTGCGTTGGTAAGGCGAGTTATGAATGCTCGTGACAACGCTTCTCGCTTCTGTGGATTTTCTAGGGAGGGTGCAGACACTTTAGCACGTGTAGACAGATGAACATTGAAACACGTGCTTAGGAGGATCTGGTCATTGCCGTTTGTACTCCCTCGTTCTACACCTCGTATGCTCGGCAATCCTCCACAAAAGAAGCCCAACAGGCTCTCACCCGGATGAGGACGAGTTGGTGCGCAGTGTGACCAACATTGGAGTACCATGTAAGTAGGTGCTTCATGAGGTGTTTAAATCGAGTGCTGCGGACAACCATTCTGTGGACGCCAGCTAGACTAATCAAGCGGCTACCTGAAGGAGACCGAAGTTCTCGGCCGCACCCGTGCGAGCAATCGAATCTCCTGCGGAGAAAATATATGCCCCTCCTTGAAACCCGGATGATTACCTCGTGCAAGTTATTGTAGAATTCCTCTTTGGTTCCGTCATCAACCGAACTGGTTGGAGCATAGACCGCAATCACAGTCAGATCGCGCGGAGAGCATTAAAGCTTACCAACGCGAGTCGGGATGAAACTGGTCTCCAAGAGACCGTTATGGGACTAGCGGCTTTCTTCAGAGCGATCGCGACACCGTAGAGACCGCAGTTGTCCTTCAGGCCACTGTGATAGAGCCAATAAGATATAACCACTCCTAAAACGTTTATTTAGCTGGCAAGCGGACTTCCGAGGGGCAAGAAATATCTCCGTCATAGTCATGACCGCAGTATGTTGATGAGTGAACAAATCTTCCCGGAAGCACACTACTAGTTCTGCAGATATTGCCACTCATCAGGTATGCGTAACAGGCACTAATCTAGTCAGTCATCATCATACGGGTACAGTCCGTAGGTGTGCATTGTACTATCGTCTCATTCACAAGACCAATAATGGGAATGGTTCTTCCTCGATGCTATGTAAAATTAGGGGATAACAACGTGTTCTCCTGAGAGTTGTTCCTAAGCTAGTCAATCGTAACCTAAAGAACAAGGTTGTTCTTTCAAGTTCAAATACTGGCAGAGAGTATTGAGCATCCACATGGAGAAGATTACCTAAAAGCATCGGATTGGTTTGGTAGCTGCTTCTGCTCATGACAGATACGCTGTTTTGCAGATCCCGGTGACTAACCAGTAATTAACTCTCCGAGGATTGTCGTCGTGATTCCTTGATGGGTTCTTCAGCGAAGAGCAATAACTTATAGTCCAAATGGCTGCAAATAAGATCATAGTCGGACAAAATTGCGTCCGCATCACGTCCAAATTCAACTCAACAAGTCGATTTTGAGATAACTCCCAGAGTACCCTAAATGTTTCACTGTTACACCAATAAATGATCATACGTGAAAATTTCACTTGATAACCTGCTCCGTTCTCCATTTTGAGTGAACTTGCACCAAATATCACAAGGGAAATATCCACTTTGACAATTCAGTTCCGTAAACCGATTGAAACAAAAGTGGATGACTGGTCGACGAAACCAAGTGTGTGTGTGTGTGTGTGTGTGTGTTCAGACAAAACTCCCGTCATCCCCAGACTCAGAACACGATGAAAACCATATTTAGTATGAGTTCAACACCATGAGGATATGAGAAAACGGCTACAGAACTCAATCAAATGTGTACCGCAATGTCTCTACCGAACTCCCCTTTGGAAAACGTAAATGAACTGGAGAAGCTTTTGTCAAATCTAGCCAACTGGTAACTGAACTTGAAGTATGCACAACTGAGAGAGCATCAAAGCTTTGCGAATTTCAAATCGCCGTCCTCTAGGAGTGTACACCGTTTACAGCTAAACACTTTCGAGACACTTTTCAACGAATTTACTAGCGAAAACAACAGTGTTGACCACTAGAGACAAGGTGGGATCACTCATTTCCCGAAAACGAAGTGAAGTGAATGCGCCCGATTGCGAGCATTTCCATCATTTCATAGGTATTCGAAAACACTATAGTTCTGCCCCTTAAGTCACATATTGGTCTTTAAAACGATCACCAGCTTGCTTATTCGAACAAATATTTCACAATAGACATCCTAGCGTGTTTCGTCAGCTCCATTTGAGTATTACTTAGTCTCTCCCGAAAACCTTTCCACAATAATTCTCTATTTGATGGCGTACTAACTGGAAGCTGAAAGAGTCACGACAATCAAAATATGAAGAGAACGAAACCAAAGACGATGCACATGCACGAGCTGAATTTACCACTATCTCTGATAAGGACAACACAATGATAAGATTCATGCGATGATGTGAGAATTGTAAATCATGTTCAATGATTAGGGGACAATGATGGCTGTGGGAGTGTGCATTCTTTGGAAAGATGAAACCTGAAGCATTCGCAGCTCAAGTGTGTCAACCTCCATGGTTAGATTATGGTGAGGCATTTTTAAGGTATCTGTTTTGCAGATCCTTTATTGCATCCCGCGTGGTTTGCTGCAGACGATCTATGGTGCACATATTCTCCACAGTCACCCTAATTTTTGTCTGACACTAGTATATTCAGTCGGGGAACCACTTCAACATGGGTGTCACGAGGCTGTTACAAAAGCAATTCTTTCACATGATAAGTGACCAAACGAAGATTCAGATAAGACTAGTTTATACCGAGGGTTTGAATTTGGTAGAAATCTATCAGAACATTTCTATCACACACGAGAGCTTTGTATGTGTTGTGGGTCAGTGAGTTGTAGTAAACGTTTCCCTATAACAAGATACGGAACCATTCTTTGGCCATATAATTTGTCATTAGTCAAAGTAGTTGATTTGTGGAAATTAGAGATTTTCGAGTAAACTTCCAAGTCTACTAATATATGATCACAATAGAACAAAAGAATAGAGAAAACACAAAAACACAATTTGGAATAGTGATGCAGAAATTTTTGGTTTGCACAATGTGTCCAAGATCGATTCACTACATCCTAACAAGGTGCATGCTAGAGTCACGGTAATTGCTTATACAATCAAGGAATAATCAACACTCAGGAGATAGAATTCCAAATAACTCCCGGAAAATGGTTCTTACCATGGCAGAGCTAAAGAGATGAAACAAAGACGCTACTCAAGTAGATCGCGGTTTCGATTTCAAATAGCTAATGCTTCTGAGTAATTGAGCAGTCGTTGGTTGTTGCCAGAGTATATGAACTAAAATGCCTCTTCTCCCAAATGTGTTGTGTCATGGACGATCTGAGACATATTCGTTTTTCTAGTGGCACCACAAATATGGAGTCGTTGATGATTGCTTTGTGTAACTTAATCAGAATATGTTCGACTATTCCATGATGTAACCACCTCCCTGCTCTGCCAACGTAGATAGCTGAGCATTCACGTTTGAAACGATAAGCACAATTTGATTTCGCGTGTGTGGGGGTGGGGGTCAGTAGCTATTTGTTTGGCAGTGTACGAATGTGGGTGGTTCTGAGAACAATTATTGGTTCATTTGCTTAGTATGTGCATCTGATGACACAGTTCAGGCGCTTGCTAATTAGCTCACTGGTGTAATCACTTTTGTATAATATGCACTGAGAAGGGCGAAACTCAATTCTGTTGCTTCCGAGTGCAGGGTTGATCGGATGATTTGAGGTTTGTGCTAGAAATTTGGAGTCCGAATGAAAGTCAGCCAAGCAAAGTATCAACGATTCCACACATCACTCGAAAGTCATTGCGACATATACATATAAGGGAAAAGAATCCAAAATTATCGATACATCAACCGACATTCCCTTGCGCATTCGGTTTACAGTAATTCCTCACAAGTGTAAGTTAGCAACTATTCATTTTCATCATCTACCTCATGACTGCCTACTCGTCGTCTGGCACATCTTCCGTGCTTGGATCACGTGATCTGTGAAATAATATCTCAGTTTGACCAAATATGCATATCAAAAGAAAGTAACTGTGGAATTCAAATACTATTAGGACCATGGACCTTTACACCAAAGAGACCTTCCGATTGATCCACCCATTCGACGAATAATTATAATGTCGAAACATTCAATTTCATTTTCCCCTTATACTGCATGACTTGTTATTGATATATTCAAATGAATTAAACTGAAATTACTAACTGGTATCTCTTCGTCCTCATTGTTGTGACTGATCAGAAATATGGCACGAACGTAGCACCAGTAGATGTTCAGTGCCTAATCTCGTCTGTCAACTTTCGATCAAACTCGGAAGGAAATATATCCTCCAGAATGGGACATAGTGGACTCCCCATAGTGACGCCGAATATTTGCATGTAATTCCGATCAAGGATTACAACATTCACATTTGATGTACATACCAGTAGCAATCTCGTCAGATAACTGCACGATAACCCGACTCGGAGATTGTATTTCTCCATCATCATACATACATAGATAGATAGACGCGTGCCAGGGAGAATAATTTACCATCAGTCAAGTTCGCATCACTAGTAGTATGTGAGAAACCATTTCAGCTCTAATCCCCAAATTTGAGCAATCATTAACTTGTGTAGACAGAGCTCGTTTCAAGTCACTTTGGTAACTGTCAAACACTAGTACCTTGACAAACACTTTCTCAAAGCGATCTGAAAAATAACCTGATTGGGCATCAACGCGAAATGGTTCAATCACTATCGGTCACCTGAGGCAAGGCAACTAGAAAAATGATGTATACGGAAAATGACATATTGACTCCATTCAGAACAATTGGAAAATATCATATATCTTCTAAAGTTTTCAAAATTGGAACTACTGAAAATTGCTTCGTGCAAGATCATGAGAAGCATATGATATAACATATAAACCAGATTGGTCTAAGTGAAATCCAGACCAAGCTGATTTCGGCACGATACAGAGTCGAATTATCGATTTGTTCAAGGTACGATAGTAGACCATATTGAAAAGTTGTGATTTCCTTCAATGAGAACCGTTACCCGAAGGGGAAATGTGCGTTTGAATTGGGCAACTAGCAATTATAGTCTACCCAAAATTATCATTCGAAAGCAGAAATCATCTTTGAGCTTAAGGTTTGTTAGGAAGAGATATTTGTCCTGATTGAATTTCTTCACCCATTTTGGAGAATCACTTGGTACATTTCAGCTGTAAACGTATTTCAAATATTCTTTTACTAAGAAAATATGAACTGCCTCATTGCGCCCAATTTTCTAGGCTTCTTTACTTTCTCTTTACCAGAAAAGCGCATTGTTTTGCACTTTGAGTCAATATTTTCTACGATTACAAGTTTGCTCAGTGAAACAGACCTTTCACGATTGATAGTCTAATAGCTAGTCAGATGAGACATATGTACAATGTGCAGTATATCCGCGTTTCCAGTGGTATATTTTATGTACTTACATTTTCATTTGTCATCACGTGCACAAATTATAAACGCCAGCTTATACGTGGTGAATAAAGCAAGCTCTGCAATACGGACGAATAACTGAAATTGTACTGAGAATATTTGCTATCCACTAGAAAGGATTCAAATCCGATCTACCAGGTTTTCGTTCGACATTTCAAAGCATTCAGACGACATAAGGAACGTGTTTATACGACTGAAGATCCCGCATTTGTGAGGCTGATAATATCTCCAGTGGATGGCACGATCTGGTCGGTTTGGTCGATTTCGATGTGGCCGAAATGGTACAAGTCGTTCACCTCGGCGAGATTCAGACGCAGACCTGGACGCAACCCACGCAATTTTACCGTGCGTGCAAATCGGCTCAGCCTCGTAGCACTGAGCACAAGCCGTACTTTATACCAAATCCATAAGTAGAACAACAACGGCTGCGGTCGGAAACTAGCCAGTGCCACTCAGATACCGGGAAACAAAATCAGCGTATTTCGCGGAATATATTGAGGCTCTCCGATTCAAAAGGTATTCCGTACAAGTTGTTCCGCTCATTCATTTATGCACGGATATTCAAGACGATTATCAATATGCCTACTGAATACAAGCATTTCATAAATGAAGCCTTATTGTACTTACGCAACGCAACCACTTTTCCACTTTCCTGGAAAATGTTTCCCCGTATCTATTCTTGGTTATACCTTTGAGGACGTTATAACTGGGACGAGACGGGACAATGCTTTCCAGTTTTTCCAACTTAGTGATCATTTATGTTCGTTATAAGGCAGTTCTAATCGTCGCGAACTTCTTTCAACGTATGCACATTATTGAAATTCTATAAGAGGAGACGCCTGTTTCCAATCAAAAATACCTGCTCTTCTTTACACACATATATATATCTATATATTTATGAACAGTTATGAACTCAAGAAGGCGCTGTTTCGAATTCTGTTTGCTTTCATGCATTTGAGATCGTTTTATGAATCAGTCATTTATTTTACTGATATTTTAATTATTTGCCCTGCTAAAAGCAAAGTACTACGAATGCCGGATGGATTAGGAGAAACTCTGACTCCAATATTGAATCAGATTGTCTGTGCGAGCCATTGGTTGGGAATACTGTGAAGTAACGATCAACCGAACATCCCTCAATGTTTATCTATCTTGACCAAATATGATCTTTCTTAAGAAATACGGTCTGCACATTTAAAATTTTTAAAGTTTTGCACTTTTATGTAACTACAAACTGTGGAAGA
The DNA here is from genome assembly GCA_948099385.1 of Fasciola hepatica. Classification (NCBI taxonomy): domain Eukaryota; kingdom Metazoa; phylum Platyhelminthes; class Trematoda; order Plagiorchiida; family Fasciolidae; genus Fasciola; species Fasciola hepatica. The sequence continues at coordinate 10,729,618 of CANUEZ040000120.1, read as the reverse complement.
CTAATTTATTTAAATAACTGAAAAATACCAAGTCACTTTAATAATCCCAAAAATGCATTTCGGAAAAAAGATATCAACTATACAGTTGCTCATATAATACTGACCACGAATAAAGTCAGAACTTCATTGTAGCTCATACCATTTGCAGTTGATTTTCAATTTATGGTGCTTCTATTTATTCATTCTCACGATATTTTGTCTCCCTCTCTCTCCCTACATATAATGTTTTACTTCAGTTGCAGCCTTCGTTAGTAAAAACAAAAGCAATAACTCTTATTATCTGAAGCAATTGGTCTGCCCATTTGTTTGGTCAATGAATTATTTTGTATTTTTTCGTCAATCGAAGCGACACAACTGGGACTATTCCTTGTGACACTGATTCAAATTTATTCAATATTACGCACAAAGGGAGTACAGAATTATTCATTATCCTGCCTCAAAATGATTATATAGGATCTGGAAAATTTTCCATATGACCTGCACCTCTTGATTCTGGCACTTCATCCTCGTCATGATAACAAACTTATTCAGATTCGAGCAAGTACGTAAGTAAAATAAAGCTTCCATTTTAATTGTCACTAAATCTCTGCAAACGAATATGCTGATGTCCAAAAGAGAGGTGTTCGCTTCAATTACGTTCCGCATGAATCACGGGGGGGAGCGAGAAGTGGAGCAGGTGTAGGTGCTTGACCAAATCAGCTATTTGTTGTTGACTTCTAACGAAGTTCTTGTCGCATAACCTAGCGTTTATCAGACCTTTTGCAAGGCAGAATAGAGATGTTATCAATCCTCGTTTATGACAGTATCCCAGAGCTACCGGGTATCAGATTGACTGACGTCTCTGCAGAGCTGTTCAGCCTACTGCTATTCAGTCGCTTCTCTGTCGCCAGAGAATGTGACAGTCGACTGAATCAGAGAGTTCCTTCCACATTCGAAGCTGTATGGATCAAAGCCTTACACAGTGTGGATTATAGGAACATCCCTAAAAGTTCCAACAACCAACGGAAGTCTGTTCCATCGACGTTTGAGCTGCCTTTGACTCGGTCAGTCGTGAATGCCTGTAGAGTATACTAGACTCCGGCGATAATCCTACCAAAATAACAAGGACACGAAGAGCACACTATGCTCCAGCTAACGTAAGGGTTTTAATTTACGGTGAGGAATCGCGTCTCGCAGTCTGTCCCGAAGTGAGACATAGTTTCCCTCTCTAACCGATTCAGCTGGTGCCCAGCTGAATCCACTGTACACTCTTTGAATCTAAGATTTTCGGATGACGCTGACAGTCTTCGGGATTCCCCGGTCTCACTTCAAATATTTTTCGACAGACTTCATCACTCCTAGAAGTCCAGTTCTCGAAGCCATTACAGCGAAAAAGGGCATTTTCACCCAAGGCCATTAGCTCAGCAGTTGTCCATAAATGACCACACGATCAATAAGGTAGCATCTTCCAAACATCTAGGGCCAATTCTGTTTACGATAAGTCAAGCGAATGAAGAAGCAATAGTGAAAACGGAGAATACACAAAGAGTGCTTCTTCATCTCCGGCCTCCACTGTGGACACGTAGCCAAGTCAGCCATCAAAAATATGTTCCCGTCTTTTAGGCCGCTAGTCCAAATAGGGTTACATACGGCCGTGAAACCCTGAAACTGCAAGCTAAGGATACCAGGGAGCTAGGCTTGACTGACCACCGGTATCAGCACCGGAAGTTTCGAACAAAATGACAGAACTAACAGATCATAAGACGAAGTAAGCAGGGGATTCGCCCATACTGACCACCACTCCATCCTTCATCAACGACGTCGCCTGTAGTGGACCGACCATAGACTGCGGCCATCTGAAGCGGAAATGTTTAGGCAAAAAGTCTGCCTTGCTCCGTGTGTGGTATGATGCCGTCGCCTTGAGGGTCAAAAAAATAAGTTTCAACACCGTTGAAAACAACATGTGGGCACCGGACCATAATAAATTTGCGGTCCCCTACTGGAAACGAAACTGGGTCCCGGCTTGTATTGATCTCGTGTTCAAACACTACGCGTGGTCGAAACCGATCTGTAATATCCATGAGGCCGACCTATCCTACTGCAGGAGATTGTCTTGTAGAAGTGGAAAGTAAACAAGTCTATGCAGTTGAAGGGACTGTGCTGGAACTTCCTCAGTTCAATTTCAATCGGAAATCACTACTAGTACGGTCAATCGGACGAATTCTTGCTGATTATTAATAATTTGTCTCCACAGCATGCTCGAAGCAAAAACATCAGTTACGTGATGCGGGCCACGTAGTGTCCAGTTGCATTCTGAAACATTAGTACAATAACCCTCACAGGAAAAATCAGTTGCTCCAGCTAACCGCGACGACACTATTTATTTTTGAATCCCTGAGTAAAACAACTTTCCTGGTTATCTCAAAATGCAACTTTCAACCATGTAACTCAACCATCTTGGCTTTATCATTGAACAAACGAAGTCTCTCTGGGGATTAGCAAAATCCTTATTTGAGCTAAAATATGTGTAAATAGAATTCTGGATGGTTTGTTGACTCTTGACAATTAGTGATGATGAAAACCGCAGAAGAGGTTCGTTATCGTATGAAGTAGATTTGCGAAAATCCGTGACGGACTCAAAGAGTCACTCAATAAGTCCTTCGACTTCCATCAATGAAAAAGTCAAGATATTTTCGGGAGCTAATTATGAACTACGAAGTACAACACGGTTTGAACAGTGCAACACCGATCTCACGAGGCCAAAAGCAAAACTTGAGAATGCCTTTGGCTATTTCGAGTTGGATGACCCGCAACTCATCTAAACCAAATGATGAAAGTAGTAGTCATTCCACTTCCATAGTTATCCACTGGAATACCGAGGTATACAAAAATGCTCATTGTAGTGCACTTTTAACGTCCGTTGTTTAAAGTGGGATGTTTGTCGGGACTGCTGACCTCCCTACTTGACGGTAAATCTATGAATACGGTAAACACCATTACCGGACAATGAAATCAATGATATTTAAAAGGTCCAACGTTTTTGTTCGCAGGAGATTCGAGTGTCACGACGAACCATTTCGGTTTATTGGTAAGTCACTAATTTAGAATAGTGGAAATCAGCAGCATGATGGTGAAAAATCCGTGATCAAAGAAGAGAAAATATTCCATCGGTTCCATCATGTGAACATCAGGCAGCGCTGGAAGAAACGAGTACAAGAATGTGTGCAAATTGTCCTCCAAATTAGGTGAAGAAAGTCAATAGGGAAAGATTCGTGTAAAAATCAATTGGATAAATATCTCTTCCTAACAAACCTGAAGTTCAAAAATGGTTTCTGCATTCAAATGATAATTTCGGGTAGACTATAATTGCTAGTTGCCCAATTCAAACGCACATTTCCCCTTCGGGTAACGGTTCTCATTGAAGGAAATCACAACTTTTCAATATGGTCTACTATCGTACCTTGAACAAATCGATAATTCGACTCTGTATCGTGCCGAAATCAGCTTGGTCTGGATTTCACTTAGACCAATCTGGTTTATATGTTATATCATATGCTTCTCATGATCTTGCACGAAGCAATTTTCAGTAGTTCCAATTTTGAAAACTTTAGAAGATATATGATATTTTCCAATTGTTCTGAATGGAGTCAATATGTCATTTTCCGTATACATCATTTTTCTAGTTGCCTTGCCTCAGGTGACCGATAGTGATTGAACCATTTCGCGTTGATGCCCAATCAGGTTATTTTTCAGATCGCTTTGAGAAAGTGTTTGTCAAGGTACTAGTGTTTGACAGTTACCAAAGTGACTTGAAACGAGCTCTGTCTACACAAGTTAATGATTGCTCAAATTTGGGGATTAGAGCTGAAATGGTTTCTCACATACTACTAGTGATGCGAACTTGACTGATGGTAAATTATTCTCCCTGGCACGCGTCTATCTATCTATGTATGTATGATGATGGAGAAATACAATCTCCGAGTCGGGTTATCGTGCAGTTATCTGACGAGATTGCTACTGGTATGTACATCAAATGTGAATGTTGTAATCCTTGATCGGAATTACATGCAAATATTCGGCGTCACTATGGGGAGTCCACTATGTCCCATTCTGGAGGATATATTTCCTTCCGAGTTTGATCGAAAGTTGACAGACGAGATTAGGCACTGAACATCTACTGGTGCTACGTTCGTGCCATATTTCTGATCAGTCACAACAATGAGGACGAAGAGATACCAGTTAGTAATTTCAGTTTAATTCATTTGAATATATCAATAACAAGTCATGCAGTATAAGGGGAAAATGAAATTGAATGTTTCGACATTATAATTATTCGTCGAATGGGTGGATCAATCGGAAGGTCTCTTTGGTGTAAAGGTCCATGGTCCTAATAGTATTTGAATTCCACAGTTACTTTCTTTTGATATGCATATTTGGTCAAACTGAGATATTATTTCACAGATCACGTGATCCAAGCACGGAAGATGTGCCAGACGACGAGTAGGCAGTCATGAGGTAGATGATGAAAATGAATAGTTGCTAACTTACACTTGTGAGGAATTACTGTAAACCGAATGCGCAAGGGAATGTCGGTTGATGTATCGATAATTTTGGATTCTTTTCCCTTATATGTATATGTCGCAATGACTTTCGAGTGATGTGTGGAATCGTTGATACTTTGCTTGGCTGACTTTCATTCGGACTCCAAATTTCTAGCACAAACCTCAAATCATCCGATCAACCCTGCACTCGGAAGCAACAGAATTGAGTTTCGCCCTTCTCAGTGCATATTATACAAAAGTGATTACACCAGTGAGCTAATTAGCAAGCGCCTGAACTGTGTCATCAGATGCACATACTAAGCAAATGAACCAATAATTGTTCTCAGAACCACCCACATTCGTACACTGCCAAACAAATAGCTACTGACCCCCACCCCCACACACGCGAAATCAAATTGTGCTTATCGTTTCAAACGTGAATGCTCAGCTATCTACGTTGGCAGAGCAGGGAGGTGGTTACATCATGGAATAGTCGAACATATTCTGATTAAGTTACACAAAGCAATCATCAACGACTCCATATTTGTGGTGCCACTAGAAAAACGAATATGTCTCAGATCGTCCATGACACAACACATTTGGGAGAAGAGGCATTTTAGTTCATATACTCTGGCAACAACCAACGACTGCTCAATTACTCAGAAGCATTAGCTATTTGAAATCGAAACCGCGATCTACTTGAGTAGCGTCTTTGTTTCATCTCTTTAGCTCTGCCATGGTAAGAACCATTTTCCGGGAGTTATTTGGAATTCTATCTCCTGAGTGTTGATTATTCCTTGATTGTATAAGCAATTACCGTGACTCTAGCATGCACCTTGTTAGGATGTAGTGAATCGATCTTGGACACATTGTGCAAACCAAAAATTTCTGCATCACTATTCCAAATTGTGTTTTTGTGTTTTCTCTATTCTTTTGTTCTATTGTGATCATATATTAGTAGACTTGGAAGTTTACTCGAAAATCTCTAATTTCCACAAATCAACTACTTTGACTAATGACAAATTATATGGCCAAAGAATGGTTCCGTATCTTGTTATAGGGAAACGTTTACTACAACTCACTGACCCACAACACATACAAAGCTCTCGTGTGTGATAGAAATGTTCTGATAGATTTCTACCAAATTCAAACCCTCGGTATAAACTAGTCTTATCTGAATCTTCGTTTGGTCACTTATCATGTGAAAGAATTGCTTTTGTAACAGCCTCGTGACACCCATGTTGAAGTGGTTCCCCGACTGAATATACTAGTGTCAGACAAAAATTAGGGTGACTGTGGAGAATATGTGCACCATAGATCGTCTGCAGCAAACCACGCGGGATGCAATAAAGGATCTGCAAAACAGATACCTTAAAAATGCCTCACCATAATCTAACCATGGAGGTTGACACACTTGAGCTGCGAATGCTTCAGGTTTCATCTTTCCAAAGAATGCACACTCCCACAGCCATCATTGTCCCCTAATCATTGAACATGATTTACAATTCTCACATCATCGCATGAATCTTATCATTGTGTTGTCCTTATCAGAGATAGTGGTAAATTCAGCTCGTGCATGTGCATCGTCTTTGGTTTCGTTCTCTTCATATTTTGATTGTCGTGACTCTTTCAGCTTCCAGTTAGTACGCCATCAAATAGAGAATTATTGTGGAAAGGTTTTCGGGAGAGACTAAGTAATACTCAAATGGAGCTGACGAAACACGCTAGGATGTCTATTGTGAAATATTTGTTCGAATAAGCAAGCTGGTGATCGTTTTAAAGACCAATATGTGACTTAAGGGGCAGAACTATAGTGTTTTCGAATACCTATGAAATGATGGAAATGCTCGCAATCGGGCGCATTCACTTCACTTCGTTTTCGGGAAATGAGTGATCCCACCTTGTCTCTAGTGGTCAACACTGTTGTTTTCGCTAGTAAATTCGTTGAAAAGTGTCTCGAAAGTGTTTAGCTGTAAACGGTGTACACTCCTAGAGGACGGCGATTTGAAATTCGCAAAGCTTTGATGCTCTCTCAGTTGTGCATACTTCAAGTTCAGTTACCAGTTGGCTAGATTTGACAAAAGCTTCTCCAGTTCATTTACGTTTTCCAAAGGGGAGTTCGGTAGAGACATTGCGGTACACATTTGATTGAGTTCTGTAGCCGTTTTCTCATATCCTCATGGTGTTGAACTCATACTAAATATGGTTTTCATCGTGTTCTGAGTCTGGGGATGACGGGAGTTTTGTCTGAACACACACACACACACACACACACTTGGTTTCGTCGACCAGTCATCCACTTTTGTTTCAATCGGTTTACGGAACTGAATTGTCAAAGTGGATATTTCCCTTGTGATATTTGGTGCAAGTTCACTCAAAATGGAGAACGGAGCAGGTTATCAAGTGAAATTTTCACGTATGATCATTTATTGGTGTAACAGTGAAACATTTAGGGTACTCTGGGAGTTATCTCAAAATCGACTTGTTGAGTTGAATTTGGACGTGATGCGGACGCAATTTTGTCCGACTATGATCTTATTTGCAGCCATTTGGACTATAAGTTATTGCTCTTCGCTGAAGAACCCATCAAGGAATCACGACGACAATCCTCGGAGAGTTAATTACTGGTTAGTCACCGGGATCTGCAAAACAGCGTATCTGTCATGAGCAGAAGCAGCTACCAAACCAATCCGATGCTTTTAGGTAATCTTCTCCATGTGGATGCTCAATACTCTCTGCCAGTATTTGAACTTGAAAGAACAACCTTGTTCTTTAGGTTACGATTGACTAGCTTAGGAACAACTCTCAGGAGAACACGTTGTTATCCCCTAATTTTACATAGCATCGAGGAAGAACCATTCCCATTATTGGTCTTGTGAATGAGACGATAGTACAATGCACACCTACGGACTGTACCCGTATGATGATGACTGACTAGATTAGTGCCTGTTACGCATACCTGATGAGTGGCAATATCTGCAGAACTAGTAGTGTGCTTCCGGGAAGATTTGTTCACTCATCAACATACTGCGGTCATGACTATGACGGAGATATTTCTTGCCCCTCGGAAGTCCGCTTGCCAGCTAAATAAACGTTTTAGGAGTGGTTATATCTTATTGGCTCTATCACAGTGGCCTGAAGGACAACTGCGGTCTCTACGGTGTCGCGATCGCTCTGAAGAAAGCCGCTAGTCCCATAACGGTCTCTTGGAGACCAGTTTCATCCCGACTCGCGTTGGTAAGCTTTAATGCTCTCCGCGCGATCTGACTGTGATTGCGGTCTATGCTCCAACCAGTTCGTTTGATGACCGAACCAAAGACGAATTCTACAATAACTTGCACGAGGTAATCAACCGGGTTTCAAGGCTCGGCATTTCATTTCTCCACAAGAGATTCGATTGCCCGCAAGGGTGCGGCCGATGAATCCACTCGTTACATCCTCGAGAACTTCGGTCTCCTTCAGGTGGCCGATTGATTGATCTAGCCGGCGTCGACAGAATGATTGTCTGCAGTACTCGATTTTAACACCTCATGAAGCACCTGCTCACGTGGTACTTCAAGCCCCTTGGGCTTCTTCTGGGGAAGATGGCCGAGCCCACGAGGTGTAAAAGTCTTCCGAATAATCACATTACTTTTTTCTTGTTTCATTCAGGCCTACATGACGTTCATAAGCAAAGTCGGCGACTTAGACCCGAGTAAATTCCGTTCATTCTTGTTCATTTGAACAAGGTAAACAGGTACTCAGTGCTGTGTGATGATGATCCAATTATTCTGTTCTGATATGTCAACTCCCAGATTTTCAACCATGTGAAGGGTCAGTTATCTCTCCAAGTTTGGTTGATATTTCCGTTTTCGAGTATTATATAGATACCACATATTCTATCTTTCAGTGCTCATTGGAACCAGTTGGTTTCTAATCTCAGCGTAGATATTATTTCTGAATTGATTGCGTCAACCACAACACCTATTCAGGTACAACCGCATTTAAGTGTGCTTGAAAGAGACGAGTTTACAACGTTACAGTGATTATTGTTTATTATTTGATGAGATTTCAATGGATTCTTGTATCCGAAATCGAATGCCTTCAAAAGATTGTTTAGATCTGACAAGAACACCTGAAAAGTAACCAAAAAATTGTTGGTCAAATGTTTGTTGGGAAAGTGTCTTTACACTGTGATATTTGAAACCCATTACCCCCAGGCAAATCGTGCGACATATTCTCGACGCTCGAGTCAGTTGGAAGTTCTGATTAGAGCACCGCGACAATCATACCGTGGCAGTACAGGGGTGTGAAACAGCTTCAGTTTGTACCCACCAACCTTTCCATCGTCTCACGAGTGCTGAAGGCTCTTTACATTTTGGACACATTCAGAAATAGGGTTGAAAACAAAACCCAGTGACACAGAAGTTGGGTGGCCTGTCATGAAATCTCCGTTCTTTTTCTCTTGGCATCATGACTGTCCTCGTTCAGGGGATGAATATGTTTACACTTATGATTTCTGTGAAAATATATCTATTACTATTCATTACCACCTGTTGTGCATTAATCTTTGTTTATAATGAAATTGCAAGGTTCATCGATAAATTTACAGACGTGGGTTGCGTATATCCCACTGATTAGAATGTGCAATGTCGCAGTTAGAAGCATGAATTCCATATTTTCAATGATCAGCATAGCAATGCATTTTCCAGTCTTCTCGAGGGCAGATGGATTCTACGTCTTTTGTGACGGACAACATGTGATGATGTAATTTGGGCGGTTAAGTAGTATGGAACTTTCGTGAAACCGTAGATTAAATTCATGCCAAGGTTGGATTTCCACAGGATGACGACTTGAAAAAGTGAGTTTAATTGAACAGTCCGATTTTGCATGCATTGGCTGAAACTGAGAGGGCGTCATGAAACAGGTTTATTCAATGTAGAAATGGATAGAAATGCTAGTGTACTCTCCAAGAGAAATCTTCGTGAATTACAGTCAAACTGTGGTGTATATATTCTCTGTTTTCGGATTGTATATGAACACAAACGTGTAAGAAGTTGGGCGTGGTCATTAGAGAATCTGCCAACTGAATCCACTCGTCTTCTTCAGACAAGATAAACCAGACCGGAGTCGTTGGCTGACAGCTAGGCAAATGCCATCACAAATCATCCATGGGTAAATGTCGAGTTCAGAACTACAAGACAATAGAAAGACCTTTTGAAATGCACTATTCTGTCCCCTTTTCCTAGTGAACCGCTTAGTATGTTTGATGAAATGAGTAAATGAAAGAGGAATGGAAGGACTTTTTGGGGGACTTGATAATATTAGGTGAATTCAACTTTAAACTTGCTTTTTACGTTTTCTCAAAGAAACTTTAAGTTTGGTCTAACTAACAATGTGTAACCACTTACAAGATTCTCAGTTGATAAGTAGGGAAGAAGCCAAGTGCATTCGAGATGGACTGTGGGAAGAAATGAATTCTGAATGGACATTGTTTTACTTTGTAAACTTTGTGAACGATTCTAGGCATCACAGACAAACATATTTACTTAATTTTGCCAGTGATTTCTCTCCATTTGTTTCGTGATGGTTGACTGGCATGCGGATGTGAACGTGCACTGGATTCCACTTAAGACAAGGCTGGTTCCTTTTCATCACATACAGTTTATGTGCTTGCTCGAAGCAGTGATCAAAACTCAGCTTTTGAAAAAGTCTCGAAATGTATGGTGGTGCAACTGTTCCGAAAGCAGTCTTTAGTACATTGCCTGTGTTTATCTTTTTCTAATTGTTTTGGCTCAGGAGATCACCGCTGATTCAACCGTTTCGCCGTAAAGCCCTGATAAATTATTTTTCAAGAGCAGAGAATAATAGTTGCCGGCTAAAGGAATAGCTGTTGATGATCCGGGCTGTCTCCTACTGGCTCTCTCTGAATGATCAAATGGATCGATTTCACCAAAGAAACAGTCGTCTTTAAAGGCGAACATATATTCATAGTTTCGGTGATGAACCGCATACTCTCGTAAAATTGTCGTTATCGATCACTTTGAGTGGCCTGCTTTGTGCCTACAGGAATAGAATGAAAGTTGCATGGAAATGAAACTTAAACATCTCATCTTTTCTGTGGTACCACCGATTGGACAACTAGGGCTGACGGGTTTATCGGTATTGAATACACACTAAAGTAATCAAATATTTCAAATTATACAGTTACTGAATAAGCTCTCTCCATTACTGGTTACAGTTTATTCTCAAAAGAATAGAAAACGTATCGATTCAGTGAGAAATCTTTAACTCTATCAAATCAAATACTTTGGGTAATGATAAAGTAACGGGCAGAGGAATAGTCATAAAGTTTGATCTAACCCAGAGTATGTCAAAAATGTTCTGGAACGAAACGGCATTCGTAAGTTTCCACCGAGTGCAAACTCTAAATATGAACTACTATGAGCAGCTTTTTTCATTTTTAACTAACGAAAGAATTGCTGTTTTGATAGCTCCAGCCACCTACATCGTAGGTCTTCCGCGAACGAATAGAATATTGGGAGATGCGAATTGGGATGACTTTGACGAATGCGTCTATCACAGATAGCAGGGCGAAGGGAAGGACCTGTAAAACAGATAACTTCAAAAAGGTTCACTATGACATACCTTAGAAGTAGTCACATTTGAGGTACGAAAGTCCCCGTTTTGATTTTAAGAATAAGACGCGCGTACACACACACACATACACACACACACACAGAGTCTTCAGTGTCCCATAAATAATGAATATCCCTTGTATACTGCTCCTCATCGTGTAGCTCTTTCTACCGTATTTTTATCGTCACAGAACGGATCAAATTCTGCCATTGAATACGCGCCTACACCGAGGTCACATGTTCGCCACCTATGTGTTCAGCTGTTTTGGTTTTCAGTTAATTTGTCGTCATGTGACATGCACAAGATACTGACGTCTTGTGGTCGATTTTTTCTCTATTCAGTGTGAGGAAAAGACATTTTGATAGTGTGCCATCATCTAGTCCAAAATGCATCAGAAACATTCCGAACTGTTTAAAGCCAAGATGCAAGGTCATTGGAAACAGCTGTTTTCGTAGTCCGGAGCTTGATTAGGTGTCATTTTGGGCCTAGATAAAGTTCAGTATCGTCCATTGGAACTGAATCGATTGGATATCACGGGGCTGTGGAAGACAGTAATTAGGTGGTCAAATGGGCAATCACTCAAGCAATAATTTGATTGTTACTGAAAGTAAGCATAATTAACTGCGCAAACTTAATAGGAGCTTATTGACATCTAGCTGCCTCTTACGTTTTTCAACGTAGGAAAAATCGGCATTCCACCCAGTACCGCTTGCCAGTCGGTTGATATTCACAATTGCTAGATAGATTGCGAATCTACCATCACCATCTGTGGTAATTTGTTCAGTCCTTTCAGTCAGTCAGTCAACCAATCATTAGATTTCTCATTTTTGCTCCTTTCTTCTACTTAGTTCGTCTGCTCGCCTGTACTTGATTTGTTCCATCTTGATGACCGGTTAATTGCTTGATTGATCGACCTGCAAATCTGATAGAAGCAGAAACTAGACAGATGACATTCTTTTCGGAAGGTTTTTCTAATGATCATGCGAAGAAAAGGTGGATGATAAGTGAACGCTGTCTATTGGTCAAATATCGGATCACAATAAACGGACTGCGATCAACAATGGCTGTCGACCACGTGGTTTGTATTGCGGCCACGAGATTGTGTGGTTGTTTTTCAGGCGAATCAAATACCATATTCGTCGCGCGTTACTTAATAACTCTGTTGCAGTATATTATTTTGTCTGTCCTTATTTCTGTTCGCTAGTATCATCATACTACTCACCATGGGCCGAGGTCTTTTACACTGTGCTCGCTTTTCAACTGACCTTATTTCTGATCTAAGGGAAAATAAAAGCCTTTTTCCTCCTTTCATAAAGTGAAATCGTTGAATCCGGAGAAAACGAATAAGGAAATAAATATTCCGTTTTAGTCGCAATAGAACTAAGTTGTTTACCGAGTAATTCCCCATGCAGTTTTCTTGATCAGCTCATTACTGAGAATGCCGTTGATAGGCATTCAACTCAGAATCATGTGGTCCGGTTTGGATCGGCAGTTCGAACAGGCCTTGTACACCGACTATTAGGTAGTTTCATGGTTTTATGCGGTAACTGGTGCATCGATACAGCATGAAAACAGAGAAAAATATTTTTTGTTCCTCACTTTGAGGTGATGACCCTTTTAGACTTGTCTAAAAAACACACAAATTATGTGAACTCAGATTCTTATTCGTTCAAGTGATCTCAGTGAATCGGTTAACCGAATTCGCTATGATCGGGAAGAGCTACGTTGTTGTTATTAAAAATTCCGCAAAGCTCCGCATTTCTCTGTAAAGTAAGTTCTATTTGGTAACCGGTTTGGGTTTTAGTCCACCCATTTTGTAAGGATAAAACCCAGGCTAAATAATGCATCTGAGATGATGTTAGGTGCTAAACAAAAATCGCCCTTACCAATCCATCTTCATCTCGCTAAAGGGACTCTGATGGAACAATTTGAATTATGCTGTTTTCCATCTGTAATCCAACCACCAATGAAGAAACAACTGGCCAGGGATTTCACATTTGGATCCCAGTGAGGCCTGCTTTTGATTCTGTAGCAGAAGCACTCAGTCACTGATTGTTTGAACAAAGTTGCACCCTGGAAGCCGAACTCAGAGTAATATCTCCCCATATATTCATAGCACAATAGACGCACTTCATCGTTCAAAACGTAGTCAACAACACGTATGTTGTCGAAACTGATTCCTCTACCAGCTTTGAATAACACATCGTGTGCGGCTTTCACGCATGTCTTTGAACTCCATCGAAGTCAAATAGTTCAGATGTTTGGATCAATCTGGATCAAACTTGGACTTCGAAGGCAAAAAAAATACCGGTGAGATGAAGCTTCGGATTACAAAAGACCTTGCCACAAATGTGGTTGGTTTCATGTAATTATTGCTAAATTAATTCCCCCTCTGTGCCTCTTCGAGCGTTGACCTCCTAAAGAACCCCATGCCTGAAGGAATCTGTGAAATGTATCCTCCTGTGTTAGTCTTGATCGGTATATATAACGAACTGAAACAAAGATTTACGATTAGGAAACCACTGCTTCGTGTTCCTAATTTGAATTTTCTTTATAATCGTTGGAAAGCGGCTAGCTTTGTCGTTTATCATACTAGAAGCTGTTCACTGCAACATCTTGTGGGCTATGAAAGAGGTACCTATGGAGTAAAATCATCCTAAAATCTATGGAATTTCCTCATTTATACCAGATTTCACCTCCTAAGTCTTATCTTTGCATCTACTTTTTTGTGTTCTCATGATTTGTTATCTATCACAGAGGCTCAGTTAGGGTGAACTGGTCAGCTTCAGCAGAGAAGGAAATATACAGGTTTCCCATTCGGCTGAGACTTCTTTGGAAGAGATTCACTTGTAGCCTCTAATTATTTCAGAAGCAACTATTCAAAGTCTTGGAGACGACGGTCATCTGGTGGCTCAAGTTTGCCACTTTATTTCATTCAGAAAGCATTAGAGAATGTATACTTGAAATGATCCCTATATTTATATCCCTCATGGCTGTGTTCGTGATCATTTGACAGTGATAAGACTGTTGGAGTGAATTAAACCTTTCCTTACTGCTTTTTGTCAGATTGCAATAGTGCTCACTGAGTGGTTCAGAAAGCACAGCCGCAATATGCGGAGAGCGCGTTTCCGAGTGCACTATACGATACAACATCCCAAAATATTCCTCACCAACACAGAACCAATCAAATGTTTACGTTTTATTTTACAAAGTTTCAAGTTTCACGTTTCCGGGATTAGAGGCAGTGGGACACCTCCCGTATGAGCCTCGTCACCATCCACTCTTGGCTGTGGCCTCACGACAGTGAGTCACGCCAACTCTCCATCAGAGGTGCATCCAGTTTCCTTTTGAAAAGTTGGTAGTTGTCCTCTACCACCCGGTCAGCTGGCTGTGAGTTCCACAGTTTGGTTTCCCTCCGGGGAAGACGGTAGACCAACGGTAGCCCAGTCGACGGCAGCTTCATGAGCGTGATTGAGTGCCCTCTTGTGCGCGAGTGGCCACGAAGGGGCAATATCGCCCGCATCTCACGCGTGATGATTGCCAACTCGGTTCACTTAGCATACAGGACATCATAATTAGCTACAACGAGATATTTCCGAGCCAAATCATTTACGAAGTGCGTTTCTTCTTCTGTCAATCAACCACTATCTGATTATGCAATTATCAAAGATGGAGTAAGTTGAAATTTTCATTAAACAGAATTGCTTCAGTTAGTTTGCCCACTATTCATAAAATTGGCTCTCATTTTGACTGCTTTCGACGTCCACTTCAGACACGAGCGCACCAATTTAAGAGAGGGGGGAGATTTCACTAAAGTGTTACTTACTGGGAAACAACACACACACACACACACACACACACACACACACACACATACACACACACACATACACACACACACACACACAGTGAGTCCTGATCCGGATCACACACCACATTTTATATGAGTAGAGACAAAGTCCAAATGAACGACAGATGGTGCCATGAGACGTGTAAAAATAAATGTGAGAACAAGGTTTACCCGTATGATCCAAACATACCTCCGGACCGAGAGTGGCTGTAATTGGCGCAATAAATTGGGCCAAAATGTTTGTGGTTTGTTTGACAATGGAGGGGGGGGGACGTATATCGGAGAAGTTTTCGTGTTTACAATAACAGTATTTTACACATATCTCAAGAGCACAGATGTCACCAGCGAATTTTCCAACACTGCCGTATATCTCGTAATTGCCAAGAGCTATAACTAGTGTCAACAAACCTCCAGATCATACCAATGGGGTTTAGTTTATTTCTAAATATTTATTTACAGATGCTCTGTTTTCCTTCAACTTCCCAGTGCAACTGTGGTCTCGTCTGCACAGATTCTGGAAACTCTTCACATCAATCACCCATCATGAGGAAGTGTCTCAGGTCCGTAAATTACTGTTCTACGCAAGGTGCACCGATCTCAGAATTGTGTTTCCATGCCTGTTTCATTAGCAGTACATGGAGAAATGTCTTCCAGAAAGGTCAGTCGTTCGGCACCACTGGTGAGGAGCGATCATTATCAGTGTGTGATGTTTGCTGTACCTCACCGTGTATCCGTGACTCAAAACTTAGCATCAGTGAACTAATACAATGCTGTTTTACGCATTGAACTTTGAGGGCTTGATAAACTAGATCCAAGTGTTCTTATCCTTCTCATCTATGCACGGCTGTGGTTTGAGACGAACCGTCAGAAAAGTTCCGGATACTTTACATTAATGCGTGATTATTTAACATTTTTCAAACAGAGACCAAAAAAATTATATAATTCGTGGATTTTCCATCCGATGTTTTGCTTTATTCAGATTTCAGACATTATTCAGATTTGCATAAGTGAATTCATCTTATACATCGTAGTTTGCTTCGTTATGAATTTATATTCATAAATTTACATTTCGCCTATTTTGTGAGGCAGAATGTGACAACCTTTCCGCATCCTGGATTAAACTACTTGAATGATATTTCGTCATTTTGGGTAACAAAGCTTTAAACAACGAAAGCGCTGAGGTGAAATTTGACGCCAAACATGAGACGAATAATGACAAACAACGGTCCCTCTAGTGAAAGAGACTGAAAGTTTTATTACCATGATCACAATCCATCTGTTCTCCATATCGATCTATTGGACAGAGGGCTCAGAATTTGTTCACTTGTTTCTTCTATCCATTGCAATTTCCATACACGTTCTGATCGAAAAATTGCCCTATGAAATTTCCCACACCAGTCGAGGATCCCATGCGCTGTAAGCCCAAGGGCACATTGGCGTAACCCTCGTGCTCTATGAGTCGTATCCTGAAGAACGGATTTTTCAGGAAAGATAGGTTGTACAGTTTTTGTTTTATTCGCTCCCACGGTGCAAAATCCTCAACCGTCGAAACACCGCGTGATAAAAGCATACTGTCTGGAAGACGCGGATTTGATGACCTTCTAGCTAACGGTGAGACAAAATTCTGTCAGCTGACAGGGTAAGCGAGATGGATGTGTTGTAACCAGATGCGAAACGTATACTCCAAATATTAAAGTTCCCGTTCAGTACCGAATGGACCAGCGCACATGTACTTGCACGTTCAGCATACCACAGAGGAACGCGGGAAGGCAGCAGCCAGGTGCGAGTGACAGACGAAAAACTGGCCATATCAACGCACAAGTCAAGGAAAAGTGATAGGTTGTAAGTATCTTGGAACATAGAAAAACCGAATAAATTATCACAGTTAAAACCAAGTGTCAGAGAAGATAGCGAATGAAATGTTTCCGCGTTTTTTGCGAATTTTTCGTTTTATTCGAGCAGTCGGTATCACCATGAAGCTATAGCCAAAAAACCGCAACTTTTTAGCCACGACCCACAACCCTTTAGCCACAAACCACCATTCTTCAGCCTCGAGCCATCACTTTTTAGCCTTGACGCACTACCTTTAGCCATACCGCTGCAAGCCAGTCAGGTCAAAAGTATCGGAATATAATGACATCAAGAGATATGGGAGCAATTCGCATCTTTCACAAACATTGGTGTTCTAAAGCTAACGGAACAAATGAGAAAGTGTGACGATCATATGCTGTGCAGTTGACCGTGGTAATGGTATCAAGTGCTGCATCGCAAATTGATCGTTGAACCATATAGCAAAGCCCTTATTACCGTTGCATTTTCAGTAATAGCGATGGTGTCAAATGTTGCAGCATAAATAAATTGGTGACAATAACTGGGGCTGTACTTACGAAAACTGTGTGTATTTCCTGAGGAATTTTAACTTATCCTCTCATCTAAAGGCTTAATGAACCAAACCGTTATTTTTTCATCATATTTGGTTCTGATATTTGTCTGTGACTTGAAATGCAAAACTGAGTACCCTTAGTTACATTACAGATTTTACTTACAGGACTGCCTATCTGTGACATTTTACCCTTGCATGGGAAGACCTATTTTCGATTGGTTGATTTCTCGCTGGGAGGCAGTCAGATGATGTAATCACACCGCGGCCGTTAGTTATAGTATTCGCCATGCTTTACCTGGCACCGTACGCATCACCTCTTGACAATATGGAGAGCAATAATATAAGTGAGAAGAAAAGGTCGTATCGTTTCACCAGCACAGAAGATCGACGCAGGATAATCGAATGCACACGAAAGAGAGAGGATTTCAAGGACATTGTTAAACGCTTCAACATCGAGATCAAAAAACGGCATTCACATATGGGTTCTATAAGACGAAGTTCAACGACGAGTTTGTCAGGCATTTGTGTGAAGTGGTGGACGAAAACCCCACAAGCACATTGAGGCAGTTGAAGGAAAGGATGGAGAATGATTTCCCAAGCACAACAGTCAGCAAATCATCCATTGATCGGTTGCTGGATGGGCATCACTATTCAACTAAGAAGCTGACTATTCAACTAGTGGAATGAAACTCAGATGCAGTCATATCTAGACGAGCAGAATAAACGGTTTGGCTGCAACGATCAGGTACTACAACTATGAGATTGTATACTGATGGGACCAACTACGTTATGTGGTGTTTTCGTAGCTATGGTCGCTTAAAAGTGGGCAGTAAGGCAATCCGAATTCGACCGTCAAGTAAAGGACCTAACTTGAACATATTAGCTTGTTCATCTATCACCGGTATCAAGAAGTATGGATGTCATACAAAGAATAACTGGCATATCTTTATTCAGTTTCTCCCATGCTGCTCAGTGCTTAGCGCTACTGAGCAACCTGATATTCCAGTAGTATTTATCTTTGACAACGGCCCCGTTCATCGGAGGGCTATGGAGGTACAATTACACACCAATCACCAAAAGCGTTTTCTCCCACCGCATAGTCAACTTTTTAATCCGTTTGAGGAGGCCTTCAGTGAATTCAAACAGGTAAAATGTTTGCCACTTTAATTTATTTATATTTTTTAGTACATTGGGAACTGGTTCACTGAAAATACAACAGTAATAAGTGCTATGCTACATGGTTCGACGAAACGGGCACATCGTGTAGACCTTCTCCAATCAACTTGCGATGCAGCATTTGATACCATTACCACGGTCAACTGCACAGCATATGATCGTCACACTTTCTCATTTGTTCCGTTAGCTTTAGAACACCAATGTTTGTGAAAGAAGCAAATTGCTCCCATATCTCTTGATGTCATTATATTCCGATACTTTTGACCTGACTGGCTTGCAGCGGTATGGCTAAAGGTAGTGCGTCAAGGCTAAAAAGTGATGGCTCGAGGCTGAAGAATGGTGGTTTGTGGCTAAAAGGTTGTGGGTCGTGGCTAAAGAATTGCGGATTTTGGCGAAAGCTTGATGGAAAAAGGTGTAGACGTAGAAATGTGAACGGAAACCGAAGTCAATAATTGGAGGCATTTTAAATGAGGTCTTTTTCGTGCCGTCCCACTAGCTTTAGTGAGAACTCCGCTGTGCCTCAGAATCATCGAGTTTTATTGGTGAAAAACAAGGAATATATGATAGTGTCTTGTGGTCCAACCTAAATGATAGTCAGACTGGCGTTAAGCGAGCAAACTGGAGAAGAAGGTTGAATGTGATGAAGTTTTATATGCGGAAAATAAAAAGGATGACCTCAGTTTCGTTGCAGAATTTGTTTTAATTCCCGAATATTTAGTGTACATAGGCAGGTTCTCCAGCGTAGCCTCCTCTCACCGCCGTGACTGGTCCCGTTAGCGGTGTAGCCGCTGATGGCCGGTGGCCCGTAGACAAAATAAGGGTGGGAACCCCCGCAGCTCTCGGGTATTATGCTCGAAATGAGTGAATTGCTCTGTTCAGCGTGAACAGATTCATAATAAGCACGTAAGGACCAAGGTAAATGGTCAAAATGGCCGCACTAACCTAGCTAATGCTAAGCAATAACTGGGTAGTGGATGCCTTTGGCGTGTCTTGTTGCTGGAGCTAGCTGCCATAATTTTGAACCAGATTTCAGTACAAGCTACAAAATATAGGTTCTACAGCAGATGCCACCACCACCAGATTTACGTAAAAAGAACATTTTGTAGTCTTCAATGAGCATTTAAACCATGGATAACAGCGATAGCTAATAAGTTGCGAGAAGGCATAATTTGAATGTGATCACTGGGGTGTCTTAAATTAGGCTCCAGACAACGAATTTACGTATTTATAGTTTGTATGTTTTTTACTCACCAAAAGGCATCATGCAGATAGCCGTCTTCAATGTCCCAAATAGGTTGTGGAAATATTTAAGTGGTCTTAGGAATGCTTCTATGCACTTTTAAGAGATAATCAATGCATACGTGAAATTATGTTCAGTTTAAGGGTAATTCGGCATGAGTAGTATCACTGCGCTTTAACCTGTACAATTCACCGATATGCGTACCAGCTATCGCGCACCCTTTTAAACCGACCGCAAAAACTTAAATAGCGCGCTGTTGGGCCGCAGAACGCTACCGAAATATACAGGTTGCCGTCAAATGCGTCCACACGTTGCACACAACGCATTGGTCCGATTGGTGTGGACGTCCACACCTTGAGGCTTGAATGGTACTGGCACAATTCGTCTCGTGTATCGATTCAGGCCGTCGATCGGCTGTCCTGTGGCTCGTGATTTCGTGGGCTCTGTAGGGGCCGGTGCTGACGCACTATCTTCCAGTGAGATTGAATCGTTAGACCATACCCTCGCAAGGTCATTTCCTGAATGTCGTTGGTTGAACTTCGTCGTATATCATGGTGTGAACACAAATGACCTATTTGTCGAGGAACTTGAGCTTACACGTTTTGTGACGGCGGAATAAGTGATTGACACAAATTAACACGCTCATACTTGTTCCTGCAATGCTTTGATGTCTTTGATGCTCAGTAGAACAGGCTGATGATTCTGTGTTTATCGGTATCTAACTCGCCTAAGGTTTCTTTTTTTGACGGACTATGCACTGACGTACCTTCATATTTTGAAATATTTTTTTATTACACACAAATCCAATTATAATAAAAGGGATGAACTCTGTAGTTCGATAACATATGACAAGAGCAGCCTGCAGAGAACATTTACATCAATGCCAGTTTATTGATTCCGCTTTTAAAAAGAGAAAGATTGTAGGTAGATGAAAAGATGACGAGGGTAAACGGGTTCCATAACTTAAATGTCCAGCGGAAGAAAGGAAACTGAAAGGTCGAGGTCCATGTTTGAGATACAAAAACCTGATGGGTGCGACTAGCTGCCCATACCTGGGATTGGAGTTCCCAGGTGATGGGGAATAGGGACAACCGAATCAAGCTTGAATAAACAAAACCCAAAATAATAGAGGTGGAATAGGGACAGTGAATCAGCTGCCCGGTGATGGGCAAGTTACTGAAAACTGGATATCGAAGCTGAGTCATCTGCCAGGCAAACGGCTTCCCGTTGAACCCGGTGGAGGAGAGATAAAAAAGAAGGCGAGCGGGAGAAGGTGAGCTTTATCGAAGAAATGTCTTGCGCGGAATAGAAAACCACTATTGCTCGCAGTTTGAGAAGCAAGTTAACAAATGGATAAAGACCAGGACAGAGACGAGACGATCGGGAGACCAGCGAATTCATCGAGTCGGAGGAACAAAGCGGAACCGGACCAAAATGTCAGTGGGGATGAAAAGAATGGTGTCTGAGGGGGCAGATGTTTCAGAAGCATGGAAGGGAATACGCTTTTAAGAGCCTCAAGTGATCTGTCCAATTTCCGGAATTAGTGAAGTTAAAAGAGCACAACAGTCACAGTCGAAGTTGGTGGTGACATGGCGGGAGGGGGGATACAAAAGAGAGTAGGGAAGCTTGGCATCCTCGGCAAAAGCTTGGGTGGGGTTGGAGGTGGTGGATAAGAGATCATCTACGAAAAGCAGAAAGAGAGTGGATGAAAGTACAGAATCTTGGGGAACATCATTATTCGCGGTAAAAATCTGTGGTTGTGCCTCACTAACTCAAAGGGAGATGTCTCTTTCACTGAGGAAACACAACGTTCAAAAGACAAGGACTGAGAGAAATCCAAAAAACGGACAATTTAGGAAGAAAATCACTGTGCCAGACGAGGTCAAAACCCCTTGAAACGTCAAACGAGACTGTGTGTTTCTCCGTGGTCATCGAGTGACGCTGACCACGGGTGAGACTTTACCAGGTAGGTCACCAGTGGAACGACGACGTCAGAATCCCAAAATGACGATCGCATATCAGTCCTTCACTTACGAGGAGCAGAAGCAAATGGTCACAAATTATGGCCTCCAAAACTTTCAAAAAAGTTGCAGTGAGAGAAATAGAATGGTAGTGGTTTGGGTGGTACGAGTCGCTGTGTTTGGGAATGGAAAATGTTACGGCTTCTTTCCGGATTGGAGAGGCAAAACAGAATATGTGAAACTGACTATACCTCCGGAGTATCCATTTTCAGGACGATGGGTGAAATACCGTTCAGACCAGGTGGTTTGTTTTAGTTGAATGATTGTAAGGTCATGAGGACTTTTCAGAGTGTGATAACGAATGTAAGAGGACGGATAGTAAGAGTGGTTGGCGGCAAAAGAGTGGAAGATTTGAGTTAAGCGGAAATAAGGGTTCGCTAACTAAAGAGCCCGTGGAGTTGGAGATGAGGAAGAAATTCAACGGACAAAAATTACGGGAAACGGCTCTGGCAAGAGGCCAAAATCATCGACAACCAGTAGCGGAAGGAGATAGACTTTCGGATTTGGGGCGGATGGATCTACAATTGGTCTTCTGAATTGAAAAGGAGCGAAGGAACTACGAGAGTGGCGAGTAGCGGAGCAGCACCACCAACTGAATGTTAGGCTCTTTAAGGGCACAGCGCGACTACAGGGGTGAGTAAACCACTCGGGCGAAGGATGTTTGCCGGGTTTTGAAAAGTGGGGAATAAAAAGAAGCACGCCTTGGAACACTGTCTCCGTAAAGTTTAAAATGTAGGTAGAAACTTCGGCATTAAAACAAGTTATTCCACGGGTAAGAGGCCGGAGAATCAAGAAAACCATTCCACTCGTAATACAAAACATATACCTGCAGTTGCACAGAGTATATGGACAAGAATGGGCGACGGAGACCGTGGTCCGTGGAGCCAAACAAGAAAAGGGAGGTAATATTAGGGAATAAAGAGTGCGCGATCGCCAGCCCGATCGGGAACGCCTGTGGGGATGTCAACTAATTGACTTAGATGGTTGACCAAAGCGAAAGCTTCGGCCCCGCCTCCCGGAACAGTGTGCAAAAGTCAGCCCTAACAGCAAACATTCAAGTCACCAAGAACGGTTACTTGGCAACTGGGGTCTGATACGCACAAGTTCTCAATGCCAGAAGATAATAAATCAAAAACAGAGGGGTCACCACTGTTGGGAAAGTGATAAACAGTGCACAAATACTGGTTAAAAGAAAGAAACCAAAGCTCCAAGCACATCAGGAGGAACACGCGGTTGTCAAAAATCATTTGTAGGATACGGAAGATAGCGACTGACTGGTGGAAGCAGGCCCATATACCAGCTTCAAATGAAAATGAGAGAGACGGGGAAATTAGTTCGGAAACTGGAATTGGGTGGTATCCGAAGAGGGACAGATTTGCTTCTCAGTCAAGAATAAGGCAACGGGAGAAGACTGGAGAAAATGATGCACAAAATCATTGTTGTGGTCCAAATGGCGAAAATAGGTGAGAGTTGGAATTTTTCTTCTTGTTGGGAAAGCTGAGTAGTCGTGAGCGACAATTTTCGTAGTTGTGAACTTCATTTAATTTTTGATCAAGCCGGCAATGTAACCCTGAAGCTGGGAGAGCTATTGCCTCGGCCACAGCAGAGAACTGTTTGACAATAAACAAAACCTAATTTTACAGGGCGTGTAATGACAAAAGAATTGAAAAATATTTCCTGCATCCTTTCGTATAGGCAAGGTGCTAAAACAAAAAGATTTTACGTTGTTGTTCCCCGAGGTTGCTTTATACATTGAAACCCAATTTCAATAGAAAAGCTGTCTGACTGGTTTCAGTTATTTGCAAATTTTAATATCAAATTTTTCCAAATGTGACGTGTAGGGCGAATGGAACTCAAGCAATAAAGCTTTTTAATTTTGAGCCAAACCGTTGAAACATCAGTCGAGTCTTTCGAGTGAAGTCCCCAATCACTCCACGCTTCAAACACGGAAAAGTGATTGACTTGGCAGTGGTCACTCTTCGCCCGTCCATGAAACCCCCTTACCCAATGATGATCCCCATCACAATGATAACTTCTACTAGCGGTGAGTTGAATTCTCGTTGATTATTGCAGCAGATCAAGGACAGTTTGAGACGTACAACCAAGTGACGGAGTTCTTTGGCCTTGTGTGCACGAAATACACCCTCCTTTTCGTGTGGTTAATCATGAACTGTTGTACTTGGAATCGTTAAATCCGGTGTCCTTATGTCTCGTCCGGTCGTTGTATTGGAAACACATGGGGATTTGAATTTTGAATTCGGAAAATGGACTTCATTCTGGATAATAAGTCTGAATGGTGCGAACTGATTTTAGTGCACCTCATGATCATAGTCTCTGTAGATCATTTGATACGTGGAATGAGTCACGCAAAAAGCAGTTGTCCTGATCGACGCTCCGTGACATTTCACTGAGCAAAGTTCATGCTATGAGTGTTTCGTGAACAAAGTGGCCCGTTTCATTACGTCAGATTGCAATGTTTGACCTTTCGTTCACGAGAACAGAGGGCTACCGCATGCACGCCGACAATGTGAGTTGGATGAGGGGAAAAAGTTGTCTACAAAGGCTCTGAAATTATTATAAGCAAAAGTAGTGAAAGAATTCGTATATGAAGGGAAGCTTTTTGGGAACTTCCAAGGATTCAAGCAGTTATAAATCCAAGAAGAAAAGTAGATTACAAAGAAAAATCTCTGGAAAGACCAAAAGACAACTTCCTCGTGCTGCATCCAACCGAATAGCTGCGCATCATAGTTGCAGGGCTCCCTGTATTTGAATGTTATCGTTTCCCTAGTACAGCAAGTACTACCAGCAGAAACACATCTGGAGTATTTCAAATTGAGAGCAGCGTCCTTGGTGACTAAAAGTCATTGTGCAGATCGAGTCGAATGAATCAGAAGTCACATCAAACGGAAGACTAACTGGAATAAAGGGATTTGTAAAGGTGAGAAATTTCAACTTGGAAGGCCACAACGGACTGACGTACTACGGACATGGCACGAAAAACAACAAGCCTAACTTCGGCCATCAAGCCTTCGGCTGGGACTCTATGCTAGTCTGAGATTCTGTTTTTGCGGACAGTAAATCATAGTTGGCTGTTCTCCATCGTTGGTAGACAGCTGACTCGTATGTAAGAACTTTGAACAACTTTCTACTCCTCGCAGTTCCACAAGATCGAAGGAGGTTCTTGCATTGCAGCTAGACAATGATGTCATGCGTACAACTAGAGTTAGCGAAATGCGGATATTTTATCAATACGCGGAAACCAATGATTGACCCTCTCATAGCCCCAATTTGGTATCCATTGCGGGTGTTTTGGGGTTTACCGGCGAGGTGATTGTATGCAAACGGAAAAATCATGAAAGCCGACCACGAACCGAGGTCTAGTATCTTCACTGAATGACGGAAATTCGAAATGAGACAATCGCCAAACTTATCTTAAGTCTGTCTGATCGATTTTTCCCTGTTCTGAGCAGTAAAGGTTCTTTCATATGACCACCAAGTGGTTGTTTTGTCATTGGTTTGGGGGTGAGCTTAGAGCCCTTTTTTACCCTCCAAGAATATGGCAGAGGTTAAATTTAATTTTAATAAATCAGAATTCAAATCCGTATACTGTCTCGGTGTAACGACAAGACAAAACTTATGCATGCCAGATTCCACGACTCCGCGTACATGCGTTCTCCAGAAATCGCGGAAAGTTAGGAGTGTGCTGCAAGCATTTTGCGATAGCCCCCGTTCGTTGTGTGACGTAGGATTATCTGCACGATCGAAATTTGCTGCTTTCGTGTGTTGAGGAACAAAACTTGGTCGATGGATGAATTTGACTTTATCGCGTTCTCTATAAAACCTAGTCGTTTGTGAAATCACCAGAAGA
Source organism: Fasciola hepatica (assembly GCA_948099385.1). Classification (NCBI taxonomy): domain Eukaryota; kingdom Metazoa; phylum Platyhelminthes; class Trematoda; order Plagiorchiida; family Fasciolidae; genus Fasciola; species Fasciola hepatica. The sequence continues at coordinate 10,703,942 of CANUEZ040000120.1, read as the reverse complement.
TGAGTTGGAGAGCGAGACGCACACATCGTTCATCTGTCACCAAGACAACGAGTATTAAGCGGGGCACGACTGGTATTTGGTAGCTGAAGTGCATGAGGTGAAGACAAAAACTGCAAAGACCGGGATTGCAAGAAACAACGCAGCGCCTCATGGTGAGAGACATTCCAAACGTTTGTCTGATCTTGAAGTTGAGGTACTAATTTTTCTTGTTTGAAGCGGAGCCCACGCTAACGCTTTCAGCGCTGTAAAGTCGATTGAAGGCTTAATACAACAAAAGATGTTTCTATCATGACTATCAGCAGTTCCCCGAATAGAATGCTGAAAAGATCTAATAAAGTTCGTCATAAATTCTCAATGACTTACAAAATTGATTGGGGATTTTTTACATTTGAGTGCATTAGAGACGATCAGAATCTTCTTGGTAATCACTAAAAATCCTTCTTGTGGCCTTGTTTTTATAGCTCTATTTCATTCTTTTCCACCGCAAGTTCAACATCGAAATATTCTCACTTGTCTGTTGAAAATACCAAGAAAGTGTGAATAAATAACGGGGATGGATTTTCCTTCTGGCATCGAAAGTAGTGAAGAGTTGTTGGTGATTCATATTTTACAAAAATTAGTCAAAGAGACTGAAATGAAAAAACGACAGAGCTGACGGGGATGAAAGCCACTGGAAAAGGACTCCTTATTGGGTGTTATCACTGCCCGACTGATCAACTATCAATTGATGGCATTCAGAAGGCGTAAATGTCTGAAATGAAACAAAAGGAGTTTAAAGAAAGGAATATATTATGAGGTTACACATCAAAAGTGAAACTGTAGGAAAGCTTTGAAATGACGTGATCGATAATTCTCTCATTACTGAGATCTCATGGACGTATTGATACATACACTGATAACAACGGAGCAAAGTAGGCTGTGACGAATCAGCCCTTTGAGCTTTGGGTCTCAAATTGTAGCGTTTGTATATGATAATACATATTCGTGGCATAAATAATACAGCCCCACAATACAGCTTCCCTGACATCTCAGTATTGAGCGAATTATCATCATTGCCATTTCAAAGATTTAATAACTTTTCACCATCGATACTAAGGCTTATAATATCATTTGTCAATTTAAACTCCGTTAGTTTCGTCTCAGAGACTTTGACGCCTTTCTCCTACCAACAATCGAGGTTTCACGAATCAGTCTCAGACAAAATGCATTATTTCTTCAGTGCCTCTTATTCCAGTCACCACTCTAGTTTTCTCACGTCCGTCTCTACCGGCAATTCTCTTGGGACTCCGGTCACCAACAATTCATCATCACTTTCGTTCGTTTCCTCCTTCAGTCACGGGTAAATCGTCCGTTACACAAAAGAAACAGTGCCCATGACAGCTTTTTGAAGCACAGGATTATCTAGGCCAACACTTTGTTTTCTGTCTCCAACTGTTCCCGATCTGCTGCGTTTATCAACGAGAATTCAACTCATCCCCAGCGAAATTTATCATCGTGATACGGATCATCATCGCGTGAGCAGATTTCATGGACAGATGACGAGTGATCCCTGGCAAGTCATTCACCATTCTGTCTGAACAGTGGTGTGGTTGAGCGCTCCGTTTGAAGTTCCGTATGATTCCCCCGGATTCACAATGGTTTCTGTTGAATTTAGAAAAATACAGAAGGTCTTCAGTGATGGATAACAAGTACTCCCTTGGTTAATTATGCAAGCGCTCTTTTATTTCTGATGATCAAATGACCAGTCCCAAAAAAAATAATACAAGCTCTTGGATTATTATGACATTTACTTCAGAAACAAAATCAGTGGATTACGTTACAAAATAAAACTGTTTAACCCAACTTGCTAATTCGCACATTTGTGATGCGACAGTTTAAATAATTTACAAAACGCTTTCATAAACAGCGATCTGAACTCCCTGGAACTGAAATGGGGTAAACATGGTACCAATTTGAAATCGGGTCCAAATACCGTGCCACAGGAAATGTGATCAGGAATTGGACGAAAATGCCCACTGCATTCTCGATCGGCACGAGACACACTTTCTTGGTCTTTAGCCTCGTTTTTTTTTAAATTATAACTCACCGGAAATCGCAACGAAAGAGTTTCCAGCTTTCGATGCAAACCAATCATACTGACAAAAAAGACAAACTCGTTCACAGAAATGTTTTCTGTTCACGTAGATCAAACCTGTCATCCATAACAGGTGTACTCTTTCAGTTCCTGTACAGCGGACGTTTATATTTACCACCAGGTAGAAAAGTGATCTGTGCAGACTCAACTATAAATTTTGGCAAATAATGTTTTTTTCTGTTTCTGTGGTTTATACTCAAACCCCTGGAGAAAAAAACCTGTTGAAGTAATTCCTCAATTTATTCAAGAAAAGCAATATCGTATGGTACGTAACTAATATTACCTCATTAACTGGATCTTTCAAAGTGCAAGATTGTGAAACGCTACTTAATCCCATCCGTTTTAGGAAAAATCAGCAGCCGAGCCCGTACTATTTAGCCATATCATGTAGAGATGGCGTTGAAAAGACCGCTGAGAGCCAGCCGGGAGAGCACGGTGGTTAGCTGTTCGATTCAAAATCGCTCACTTCGGGGAACCAGTCCCAGTGAGGGCTTGGTCAGTTTAAATTTCTGATGATCACGAACAAAGTTGGAATAATCGTAACTTACCACCACAGTTTTCGATGGTTATTGGAATATTGTTGTCACACTGTGAAGAATTAGATAATCAAGTCAAATCTCCTACTACTCACCCTACGAAACTTGTAGAATGGTTATGAAAAATTCCTCCGTACCATGAACCACAAGATGAACAGGTTGCACGTGTCATACTGCCGGACTCTAGTTGTTCCAACGTGCTTCTATTCCTAATGTGCGTTCAATGCTTCTTTTCAACATTTCCAATTTCATGCTCATTGGTGCGTACAACAGATGAAAAGAGGGTTGAGCTGCACAGCCCTGAAGAGCCATTACTTTATCTGAAAAGACCGGGAATCAAAAAAATTTACACCATTCGTTGAGAACAGCTGAAGAACCGAAGATGTATAGGGTGACCACAAAGCTGACTGGGGAACCCTGAGTTCGAAACCGATGTGTCAGATTTAGAACTCTACGGCTATTGCTAATAACTTATCAGCAGTCACTGTTCATAACTTTGATGCATTACAAGTGAGTGATAACATTTCTAGACAATAAAAATCAAGATACTGTGAGACAAGTGAGTGAAAATACTTAGTAAATCTAAGCCGTAAATCATTTAAAGCATAGCATTTGTTAATCCTTACTTCTTATTTGAAAAAGAATCAGATTACAGAATTTAAAAATAATAGTAAATGGAACAGTTTTGAATTTCCTGTTTTCGATCGTTCACCATATTTTTCCGTTGACATTCCGAACACGGACATCATAAAATCAGCAAATTTACCTATCAATCCCAGAGATCCAGGACATGGATCACGCTGCCGCCGGTTGTAAGGTTAGTGGTCGATTAGTGACCAACACGCAGCCTGTCCTTTCAGCAGACCAGCGCTATCGCAGTGAATCACGGGACGCACACGCAGAGCCTGTCCAGTATCGAGGTCAACACTTGCGACAATGGGATCACGGGTGACAGGACAACGGATCGATAGCGTGGATCGATAGAATGAGACATGAATCATGTCAAGAGGAGTTTAGCCTCGATATCAATCAATTAGAAGACTTGGTCGCCCATATTAGTCGGACTAACACGTTTTCGTGCAACGACTGAGTTCAAGGATCAATGCCCCGTACCATCACTATGTTTTACGCCAGTGAAACGAGACGGTTCGAAGGTAGAAGAGTCTTCTCACTAGAGGTAGCGGGCCGGCACAGAACTCCGATCACCTTTCTCCTTGAGTATTCTAAATAGGAAATGGACTATTCTGAGGGTACACAGAAAGCAACAGTATCATAGATCGCACCCAAAGATTTCTACAGAGAGGCCTGAAGGCGGAAAGATTTCTTTGCTTATAATATCTCATATATCCACAAAGATGTGGTAACGGATAGATAGAGTAGATTTTTAGCCGTGGTTAGCAGCAGGTAAGTGGGCGTGCAAAAACTCCGCTATGTTAGTATACTAGAGCCTAGTACTCCTTGCAATAATAGTCGACGTAATTACAAGGAACGCAAACAGAAATGAGAAAAAAACAAGGAGTTGAAATTCTGACCTCATTCTGATGTCTGACACGATGAATAATGGTGCTATACAGACAGGAAAATTTACTAAAACCGTCACCACGAACATATCATCGATTTTGTTGGAGTTATTCAGCTTTTCAGATCTATTCGTGAAACGATACGTACCGATCGCACTTTGACCATGTCACTGCGATTCCAGATACCGGAAAGCAGGGGAAAAAGTAATTTTTCACACCCTGACAAAAAACTAAAACGGTTCTACTCGGGAATGGTGCCGTGGAAGTCACAGAATCAACTCTCATTAAATCTTTGACAAATAAAGCGACTTTAACCAAACTGACAACGTCTTTTTAACTGTGGCTTTTCGGGGATGATGTGTGAATGAGTGAGTATGGTAATTATGAACATTGCGTTCTCCATAGCTTTCCAGTTTACCATGGAAACACATTTGTACATAAACTATCGGTTGTTTGTAGGTTGATTTACAAGACATGCGAACAGATTGCTGCTAATTCAAAATGTGTTTATTGGGTCCTTCGACAGTGGATTTGCGGTATTTAACAATTCAAAGTCAAAACGTTGACTGCGAAAAGCCATTTCATCTTTTTTCTAAAATTCACCTATCGGTAATTTGTTATCAATACCAAAGCAACGCAATAAGGAAGTGGATAAATTACCCAGCCTTGAGGTTTGTTTCGGTAATCATCTTTAAAATGAGACGAAGGCGAAAGTTTCCTCAGCAAAGGCCAGCAAAGAATGATATTATTGCACCACTGGTGATTCATAATAATAATGAAACATGTGCGGGGCGGTGCTTTCCTAGTTTGCGATATTACTTCAGACATCATTACTACACGATGACACAACTGACTAACAATTCCAAGCTTTTTTCTCAAGGACAGCTTATCGAGCCTTATTGGATTGAGTGCGATAATCACAAACATACCGAATCTCAGAGTGTGGTCGAAAATGAGCACAGCCATAGCCCCTGATTCATTTAACAATTAGCACTGCACGTGAACTTGAACAGAGCTGTGCAAACTTCGAGATGAAAGTCCATTTTTCATCCAGATCTAATTAAAAAAACCACCGTTACTCCGTGAACTTCGCGGTGTTCATGTGACGCATAATTTCGGACCGAAATCGTGATGACTTTGAAACCAGAAGTTCGGCTATGAGACTGAGAGAGGATGAATATTTTGTAAAGCGTAGGGCTTTGTATTGCGTCCAAGAATTTGTACATTCTCGCTGTTTGATGTTAGATTGGTTTTGTTCGTGAAAAACTAAATACTAGCGCAGTGGTAAGAGCGGTCCAGGCAGTCAGCAGTTGATAGAAAGCTAAGTTGCATCAAAACACGGCGATTAAATAATTTCTCGGCCAATAATTACATTTTTCGCTTACAAACGAAACACTTCATGGTCGTCCACAAAGAACCTTTGCGAACCAATACCATTTGCTATCATTCATCTTGAACAAACGTTATCTTCACGGAATAAATCTTCAGAGACGGAGAAAGATACGTGGAGTGTAGGTAGATGCAGTCAATGTTTAGGTGCTATTTTTATGCATGCATTCTCACACATATACACTAGTTTCAACTATTGAGTGGGAAAATTAGGTTAACACATAGAAATTTCCAGTTAAGGTTTAACCAATCGCCAATCTCTAAGCTTGATTATGGTCAGAAACTAAAAAAATTGGAACGAGATACGGGGGAAAGTAAAAAGCCTTCAAGCAGCAAAGTAAATGGATAAACTCATCAAAGGAAAGTAACTCTCAGACCACCAAAACTGGTCACTTGATCTAATTTCTTTCGATATCTGTTTGACTAGTCTCTCTGGTCCTGCACAGCACGTCACATACGTGCTACGGGTCATTTTCACAGTTCGGTGTTTCACGTTTGTCCTCTCCGATATGTACCGCCCAAGCTTGTCATCACTGTTTGCCTTAGGATGAATGGTGCACCAAATAATTCTACGTAATGATCAAAACCAGTTACGAATAATGGGATATTTTATTGAACGCCTAAACTACTTTACTTGGTATTATAATTTCACAGTTAACATAACGGTATGGTGTCGTATCGCTTTCCTATCCGGGTTTGAACAGAACTTTCATAAAAGTGAATGATTTCTGTACCCGTTCTTATTCAACCAATATCTACCTATAGCTCATTTTAATATTTTCTTGCCTCTTCGACTCCTCACAGTAATTTCAAGCAAATTTCACTTCCACCATCCACAAATACCTGCCATGGGCAAAACTGAAGGGCAAAAGAAAACGTGTGAGATGTCGAACATCACTGCTGACCAAAAATTGTCTAGATTTTGTCAACTCTTACTAGGAAATGATACGGAGTCTACCCTAGGCAGTCTTCCAATAGTAATTTTCTGTTCCACAGAGTTGCAAGGAAACAGAGACCTCGAACATATGAAAACTTGATTCGTTATATAGCACGTTTTTAATCACCCATACATGCAAATGCTTGGCTTCTTTATGGTTTGGTAATAAGAATCACTCCGCTGTTGTCCACATGGATACTAACCCCGACCTAATGAGGCTGAGTGCTGCTTTTCTTTGCCGTAACCCTCACGGTTTTTATCATAACATCCTTGAGACAGCTTGATGGACAGTTGTGGTTGACTATGTTTCGTTTCACAAACCCATACGAAAAGATACAACAAGAACTGTACTGAACACCTCGATGAATAATTTTATCCTAATGAGAAAGAAACAGTGGATTGCACTTGAGATATATTTTATCACGAATATTATCATCATCCATGTCGCACAGTAACCGACAGCAAGAAGTATTTCATTGAACGCTGCTTTTCTCACCAATAATAGACAGACGTAGACTAATAAACGGGAAAATGGTGACAGCAAAAATGTCCCTCTTTCCACCACACGAGTTAAACGGCCCTACCTCACGTGTGTGGGTTCATTCCTAATCAGCTCGCTCTGATAGAAATTCGCAGTGGTTTTCCGTTTGGTATTATATCACCTGGTCATTCAACCCAACTGATAAAGACCATTGAACCCGCCCACAAGAAGGCTAAAAGCACCTCGTTTCCGTTTCTCTAGACATCCGCTATGTCCCTTCCGCTTTCAATTTCACCTTCCCGTGATTTTCTTCAGCCTGAAGCATGTACTATGTGGAAAAACCAATATGACAGACGATTCCCCGCTGTACCGTAGCAGCTGTTCCAGCCGGGGCAATCTGTATCCGGTTTCTATCAACCGGCTATTGCACCGGTAAAAAGCTGATTCACTTATGATGTCAGTTTATTTATTACCACTTTACCTTTGTTTAAAGTTACCTGAGATTACTTGGTGCCACTCGATGGATTTGTGTTCCAAGAGGTTGAGTGTTCATATGTAATTCAGTCGGAATAGCCAAATCTTGACTGATTTCGTCTAGTTCTTGACCATCCAGTAATCCCAGCGATTAAAAACGCATCCCATTCGGCTACAAAGTCGTTTGAGGTGAGAAGACGATAAACGACCAGGGCGGATGTAGTCTCAGGGGGACAGCGAAGGTTAAAACACAAATAAGGATGTGTTGGTAGGATGATCCCACGACACAGAGACGTTAGCTTCTGAGAATAGAGAAAAGTCTGCTTGACTAATACATCATTTAAAATCAGCGTGTTCCGCGAAAACTTCTGCCTTTTAAAATCTTCTCGGTCACTGTATTTCTTGGGTTACGGGTGGTTGGTTTGGCTATAAATTTTGGGAGAAGCTTTGACTGTAGCATGACCGGATGAACCAAGAGGGAAGCGACATGAGGTGGAAAAATGTTGGATCTATTAACTGTGGAAATGTCTAGGAAAGCGTCCACTCAAGTTGGAAAATTAACAGCTTCTTCGAAACCGAGAGGATAAAAAGAATGAACGCAAACTCATTCAAACCACTAGCAATTACGCACAAAGAAGTGCCTGTGTAGTCTACTAGAACTTATGAAAAGGAATCAAGAAATTCTCGCTAGCCATCTGTGGAAAATCTAGACCAAATATAAACATGCACTGGGACAATCGAGCGAAAGTTACACAAATGCTTAAGTTTATATTCAATAAGGGAGGAAGCAATATTCACAGCCGAATACGTAAACACGAGCATGAGTCGTTGAGACAAATTGTAATTATATTTGTTATCACACCGACACGTGGCATCCGTTATGAAACAGGACGATCCACGAGATACGCAGAGAAACCACTTAGCTCAGCTATTTCATCGTCGATGTCACCGTGAAGCAACGTTTCTTGTAGTAGGATTGTTCCATGCTAAAAATATTCATATGCTTTAACTAGATCTCACAACACTGAGAAATTACTCACTCAGGAAGGCTCGTGTTGTGTGTGAGTCTTTTGCAAAGGGCAGCCAATCAACTCACTTTGTTTTCGAGGAACGCCTCCAAAATTCCTGAAAATTCTTCCCCACTTTTGTGCACCATATTTCGGAAAGAAACCAAAAGTCAAGTAAGTTTTCCCCTTGAAGGATTTTAGCAGTTCATTGGAATATATTATCGTGGGTGAAATTATTTTATTGGCAAAATAGCGACTTGCAATCAGAGTCAAAACGTAACAGAATGTGTACATGGTTACTTGATAAGTTCCGATTCGTTGTAGAACAGCCGGGCAATATTAAAAAGCCCGGCCAAACAACAAATTGGGATTTTTTTTCACTCGGAACGTTTAATGACAGCTCATTACGAGGTGAAACGTGCCAACTAGATCAAGAAACGTGATACTGTATGTTACGGAACATTGTTTGCTTGGAATTAGCATCGTCTTCCATTAGAAGCATGCCGAGGCAACTGAACTCTGATGAAGTTTGACCGATTTTGAAACAACTACATTGCAGACAAATATCTACTCCACACCAGGGCACAAACGTGCACATTTTGACTGATGCGCTCCAGAAGGTTTTCTCTCATTTGTCCTGAATTTCTCAGTGTTCATTTGTTTGTCACTGTTAAAAGATCGAGGCCAATTTGATCCCGAAAAGGCATTCAACGTCAGCAACGATTGGTCACCTAACAACAGTATTGTGCGTAAGTGATAATTGGATTGTATGTCGGACGAATAATATTTGCCAATTCATAAAATTATACCGTTCCAAAGATAGGCTGTCAATTATACTTGCGCAACATTTATTTTCGGCCTAGATTAAAGCAATTGCCAGAAAGATATATTTGTGAATTTCTGGTGCCGTAGTCTCTGGAGCGAAAGAGACACCCCTCGTGGAGGCATAACGCACAATATATAAACAAACTAACTCAATGTCATTTGATGAATTTCCTCATGTATTATACTTACGCATGAAGAACCGCATTATACAAACCTAATCTCCTACTACTCAGTTGCATATAGTAACCAAGCTCTGTAGGTTGTTCATAACGGAATGCCTTCGTTGTACTTGGGCCCCTACAAAGAAGTAATCCATCACAGGAGTCAATCGCTATGCGTGAAGCTGATTGTTACCGTCCAAAGCCAGTGACTAAAGGGTACTATATCATGTAGTGTAGATGTTTAACAAAGTGTCGTGACCCAACCAGGATAGCCCTGTGGATAAGGTGTTCGATTCACAATCGTTCAACCCGGTTTCGAGTCCCCGTGGGGGCTCGGTGGATGTGCACTGCTGATGATTCCCAACAAAGACGAAACAGCTGTACAGTGCTTCCATGGCTTTCAATGGTGAGTTGAGCGTTGAAGCTGCATGAAGAATCATATTATGCATTGTACATACTTGATGTTTCCACCGAATTACACGGTATAGTCCCTATTTAGAGCAAAATGCGTTCTAAGTATGTGTCGTGACTCAACAAAGTACAAACACGAGAGCCTCAATAAAACACTCAAGAGGTTGACGTTCCCCTTTGAAGTAACCTGTTCTCAAAGACAGAAACAGTAGAAAACCGACATCGATCTGGTTGGTTCTCCTGATTGGATCAAAAAACAAGTGATAAAAACCCAAGCAGCAGGTCCGAAATTTCCCTCCCTAGGCTAATTTCCGTGGCCTTATCTCGGATCAGTTATCTGTCAGAGATTTGGTCTCACATCATGGTTATTTCAGATGAATTCTAATGAACTGTTTTAGGGCATTTTCAATGAAGTAAACAGATGCTTGGTTCTTAGTGGCTAGTCGTCCTGCCGAAAATTCATTCTACTTCGAAGTAGATCTGGTCTTTGTCTTGTATCCCGTAGAACAATGTGAGAAATGCCAAGTTCAAATGATACCAACTTTTAGCCAGTCATCAACTAACAGAAGAGAAAGTACACAATAGTACGTTAAAATAGATTTTCTGAAAGGTTACTAATATCCACATGTGTGAAGGCTTGATGAGCCCGTTTTGAGAAATGACCATCAATCATACTCATGGTACATAAAAAGAGTCTACTGAAGATGCCTATTGCAAAACTGGGAACGGAAGATCAGAAATATTCCTGCCTGTAGCTTCACCTTGAGGTTATTGAAGTTGCATACGCAGAAAGTTGTTGACTGTCTACAAGTTATAGGTTGCAGAGATAGTTAAGTGACTGGTTTGTACGTATTGTCACGGTTTTAGCAGTTTGGACGTGGAAAGAATGATGTTTTGGTTTTGCAAATCCAACAAAGGAAAAGATTTGTGAGATATGGAATCCAGTCTTTGTTGCTCATTTGAGACCTTTTTGGTTACGTCATCAAACCCCATGCTAAGTCACATCTTGTTCGTGAGTCCTCTTTGATTCTGGAACAAGGCCGTCAAACTGACCTGAAGAATCATCTGTGAGATCAAGGCAAAGATAGTAAAATCAAATCGCGATTGATTCAACTGTCTTCTTCTGTCCATAGCAAGTCGCTTTTGACGGAATTTGTCTGAGTCTGTAGATTATTTATAGCTTCGTATTATTCCTGGTTCTATATAGTAGATATTCCCAGGTCCAACAGTTATCAGGTGTAAACTGATCCAGCGTGCATCACGTCTTAACATAAACGTCAACCCAGCAGTTTTTCTAACACACTCGTTGACAAGCCCACTCCGAGAGTCAGTTTCAATCCTCAGTTGCTAGTGAATAGTGAGACGTATGATTTTGAGCTCAGTTTAAACTTCTTTTTATTAATTTCGTGATCAACAATTATCTATTCCTGATTTTTAACCTGTCTCCTGTGACTGTTCCAGGAGTTTTATCACCAGCAGACTTGATTTGATCACCGAATGATCTGTTCCAAATTACCAAACCACAACTCACCTGAGGAAACCGGTTGCTTTAGCCCCACTGGGACTCGAACCCCGGGGCGAATGAATGTTAGTCCAACACCTATACACCATCCTCCCCTATCTGGTTATCAATGGCCTGCCCAACTTCAGTTCTACGTCATAGACTTTTCAAGGGTGACAACCTGCTGATCATACAGTAATTAACTCCCACAATGGACAACTACTGCCAGTTTAGCTTCGAGATCGTTGATTATTGACTACCGGTTGACCGATGGGTAAATACGACAGCTGAAGATAAACGGATCTAAAACTGAATTATTTAAGCACCGATTTCCACCTCGGCGAGTACCGTGTACAGCAGTTCTTTTACACTCACCTCCCTAGATGACTATAGAATCGATAACTAGTGTGGCATCCAAATTATTTGAGATACATTTGCGTACCGATTTGTTGGTAGCAAGTATTTATTGATCGAAACACCTGAATCAAAGACCTGTGGCCTCAATTCTAAGATTTCCAGGGCTTGATGTTTGCGTATCCAGGTATGCTCCGAACAGTCATCCGAAAAGTTTGCCTGAAATTACCCCCGACTGGTTAGTTTTCAATAAATTCTTGGTACACAAAAGTGTTTTATCTAAGAATGAACCAGAGAACAAGGCTCACGGAGTTTTCTACTAGTTCCGAGTTGTACGCAGAAAGTACCAAAGGTTTGGAGATCCCTCATCAGTTAAGTGATGTAATTCTAAATTCGGGTCATTTGGCGGGCTGCGTTCGTCCGTTCTACCAGTGCTCTTTCACTCTGATGAAAATTACCATATCCACAAGCAATCCTCAGTTCATACCAGTAGGCGTTTTTTCACTGGGCGTGGACTATTCAGTTAACTTACTAGCAACACACATGTTATGGTCATATTCAAAGATCATTTAGAGGGGCTTAGTACAACATGTGTATCTTAAATATTTCGCGGGAACAACGCAGAAGTTCACTAGACTGGGCCACAAACTTAATTATTTTCACATCCTATGTGAAAATTTTGTCTCGTATTTTATTTTGATATGAATCTAAAACTCACACAGCTAAAATTGTTATTCGTGCTCAAAACCCAACACCACAGAAAGGTGCTAACCATCTCACTTTCAGTGCTTCAAGTAATAACCAATTACAGTCTAGTATATAACTCAGAGACAATGTAAAGAGATAGGAATGCTTGTTGTTCATGTTATGGAGATAAAGTGTTTAAAAGGGTTGGAGGTGTCGAAGAATGGCAGTGCTCGTTCGCTGACTGCGTAACACCAAATAATTATCTCCAGAGTGTGAGTTACCACCAGTACTCTAAGTGAAAGCAGTTCAGACATTGCTACGGGACGATAATTGCTCTTACGAACGGCTTTTTGCACTTACTGAGGGTTTTTCATCGGATTAGTATAGCCTCTACTGGGAATGGTGCGTATATGAGTAGTAGGAGATTAGATTCGTATAACACGAATCACCACACAATGTCAACGCTCAGCTCATCATGGAAAACCACGGAAGTACTGTAAAGCAGTTTAATTCTCATTAGGAATACCAGCAGTACACATCCACAGAGCCCTAGCCGAGACTCGAACCTGGGGTGAACGTCTTTGAGTCCAACACCTGACAACCAAGCTATCCGATCTGGCTCTCAGTGGTTTGTTAAGCGTGTATACTACACAACATAGCACCCTTCCGTCATTGACTCTGAAAAGTAACAACCCCTTTTCACCGCAAAGCCAACGACTCCAATGATGGATAACTTCTCTTTATGGGCTTAAGTAAAACGAAGGTATACCAGCACAAACAACCTTGATAACTTAATTATAGTGCGCATACGAATATTATAAGAATTTATTTGTATATTTTTTATCGTGCAGTAGCGACATTCAACTCATCATTGAAAATCATGGATAGTAGTTTAACCGTGAAGCCCCGAGCCGGGCCTCGGTGAGTGAACGGACCGACTCCCATTTGTTGTAAGAAAGACGATCACTGTTCCCTCGGCTCCTGTGATGGCGGTTCAGTACTTGGTCATTTTTTTTTTTATTCTGACATCTTTCCCATTTTATTTAGTCAAGACTTTTTGAAGAACATCCATGCACACGCTATCAGACAGCGTAGTTCACGCGGGGCATCCTTTTTTGTCCCTTACCAATGTACACGTCAAACACAAGCTCCACCTAAAGTTTTCTTTTCACCTTTACGGAAGATTAGCAAATTAGTTTTTATTGAATTAAGTTCTATTGCTGCTTATCATGGGGTCAATAATATTTTTATTTTTACACGTTTTTCTATTATTCGTGATACCCATCATTGTTTTCAGTAACGTTGGAATTTATTCGGTCTCCCGTTGGACACTATTCAGCTCTTTTTTCTCATATGGCTCGGACTTCGGCGATACCAATGAAAATGTCAATTTTGACCCACATGGATTTTGGTCAATGCACAATATCGTGCTACGTGGATAAGCAGTTTCGTATTGATTCTTTCAGGTATTTTTCTTTGCGGCACAAGATCTATTCTGGAAAAGGAGACACATTTATGCTTGTTCGTACACAGTTAGTAAATGAGAATATAGAACAATCTATGACTCCCTCATTAGGGTGGATAGCAGTGTGGAGAAACTCTCCAGTAGTGTACCACGACAGCAGTTCTCAGAGAATAAGGCTCACTGCACACTTTATACCACATCCAAAATCACACGAACTATTCTGGTTGTGGATAGTCGGACAGACATCATATGAGTCCGCGAAAGATGTGGACCTTGCTATTCTTGTTTACACCTGAACCCAGTGTTGGTGCACAGTGTGCTTCACAGTTGTAAACTAAACTTAGTCAATTCCTGTAAGTATAACCTATTTTCTTTGATGTCACGTGACTGTCATGATCATGAATTCTACGTTTGAATCAAGCTAATCTACTTAGGTCTACGATCCAGATACTGAAAAAGTTCACGTAAAATCTGTCCCTGGAATGTCCAATCTCGGCCAGATTAGGAACATAATGACGGAAACCTTTTCGATATAAGCTCTGCACATAGGGGGGCCCCGGAAACACAGTAGCAGAACCAAAATTAATTACTTTTCAAACCACTGCCACTTACAATTTCACGACCTTAATTCAGCTTTGAACACGGAACAGACCTGTAGATGTTTTTCAAACCCCAATCAAGTGACGAATGAACTAAAAGGACTCAACTAAGAGAAGGTTTCGGAGTCAGAAACAGTTTAACCGGCCGTCCTTATGGGGTGCGCTTCGTTTTCAGCTGAACTTCCTTTTGAAACACTTTTTCGTAACAAGAAACGACCTTTCCCCACTACAAATTTGAAAACAGAAGTCAAAAACATAGATTGCACGATTTATCCTGGATCATTTCGCTGCTTCTTTACAAAGTGCATACTGCAGTCGAAGTGGTTATTCTTATAGCAAAACAAATGAACGAAATGTTTATAAACAAAGGCAAAGTCACATGACGCACACATTCACACCTGTCTATCGGATGATCACTTCGACTGCAGTATGCACTTTGTAAAGATGCAGCGAAATGATCCAGGAAACATCGTGCAATCTATGTTTTTGACTTTTTCGCAAATTCAATGGGGAAAGTAACACGCCTGACTGCTGAAGACTAGTTGGTATCACGTTTATTCCGAAAAAATAATTCAATAAATTCCCCCCAAATGATTTCTCTTCTCTTAATCTAGACATTTTTGAAAATGTCATTGTATCATGCAATATCCCTGTAGAAACTATCCCGATTACTTGAACTTTCAATATAACAGAAAACGTGGTCTCACTAGCTTTACGCACGATATGGGCTGTACACGGCTACGGGCAGCAGAACAAATTCCAAATGTATAACCGTGTTTTTCGTAATTTCGTGGTTCTAAACAATGCAATACATAAAATACCTAAATGCCATGACTTACAGCCAGGTGAGCAACCAAGGGCAACAGTACAGAAAGTTATCCGAAAAATCAGGACAGCGCGGTCATAAACGGTCCACTCAGCAAGGAGTCATGCGAAACTGTAGCTCAGCACGGTTGCGGTACAGACAGTGGGTCAAGAAGCGTAAGTGAAACGTTCTGCAAATTTTTCTTACAAGGGGAATGTACAATCATAGAACAATCGAGTCGGGAACATAACGTAAAATTTTCACGCACCATACGTCGGAAAGGGGTAAATCTGAACTGTGTCAGTACAATAAAAACAGGGAATTGGATCACAAGTATTCGAGGTTCATGAGGGATATACACGCTACTCACAAGTAAGACAAGCGAAGATGTCGTCGAAAATACAAATTACAAAAAGTAATTTACACTGCCCCCGGGTCAGGGAACCTCACCAGCCATATTCGTAATTGAAGCGTCACCTTCCAGTAAGCACAGTTGTCGTAGATCTCGTCGGTGAATGCCGTTAGCAGTGCGTACCATGACTTCTCTTGTTCGGCCGTCGCGTCCAATGGTGGTGCTCTCCACGATGCCCTTCGGCCAGCTTCCCCTTCTTACGTGCGTATCAACTAGGAGTACTAAGTCGCCCACCTGTAGGTTATAACTTGGTTTTGTCCACTTTTGCTTCTCTTGCAAAGTTGGTAGGTAATCCTTCAGCCAACGTGTCCAAAACGCGTCAGCTAAGCACTGCGCCTGACGCCATCGCCTGTTCAGGTTGGTGGTTGATAATCCTGCAGGAAATGAAGTAGGCGCTCCTCGTAAAAGAATTGGGTGGTTAGGTGTTAGTGCACTGAAGTCTTCTGAATCATCTGATAGTCTTGTGAGTGGTCTGTCGTTAAGTATCTTTTCTACTTCACAGAGCACCGTAAATAACACTTCATCACTCACCAGCTGACCACCTAGCAAAGAAGTCAAATTCCGACGGACTGACCGTATCATTCGCTCCCATGTGCCACCTCGATGACTTGCCTTCGGTGGATTAAAATGCCATTCACAGCCTTTGTTTGTAAGCGCCTTTGATATCATACCTTGGTTCCATAATTCCAAGCAAAGCTTCAGATCTGCTTCGGATCCACGTAAGTTAGTGCCGTTGTGGCTGTAGACGACTCTAGGAGCCCCGCGCCTCGCAACAAACCGCGAAAACGCTGAGAGGAACGAATCTGTATTCAAGTTGTGAGCTACTTCTAGATGAACGGCCCTCATTGTTAGGCAGGTGAATATACAACCGTAGCGTTTTTCCACCCCTCTCCCACGCTTCACTAGTAGTGGCCCAAAGTACTCTACGCCGACGGCAGTGAACGGATTATCTCCTAGCAACATTCTGTCCTCAGGGAGAGGTGCCATAATTTGCTGCCCCGGTTTAGCATGCCAACGTTTGCAGTGAAAACACTTTCGCACTATGCTCTTAACTGTGGAGTGCCCATGAATAATCCAGCAACGCTCTCGCAGTGCAGACAGTACCTGCAACGGACCTGCGTGTCCGTTCGTTTCATGGTAGTACTGTATTAGTAAACTGGTGACGAAATGGGTTCCGGGCAATATAACTGGGTGTTTGATATCAAACGGAAGGGGTGCCCATCGTAAGCGTCCTCCAACTCGTAGTAACCCATCCTCTTTGAACGGATGAAGATTTTTTAAACGACCTGGTAGCACGGGTGGACTACTCCGAAACTCTGGCTCTTCAGAAATCATATTTAGCTCCTTATCGAAGGTTTCTCTTTGCACCATACGAACTATATGAGTTTCCGCTGTCTGGAGGTCTGACGGTCCTAAACGTCCAGTGGAATGAAAAACCTCGAAACTGGTTTGCTGTCGAAGCCACAGAATGTATCGATGCAGCCACGCGATTCGTCTGAGCAGAACAGGCCATGGTTTGACGTCGCGAAATTTTTGTATCCATCCATCTTGGGCTACCACTTGCGCAGCATTTACGTGCACTTCTTGACCCAATTCGAGTTGAGAGCTTGTGATGCATGTAGGCTGCTCGGGCCATGCCGTGGGGCTTTGCTTTAAAAATCCCGGCCCATGAAACCAAGGAACCTCTAATGGCCGCCTTGGATTTGTACCCCTTGATGCGAGATCCGCTGGATTGTTTTCACTGTCTACATATAACCACTGATCAGGGAGAGAGAATTCACGAATTACGGATAGACGATGTCTCAAACCGGGTCTTTGTGTTTCTTATCAGCTGAATTACTATCTGTGAATCTGTCCAGAACGTAACTGAGTCGATGGGCAAAGAAAGCTCATCTTTAGCGAAGGCAACCAGTTTTGCTGAGACCACAGCCGCTGCGAGTTCTAACCGAGGGATAGTTATTGACTTCAGTGGCGCCACACGTGATTTAGCTAGTACAAGTGCGCATCTAGCCCTCCCATTGTTATTTATGAAACGTAAGTAGACCACTGCTCCGTAGCCCACTTCGGAAGCGTCGCTGAAAGCATGCAGTTCTGTTCTGTGACCCCTTTCGCTTCTTTCGGCGAAGATGCGCCTCGGAATTCGAATTTTCCTTATAGCTTGCATCTCCTGATAACAAGTCTCCCAACGAAAGGCTTCTTCTTTGGATACCTCCGCGTCCCATTTGGCTCCTCTTCGACATAGGTCCTGAAGAAAAAGTTTGACTGGTAACAAACTAGGGGCTACCAATCCCAGTGGGTCATATAGTGAAGCAACATAGGCCAACACACTCCTTCGAGTTAGCTTTCCCTCCCACGATGCGACATTAAATATAAAACAGTCAGACTTACACTCCCATTCCACTCCAAGGGTCCGCTTTAAGTCTACCGGTTGTTGGTCGAGGTACAGCGTCTTAGTTTCCGCCCTCGGTAGGTCTCCCAGTGCATGGGGTACGTTGCTGAAAAACTTGGTGAGGTTGAATCCACTAGATGACAATATATGGCGAAGGGTTTGACTTATTCTTCTTACTTCTTCGGGAGAGGATACGCTCAACAAGCAATCGTCCACGTAGAACGCCTTCTTTGCCTGTTCAGCCTTGACGGGGTCATGGGCAGCCATACAGCGATCGATAGTGGTTTGCAGGGCCAAACTACAGCATGACGGCGACGAAGTTGCACCAAATGGATGAGAAGTCATGCGATACGCCTTTGGTTTGGTTGTTAGGTTTCCGTCGTGCCACCAGAGAAACCTCAGACAGTCGCGGTCATTTGCTGGCACCTTTACTTGGTGAAACATGGCTTCAATATCTGCAACCAGGGTGAACCTATACTCCCGAAACCTCAGAAGAACTCCACAGAGACTGTTCACGAGGTCGGGACCTGTCAGCAGTTGATTATTCAGGGACGTTTTGTTGCATTCTGCAGCACAATCAAATACAACTCTAACCTTCGTTTGATCTCCGTGCTTGTACACTCCATGGTGTGGAAGATAACATACATGCGGGCCAGTCAAGTTCTGTTCTGAACCGGGTACAACCTCGGCGTAGCCTTTCGTAATGTACTCGTTAACCGTGGTTGCGTATTTTTCTTTAAAGGCGTGGTCTCTTTCGAATCGTTTCTTGAGATACAGCAGTCTCTTCAGTGCAACATCCTTATTATCCGGCAAGCATGGCCCACCGGGCTTCCATGGCAGGGCTATTTCATAATGGCCGTTGACCCAACGCATTGAGGCGGTCATATGACGTAAAGCTGTTTTATCATCTTCTGACATACTCCGTTTGACGCAAGACGCTTCCACGAACTCAAAGTTGAACATACGCTCCAAGCTCATATCCAATTCAGTGGCCGTGACATGACTAACATTAGCCCTCGCGTTACAAGGACGTTGGCACGAAGTCGGTCCTAATATCACCCATCTTAGAGGTCCTCTCGCGCCATAAGGATCATCTGGACTGCCCGTTCGTTGTTCTAGCACCAAATGTGCCTTTGGAACGTCGGCACCAATGAGAATGCGGATGTCGGAGTCATCAATGGCTGGCATCGGGACTTCTTGCAGATGACTCAAAACTTCTAAATCTTGCTTTAGGTTGAGTGGTCTCAGTTTAGGCAAGTTTTCTACTGCCCACGCTCGGCGGACTTGGATGGCTTCCTGGCCGTCTAGGTACGTTATTGTAAAGGATACAGTGCGCGCTTTGGTTACACAATTACTACTGATGGTCTTAACCGTCAGGAGCTCGGGCTTCCCACTGAGACCCAAATTTGTCAGAAGCGACTGGTCTACGAAAGTTGTGTCCGATCCACTGTCCAGCAATCCATTCACTGTGACCTCCCCTAAAGGACCTCGGAGGCGGACTGGCAATATAGCAAGGGAAATTCGACGGCCGGCCGTACTTTCGTCTGCTAATACGTGACCAACCGAAGCAGTGTTGTCTGTTGGCAGGTTTTGGTCACGATTAGATTCTGGGGTTTTTGGTCGATGTAGCATCGGGTGGTGTTGGCCTACACAGCCCTTCAGGCCACACGTCTTTCGCGAACGGCAGTCTTTAGTTACATGATTAGGCTTTAAGCATGAAAAACATAAATTCATCTTCTTCACGGCATTATACCTGTCTATTACCTGTAAGTCTCGAAATTCGCTACATTGGTCCACGTAGTAGGGATTTCCACATATAGGGCAAACTTTGTTGGGGGTCAGCTTAAGACTGGTGCTAGATGGCTTAGTCTCGGTTGACATGATTGTGGCTACTCGCTCGGTGGAGTATAGACTGATAGCAGGCTTTCGAGAATCTGGTTGTCTAGACGCAGAAATGGCCGGTCGAGATACGTAAACGAGGCTAACCAAGGCAGCATCGCCCTGATCGCTGACAAAACTCGTTAGTTCATCGAAAGTGGGCTCCCGTCCCGATCTGAGAATGAAGGATGCTCGGTCGAACCATCTGGACTGAACACTGGTGGGCAGTCGTTGCACAATAGCGCTCAGCGTCCGGCAGGCATTCAGATCAGCCTGGTAGCCGAGGCTCTTCATCGTGGCCGAACACACCTTCATCTGATCCGCCAATTTTACCAGCGCCTTGGTATCAGTTTGCTTCAGCACGGAGCTGTCACTTAGCTCATCGATACATTTTCTGGCAATCACATGAGGCCTGCCGAACCGGCGTTCTAGTATGCGTATGGCTTCGTCGTAGCCTTCCTGCGGCTCAAGGACCGTGCACCACCGAATGGCTTCAGCTGGCTCCCCCTCACAGGCCGAAATCAAGTAATCGAGGAGGTAGGCGGGGTCGTTATTGTACCTAGCGACTGTGGAATGGGAATTTCTCATGAAACCAATGAAATCCATGGGATTTCCATCGAATTTGACTGATCGGCGAGCAGGCAGGCTCATACAAGCTTGCAACAGCCTGGCGGTCTCGCTGACGTGGTCGAATTCCCTGGATTTAGCGGGCAGAACACGTATTCCCGGTCCGTTCAGTGTAATTTGGTCTTCCTGCCTTGTTTTCGACCCTGGTAAGGACATGACATAATCGTGAACAATTTTCAGCCTTTCACTGCGAGGTGGCGTAGGTGGCAGTATAGGCTCCGATCCAAAACTGCAGTTATCGTCGGACAATTCTTTGACCATTTCATCCTTGACTTCGTTTATGCGTTTGGCAGCCTCGGCCTCCAGCTCCAATTGCTTAATCTTCAACCTGGCCAGTCGCAGCTCACGTTGTGGCTCTACTCTGGAGGATGAACCATTTGCTGACTGAGCCTCTCTGCGGTTTTCTGAATGAGCCTCCATGCGGTTTGCTGAATGAGCCTCCATGCGGTTTGCTGAATGAGCCTCCCAGCGGTTTGCTAAATGAGCCTCCTTGCGGTTTGCTGAATGAGCCCCCTTGCCGTTTACTGGATAGGGCTCCATGCGGTTTGCTGAATGAGCCTCCCAGCGGTTTGCTGAATGAGCCTCCATTGGTTGATATTCGTGATCATTATCATTCCGCTTATCGAAACAAACGTCCCACAAGCCTCTGAAAATGTCCTGACTAAGTTGGCCGATAAGGTTAAATTAGACAATGATTTCCAGTTTTCTGAATTCAGTGATCGTTTATCCTCCATTATCCTATGGTCCCCATTGTCACATTTGCTTTTCCACGTTCCCAAATATAATGACACCCTTCTTTCACTAGCCAATAGAAAACATCTCTTTTCGAACAAGGTTATCTGCTCTTCTGAATATATATATATATATATATATATATATATATATATATATACCGGCCCACGAGTTACTGTGGCTTAGTCTGGCTAAATGTAAAAAAAAGTAAAGCGAAAGTGCACTTTCCTGATGAGTTTAATTTCGCAATGCTAGTGGGTGAAAAATATTTTTTTTGTTCCATTTTCTATGAAAATATAGAAATCATTTGACATGGTAACTGCAGAACAAGCAACAGATAATTTCCCATGTGAGATGCAATCAGTGTCCAGATCCAAACCACACAACTCAAGACATTTGCCATAAGATTTTCAATGGAGATCGCAAAAGCCAATTTAATTGGGAATAGCAGTCTCTTAAATTGAAGTGGTATATCCGCTTGAATCATAGGAACGCGAGGAATGAGGACGTGTTCACCTGTGAAATGTCCCGTCAAGATGGTTGCTTCTACAACTTTGCTCAATAATTCTTCCTGCAAGCAGCGGACTGTTGAAAAGCTTTGGCTGATTGATATTTTGCAACACGATAATTGGACGCCAATTTTAGATCACAGTACTTGCGGTGGCATCCCTGGCAGACCAAGTGGATTCAGATATTCTATTAGATAAATGACGGCTGAATCTGCTTCCACAACAGTGTCGACGGACCTGTACGTGACTGCCTCGCTTTGAATGATGGACTGAATAATATTGTTAAGTTCGTAGACGTCTTTTCTTGGCTGCAAGAATAGCTAGTCCATTCACCCGATCTTGATTTTCATAATTGTTTTGAATATTGGAATATACCTTTTCAACCATTTCTTCTTTTGATTTCACTAAATTACACAAGTCACGAGGTAGAGAATTTCTTCCTGAGGTCACATCATCCCGCACCTTCCCACTCTCAGTTCCCAGCCAGTGATGTGACAATGTCTCAGATGATCATACATTTTGCAGCTGGACACGCATATTTGTGGTTAGCTTTAACATCTTCACACGTGGCCACAAAGTAAGTATTTCAGGTAAGCATTTATTTCGTCTGTTGATGTCGATCGAAGTACATTAAGAATCTTTCATCCGTAGTCCTAAACCAATTCCAAATAGAGGCTCTCTCATCCAGTTCGAAATATCGCGTTCCACCTAAAACGACCAGCGTCGAGGAATCAAAAGCCCGTTCCGAATACTTCCTCGATCAACTGTCATCCCTGAGGCCGAACTTGACGGACGCAAAAGCTTGGTTTAAAGCAAGACTTTTTGCTCTCGAACGTCAATACAGATGCACTCTGTCTCAACAGAGGAGCCTTTTGAGTGAAAATCACCTGAAGGCATTGTACGAATTGTGATGCAACAAAAATATCGTCATTATACAACCAGACCAAGGATTTGGGGTGGCCATCATGAATAAGACAGATTACATAAGAAAAATGGAGGCTGTTCTGACAGACGTAACCAAATTTCAAGTATGCAGCTAAGAGGACAAAGTAACAAGTCTACAAAGAATCATCTCGCAAGATGTACAGCTGCTACTCGAGGGTGAGTTTGTTGATGAATTCACTGCGAAACAAATTAAACCTCGTGGCAGTCATCTACCTCAGTTCTACGGCCTACCTAAGTTACACAAGTCCGGTGTGCCTTTAAGACCCATCCTATCAATGACCAACTCACGGCAACACAAGCTCGCAAAGTGGTTAGTCAAAATAATAAAGCTAGTCACAAACAAACTGAAGCAATACAGTCTCAAAGATACGTTCGAGCTAGCTAAAGCTCTGAACAACATCAATGTAAGGAATCGACTTTTATGCAGCACGGACTTTACCTCACTATTCACCAACGTGCCACTGCTTGAAACAGTTGATTTCATTTGTGATTACTTTCACAAAGAGCACATCAACATCAAAATCCTAGTGACGGAACTGAAATGCTTAATATTGCGGTGCACTGAAAACATATGTTCCAGTTTTTTGGGCAGTTATTTTCGCCACGCTGATGGCTTCGCAATGGAGAGTCCGCTAGGCCCCATCCTGGCCGACGTACTTTTGGCGAGTCTTGAAAATAGATTAAAAGGCACCATCCGTAATAAGCGTCTCTACAGGAGATACGTCGACGATATCCTTGTTATCAGCAACTCAGAGCAAGACTCTATCAATCTCTTTCGTAAACCCAATGCAGCTTATCCGAACATGCAGCTTTCCGTGGAGTACGAGTCTGATAACAGGTTCGCATTTCTCAACATTATGGTAACCAGACGTCCAGACGGTGGTGTCGGTAGGTCCGTATACGGAAAGCACACATGGTGAGGACAGTACCTGTATTTTACGAGCTTTATGCCGCTGAGTTACAAATGTGGGCCAGTGGGGACGCTGTATAACAGAGCCCGCAAACTCTGTACGCCGGATGTGCTCAACTCCGAAACGCAAATGCTAAATAACATATTCCAGTCAAATGGATAACCGCAAAATTTTATCTAAAGGCGTTGTACAGCGCGTAGTCAAAGTGAACGGTCTTCGTCAGTCCCCAAATGTAAGGTTTTCTTGCAGCTGCCATTCAAGGGCGACGGCAGCCGAACTGTTAGCACTCCGTCTCAAATCGGCAATCAAGCAGTCGTACAATGCCGCCAAACCTGTCCTACTCTACACATGCAAACAGATATCCGTCTCCCCAGTCAAACAACCGTTATCAGTTCACGCCAAATCACACCTACACGTGTTCCCGTGTGGGTGCTCGGCCACCTACCTAAGCCGAATTGAAAGGCAACTTCGACTGAGAGCGGCCGAACGTGTCCCACGGTGGGTGGACACCTGTGTTAACCAATGGGAAGCACACAGCCAAAGGTCACCGATCAGACAGCCGCCAGCCTCTTCCATCGCACGTCATTTGCTTGACACAAAGCACCGGATCGACCGCAGAAATGTGTTCTCTGTGATTTTTTCTGCCACTTATTCACGTTTACTGCAGTTAGCTGAAGCGACTGCTATCCAGAGATGGAAACCTAGTTTGTGCGGGCAAAACGGATCTATTCGTTACCTTGGCCTTGCCTTGGCAAAAAAACATGACGTTCTTGAACTTATCACAGGTAATGTGGTCTTACTATTGTAATGTTTATCTGCAGTACGCACCTGGTGAGATACAGCGAAATCTATCCGGATACAAATTGTGCAACTTAACTCTGCCGTGTTCTCTTTTCAAACACAGGCACTTTCTGCCTGAAATCGTCTGCAAGCAGTAATAATGCTTTCCCAATTGGTCTGTTGTTTCCACGCAAATCTTGTAATGATCGATCAAGAGCCTCGAATGATTTTTTGTGCTTCATTATGCATTCATCCTAAACAATAAGTTTGTATTTTGTGATACTTTTTCCCTACCGGAAGCTTTGGAAAAGCTGCACTTTGAGTGGCAATTTCAAAGCGGACTGCGCAGTTCTTCCACCTGGACGATGCCAGAGTTGAGACTATGTCTTTCTGCGACCGAATTGCTGCCAAAATCAATCTAATGAGGAACATCTTGACAATTACTCCTGGCGCATCTAAGAAGAAGATTTTCTCAAACCCGTTACTGGCAGTTTGCATTATATGACCATAAATGTCATTTCGCTCGGGCGTTAGCTTGCTACTATATGATTGCATATAAAGCAAAAGATCACCCCTGCTGTAATTTTGTTCACGACGAAATTCTGCCTCGAACGAAGTAGCTGCATGTCGATTTATTGATGGCGTTCCCAAGTGATTAAGAACTTTGTTCGCGATTTCTAAGCACAAATCTTAAATCACTATCGAAGCTTAACTACAGATTTCTGCTGTTAAATCCCTGCTGATATTTAAATTCTCCTTGAGCATTTGACAAAATATATCTACAACCAGGTGCGATTTATAATTCTCCCGTGACTGTATCGGAGATAAAATAGAGCAGGCCGTCATGATGATTGGAAACAATGCATGAATTTGATTTGGATGTGAAATGTAATACGCGTCTTTAGAGTATACTTCCCGGTGTCAGTGGTTCTCAACTATACTCAGAGCTTGACATACACCTTGGAAAATGGCAAGTATAACGCAGATGACAATTCTCTGTTACTGGAAAGACGTTCAACCAGGCACGTCCACCAACAGTATGCAAACAAAGAAGTGTTCACCTGCACCATGTACTGTCTGCCTTTTGTAATTTCTTTGAATGTGCCGGGTTGCCCGTCAGCTCTCTGTCCTCATTTGCATCGACCAAATGATATTCTGCTCTCATTCCATGTGCCATACGTGGGCACTTCCAAATACAGCAGTGTTATCCAAATGTACTGCTAAGTGGAACACAGCTGAACTTCGTTCATCTATGGGAAATAAAAGAATTTGTCTTGTAGCTTCATTTTTGCTTACATATCTCCCAGCCTGAGGCCGTGCGATTTCATCGACATGTATGACCGCATTTTTATCACGTCTTTCTGGTTGCACCCTAAAAATTTCATATCGCTGCCTTCATTCACGTACTCACAAAAGCATTTGATCGATTTAACGGAATTACAGTATTCCACCTTTCCGTGCGTTTCGTACTTTTTTATAGCAAAGGTGAATGTGAAACAATCCACAGGTTATCTATTTCCAGGTCACCGTTTCACATTAGCGTGGTGAATTTGCATTCTGTGTAAAGCATAGTCTATCCATAGTCATAACTTCATCAAATTCTTATCGACTTCGGCGTCGGGTATTTCAGCGCATATTACATCGTCGATTTCGTTCGAATTGATTCTGTTATAGATTCCGGTCAGTATATGTCATGTGTCAATCCTGTCTTGCGTCTTTCCACTGAGTACATCCGGCAGCACACAGACCCAAACACTTTACATTTTATCCCCAAATCCACCAGCGATTTCAGCCTACGCTTGAAAACACGTGCTGTGAAGTCATGCCTATCCACCGGTGATTGCTCAGGAAGTAAGTGTTGTTGTATATCGACCCAAGCTAGATTGCTTGTGAATGTAATGAACAGGTCTGGACATCCGTAGTGATGAACATACACATAACGCGAAATGCCTGTATAAGAAGAAGGCGAAATCGTTAGTCTTCCAGCGTTAGTTGTACGATTATCAGTGACATCTCGCAAATGAATGCATTTTTCGGACATAAGCTTTGTCTGATTCGAACAGATGAATATCAAACGTCCAGTTTCGGTTTTTACTTGCATATCTACGATGCACAAATAAAACAGTTGACGGCATTTCGTTTACAAGACACTTAATTGTACCACAACTCAAAGCCGACCGGACCTGATGTTTCAAAACAATGGTACACACTGTTACAATACCGAAAATAATAGCGTCCAGCGGAGCGATTCTTGTTATGAAGCATCAACCAGTACTCTGTACACAAAAACGAGTAGCCCAAATGTTTGCTTACGTTGGCGTTAGCACAACAGACTTCAGTTTCCATACCGTACCCGTGGGAAGAACCTTCGATCGTGCGTAATTTACCTCTCTGCTGTACCTCATATATATATACTACCGTGTTTTACTCTCCCGGTTGACAAGAGCAAGCGACATGCTTGCATCTCGCGACCTATTTTTTCTTTCTGTTCTCATATATTGCATAGAGTGGACCCCGTGTTTTACATTTCAAGATGTGATTATCTTTATTTGCTCGAATCATTGCTCGATATGAATAATAGTTCGCTGCGCAGCATTTCATATTTGCTTCCTCGCCACTAACCGGATTTATTGTCCTAAAGTTGGAAAAATATCCACAGGCACCATCTCAAAAAGTGGTTCGATATTGCAGGGCATCGTAGCACCGATGGCTTTCTGCAGCTTTTGTCAAATGATCATTTCTCCGACGAAGAGCAATATTTCTAGGTTGAAAGTGATCTCTCACCTTAAAAATCCCAACCTCGTTTGTTTTGGCACTTGTTCTCCAGCAGACTCTTTGTCAGCTTGAATAACACTCTTGTGTGCATCAGATGGCATCATATCAACTGCTGTTTTGAACAAACGCACTAGATTGTTCTTTCCGTGAGGAAGTTCTTGCTTTTGGGAAACGGTAAACCTTTTTATGCAGGTAGAAATTCCACGGTGCTTTCAATTCATCATTGCAGTTACCGATGAAATACATTAGTAGAAATCTACGTTGACAATCTGGAAGTGGGAGCAGGGAGCCAGCTTTATGATAAATTTGCCCTTTCAGCTTTGAAAGTTGGCACCAATTAAACAGTTACCATTTCTGCACCCTTAACGACTTCGTTTGCGAGCATGAGTTGTATTTTTGGATGTTAGGGAAAGCTTTGATACTGCTATATATCTGGCAAGCAAGATTTGTAATGGCATTGGCTTCTCTCCAAGTTGAGGCAGTTTAAACTTTCCATCGGCGCAACATATTCTTTTCTTTTCCTCATTAAATTTCAAAGCCTTACAAAAAGGATACACTTCAGTCATAGTCCCGATGTGAACGTGTGGGCTCACCCTGTAAACATCAACTGGGTTGTACCAGAATGCAAGGCAATTATAATCGCATGACTGACTCGTATTTAACGTTGATCTGCCGTTTCTCGTTGACTTCTCTCATCCATTCTGAGCATGTCGTGTTTATTCTGTTTAGAATGAAACAGATCTGATGCCGCAGGACGCGATCGACGGGCTCGCAAATTTGCACCTTCAAGTCTGGCTGCACGTCGCTCTGCTACTTCCTGGGCACGTATTTGACCCATTCTTTGTCTGTTTCGCTCGTTCACTGTGCAGTTACTCGCCGGACTGATTCCGCTTCAAGGGACGACGACTATCTCAGTTTGATCTTCTACGAGGCAGTTTTGGATGAACTAAAGTAGATCAATTGGACTGATAGCACTGAAAAATTTGAAAAACAGTGGAAAAAATAAATGAACTCTACGATAAAGGAAACGGCTTGATTCCAACGCAACGTCACACAAAATAACTAAATTAGAACGAAAATTTAATTCAACAGTGATGTTGGAAACATTGAATTGGAATTGTAAAAAAGTGTGTTTTTACTTATCTACGGTGTTGCCTGTATAATAGTAGTCGCCCCGTCAGTAGACTTTGTTAGTTGGAATAATGTACTGTACTTGATAAGCGTTAATAAATAAACAGAATATGTGCAACCGAATGTCTTTAAGTCTCTGAGTAGCTTGAAGATCACACGGTGCGCATAGAACAGTTTTGAATGTGATATTACGAATGGCGAGCAGATGAGCACATAACGGGATGCGCGAAACTGATTGATTGGTATGGTTACTGTTCCAGGTCTACGGATCTGTGTCTGCTTGGGACAGTGTTTGTGTAATCGTAAAACAGACGCCTCATCGCCCCGTAGTGGGTTCACGTCGAGAGAACGAACGTGTGGACGCGTGAGTGTGCGTGCGTGGGTAAGCCAGCGCCCAGGAGAATTTGTCAGTTGGGTAAACCAGCTGGTGTTCGTGTATGTGGGCGTGCGTGCGTCAATAATCACGGAGCCGAAATCGATGATTCTGCGTGTGCGCGTGACGGGGTGTGAGGACAGCACATCATGGACGCAGTGTCACGTGTGCACGCGTGTGTGAACACGTGCGTTTGCACTGGTGGGGGAGATGGATCGAGGGAAATGGTTATCGCCGCATCGTTCGTGACAGACTACTATGGTACGTTCAGTAGGATAATAGAACCAAGCGTGGATTGGAATGCACCGTTGTCAAAATTGCAAAGCAATCGGTGAAGAACTTTCGGAGCTTTTGAACAAACGAACGTTTACATTCCTAGTTGTACGTACAGACAAAAGCTATATCTAAAGTTCGATTAGTTAGATAAATTGGCTTTTGCAGTTCACACGACTTCTCATGGTCCCAACACATTTCTATTGCATTTTAAGAGATACGGCACTTATCGTATAGCTTTACTCCAGAGAACTTTGTGCTCTCTTCAAATGAAAGACGTTGTCATCTTGCTTAGGTATTTTAAAACATTTGGCGATCCATTGGTGTCTCTTGTCTTAATCGGTTCATTTTTGGTACTAATAAACACTTTTTCTTGTGCGACGAAATTCGTAATGATATCGTACTGGACTCGACTCATCCACCGAAAACTTATTTACCTGTTTGAGTGTCTTCCTTATTCACGAGATATAAATGCAAGCTGTTCTAATGCACACACAATAGGTCATGGCCTGTTTGTCCTGACTTCTTTTTGTACCATAGAAATTGAAGTTTGGAAACTGAAAATTATTTTTTACCTTTTACTGTCGTTCACATGATTTTCTCTGAGAAGGTAAACACAGCACAACTTTGGTCACCACAGGGAAATGATGAATTTATTGAACAGTTTCCTACTTTGTTCTTCATGGATAAAAATAATAACGCGAAATATCTTCGTATTTAATAGTCTCAAACTGGTATGAGCAGGTAAAATAAAGCGTTTGTGTCGGGATGGGATATTTTATGTGGGCGAATTTTCATTCGAATTTCAACAATACCTGCACGTTACCACGATAAAACTGAATGCTGTTTTGAGTGATCAGAGCCGAGTTTGATAACGACATGGCTTAACAATCCACGTAAAACTGAATTCACTTTGAAAAAAGGGTAAAAAGTATATTTTTAGATTATTTCTTCTCTGTCCCGGATGAGATCATTTTCGGATGCATCCGTTTCATTTCAAACAGTTTCCAGGACCGAGTCGTGCATTGCAGCAGCTCTTGAGGTCATTACCTGCTTCGGTCTTCAGTCATCTCACGTAATTTTTCCTGTAGTATATCATGCACATACCATCCGATAGGCTGTCACGTGTAGTTCATTCACTGAGGCAGCCGACGAATAAAATCTCCGAAGAGTAGTACCAAAAGAGAGCAAAAGACTTTGTTGTTCGTACGGAATACTTAGCCTTGTGGATTAAGCTCATAAAGCCATCCGACTAGATGACCTAAGAAATACAAAACATGGCTATTTATCACGATCAATAGCGTACCTACACTATTAATACTGAAAATGCAGGCCCAAATGCTCCCTTTTCAAATAAAAGGAAAAAATCGATTTAATTAACGAAAGAAAGCCTGATTTGTTTATTATAACCATGCCTTTCGACATTCTTGTGTTCGTGTTGCTAATTTTTATATTTCAGAGAAAAAAAAACAATCAGTATTTTAGCCCCTATATGTTCCTGAGTTTAGCCTCCGGTTCTCAGTCAAGGTATATTGAGCATCTGTTAATCTCCTGTGCTTCTCTTGTTTTAATGCATGTGTAGTGGAAGTGGCAACTACAAGCACTACTTCCAGCATAATTACTCGGTTCAGGCCAGAGTGCGCTCTATGCAGGTACGGTCAGTCAAATTCACGTGATTTGCACTCAAAGGTCGTCTTTTACTGCTCATTTTGGTGTTCGTGTATCATACGCGCTCGGCCATTATGTTCTGCCATAAAAACGACGAACGAAAGTCACCAAAACGACTATCATCAGTACTCACATTTCAAGCGATGGCTCCTCAACGATACTCTCCTCTGAAGATATCTGGGGAGGATCAAACGGTCCAATTGAAAGAATATTTTCATGAGACCAGTAAAACGAAATAATTTTTCGTCTTGCTCAAAAGTCAAAATACGGAGATTCGTCGTTAAAAAGAAATCATAAAGAATTTTGCAAAAATGGTCTTTGTGGTAAGTCAAAGTTGCAACAAGCCTAGTAATGTTTGTGTATCGCACACCGGAAAAAGTCACTGATGTGTATCATAGATTACCATTTCTTCATTCGCAACAGTTCACGATGCTCGCCAGGCTGGTTGCTTTCTTCACTTTACAGAACGTGAGAATTAATTTATCTTTTTGGACTGTCTAGTCGACCGAGACGTCAGTCCTCCTGTTTTATGACATCTGACCGGATGGAAGCAGTCTCTTTATTGCGTTCCAAAATTGGAAAAGGACATGCATCTCAAAGCTCACCCATATCGTAAGTTGCTTTGGTGCTGCTCGGTGATTAATCTACGTTTCTATGGAGCACTGAGGTGTCACTCAAACGTGAGAAATCTGAGATAGACAATTTAGTCCGGTATCGGATAGAAGAGGGAAAGTAACTGCAGTCTTGAAGACGTTTATCTTATACCATATGCAAGTATTTCATTCGACCAGAAACGCGCCTAATTTGTCCCAGAGAAAGTAATCGTGCAATACAATTTATGGTTGTATATTTTGATAATGGTTTTAGTCAGTAAACATTGACAGTACACAGAAATACTGCTGCATTTAAGAACCTGATGCGAGATAGAATTAAAACTGTCTTCGGAAGCTGCCTTTTTAGGTATCTTTTACCGTACTTTTTCATAGAAAACTTCAATTCGAATACGTAAAACCCGGCTTACTGCAAGCTGTTTTAAAAATGCATATCACTGCTAGCTAACAAGTGCAAGTAAAGAAATTGAGCAATAAATCACAAGTAAATTTGCTTCCTAAATTTTTGTTTTCGTCATTTCGGCTGCTCATCTTGAATCACTTGAACTTCATGCGGTAAAAACTCTTCACTATCACATGAAAACAATTTCTAGTTCCATGCAACTGAATCCGACCGAGCTAGGCTTATTTTGGTCCTAGTTACCCAATAGTTCTAATAACAATAGTTATGCGGTTCGAATTGCCAGAGCAGTCAATTGAAGCTATGCCGCACTAATAGTGAGTTTTCCAGCTGCCGGGAATAACATCTCGATAAATTGCTCAAGCCGTCAGAATCTTCCACTGTCCGAGTCTGTATTCATTCACATTCCGGCTAAATGGATGACATACTCCACTAGTGGGTAGAAATGTAATAAAATGATTGATAATTTACAACACACTTACTTGATGTCCAATTGCACCTCAGGTTTTTTGTGAGGGGATCTAAATAATGTAAGAGTTCCAGTCTAGTGTTTTAGTGCAGCCTAATTAGATTTTTGACAATCTCGGTGAGGGTTTAACGTATTTTCGGGATCTGGGATTGCGCGATTGTGAGGTCTAAATTCCCAGTTTTGGCTGACATCGACGTTTGCATACGTGAGCACACGTTCACGTTCACACGTGTCTGATAGATGAAACTATGAACACACTTATTCCCACACCGAATAACTGCTGAAAAACTATTTGTATTTGTATTGCTGATTGGGAATCAAAGCGCCAAAGACGGGCATATGTGCAATAAGATTTATCCGGCAACAGATTTTTGTAAAACCCCTCATGTAAGCGGCACTGTGTAACCATTCAGTAAACACTTATTTGGCTTTGTAAAATTATAATTAAAAAGTGAATTTTGAAATACGAAAGAGAATGTTTTCAGCCTGAAGATCATGGAGCACTATGGGGAATGGGGCTTCAGTTGAGATAGTGAGAACAACTTAGAACATATAGTTGGTTTATTTTGTACTTGTTTGAAGGACTTATGTAAGTAGTATATTTGCTTTTCGGCCAAAACAAGCAGACAGAAGCCACCACAAATGGTACGAACTTGAGTATCCACGTGGGCTATAAGTTTCAATCAAAGTCAGGAGTATGTGAGGTACAGAAAGCTAGTCTAATAGCCAGAACCTGAAAGAAACCGGCTCTGGGAAGGTTTTTTACATGCCTCTTTGAGAGAAAGTGAGCCGTGATACAGAACGGGTGGGTGAGTGAAAACGACAGAAGAATAAGTGTTAGTTGAGAAGCTGAGCTGTGTCCTGTGTGTATTAGGATTCTACAAGACTCGATAGGCTGATCAACGTGTGTAGCAACTATCCCGATTACTTGGGCTGTTAATCTAGCAGAAACTTAATCTCACTATCTGTACGCACGATACGGGCTGTACACGGCTATGGGCAGCAGAATAGATTCCGATTGAATAGACGTGTTTGTCGTAATTTTGTGTTTCTATATAAGGCAATATACATAAATAAATAAAAGAAAATGACTTTCAGCCGGATGGGCAACCAAGAACAGCAGTGCAGAAGGTTATCCGATAAATCGGGACAGTGCAGTCATAAGCTGTCCACTTAGCAAGGATTGAAGTGAAACAGCAGAGAAACACTGTCACGGTACAGATAGTAAGTCAAGAAGCTTTCTAACTAACATGAATTGATAGCTTCAGTTCCAGGACAAGAAATAATCTTTAGTTAGAATATACTAATTTATGTATTCAAAGGAGTAACCAACGTCAAAGTACAAATAGTAGCCGTTGTAAAACAACCGTAGTTATGTATCATCGTGGACGGATAAACCTGGCCATAGGTTCGTTTATGACACAGATGTGTCCCGTGGTCTGGCGGTGTTGTACAGTGTCAGCTGCTCTGTGGTCGGGAGATCGAGTCTCGGGTTGGCAGTTTCTATGAATGGGTGAAAAGTTCAGCTAATTTTTTCTTACAATGGAAATGTACAGTCATGGGACACCGGAGTCAGGAATATAAACGCAGAATGCTCAAGCAATTTACCTCACGAAACTTAAACACGAATTGTGTCAGAGCATTATAAACGTAGAAATCAGGTCATCAACTTTCGAGCTCCAAGATACATGCGCTCGCTACTCATCGGTAAGACAAATGGGAATGTCAGCAGAATACGAATTACAAAAAAGTAATGTACAACGAGTTTAGTCAAAAGATTATCGATGGGGTTAATTGAGACAAGGCAAACGATTCCCAAGCCATTGCGCGGTCCGGCTTCAGAAAGCAGGAGAAAATTGCGATATACGCAGAAAACATTGGAAGACAAACTTGAAAACAAGTGACCGTCGTATCCAAAATGGTCAGAGCTTCTCTATTTGAAAAGACTAAAGTGACAGTTTCTCAAAGCTGTACTATATGGGAGACGTCCTTGGTGGATTACGATCTTATTTAACTCCCAAGTAGTTGACAGAACTCACTCCAAATAGGGATTTAGAATTTGCAGAAATAGATGTCGTTGGAAAACGGGATTGATAAATACTGAAAATGCATTTAAGGCTTTTGAAAGGGTCTCAGTCCAAACTGGACTGGACTGAAATTTAGTCTGTTACCGAAGAGCTTTTCTTATTTAAATCCATGGGATCTGTAACGGACTGACAGAGAGCCACATCCTTGGCGCACTTAAATACAAATATAAGTCTGGAAAATACCCATTGTATACCATAGAAGTCCAATTTGTCGAAACAATTGTTTTTCAGGAAGTCATAGAGATTATTGGTGACATAAAAAAGGAAGGGAAATAATTATAATCCAGGCTTAATCAAGACCGGATGTGGATTGTTCCTCGCATATTATGTCAGGCCACAGATCAGATGAGAACTGACATAATATGCGAGGAACAATCCACATCCGGTCTTGATTAAGCCTGGATTATAATTATTTCCCTTCCTTTTTTATGTCACCAATAATCTCTATGACTTCCTGTTTCTCTAATTGTTTTTCAGTAATTCATTCTCAAGCCGTTTACAAATTACATGGGTGACGCTAAGCAAGAATCATGCGGATAGACATGGAGTAAACACCAATCATGGGTAGGGGTTTGTCAACAGTCACATTGTCCTTGTCATTTGATTGGTTTATCTAACTTACGCCCTGTGAGTGACAGGACGACAGATTTACTCGACCTCGATCGATCCTAGGCCATGGAAGTTGAAGTGCCTGGACCAAACGCTTTTGGGCGCAAAGGTCGGGGGTCAGCTTCCTGATTCCGATTGCCTCGGCTATCGCTAGAGTGCGCAACTGCACACCCTTGCGTTTGCTTGGGGGGACTCGATACACAACTTTGAAAGCCGTGTTTGGGTTCACCTGATGTCCGGTGTCAACTAGGTGTGCTAAGATTGCGCTGTTTATCGATCCAGTCTGTCCTTGGCTTAGCCAGCGTGGGTGATGCTCTTTGATCCGAGTGGATAGCTGTGGTGCCGTTCGACCTACATACGATGCGTCACAAACACATCTGAAAGAGTACACAACCATTGATGAGGTCAGCATCGGCAGTTTATCCTTGTTCTGAACATGGATCAGAGGAGCACCTCGAAACACACAACGTACGGTTGCAGCATTGAACGTGTTTTGAATTTCTCTTCTCAGTCGTCGGTTTAAGATTTCACTCACCGTGTCACCTTTAAATGGCAAACTAATGAATAGGTCTTTCTTCTTCACGGTTTCTTCGGCGATTTTAGGCACTCTTTGAATGATATTTCTTTCAATAAACCGATCCGGATAACTATTCTCCCGTAGAATGTTTCTTATATGCATCAGCTCGTTCTCTAGGTTTTCTTCAGAACAAATTTTTCTCGCTCTGAAGGTCAAACATTTCACCAAGTTTCGCTTCTGTTGGATACTAACGAAACTGTTAAAATTGATATACTGACTGTTCCACGTATGTTTTCGGTATACCTTTCGCTGGATCCGACCGTCTTCCGCTCTCGTAAGGTTCACGTCGAGGAATGGTAGTTGATTATTAACTTCGCGTTCAATTGTAAAGCGTAATGCTTTGTGTGCGTTGCTGAATTCTATTTGCACGGAATCTAGGTTACAGGCAGCGTCAGCTACACAGAATATGTCATCCGCATATCGATAATAATGTTTGAGACTGGTAATCGTGGACTTCAGCTCAGTTCGCTCTAATTTTGCTAGGAATACGTCGGCAAGAAGTGGACCTAATGGTGATCCCATAGCCACACCATCTCGTTGTCTGTACAAAGTTCCATGAAATAGGAACTGAATGTTAAATGTGCAACGAAACAAGAGCTCCCGCAGACCTTCCAATGGTAGACCGATGTTCATGTTGTTTTCTTTTATGTAATCCACGACGAAATCAATGGTTTCCAATAATGGTACATTTGTGAACAGGGACTCGACGTCTAAGGAGAACATTATTTTGTCCTCTATATTGGCATCCTTTATTCGTTCTATGAAATCAAATGTATCCTTAAGACTATGCATAGCCATGTGTTTTCTTATTGGTTCTAGTAGCTCAGATAACCAACGAGCCACAGTGTGATAGGGTGAATTTGTCATTGATAGTATGGGACGAATCGGTGTTCCAGGTTTATGGATCTTAGGAAGTCCATACAACCTGGGGATCGTGGATCCTGTGGGCCTTAGTTGCTCATACACTTTGTTCGTGACAAAGCCGTTATCCTCATTTGTTTCAACGTGGTGGTTATTTGGCGCTCAGCTTGCTGAGTTGAATCTTTCTCGCCAGGACTATTACTGAATTTGGTTTCATTGTTCAGAATTGCTTTGAGTTTTTCAATGTAGTCCCGTTTGTCCATCACCACTATTCCGCTTCCCTTATCAGGTCTGCTCAGTATGATATCTTTGTTATTTGTCAGTTCTTTCAGCGCATCTAAATGTTCCTTTTTGACTGGTCTTTGAAGTCTGGGTTTAATTTTCCGGTATGAATGACAAGCGTTCACTAATGTTGACTTCAGTTCTTCTAAGGCTTCATTAGACGTTGGTATTAATCCATGAGTCTGGGAGTATAGAGTTTCAAAATGTACTTCATAGTCAAACTTGTCACGCTTTCTGGTGGGGATACAGAACTTAGGTCCTAGTGACAAGGCCTCAATCATGTGATCACTCAAATATAAGTACAAAACAGCACCCTCGAGTACTCCAGAATAGTTGACATGGGTTCAGAATAATAATTCTCACTGGATTTCCTGCACCCCGTTGTGGAAATTATTTACATGAAACAACTGAAAGCTCCAAGCCTTTTGAAGAGGGAATTATTGGACTATTGAATCAAAGTCTGAAGACTAATGGTGAAATACGCAGTGTGCAGGTCGTGCAGAAATGTTCAAGGGTTCGGTTTTTAAATGAATTAAGGGAGCTATTTTATCAATGACGAATCTTTTGGGCCTATAAACGAAATGACAGTAATCAGAAGGTATGCTAAGGTGGGCTTCGAGACGACTTGAAATAGTCTTCCCGTGTTATTGCATTCAGTTTGTAGTGACTTGCATCCTCTCTCTGACACACACAGGTTCAGTATTTCCGTGCAATTTTTCCTGGTGTAAGAGGCAAACATTTTAACCTAATCCCTAAATCTGTAAGAACGTTTTCCTGTTTTAGCAGTACTGATAGATATTTTCTCGCTGACTTCATCATTAGCGAGCAATTCGATGCTTACTACAAACTTGCCCATAGGTTACTACCCATCACCAATCATTGCCTTCACTCCACTCTGTTCAAAATAGTCTCTAATTCTTGTACTCACTCGAAATTCTGAACAACTCGTTATTGCACGCATACATATAGAAATAGTCTCAACTCTTACATTGTTTGCCTATTTGGGAGCCGCGATCAAGTGATCAATAATCTTATTGTCCAGCTTCGCCGTTAATCTAAATGTATTTACTGACTCCAAACCTTTCTCTCTATTCACTCTGTATACTACTTTTTGGATTCCACTGTAAATCCTGTACACGCTGAAAATCCACCCGTTTCCAGGTGCTTAAAGACTTTCATTAATTTGGCTCCACTTTACTTGACTTCATAAGGGAGGAAACCTCGAAAAACACAGAATAATTAAACAGTCAGTACGGTTTGAAGCTTGCTTAATCACTTTAGTAACCTGGCCGTTCCAAGATGATCTGATGTACATATCCTGCCCACCTTCATCTATCTTCTTCTTCTTCGTCAACATCTTGTCTCCACGGTAACAATGGAGCCCATCAATACCAGAGATTGTTCAACCTTCACATTCAGTCAAGGTTATGAACACACTACACACGCGTTAACACGAAACAGGGCATTTCTCAACTCTTGTGGAACTTAAAAGGAAGATGTAAAAGAATCAGTCTCCTACAGGCTACAGACTCATTGTTATTTCATGTGGAGAAAACATCACTGGACTGTTCCACTGGTTGAACCTTGTGTTGTTACTTTCAAGGATAAACATTAGATGAACTTTTGTCAACCGTAAATAACATTTCTATAAGTGTTTTGGAATTAATATTATGTTTCCACCGTTGAACCACTCCGAGATGGACGCAATCAGTCTTTTCAATGCACTAAGAGACATTACTCCAAAATTCACATCCAATTACAAAGTGTTTGCGGTATTTAAAATAGTGCTCCTTAATGGGAGAGTAGTACTGGTAACTCGAAAACGGTTTCTTCATTGTTTCCTACATAGATTCAACAATTTAAACATTTGTACCATCACCAAAGTAGTCTTGCTATCAGTTCAAAGCCTTCGATACAAAAACGTGACTGATTAGTTTCCTAGGTGAGCAGAAAGCATCTTTTTTTAGCCCACTCAACACACGTGAATCAGTCTGATTTTTTTAATATTTTTCCACGAATAAAAAACAGAACAAACCAGCCCGATGTCGACTACTACCCAGCAGTTACACATACATGAAACAACAACCCGTCCAAAGGAACATTCGAAGCAGCCCCTCAAATGAAGTAAATAATTGCTTACCAGCACCACATTTTTCAACACCATTCTAATTTGAATTCAGTATCTGTCAAAATCTGCAGTCTTTTGACCGCCTAATACGACCTTGGATTTGAACAGCGGCACTGAGGGATGATTCAAATCCCATAATTATCGCTTTCTTAGAGGCAGAACATCCGCAAACGCGCACAAATACCATCTCGGTTAAAAGCTCCAGACTCACTTTGTGATTGGTGGTTGAGTCAGTCCAGGCGGTACCAGGAGTGAACAAAATATACCCGAAGGACATGGTGCGAACTGTGTTGCAGTGAAGTTGGATGAGATCGGAATTAAAGATCGTATCGAATATCAACACCTCTATCAACTAGGAACAGATCACAAGAACAAAGAGCAAAATAGAATTACGGCAATTTGTTCGGGGAAAAAGGCGAATTCTGTTAACTGTCCCCATACCCATTGCAAGTTCAAATTTGCCCGATCGAAGTTAGACTACATGGCCTTTTACCTCAAATGATACTCCTTTGTATGGTCCGAAATAATGATATTTGAATAACTTGTGTGGCTGAATTTAAATGACTCCGCAGTTGGCCACCTTAACAACCGCCGACCATCCAGTCAAAATATTCAGTTGTGAGGCGAAAGATTTGAAAAATTTATGTCTGTCGGTAATCAGAAGGCAAAGGTGATAATCTGGATACGGATGCGTTTCGTGAACGTCCGACCAGTGTACCTCGCTGAACAGAACTTTTCAGATTTACAGTCTTTGTTATTTTTCATCATTATGGCTACCATCAAGTCAGCCAATAGTAATGGCACTGAAGAAAATCCGGAAAAACTGAATAGATACGAACACCTCAGAAATAGTATCACAAAGCAGATTCAGTAACGCATAGCATAATAATGAAGGCAGGCAGAATAACGATGGAAAATGGGATGCAACTATAGCGAGATCCCCGCTATTAGTGTTTCATTACCCTAATGGTACCGATTAAAATTCAGAATCAGACCTAAAATATTTCGTCCACATTGCGAAAATTAAATCTCAATTAAATGGTAACAATTAGGCAACAAATATTTATTTAATATCATGTAGGATCACTGCGTAGTGGTCTTTATCTCTTTTTAAAACAAGCCCGTAATACTCAGCACTAGTACTGTTCCACATATAAACGAGCCCTGAAATTCCACGGGGCTCCAAATTACAGTGGAGTCTTCTGTTCAAATCACAATAATGGAAGGATCAAGAACAAGACGCTGGAGAGCGGATAATTGTTCTCAATGAATCCTATAAGTGCTCCTACAATGCATATAAGTGAGGTGACATTGGAATGCGTTGGCCGGAGTTGGCCGTAGTAGAGGTCATTGTCGGCGTTAGAAAAAGGAGATTGTTGGGGTGGTGTCCTTCTATCGTGTGTTGTGGAATCGAGGAATTCGTTTCCCTTTCTTGCCGATTGAACAGACGGACTACCTACTCGTCTGCACCTCCCTACGGACACCGTCTGTCTCCCTTCCTTCAAGTCGGTGAACACCACCGGCCCATCGCACTTGGGGCAAGATCTTTCCTCTACTAAATGACCTCGTTGGATGAGATATCGAGATACCACTTCTTCTCTGTGTAAAATACACTTGCGTCGACGTCTTGGAGGGTATGCTGAAGTAGAAACAAATACTCAAGGTGGAAATCACGTTAAAGAAGCACCGAAAAATGTGCTTGTCTTTGAGAATTTTCAGCCTGGACCAATTCAACACAGCAAAGTTTCTTCCCTTCCTTATAAATGGCAACTGAAAAGATACGCTCGTGTCCTGAACACGCCGGAACTCAGTAGCTGTATCTGTTGAAGTGGAACCATTGAAATTAACTGCTACTTTGTGCACTATACCATTTTCAAATGAACTGCTTCGAAGTGAGCCTGTTGCAGTTGGAGGTTTGACTACGATTGCTCTGCTAAAATCGAGATTCACGGGTTCCAAAAGAAATGTGTAGACAATTTCTAGCCCCGTCGCCCACAACGTGTTGAGTCCGTTGAGGTTTTTTCTGCCTTCTATGATTAGCCTGCTACCAGCTGCGTGGTAACGTAAAATTTGTGACACACCGTTAACGAGGAAATGCACAACTAATACAACCGATCCGTGTCAGAGCAGTGATGTAATTGATTAGTTTGTTTAGGTGATTGTAGTAGTCGTAATGAACTGAACTGACAGTCAGTAGCGAAAATGCCCAACCCAGAACCACGCGAACGGGAGTAGCAAGAATACCGCGGCCGCGAAATAGCACGTTATTTGTATGGCAGAGCGGGTTTGTGTACATATGATAAATTAGAGAATATAATTGGTAGACTCAAACATGACCATTCACAGGCAGCTTTTGTCCGACTCGTCTGCGATGATCCTCATTGGTTGAGGCTCTTCCGTGTACGTGGTTACGAATTTGTACCTGGCCGTATCACGTGTGACAGCTGCTGAACCACCACAATGACCTTTGGTCATGCATGACGATGGTGCATGCGTTCTTGTGACATGAACGACGAGGCTATCGTGGGCTTTGATCTGGCACGAATGAATGATGGTCGTAAACTACGACAAAACATAGTCAAATATACACACACACTAATCAGTGGAAAGATTTAAGAAAATAGTAATTCATTTAACGAATGTTTTTCTCTTGATATGGAAGCATCCTTCACTGAACTTGTTCTCCTCACTATAACCTCGTTCGCCAGGTTTAGAATCAAAATCAGAGTGCACAAACAGGAAGAAAGCTACAGATTGGGACACGGTGAAACAGAGGCTGAATGAGTGCAAAAATTTGACGCACAATGCAAACTAGTCAATTAATTCCTGCCAAAACGATTCGTCAGTGTTCGGGTAGAAGGATACGTTTTTTACGAGTAATATGAACTAGGAAGTAGGAAGTAATGTGTGGTGAATTGAAAGAAGCTTTCTATTTTGCTTTTCTTTCTTTTAATTTTTAAAAGTACCGCGAAGCAATAAACGAAAACAGGGATGAAAGAGAGGAAAGGAAACTCGAGCTACTCACGAAGGGTGAGATTTTAGCAGAAGAAGATGCGAGCTAACGATGCGAAAGGGTACTACGATGGCTACGGTATGAGATCGATGCCAA
Organism: Fasciola hepatica; assembly: GCA_948099385.1. Classification (NCBI taxonomy): domain Eukaryota; kingdom Metazoa; phylum Platyhelminthes; class Trematoda; order Plagiorchiida; family Fasciolidae; genus Fasciola; species Fasciola hepatica. Next base: position 10,662,120 of record CANUEZ040000120.1, on the reverse strand, counting down.
GTAGTTCGGGTCCAATGGCGGTATCGTACGGCGCCAACTAATTGGGTACCATGAAATGTCAATAAGTCATGCCAGTCAGTCAGTTAAAAATCTTCCTACATACGTTAACCCCTTCTGAAAAAATCATTGATGTGGAAGAAGGAAAGACTGTTCTTAGCGTACAGTACCAAGCAGCTCAGTGGTCAGCTATCCGAACGGAAAGGGGCAGTTGTGGTCAGTCGGTTACATTCTGCACATAGTCATCTTCGTCCGTCTGGTTTCTCCAATTAAAGAAACACTAGCGGTAGTTCAATTCAGCTACATCACATATTGGTCAGTTGATCGTTTGTGGTGTTCCTCAAGCAGCATATGGTGCAACGATGATTAGGGCAGCGTATGGGAATATGTGTCCGATGTACATTCCATAAAGAGCTATATAGCTGCTCAGGAAAGCTTTTGAATAAGTCTTTTGTGCTAGTATGAGAAGTGAATTTGTCATATAAAAGGAACTTCATTAATTCAATGAGAGCCCTCACAACTGGATGGTGCCGAGAAGCATTTCTTTTTTTTCTCTGTAGGTAGGTTGAGCATTACCGTGCTTTTTCTGTGGAAGTATAAATTATTGACGTGTACGCTTGATGCGGACGCGTTATTCACGAATTTTAGGTAGTTTTGTTTAACATTCTACATTGTATGCAATTTTCATATTTATACTTCGTGAAATAGCTTGGTAAACAGTGGCATTTTCTCTTTGAGGAGCAACGTACAAAAATGACAATAATTCTCATTTTTGACTTTTTTATATAAATTATTAGTACTAATGGGTGCCCACCATTATATTTTAAATCTAATGTATATATTTTGATTGTTTCTCTTATCAGGGATATAAATTACCCACTTGCCAAAACAAAGCGAGTATTGAAGGTACAGAGTGTGGAAAATGGCACCGAGTGTTGTTAAACGATCAGAATAGGGCGCAGGGATGTTGTGGGAGCACCAGCATTGGCGACCTAAATCACGACCTATGCGTTAATAAAATTAAATGTTGCATATTACTTTTCACATTCGTGCTTATCACGGAACAGATATCAGAATGTCGCGACAACCTCCTTCTTACCAAGCCCAGTCAACTAACCGACACACCTTCACACAGGCACGTGGATGAGCCACGCGAGTGAACATTAAAAAAACTGATCCGGCAAAATTGGAGAAAAACTCAGTCAGCCGTGCCCGTGAAGACAATAATAGTACTGAACGGGAGCGTTCGAGATTTTTCTATTTTGGCTTCAAATAACATGTTGCTTGTTTACACAGTACACGGCCTTTTAGCGTGTTAAGCTGACTTCTGGTTTTTTTTATTAGCTCGCTAGAGCGATTGAAATTGCGTAGGCAATCATATAAATCAAGTAGTAGAACGCCAGCCACATCATAGACGAATTCACGGAGTGAGTGCTGTGGAATCCTAACGTGAAGGAAATTTTGATTTTGAAGATACCTACAACCCCGACTTCCCATCTGTGTCAAACACGTGTATTCTGTGTGCTGAACAGAGATGTTCGGTACGCAGTACATCCGTACAACATAGGAATCGTCAGCAGACGTCGGGCACACACCATAGACATTTTGAATGACGGTTTTTATTTCAACGTGATGGACAACTTTTTACACACGGGTTGAGATCAACCCGTTCGTACATATTTTCGTGGCCAGTGTGCAGTCGTGTAAGGTTGCTAAACCTTACCTTGTCGTTTCCTTATTAAACGTGTTCTTTTGTCCTTCGTACTACGTGGACCATCAGCGAGCTACTCGAGTGCTCGGCACTGTACGAACACGTTAGCCAGAATGGTACTCTCGACGACCTGCGAGAACGAGAAAGCGATCGGGCGAGATAGTGGCTAGCGTGTATCTGAGAACGTGCACGAGGTTGTGTACAAGAGCGATGGTCAAATGGCAACTGAGCTTGGCAGCCAGTGTTCAGTTAAACAACGAACTTGTTGGAAGAGTGAACGAACACGACTGTAGCTACAGTCGGACACACTGAGCACCCTCATTAACACGGATTTTTGCGGATGTTCGTTGCTTTCCATTAATTGTTCCTGTTCAGCTTAGATTCTTGTAAATGTTTATTCACCAAGTTTGCCCCTGTTCTGCAATCATTATCCGTCGTAAAATATCATATCATTGCGCAACCTGAGGCTTTCCATTTTACATGCTTCTCTTTTTTCCGGAATTCTCTTTGTTCACCGTTTGTGATGCCGTCTGTTTTTCACTACTCACTGTAACGTTGCAACGCCTTATGTGATGAAAAGGTGCATATAAATGTGTATATCGGTATCAACGTACGCTCGCGGGTTGTTACAAATAGTGTCGACCGTTATGCATACAAAAACTTACTCGGCACACATTTGGAGCTTTGTGACTTGACTGAGATATATCAGGTCACTGAGCAATTAGATTAATTTTTCCGAGGTTTCCTCTTACTTACGTTTTTCCTTTGCTGCACTATGGGCTGTAACAGTCAGACAGGCAGACAGAGAGAAGACAGAACTCAGCAATGCAAAGATTTATCTGAAAATGTGGTACACAGCCACTACGGTAAACGTAAAGTTAGAAACACAATACGATTCAGTCGTTGCACTGTCTTTCAAACAAGTAGTTTTTCCAACTTCTTCCGGTTCGCCGTCTGCTTGGGCAAGGTTGATACGATCAACTGAAATGGAAGGGAAAATCCTCTAGTACACTTCACTGTACTCGTATGACCTTCAAGAAGTTTCTACCACAGGGCAGTTGAATGAGTGTGACCTCGGTTGCCACGGTTAAAGACTCTGAGAAAAGTCAGCTAAAATGGGATGTGGTATTGAAACGCAATTAAACTGATCAACGGGATCACAACAATTGCTCTAGGTTATATTTAGATTGGGTTACTACCTAAATACTTTGGTCGAATCCGTTTCTACGGCCAATATAATTTCTGTTTGTGCCTATATGACAAAGTAAAATAAATTCCTGTGTCATTTTGAAATTTCACGTCACGTGCTTTAAAGCTGCACCCTAACGATGACTCAGACACTCCGAAAAAATAGGAATTCCAGTTCGCATCGTGTAAGATTTGACACCACGGTCTTTTGAGTGCGCCTCTTTTACGGCTCATATTGTTATAACCATAGTGATAAAAATACTCATCGAAATTGAGTTTTCTCGGGATCTCTGTAAAAGGGGCCTAAGTAGAGCTGAAAACGCCTTTTAGTTTGAAGCTTCCGTCACACATCTTGCTCAATTTTTTAATACATAGGGCAGCACAAATAATCGGATAAATCACAAAACTACCACAAACACACATTTCAAAGGTAGAGGGCGTAGCAAATCGAATGAACAGGACGATGTTATCCGCGCTAAGCTCAAGGACCATTTGCGGGATCTTTGTCCCTAAGCCAGCGCGAAAATATTCCCGACCACTCTCACTCCCCGTTGGACATAAGGTAGCAGCCATTTCTAGTGCAGCTAGTATCACGTGATATGACGACTGAATTGCAAGCCCCACAAGGGAGGAGAAATATTGATTCCACCAGGAGGTTCAAATCACTAGGTCTGTCATTTTGACGATGGGTTTGTTACGCGTGTAAGTGTTTGGTAATATGGCGATCCGTGGAAGGCTTATAAGAATGTCATTTGACGTGGGAGTTTCCCCCGGAAACGTTGTTCCGTCGGAGGCTGATACGCCACACAAACCAACCTTACTTTTTTGGATTGGAATAAAATGTGTTTAGATTTGTCGGTGTAATTCAACTAGAGGCTACGTGAATGGTGAAGAAATCTTCACCTTTGTGACTGGAAAAATGTTCCCAATTCAACGGAAGTGAGTCACCTGGGTAGGTAACCGTTTTCTCCAGGATGACGCTGCATGCTTTGTTTATTGAGAGGTTCGTAAATACAGTCACGCATGATGATATGTCTTTTTGGTATTCATTGCAAGACCCGTGTGAGTATCCAGTTCATACAATTACCATCCGATATTGCATATTTTGAAAGTGCTTGTAACAATCCCTCTGTTCTGAATAGAGCAGACAAAGGGCTACTTGCACACCTGTCACTGGAGTCAAAAGTGCAACGTCTGATACAGAGTAAGATAGACTATTATTTCATCACCAACATGGCGGACTCGAAATCAATGGAACGGTGAAAAATCGTGGCTAGTGAAGGCAGACCAAATATCCAATACCGTGTACGAACATTGTGTTCCTAATAATGTTTGGCCTGTTTCAATGTAAACAGATTTGTCCCATTTTACCTCAGACGCTCAGATTCCGTCATAATTGTGGCGGACCGGTATTGGCAAAAATAAGGTTTCGTTTGCACTTTAACATGTGTACATCACAGACGAGCAGACCACAAGGGTTATTGTCCTAAAACCTCACCATTACTTGGTAGTTACCGTTCAGGAAATCAAGTAGTTCTACGTTGGTGTAACACCAAAAAATGTACTCATTGGCCCCCTATGAGCATCAGTTTCGACAACGCATGATTTTTCGGAAAAAGTGTGAGCTCACATGTGGTGATCCCAGCTAGCGACTGATTCTCATGCTCTGTAGAGCGTTGCTTTAGTAGTACCTTGATGATCATTTCCCAGTACAAAACCGGTTTTCAGTCATTCCCGGTAACCTTTTGGTAAACGACCGTCGTGTGCTGTAGCTGTGAGCCAGTCCTTTTTCGTCGGACGACACGCTACCTCGTGTGATAACATCAATCACCTACAACCACCACCTCTCCCACGGGTGCTGCTGCCTGCTGTAGAAGGGCTTCAGCGACTATCGTTTTTACATTTCAGCTGCATCATTCAGTTCACCTTCCAAAGCTCTGCCAGGGAACTTCATGGAATGTCAACCTCTGACTTCGCAGTCTACGTAAGCATCCCGTTTCTATCCTTTTTTAACGATACTCTTGTCTGTGCCAAACAGCAGTAGTACCGCGGTGGCCCACAAATCTATAGGATATCCCATGTACAAGAGACACTATGTCAGTTACACTCCCCCCCCCCCCCTTATTCGTCTTTAGAGACAATTAAAATAGTCGGCCAAGAGGTGGCTAACGGTCGACTGACCGTTCAGTCATTGACGTTTGTTGTCGGCTTATTCAAAACTCAGGCCCGACCATCTCAGCCCACTTCTACCACCGAAGATGGATTCCTCAGAGTGAACTACATCCTGAACTCCATGGGTACTTCTGTTGTAGAAAGACGTCTAACGCTCTTTCCTCATGATTGAATATTGTGTAGAAGATTAGCGAATACCCAGCCACGTACCGTGTTTGACTTGGCGGCAAACACTTCAATGATTAGTTTTCAACTTTATAAACATTTGTTATTCTGAAGTAATTCCCACTCAGTTGCACAAAATGGTTAGGCTTTCTACTGCCTTCTACTTGGGTTGCATAGTTCAAACATACTACTTGTCAGTTACGAGAGTTTGAGTGTTACCAATTTTACGCGTGAATTTCACCGCGTTTTTGATATTTGTGGCAATAGAATGCCTCTATAAGGCGTGATAAGTAACTATTTTGACGAAAAATTGTTGAAATTCTGGTGTAAATACTTCTAGTATTTTGAACTCATACATACTTTTAAAATAATTACAAAATGTTGCACTTCAGGACCAGGCGTTGTTGGGCTGATAATAGCGAAAACCTTTACGACTGTGCACCCTAGTTATGTATGCTGGCTTATCCAGGTCCGCGCAGATTCAAGGCTTGCACTTTCGTTTGTAATTTGTGTACAATTACCATCAGTATTCGGCAAAGCAAAATAGAAGACTCAGCCAACGGGAACCTTAACAACTTAACCCTGTTACTTTGTTCATTTTCTGATTGAAAGTCTCCACAGTTTATCTAAATATTGAAATTATCCAAATATGAATGGTCGATGACCCCGGTGGAATTCGAACTTGCGCTTGGTTCCCATCATTGCTTTGGTGCCTCGCGTGATCTACCAGCTGAGCTACGAGGCCACTCCGAAGGGATTCGAACTTTCCTGGTGGATAATATTACGCGAAGCAACAATAGGAATTACAAAATCGAGAAAACTAAGCATTGCCGAATTGTGTATAGGATGTTTAGTAACCACGTGTGGGACGTGAAATTGAGTAAATCACGGCTAAGCAAAGGAGAGGATGATTTAATACAGCATTTCCGGGGGATAGTTTAGCTGAAGCACTCTCTAGCAAAGTAGCTCGGAAGTGGATGACTTTTCTAAGCAGTATGGGTTTGATACAGCACATAGTAATAACGGTGTAAAACGCTCCCACCTTACAGCGTACTCCTGAAGAGCGACCACTCCTCTGTGCGAACACATTATCCCGGTCCCGACTGATTTTACCACTGAAACACCTCAGTAGCAATGGACTCGTAAGAGCAAAGACAGCCATCGGGTCGCTTGTCAAAGCATCAACTGAAAACGCCACTTGATCATGCGCTAGAGAAGGCTCGTAGGCCTTTCTGTTAAGACGAGTGTCGAGTGCTGTACTCTGGTATTAATGTATGCACATTGTCTGCTCTTCACCCAGTTCACGGAAGGTCATTGAGATCATCTGACAAGCAGTATCAGTAAAGATTCAGGAATTCCGCGCATACTCTGTGTTGCTTTTTACGCTGAGTTGTTTGCGACAGTCTTTGAATATATGTTGCGGTGGCTGTTGCAAATCCACTTTTAGCTGGCTAGCTCTCTAGGTTTAATTACTATAATCACTGCATCTTTCACACCACAACTGTCTATCTTGCAAGTGCCCATTAATCATGATAAGACGGTTAACAAGGAAGACATTCCTGATCCTAGCTGGTTAAGTAAAGGTTAGTAGTTAGCGCAAAATTGGAGCCTCTTTGAAAAGGACTGTATCTAAATTCAATGCAGGGAGAAAGCAAGTTCACATTATTGTGAGAAATGAGTCCAGAATTAAAACTAGTTGCAACCAAGGGAGTTCAAGATAGCGAAAAATCTTACATTAAAATCGCTCTGTCTTCGGTGATGTCAACGGCGTTGAGCACGAAAGCTTTTACAATACCCGTCGGAATAGTCTGCCGGTAACAGGAGTGTAGTTGCAAAGAGAAAGTAACGAAAATGACTCGTCATGAGCAGCATAGTCATTTTCGGGGGGACAATGGCAGACTGTGCAAATTTCAACAACTCCATAGCATTAGCTCATGATTACTGAACGATGCGGCCTCGGAATTTTCAAGTAAAGGTCTGTCAAGCTGGATGGAATGCGTTCCTGGGAGTGAGCAGATTATAATCCAAAAAAACATTTTCAACTGTAGTGAGATTGATGCTGACCTTAGAGCCACTCCAGCTCGCAGTTCTGGTTGTGAAAGATGATCCCAGCAGCGACTTTTGAAAACGCAAGAAAGAAGACGACGCAGCAGGAAACTGCTAATCGTGGATTTCTTTCTCATGAAATTAAATTCTACTGAATGTATAGTTCATGTCTTATTTCAGACGCGACAAGTACCACTAATCGCATGTGAACCTTTAGAAAGTTTGGTGGGACTACTCGACTCGGCGTTTTAATCAAGTTTTCTGCAGTTCTCTGAACGTCCCTCCCAAAAGCGAACACCTCCATGTTGCAAACAAATTAAGTCGACCCCGACGACATTTGTTCTAAAGGGAGCACTGTACTTCTCGTAATTAGACGAGACGCATAAGAAATGTATGATCACTATGTACAATCGTTATCATGTCAAGTAATTTCATATATTTTTCATAAAGAAACCACAGAGCTTATAAATAAAAGACCCAACAATTGCATAGAGTAATTAAATTGAGTCTGTCACTAGTTTGCGCTGCAGGCTATATGAGATAGAAATGTGCAAAAGTACGAAAAAAGAACATACATGTATTTCAAAAAGATTAGTATCCGAGGAAATGGAGAAATAATTTCCAAAAAGGATTACAAGTATCAGTAAAAAAAAAGAAAATCCGTAACCACGGTAGAGGATGAGATACCTATCTCCTCAACTAATAGGAAAATATATTCCATTCTGGTGACTTACTTCAGGTCTTTCCTGGTAACTCTTGTTGGTTTAATGTATTTTGAAAATAAGCATCACCTCATCAGGCGAAGTGTGATAATTCTTTCAATCACTGAACGACAATGTTTTGTATGCTCGGTGTCATCAGGATATGTCGAAAAGTACGGGCACAACCAACCCCGGACTACTTTGAGGAAAAAAGATGGATAAAAGTGCAACATATCTGGCAGTGTACGAGGGAATGACCAAGTGACACCGGCTGAATGGTACCAATATAGAGCGCACAGTCTGATTTAGGAGAGACACTCAAGGATAGACAATAGCTGTAATAGAGAAGCTAACAAGTAAATACCAAAGTCTCAGTGTTTGACACTTTCATCTTAGGATACTTCATTCGGGATTTTCAAAATATTGATTGTGTCCAAAGGTAGTTCGCAAGAATCACTCATCGGTTACACAGGGCATTCTTGTACCCCCTTAGATATGTGCTCAGCACGAAGGGGCTATTGAGTTTTATACGCAAAGAAACCGGGAAGATAAAAATAATGGATTCCTTCTCCCAAGTTGTAGAAACTACCGAACAAATTACATTAGAGTTCGTTTGCATGAAACCATATGCAGTTGCCCAATCGCACGACACGACCCAATTTTCATTTTATTGCAAAACAATGTGAAGGCAAATGAATGTTCTGTGAAGATCATTACAGAGAGGAAAGAATCATTGTCGAAGATTGAAATGTAAATAATAACCCGTCTGCAGTGATAGAGTGAGGGCAAGTTGCATCAATCACAAAACTCAGAACAACAAGGATGTCAATGTGATCCCACATTTGACTGACATTTGATATGCTAAATTGACGGTTGCACCACAACTGCACATGTTATATTTGGTTACTCATGAGTAGCCATGAAATGTATCGTAAATATATGCACACTCGAAAAAAGACGAGGAAATCGGTCTTTATATTCATATATTCGATCTCTCGAATCTTCGGATTTCTCTTTCTCGATCACCGTGACCATTACGGGGGCGGTCCAACGGCCATCACTGTAGGCTTTCAACACTTCCGTCTAGGGTTTGAACTCCATTAGTGTCACCAGGCCAACCCCCAATTGCCAGCTTCGAATTGGCAGATTCTCCTTCCTGAAATGCCGTACCAATAATGCATAACGAAAAGAAAGTAAGTGAAAAAGATCCGATTTTTTCTGAAACGGTCTGTGGCAATGTTCACTGACAGTACTTCATGTTATATTAATAAATCTGCATGTTTGTATACATTACGATTACGCAGTATACGAGTTCGAGTGTATGCCCGCGTAGCCGGTGTTCTTGATCCTCAATTACGAGTGGTTCGTGTAGGGGCTATGTTTTGTTCAGTATGAACAGTACGAATACTCAAGTCTGATTCCTAATTATTATGCGGACCAAATGAGTTTGGTAATTTGGTGTCTCTGAAGATCCACTACTCGACAGCGCTTATGAGGAGAAAAACACTAATATTTTTAATACTATTAGTTTTCATAGTCCGGCCCATTCAACACATCAGTCTGAGCGTTCTTCTGGAGCTCTCGAGAAAATACGCAGGTATTATTATTATATCAATCGCGGTGTATATACTTGAAGCATCAGGAAGCATTTAGGGAAACAAAATTCAATTTGGAACAGTGTTCCCCAGGTTATTGAAGTATTGAACGGCAACAAAGTGATCCTTGATGCTTTTGATTTAAATATGCTAGGTCCTATCGAGTTCTTGGGTAAAAATTGTCCATTTTGGAGTATTCCGAAGTAGTTTATCGCCATGATATTGAACTAACATTCCCGAGAGGAATTGCACTCAAGATCTCTGTGCTCTTACAATTCGGCCGAGCACAATTCGAATTCGGCTGCGTCACCCTGTGTTCCATTTTTCAAACGAATTCTATTTCTGGTTTGGGGCTTATTGCGTGATTCCACTGCACCAAGTATTCCTAGTGTTGCTTCGATAACAAAAAATTGTGTCTCGACTACCTCCATCCAGTGAGAACTTAACTAAAATGAATCAGAATTCATTTTAAGGCAGCCAGCCTCAAACAGCCATTTTGATAGAACAATATTAAAGCGAAAATGTCCCAAATTGTATCAAAGATCGAAAATGGGCTTTTAGAAATCCCTCATTCTTTGCGCAGGATACGATACTCCGACCAGACGTGTGATGCGCTAACGGTTACATCTCCCATTGCGATCGCGGTAGTAGCACAATCCACACCAACCAGTATAAAAACTCGTCCGCTTAAAAACAAATAGCTAAAAGTTGCAGAATGCGGAAACAATTTATTGGGTCGAAAATGGTACCGTGGTAATAAAAAGGAATAACTCAACTAGTAAAATGTGGCGAAATGTTCAAAATGTTTTGGTCATGGGACATCGTTTGACAGCTTTATTAGTTGTCAAAAAATTAGGGAGAAGGCTGATCGCGATTTGGTTAACCTATGGGCAATGCAAGGTTTTTGCGCAACTGGTACCTCTTATTATGCACCGTTGCGCGTGTATTGTATCTTCAACTCACCGCAGCACTTCGCTCGGAAACTGGTACAAGCTAGACTGTGCTAGGGCACTTTCACGTCCTTAGATTTTAAATACTACTAAAGTGAAATATCAAAAGCAGCCAAAGGATGGTATATATGGAACGCATGTTCGGTTGATTAGTTCACTGGTTAAGGGGATAATTACAATGAACAACGGAAGCATATGAATATTTCATGCTTTCTGATTAATTCCGTGTTGCTCCGATCCCATAGGTACTTATGGGATTAGACTGTCTTATAATTAACTTGGGGTTAGTGAAAGTATTCTTATAGTACTGTTTATAATTTGTGTGATGTAGGGGGAATGTAACAAAACGAAAACAATAAATGCAACGTGAAAACCTCGTCTAAATTTTCTCTCAAGGTACATGTTCAATGAAAGTTGGAGGCGCCATAATTTAAACACCCGCCAGATTCAGCGGAATTATGATTAATTTGATCTCACAGCACGGTGTCACCGAAGTGACTTTTGAAAAGCCGGAGATCTCCCAAACAAACATGAGGGAAGTTTCCAGAAAACTTGTATTATTTGCCATCATTTGCAAAGCCCACCTTAATTCAAACGGATCAATTGAAGCAAACATATATAACAGCAGGTGTTCAATTGGTGTATTAATACAGAAAGTGAATATAAAGACCGATTTCCTCGTCTTTTTTCGAGTGTGCATATATTTACGATACATTTCATGGCTACTCATGAGTAACCAAATATAACATGTGCAGTTGTGGTGCAACCGTCAATTTAGCATATCAAATGTCAGTCAAATGTGGGATCACATTGACATCCTTGTTGTTCTGAGTTTTGTGATTGATGCAACTTGCCCTCACTCTATCACTGCAGACGGGTTATTATTTACATTTCAATCTTCGACAATGATTCTTTCCTCTCTGTAATGATCTTCACAGAACATTCATTTGCCTTCACATTGTTTTGCAATAAAATGAAAATTGGGTCGTGTCGTGCGATTGGGCAACTGCATATGGTTTCATGCAAACGAACTCTAATGTAATTTGTTCGGTAGTTTTTACAACTTGGGAGAAGGAATCCATTATTTTTATCTTCCCGGTTTCTTTGCGTATAAAACTCAATAGCCCCTTCGTGCTGAGCACATATCTAAGGGGGTACAAGAATGCCCTGTGTAACCGATGAGTGATTCTTGCGAACTACCTTTGGACACAATCAATATTTTGAAAATCCCGAATGAAGTATCCTAAGATGAAAGTGTCAAACACTGAGACTTTGGTATTTACTTGTTAGCTTCTCTATTACAGCTATTGTCTATCCTTGAGTGTCTCTCCTAAATCAGACTGTGCGCTCTATATTGGTACCATTCAGCCGGTGTCACTTGGTCATTCCCTCGTACACTGCCAGATATGTTGCACTTTTATCCATCTTTTTTCCTCAAAGTAGTCCGGGGTTGGTTGTGCCCGTACTTTTCGACATATCCTGATGACACCGAGCATACAAAACATTGTCGTTCAGTGATTGAAAGAATTATCACACTTCGCCTGATGAGGTGATGCTTATTTTCAAAATACATTAAACCAACAAGAGTTACCAGGAAAGACCTGAAGTAAGTCACCAGAATGGAATATATTTTCCTATTAGTTGAGGAGATAGGTATCTCATCCTCTACCGTGGTTACGGATTTTCTTTTTTTTTACTGATACTTGTAATCCTTTTTGGAAATTATTTCTCCATTTCCTCGGATACTAATCTTTTTGAAATACATGTATGTTCTTTTTTCGTACTTTTGCACATTTCTATCTCATATAGCCTGCAGCGCAAACTAGTGACAGACTCAATTTAATTACTCTATGCAATTGTTGGGTCTTTTATTTATAAGCTCTGTGGTTTCTTTATGAAAAATATATGAAATTACTTGACATGATAACGATTGTACATAGTGATCATACATTTCTTATGCGTCTCGTCTAATTACGAGAAGTACAGTGCTCCCTTTAGAACAAATGTCGTCGGGGTCGACTTAATTTGTTTGCAACATGGAGGTGTTCGCTTTTGGGAGGGACGTTCAGAGAACTGCAGAAAACTTGATTAAAACGCCGAGTCGAGTAGTCCCACCAAACTTTCTAAAGGTTCACATGCGATTAGTGGTACTTGTCGCGTCTGAAATAAGACATGAACTATACATTCAGTAGAATTTAATTTCATGAGAAAGAAATCCACGATTAGCAGTTTCCTGCTGCGTCGTCTTCTTTCTTGCGTTTTCAAAAGTCGCTGCTGGGATCATCTTTCACAACCAGAACTGCGAGCTGGAGTGGCTCTAAGGTCAGCATCAATCTCACTACAGTTGAAAATGTTTTTTTGGATTATAATCTGCTCACTCCCAGGAACGCATTCCATCCAGCTTGACAGACCTTTACTTGAAAATTCCGAGGCCGCATCGTTCAGTAATCATGAGCTAATGCTATGGAGTTGTTGAAATTTGCACAGTCTGCCATTGTCCCCCCGAAAATGACTATGCTGCTCATGACGAGTCATTTTCGTTACTTTCTCTTCGCAACTACACTCCTGTTACCGGCAGACTATTCCGACGGGTATTGTAAAAGCTTTCGTGCTCAACGCCGTTGACATCACCGAAGACAGAGCGATTTTAATGTAAGATTTTTCGCTATCTTGAACTCCCTTGGTTGCAACTAGTTTTAATTCTGGACTCATTTCTCACAATAATGTGAACTTGCTTTCTCCCTGCATTGAATTTAGATACAGTCCTTTTCAAAGAGGCTCCAATTTTGCGCTAACTACTAACCTTTACTTAACCAGCTAGGATCAGGAATGTCTTCCTTGTTAACCGTCTTATCATGATTAATGGGCACTTGCAAGATAGACAGTTGTGGTGTGAAAGATGCAGTGATTATAGTAATTAAACCTAGAGAGCTAGCCAGCTAAAAGTGGATTTACAACAGCCACCACTGCACGTCACTATCGTCTTCACCACTTTGTTCTGCCGTCGACCGCCAATATTTTATTTCTTCACCCATGTCGGCCTAATAAGCTCATTGATCGCACGCTTACGCCTCACTGCCTACCGTTCTTTCAAACCCTCCCTCGTTCTCCCTTCCTATGCCTTATACCATTACACACCAGCCCTACCCGCATCCATGACCAATTCTCATATTAGAACTGCCGTTCCAAACTCTGCATCTCTCACAGCCACTAACACTCGATTTTCCTTGGCTGGATCCGCGATTCCTCTGTGGATCCTTCCACTTGGCAGCGCTCCGATTAGTATCGTCCATTTGCATCCACTTGTACAATTGCCGGCATGCACGCACCTCCCGATTTCCATGTCTCCGACTTCGACGCACATCCATTGTTCATGCGTTATGTTAGTCCACCGGTTTACCTATCCCGGTGCTTCTTTCCTCTCTGCCTTTTTTTTTGTTCCAAGTGCAATGAGATGATCTTACTGGTTATGTCTCGCCTGTCTTTTTTCGTCCGTGCTCCCATCTCCTGTTTTGTCTACTGTTTGCCACAAGCATTTTATGCACGTCTTTTGGACCGTTCTGCTTTTTTACTTGCCACCTAATGTAAACTCACTGTTTCGCCATGGTTCTCATTCACGGCTTCAGTCCGTTTGATCTGCCATTACCCTCTGGTACCCGTTTTGCTAATCCCTCTCCCATGCTGTTTGCCGTCACAGCTGCTGCATCTTGCACCACGGGCAGTTTCACCTCCCAGGTAACTTTTTCCACTTTGTATGCACAATCGCTCTGCGCTGCTCAGCCATCTCTATCGCCACCATCTTCCTGCTGAATAATGTAAGCCCATTTATTAATGCTCCTCCCATTCTTGACCGACACCACATGTCTCACCTACATAAATCAAGTTATTTGGTCCATTCTTACCTGTTCTCTTCGATACTTTCCTTCATCTCCCCTTTTTTTGAACTGCTCCTCGGTCGTCGTCTTTTCTGTGCTTCGGCATTCTCCACTCTCTCCGATGATCCGCCAAGTTCACCTGTCACGAAGATAATTCACCACGATATTCCAAAGTTAATTCTACAAACATTCGACCTAACCTAACCTGCCCCTTCTAATAACTAATAATTTATTTCTAGGACTCCATTGTTATCGATCCGGCTTCTCTTATATATATATATATATACAAACAAGCGCACATATATATGTGCATTCGCTCTGTAACCTGTAGTTCCTCACGGGCCATCTCTCTAGCTATCATTCCGCTGATATGCATCCATTCCTTCTATATCTATAACCCACACCTACTGTGTCCAATTCCTACTAACTATATTTTTTACCTGATTCACCTTTTACGTCTTACTTTGCTCGCCTCCTGTTTTACACTGAGTTTTGTGCCCTGTTCGCCGACAACCTATTGCAGAGTACCAATGCTTCGATGCCACCTAATCCTTTCAGTGAATCTCACTTTTTCCTCATCGTCTCCCGCCATTACAGTTTCTTATGCCGATTCCTAGCCTTTCTCAGGTAAATCAGTCAGCTTTCAGATGTCCCTTTACTGACCAGCCTGATCCCCACCTGACCTTGACGTTTCGAACTCACCGGGCGCCCATTTGAATCCGTCCATGTGTCCATTTAAACTCAGTACATTTTCTTTGGTGTGAATATATTTGCCATACTTTCATCCCACGTTAATTCCCCTTCTTAGCCCATTTTTGCAACTCCTGTCATGTAAATTCCATCATTTTCAAGGATTTTGTCTGTTTATTCCATCACTTGTAAACAGTTGATCACGCACCTGGCATGCCTCGGGCGTCTCCGAAATAAACCGTTATTATCATTATTATTATCATTATTATTATTATTATGTCTAAAAAGACTGAGATCACTGAATTATCATCATTGGCAGCTATCGTAATAAGGTTCAGAATGTCGGCCGTACAAGTTGCGCAGGATCGATGTTTTAGGGAACCGTGCTGACCTTTACTTATAAGGTGGTTTTTAAGGAAGTGATCCGTTAGTTTAACTTTTATTGATCTTTCCATAATCCTCGATACTACTGAGGTACAATTCACAGGCCGGTAGTTGGCCGGGTCCCCCCATGTCCCCTTCTTATGAATTGGAATAGTAACCGAAGTTTTCCACTGTATGGGGTACCAACTAAAAAGCGCAGACAAACTGAATAATTCGATGAAAGAATTGAGATACCTGGGCCACCCAATTTATAGATGGCCAATGGTTACGAGTCCGATTCGGGGCGGAAAGACATTTTGATATTTGAAATTAAAGGCTCGATTTCGGAGGGCAGGAGTGTTACCGAAGAAATTGGCTCGTATGATGGTACTGGTTGATTGTAGAAAAATGGTCCTGTGTCACTAAGTAAGGAAGAAGCAAAAAACGTGTTAAGAGCTTTTGCTATGTCCAGTGGTTTGTCGAAGTACGTGTTATTGAAAGAGATAGAGATAGATCAAGTTGCTTTGGGGCTCCTCGACTTGATCAGTTTTGCAAGAATCTCGACTTTCTTGGAACCACGGAAGGCCCTGTGTTTCTGTTGTATTACTTCATTCTTGGAGTATAGCTTTATCGTTTCAGTCGAAGGATTTAACTGTCTAAACAGTGGAAAGTCCCTTGTTTTAAGATAAACGCGTTGGAGTCTACCTAACTTCAAGTTGAGACGAGACAATTTACTGTCTTTAGGGCGGATTGACGATCCCTGTGGCGGGGTTATTTGGTTGAGGCGTCTTTCAAAGACAGAGTAGAGTTGATTTGCTACCAGCTGGGGATCTGCACTTAGAAAGGTGTCCCAATTTTGCTGCAAATCAGAGAAGGTAGTATATTCCAGTGAGCCTTATGATATGGCTTATGCGGGGGTGTCGGCTGCTTATCTTCTATGGGCACTGTGAAGCAGCAGTGGACAGTCGCGTGATCACTCCCGGGTAGGCTATTCTAAACGTTTGTTATAACCTGGGTTAACCCTAGTGAAAACATTAAGTCAAGAGTGTGGTCGCGTCTGGTTGGGGACGTAACGTGCTGCTGTCAGTGCAGCTGATCGTATGTATTGGACTTTGTTCCCAATAGAGCGTGCGTTGACCAATAGCAACGCAAAAATTCAAGTGCCCCTGACGTCATCATTGATATTAGCACTTACAGTTTGTTGACCGCTGCATTTCACCTGAAAAGAATCATCAGCGCAGGATGCAAGCCTGCTTAAGTTGTCATTCGCAAAGGGAGGACTTGGGTCCGCATGTGGAATAATAGATGACGGGGTATTGGGTATTAAACTACTACACGGCTGGTTAGAACGGTTCATATGAGGCATATCTAGGTTATGGGGCCATGTTGTGCCCACGGTACATATGAATAAAGGGCACTCTGGCTTGATGTGGGGTACCCGCTGGTAGATGGGAGGATATGCGATGCGCTCGGATAGTTTAACGGAGGAGGAGATGGGAAAGATGGAAATAGCGGGAGATCAGGCTGGTAGTAAGGTTCCATTAGTCCGGAGTTAGGTATGAACGCAGTTCGCTCATCATACCATCCATTTTTATCACAGGTATGGTCCCATTGTTGTTGTATCATCATCTTGGAAGTGCTATTTTTTCACATGCTGAGAGATGCGAGGGTAACCCAAATGAGGAAAGTCGGTCGGTGCCGAATTTGGTCTAGAGAAAGGAAGATCATTGTCATTGTTCATGCCTCCTCGTATCTTTTGCCCGCACGGAGACGTAGCTTTGGCAACTAACCTCTCGTTGACCCTCTCTTCTGGACGGTTATTTATTGTCAGCAGCACACGTTGCATACGAGTGGCACGCATGGGCTTTTCATCACTTTTTAAACGGGGGCCTATGGCGACAGATATTAGTGCTGCAGGTTTAACTTCATTGCGAACTTGAAGTCCCGTGGAACGGTCGTCCGGAGCTGGAGGCGTAATGTGAGGACCCCCCTGGGATGAGCCAGTAAGTGTTGTCGATATATGTTGTCGTTTTGGCTGGTGTGGCTTTGGGGAGGTGGGGAAAGACTCGTCCATGTCAACTAACCCTGTGGATCCTCTAGGGGTAGAAGAAAGAGGGGTTCGGTTGATCCTTGGTAAAGTGCTTAGGGAAGAGGGTGACTTCTGGATCTCAATGCCTATGTGATTGGAATTTATGGCGGCACATCTTGTCACATGAAACCAATGCGTTACTGGAACTGGCAGGAAGCGTAGATAGTTGACTCACTGAGACATTAAGGAAAGTCCAACCTGAGACATCGGGGAAACAACCAGACAATCAGGATTAGGAATAATTAATTTATACAAAAGTATGTGGAAATGGCCCCTAGTGGATTGTAACGCAAAGGTCCGACAGCCAAGTTTTTAAAGAACTGAAATCCAGAGACTGATAGGTGAGTGAAGCGTGATACAGTGATGGTCTTGTCTGGGTTTATTTGTGAATAACATGCGAGCACGGCTCTTTGACACCAAAGTAGACGTGAGAGGTGGAATGTAGTTATCTAGCAAAATCATACAAGAGCGGCACTTACTTGAGGCTTTCAAGGAGTGCAGAAGATTGTACAACCAGATGTGCTAAAGGAAGTCATATATAGGATGTCAGGGAATAAGCCGGTGGTCGGTAACCTGGATTGTGAATAATTCATGGCCAGTGCGACGGTCAGGGAATGCAAACGATTGAATGACTGAATATGCAGAAGAAGGATCGATACGATATAGTGGAACAGAAAGCTGGAATCACACAGATGGAGCGCTGAAGGAAGAAACACTTCATGGTTTGTGGTGTTGTTTGCCAGTGGGAGAAATGATGTTCAAACGATGGTTTTGCTTAGATAAACCAAATAGTGCAAAAATCGTGCAATGGATGAATGGTCCCATCGGCAGCACATCAAGATTTGTGATATCCATAATAAAGGTATCTGAACATTGAGACCTTCGTGTGTTCCGTGGGACAGGATCTGGTAACTCGACAAGGCAGAATGAAGGTAATAAAGGGATCGAATCGGATGGGCCACAATAAGTTTGTTTCAGTTCAGGAGGATTAGACGACCTTGGGGTCTTTGGCAGGAAGCAGAGGAGTACCCTGACCCACTGAGATGAATGTGTAGTTTACATACAAGGGGAATAGCCAAATGATCACATTTTGGTTAAATTTAGACCACATGTCCAAGTGGGTTGGGGATGGAGTCAAGTGGGCGAGGCCAAATTTTTGCCACAGTAAAAGTCTGCATGATAAATACCAAGCAACCCACTCCAAGTCCAGTTTTCCTGTGTACGCCGAAGACATTCTATTCTGCAAGACAAGCTTGATCAGTTGGGGCGTATTCAGTCGGTTGCTTCGGGGACTGCGGTGGCCAGTTACCTTACCTAGTGGAGGGTAGTTTAGGCTCCTAGCCTTAGTCTGTACGGAGGTGTCGAATCGGCATTGGAGATTTGAAGGCTAGATCCATAGACTAGGTGGTAATATGGTGCACCATGGAAAACAGGAGAGCTGGTCAAGCTGTCATTCCCGACCAAGCTAAAATGCGATGCAGCTTATCTTTGAAGGTGGGGGGATATTTGGATTTCAGGAGCACTGCTGGTCCCGGCTTGGTGAGAAGGGCTATAGGGAAGAGTGCCGGGTGAACTAGTTCTTCAAGCTACTTTGGCAGTTTAGTAGACTTAAGCCTAAAATGGGAGGAAGAAGGAATGGAGAGGTACTGTTAATGGACACAGGGTGGAATAAGGTGAGTATGGGTGTGCAGAGCCGGCGCGAGAAAATGGACCGTGGTTTAATGGTAACTATGGGCGAATGAACGGTGAAGTATCATAGGTAAGCAAAAGGACAAGTAGGGTATTGAGGTGCTTGTGGCATACGCATGGGGGCAAGAGGGATAATGCAGGATAGGTTAAGAGAGTCACGTGAGGTGGAAGAAACCCAGGTGATGGAATCTTATGGTAGATCGATACCGCCGGAGGGATATAAGAGGGAGGAAATGCTCCTTGTTATTTTTCTATGAAAGATGCATGGATGAACTTCCTGCCAGCCGTAAGTCGGTTCGCGCAAAGCGAGCAAAGCCCAGCGGATTCAAACGAATCTCAGAACCAGAAAAAGAATGATCCGTAGGTTCTACGGTACTGAATTGAAATTCACGAAAGATAGAAATATATACAAACCTCAAGTATGCTGCCAAATAGAATCAACAGTGAGACCCAAACTTTCAAAGCTCCCTGGCTCAAGCGCAACAGTCAGAAAGGGCTCAAGGTCAAGTTCAAATGTCTTGCACGAATAGAGAAAAGTGCAAGTGCGCTATATGGACGAGCTTTTCAAAGTAATATCAAGTGTAGTGAAACTCACAAAGCAAGTAGAACATTTGGAAGAATTTTCAAACTTTTTGTTCTTTAGGCAGGCGGCCAAAATCCTTCCGGAAAAATAGTTGTCTGAGGTTGAGAAGTGGGTCATAATTCTCACCCTACTCACTTATAGCCTATGGTCAGTGCCTGTGTTTATTAACTTCCAGTGTTAGCTGCGAGTAAAACGGGTTTTCGTCGTAGTCATCAGTTGGGAAGTCCATAAGAAGTCAATTCCCAATCTCGCCGCACAACTTGAGACTGCCATATCCATCAGAAGACGAAGGCACACCTTTAGACTTACGATCAAACTGAAGAAATTCCAGAGTGAAATGTTTCACTACACGAGCTGAGTCTACGTTTCTCAAGCAGCAAACTATTTCAGTAACTGGCTAGACTGCTGCAGCTAAGACCGCTCCCCTGTGGCAGGGGTTGGTGAACTGGAAAAGCACAGGCCTTTGTTCGCATCCTTTCGAGTCAGTCTCCCCTTTCCGCCGCCTTAATCGCATAGCTCTCTTGACGGCTACGAGCCCAGAGATTTTCGCATTCCGGAGGGAGTTGACCAGATGTCATCTCATTACCTTGTCTCCCTGCTTGCCGACTTTTATGAGCGGTTGAGGAATCCTACGAACTACAACATTCCCGTTCCATCCAAGGGCAATGTCTCTGTTTTTTCTCAACGTACTCGGAGTTTTGGGGGTAATGACTGTATCTTATTCTAACCTACTAACCCGTTCGCCTAGGACACACTGACAGTAATTCTTGTCTGGTCCCGCGCACCTTGTGATGAACCAAGTTTGACAGAAGTCAAACTGAATCCCACTAAGCCAGCCGACATTTTCCCTTCGGAGCACTGAGATCTTTCAAACAGTTCATCCATCCAGTCTGTTATACCCGTTTTTCACAGTTTACAGGTTTTCAATCGCCAATTCGCCAGTATTGCCAGTCTGACCGAATAAGAGGGGCAGCACGAGTAGCCTGGATAAGCCGAAAGGTATCTGCAAAAAGGTCTCACATTAAGATAGAAAAGTAACGGAGAGAATGACCGATTGATACGTCTAAGCAAGCCGGCTCACCTGGTTGTGGTTTTGTAGCTGGACACAATCCTTTTAGGCTACTCGGTCCCTCCTTCTTCAACTTGGTGCTATTTCTTTAGGCTTGGTAGTTCGTTTTCTGTGTTTCTCCCCATTAGGTATGTTTTCTTCTCTCCGCCCTCCACGTAGATCGTCATCGCTGTGCAGCTGAAGGCGGAGAGTCCCTAAAGAGCAATTTCAGGGCCAGGGAATGACGGTTGATGAGCGACGACGCAATCGCCATGTGTCGTCAGAATAGAATGACAACTGCAGGTGAAATGTTTTCAAAGAATATGTGGTAACGTATATGGAATAATGCACCTGTCCAAGGATGGAAGAAGCCAGCTGGCACCCGGTGATGGTGTTTATATGTATATAAAGTGAGTGCGATAGATGACCTGTCTGCAGTGCAGATGATGGACGGTTGATCCAAGCAGCCTGTTCCGACAACGGCTGTCGATATAGGTACAGAAAGTACCAGCGAGTAGAAGGGCGTAAATGGTCAAAACAGTGATCGATGAAGAATGAACCAAGTGAGATTAGCTCTGAGTGAGTGAGAATACAATATTCACGCTTCACGGGAACAGACTGGCTGCAGCAGATTGGGCCCGTAACCGGACGTGTGATAAAAATATAGGGAGAAGTATCACGCCGGGCACAGCAGCGATCATCGGGTATGGCAACATGTTCAAAACGTGAAGACAGCAAACAAGAGGGGTATCGAGTAGGATTGGCGTGATGGTGGGGAAGGGGTGCGTAAAAGGCAGAAGGATAAAAAGCAGGAATGTGCAATTCGCAATTCGCCCGACACCCAATCGAAATACACTTCTCGAAGCGGACACAGAGGGTCAGATCTGCCACCCACTTTGTGCTTCTTTGTAGTTGTGGACGTCCTGCTCGCCCGATGTACTCCCGTCAAAGCGAAGCGGCCCGACCGAGCTCCGCATCGTCGGGATGAGTATGAGTGGAATTTGTAGGTTTATTCCGTGGAACAGTATAATCGTCGATATAACGCGTCCCACGGTCCAGCGATAGGATTACGAGGGATCCTTGGGACTGATTAGTTAGGGCCAACCGTCAATTGACGGGTGGATATCTAAAGGTAAGGCGTAAGCACGGACCGGGATGAAAGCCGACGTAGACCCCAGGGTAGTGGATCTGTAGGGCAAAAAGACACAAAACAACAGTCCGACTGTGCTCACAGCTGGGGGTTGGGAAGGGGCGTACTCCTTAAGTACTTGTAGGGCTGTTCAGAGATTGAGGGGCCAGTCACTTAGCTGAATGTAGGGTCGTCTCCTGTAGACAACGCAGATTTGTCAGACTCAGATCCTGTCTATCCGACCTCCCTTTATCCTCAGAAAAAGTTAATGCCAGAGTGGATATAGGAAAAATGGTCGGGGTCTAGTACCCGGACTTCAAAAAGGCTTTTAGCTCAGTGAACCACCGACAGCTGCTCAGCAAGATGGAGGCTCCTTGGATCGCACCTCAGGTCCTGAAGTGGACCCGGACAAACTCGGCCTAGGGCAGACGCCACCGGGGTCAGGGCCATTAGTGGGATCCCACAAAGATCAGCGCTGGGTCCACTCCTGTTCGTAATTCGCGTGAACGACCCAATAGATATTGTACAAAACACAGGGTACCCCTTTGCAGAAGGCCTGAGGCCGATGGACGAAACAGGCACCCCATACCCTTAGGAGGACCTAAGTAGGATTCACGCTTGGGCCACCCAGTGGTACATGCCACTCATTGTGGGGAAGTGTAGACGCCTGACCCAGAAAGCTGATGGGGATATTGAATATATATGGGCCCGAATGAGCCACAAATGTCAACACGGGCCACGGATATCACGAAACTTGGATAACTGATTGCTTCCAACCATCTGAGCAGTGCCCAGCCGCCGCGGCCAAGGCTGGACGAGCGCTCCACCAACTGCTGCTTACACTTGCATCACGAGAGGCTCATGTACCGCTACAACACCACAAAAGGCTGGTTAGACCACACCTTGAACACCTTGTCCGGGCGTGGGCTCCTGCTCTGGTGCGAGACGCCGCAGTATTGGAAAAGGTTCAGCGTCATTTCACAAGGATGGCAGATGGATGGAGGAGCATGCCATATACGAAGGGACCGGCGGCACTGAACCTGTTCTCCCAAAGGCTTAGAACACACAAAGTGAACACATCGAAGGCTCCAAGGAGACCAGGGCGCTATCCACCTCAACAAAACCGATAGTGGAAATAGCAACGGAATCCCGACTTGGGGGACATGAGAACAAACTGGTAAAACCGACAGCACTGAAGACAGCTAGGGTACGATGTTTTGCTTGTCGGGGCAATAATATGTAGAGCGGTCTACCGGCCGAGATGGTGGCTGTGGACTCGGTGTTTCGGCTTAAAGCCCGTCTGGGCCGTTGCTGGTCAGCGATATTCCCTGGGGGCAACTAACCTCACATACACAGAGAAAATTTGAATGCAGCGCCTTTCTTATCTTTTTATTTGCCTCCTTTCTCAAGCCTGTTGTTCTCCACTCTTGCATCTACACACATCTCTCCAGTAGGGATCTCTGTATTTCCCCCTCACAGCTGACCTTCCAGTATAAGCCCAAACACCAAAAGCTGCTTTGTGAAAGACCCTGTTTGTCGGGGGTAGACCTGGGAAAAGACCTAGTCCGTGACTGTTGGGTTGCTGCACTTCTGACAGCGAATCAAGTCCCAGGTTCGTTCTTTATTAGACCCGAGATCAAAACGAGGCAAGAAACAAGTGAAAGAAAGACATAGAAGCCATGGCCCGGTGAGAATCAACTGATGCTCGCTGGTACAAGTCTTGTGACATGACCTGACCTGACCTGATGCCAAAGCCTGTGACGAGTGAAGAGCTGGTCGTTAACTTTGCGTGAAAAAGTACCCTCATGAGCGCAACGATCGGCTGTGCTCTATTTTGTTGCGAACTTTACCAAAGACTCTTTCAAATCGTTCACTACATCAACTCATGACACCCTGAATTCGCTATTCTAAAAAATCATTCATTCGGATTTAGAGGTGCAATATTTTCTGCTTCCCCATCCACTACTCATTTTTATGAAAGCCGGCAAAGATCAAGTTTGGCTGGAAAACTCAAGCCAGCCGGTTGACAGACTGCTCTTATCATCACAGGGTCGAGGAAGATGACAGTTCCCGCGTTGGTCAGTGCCGACATCCGGTTCCTGCTTGGGAAGACGTCTTACCTAACCAAAATCCTGAACTCTCGGACTAACACGAACACCCGTGTGACATGAATCCGAGAGTTTTGGTCTTATGGAAGTACTGCTGACAAAGTCGTTCTGTCTGAGGACTTTGAGTGCTTTCACCAGGACGGAAAACAGTACAAGAAAATGGCGGGTGGTGTGAATGTTTACAACAATTCCGAATGGTCTGGTAAGTTTGCATTTTTTATTTTCTCCTGCAATAGTGTTGACTGAGTGGTTGCTAAACATCACCCTAAATTTTTGCTTTTTCGAGGCACTGAGGTCAATAACTTGTATGTAGCTTCTTTCTGTTCCTAAAGGGACATAGAGCTGTTCCTTGAAGCCTTCTTACCCATCCTGGTTCCATTACTGTCTAACTCTCCAAGCCTTGTTGTTAGTGGTTTTATTCACGAGCCTACGTATTCCTTGCTTGCTTTTGGCTTAGGTAACCTCTGTCCTAACCCAACTAGCAAAAACTCTGTTTTAGACAAAATTATCACAAACTATCCCGACCATTTTGCTTAGAAACCGAAAGCTCCTGTTTTAAAGAGTGACTACTCTCTCAAAATCATCAGACCCAAATGTTTATTCGCTTTCAGCGCCCTGTTCACCCATCAGGACGAAACAATCTAAGACAACCTCCAGAAATCTGTCACATACCAACATTAACCTTATTCAGAGATCCTTTTCCATTGTTACTTCATGGTTTTCCTTCGACTGCATTTTTGCCTGCTAGACCTATTTGCCGAGACAACGATTTGTTTTGTGTCGTTCTAAGGAGACGGCATATTTTAGCAACGGCAGAATAGCTTCTTCAGTGCGGAAGTCTCTGGGATCGCAAAAAGGAACATGCCTATAAACCGCACGGTCAAGCCCCGGCAAGACGACACTCCACCCAGATAAATAGCAGATTCAACGACCGAACAAGAAATTTGCCCACCAGTTCTTTTTGTACCATCAGTGGCAAGTCTCTCCGGCAAGGATTCCGGCTCCTATGTGGGCAACGGGCCCGATCAAAAAACCACTCTGCTTTTGTTTATTCCCTATCGGAAACCCTGCCATCTTATTTTCCTTCTGCTTTCTTAGACATAGAGCTTTTTTCCTCAGAAGTTCCCAAGCTTCTTCGAGCCTCGAAAGCAGCTTCTGCTGTGGGTTTAGATGGTTGACCCTCCATAGTTCCCGAATTTGGATCACGTCAGCTTTCCGGAACCATGATCTCCCTAACCAAATGAAACTGTTGACGTTGGCTCTGCTCCTGCCTCCTGGAAACCCGTAAAGGTGATGCCTATTCCCAAACACTCCGAGTCCAACATTTTGTCGTCCCATCGACATCACCTTTTCTGCCCTCAAGTTGACCGAGCTCGCAATCCTAAGCCGATTGCTTTCCTCTCTTGCTGTTCCAAATCGTCCCCATCGGTTTGCGTACGAACCCACCAGATCCACTCTGGATGTATTGGCTTTAGTTTGCCTTTTATTTTAAACAACTTAAATCGTCTCAAGGATTCCGTTCGACGTATTTCACCCGACTATTCTTCGCATTCGATCCGGTTCCCTGTTCTCTACTTCTTCAAAAGTTGGAGTCCTTTGGTTGCCCTACTTCTTTAGTCTCGTGGATGAAATATTACTTTTCCCACGGAACTCAGCGTACTAGAGCTGGTACAAGTTTATCGAGCCCTTTGATTACCAACTCAGGTGTTCTTCAGGGTGCCACTTCTCCCCCCTTCTCTTCCCCACGTATATCAACGATTTGACTACTGTACCACCTGCGCAACTTTTAAGTACGCTGATGATGTTGCTCTCTGCAAACCTTTATCCGATCAACAGGACTTCCACTCTTTCCAGGAATTTATATAGTTTTAGAATTTTTCGACCCATTCTCGACTACATCTCAATACTTCCAAATGTTTTGAGCGAACTTTCTCTCTTCCTTGCCCCTCTTATCCCCGTAAACGATCAATCATCGAAGGTGTCTCAACTTCCAGAGATGACCCAGTCAAACATTTAGGCGTCACAATCAGAGCCAACTTACTATGTTCTTGATTTCGCTAAAATTTACTAAGCCTGTCTTCCAAAACTGGTAGGTTAAGGCAAATTGGTATCACACAAGATGTCTTTCTTTTGTTGGTCCATCTACGTGATCTACCATACTTACTCGATTGCTCTCCGGTAATCTTTCCTGGTCTACTTAAGAAAGATTTTGTCATTACACGTCGCAGCCTAGCCACTGCCAGTCGTTCCTCTCTGATTTCCATGGACTCTTTTATCTTCAAAGTTTGGGATTTGCACACAATGGCCTGTGAAAGATTTGCCAGGGAGGCCCTTGTGGACCCATCCATCCCCTTTACCGTGACTTATCTGCATACCTTTTTCATCCCCTCACACGTTCCAAAGTTAGACTTACCCCATGTCCTACAAATGTCCATCGTAACCCCACAGAGCCTTGCCTAGCAAGAGTTCAGGTTGACAAAACAAAACCAAAGGGAAACTTCGCACGGACCTCGATGGCGGAACTAGTTTCGTTTCTAAAGTACCTATTCTTATGCGTATTGCAGACTATCGTTGACCGGCTTTCCTCCATCTGGCTGAAATGTGAGTCTTCGTTAACTTGCTAAAGTCTTTAGCACAATAATGTACAATACTAGCCTCATAAAGGTAGCGAGTACAGTTAACGGAATACATAGCAAAGATGTCAGGAAACAAAAAACGGCGATAATTTTAAAGCAGCAGCTGTACAGGGGCAAATCATGGAAGTGAGTGAAACCGCAAGGCGAAGGGAGGTCGCAGTGCACAAGCATGAACAGAAAGGTAATGACATGTGCTGCACTCTAGGAAGAAGAAACGGACACGGACAGTGGCCGCATATTATTAGGTGTAGAGCATGCTTCGGAGTCCAACAGTCGTTGGAGTGAGTTGGGTGATTAGATATAGGCAAGCGATTCATCCTACTGAAGTGCGTGGACATCGATAAGATAAGATACGTTTCGTCATGCTGGAAAAACACAGTAGAAAAACGGCTAGCTGGTGTGTAACTGGAGGTTTGTACATGCAAATGGTACTGTTCAGAAGCCAAAATGTGCAGAAGAGGAGGCGTGCATGACTGAGAGCAGCTTGCCTGTACCTGGACGGGCACCTCAGCTGTTGCTCTACGCAGTTATGGAATGCCTTAGTTTGCATCAGTAATTTTCATGAGCTTTCAGGAGTTTCCTTAGCCCGTTTGCTGTGAAAAGCCCAGGAACTTCACAAACAATCGCACGATTTTTTCACTGTTTGTATAATGCTTGCTACGCAGAAAAACCGACCGATAGTCAGGGTCAAAAAAGCACACACAAAACTCAAACAGCGCTTCTTATCGCTTATGGATTCCATGAAGGGTGCTCGCTACGATGCTGCCCCTTAACAAGAAGCAGAGAAAATCTCAACAAGACTAGCGATCCAGGATGACCACATCGCCAAGTTGATTTCATTGTTGTGCCTGATGGACCCCACACAGAACTACGCGCGACCGTATCTTAGACCTGCTGCTGAATTCCTTGGATCAGCTTCTATCGGTGTTTCAAAGCTTACTTCCGGTAGCAAAGATGCTATCTCCTTCAATCTCCTGGGCAGGACCCAAATATCACAATTGAAATGGGCCCTGCCCATGGCTACCGGCATGGAAAACCGTGCATGTGCATAGACAAGGTTACGCAAGATTTCACGTCGCCAGGCATGTCCCATCCCCTCCACTTCCCTTGTGAATAAATAGCAGATAAACTTATCAAGAAGCGACATTAGCTTTCCCTCAACACCGCGTGTAAGTTGATCAGGATTACGGTAGACAAGACCACCATTTTAGATGGAAGCTTTTGGCGCTTTGGCGTGCTCCGTTGTTTCAGCAGTTGTTTCAGCTGCTCACCGGGGTACCTAATCAGCCAAAGTATTTTGGCTAATAAGCCTTTGAAGGATGACTTGCAAGAAGGACTCAAAAGTAGACGCTCAGAAACAGCTGAAGGATTCGTGCTGTCGCGCATCTTCGCAGGTATGCACCCAAAAGAAAATATTGAGCACGAATCTCGCTTTTCGATTCAAGCCGGCAAAATGCAATGTCGTCATCTGGCAGTGGAGATGAACAGAGTCAGGTTCACTGGTTGCCACCTGCCAATGTAGAGCATGTACAAGCAAACCAAGAAATATGAACATTTGGTTTTTACATCGTCGAGTTTTCTATTCGTTTACTTTTCATACTCTGCAGCGTATAAATGACTCGAAATTTCCCTTGATGACCTCTTTTTTTGACTTTGCCAAAATTTCTAATGGTTTTTGTCATTTCTGGTATAATCTATGCATATACGTCACCCAATCATCCGGCGCCAGCGACCATTATTCGAATGGACCATTTGGCCTTGACCTTCGGGCCGGCTCTGCCTTACTACCGCTTTGGTTTACTTTGAATATCTCTTTCAAACCATCGTATTCACATGTTCCACCCTTTTAAAAACTCCGGTTCTGACATCACTTGAATCATCCGATCACGCAATCTAGCATGCTCCGGGCTCCTCCAAAAAATACCATTATTATTATTGTAAGTGCACCAAGCATGACAACCCGTCCGGTGTATAACAAGCATTCGCAATATTCCGATGCCGTTTAATATTCAGTGTCACTAAATGTACGAAAATTTAGAAATTCGTGGTTCTCTCACTCTGCTGTACCATAGTCTTTGGCAACGCAGGAAGACCACCGTGAAGAGATCTCCGATTCCGCTTCGGCATAAAAGGAAATGGATACACAAATGTCGCTAGGGTCACCGTTAAACCTCTAACAAGCGAAAGGGCTGATAAAACAGGAAAACAGTCGTAGGACCCATAAACTTATGAACAGTGGGCTAAAGTAACCGTGGAAGGCACATCAGTGAGTGTTTATACAAAAACTGAAGAAAAGCATGCATGAATATTGCTAAATTATTACCTATACCTCATTAGATGTTACCCTAAGGGGGAAGCAACTCAAACACAATAGCCTCTAAAGAGCTACTCCGGACGAATCGCTCGGCAAAATGGCCAGCTGATTTGAACTGATTGAAGCGGAAACAAATAAGAATGAAACGCAGGGAATTCTAAAGTGATTTTTTCACCTGAATTTACCGTACCACGAGGTTCTGACCGGAATAGGAACAAAATTCGTCCGTTACCATACAAACAAGCTTGAAAAAGAAACTTGTACAACGCACTGTTCTGAGGGACCGGAGTGAAAATTTCCCACAACCCTGATTGTTTCGGGAGAAAGAAAAAGCGGATTTGTAGGTCAAAAAGTTTCTCCCAATCACCTGCTGATATCTGAGACCATCAAGACCGCTATATAGCCAACCAGCATGATCTTTCTGGGGTTTGTTTGTCCCTTCTTGTGGTGTTTGAGTAAGAGCAACCATCCTACCAGTACCGTCCAAGTGCACCTCGTCAAACTGGTCCCTGTGGAGAACCGACCATTCCATGCAATAGCCATTTCACCACCTTACTCTCTCCTCGCCGGATCATGCACCCGTTGATATTGACGGTTCATCCTTGTCGGGCCGCGGTCATCATCCAGCGGACGGCAGGTAATATAAGTTTCAGCCCTCACCCCCAACCGATCCTCTTCTACCCTCTCTGTTTCTAGCGAAATCGCCGTAGACTAGGTCTTAAGAGCCTTTCCATCACTGGCCGAACTTTCATCAAGCAAGCGGCTCTGTAGGACTCCCATTATCTTCCCTCATTTTCCTCCAGTCATGTCCATCGGCCCGCCTCTCTGATCATTGATAGATCTCCTGATGTTTCCACTGACCTTACCAAACCATCAAACCACGCGAACGAGAGACTCGCCCTAATCTGACATTGCGTACAAACAGGTAGAGTCAATCCTTACCTCCAGGGTTCCCCACTCCTGTGTCGGCTTGCAAACCGGAAAACCATGGGCTAGCTTCTGGGGCCCTCGGTAGCGACTGCTCTAATCCATCCATGAATTTGCGCCCATTCCTGCTGGCTCCATACTCATAGAGGCTACTGGCCTTAGGACCCAAACAACCAGCCTACCTGAACTGCACATGAACCATCGAGACTTTCACAGCCTTACTCTGCCCACACCTAATCATTCCCGAGTTTAGGCCCCCGCAGTGGGCCAGCGGCCTGCAAAATATCATCAAGAAACTACCAGGAATACTCCAAAGTTAGTCCGTTATAGGGGATCTCATCTCTGCCAATAAAGCTGCGTCAACTCAGATTGTGACCATTGTTCTGCGCCACCTTGTATGCGTTCACGGCTGCCACAGGTTTTTCCGGCACCAAATACGGTGCTGGAAGGCCATCGTTTTCCACCACCAACCCAACAGGCTTCAGCGCCTTCACTCTGTACGTTCCCAGACATGGCTTTCAGTGCCACCGTTTTTTGTTTTTCTCCGTGATCCATATAGCCACGTGGTCAGACCTATTCCGCCAGATATTTCTACTTCCTCGTGTTCTATCTAAGTTAACTTCTCAAGTGCATTCTGCAACCTCCGGCTACACCCCAACTACCACTCCGCTCTCCGGCCACCCTTGTTTTTCCGTTACCGCCCCTCACTCAGTCACCATCCTCACACCTCAGTGAGCTGCTTGCGAACGCACGAAACATCCCCAAGTCTCTATCACCTTTGTTCCTGTAAAGCTCTGTGGACACTCATTTGTTTGCACTAAACCAAATTGGAGGGGTACAGATTAGTCAAGGAACCCTAAGAAAGACGTTAGCTCCCTGTCAAACCCAGCGGCACAAACGCCAAACGTGGGGCATCATTGAACTTCCTGAATAACTGTTTGCCCCTAAAAGCTCCGCGCATGCTTAAGTCGATTGTTCGTTTTCTGTGAAAAAGCATGGCCTGCGGCCCAAAACCACATCAATAAAGATCAGCACCGTCGAGGCATACGCACTGCCAACTCGCGAAAAGCGAATTTACAGCTGGTCTTTCTGGCGGATTCAAAAACATTTGAGGCGCCACAAGCCTTCATCACAAATGGTCTACCACTGCGACAGGCAGACTACCTTGCGACAAGGCGGATCGGTGGGAACAGCCGAGAAAGTTCTTATTTGAGGAAGTGAAGGGTACTGTGGCACGCCCATAGCCCTCTGGATATTAGGGCAGAACGCTAGAAATTCTGAAGAAACATATGTATCTCGGACTAATTTGAGGTTGAATCTGTGAGGCCCGGTACGTGGTCAAGTAAAGGGGCAGTCGACGTGAGTACTCTAAACCTTATTATTGTCAATGGTGAATCTCAGCTTAAAAGCATAGATGATTCGGCGATTCAAGTTGCAGCTGTCAACCTCAAGGCTTTCCCTCAAGACACCAACACTGCACCTGTGATGGTTCAAAACCCATCCATCACAACGCACGATTAGAAAAACTTGCACCTGGGAGGCCCCAGATTACTTAGGCAGATAAGGAGGCGGCCGATTTGAAAAGGTTAAATCACTACACAAAAACCCGGTAAGGTGAACAGTTACGCAAAAGAGGATACGTTTTAGGTATTCATGCGTGTTTTGGTCGTAAACGCGTGACGAAATTAAGTCTTGACACGGAAAATGCAGGTAGTACGTAGTATCAAACAGGGCCCACATTACCACACTCGTAAAAGCCGGAGGGAGCTCAAGTAACTTTCTGAATGCTCCGCGGACTATCAGAAGTCATCGAAGAGTGGTTGTATTCATTAGGATAAACAAGCACTGGGAGTTCATGGCGGAGCGAAAACGATCATAAAGGAAAGGGGGTAGAATATCACACGGACGATAACACAACCAACGACAAGCTAGCACCGAAGCTGGGTGTAAAGAAAACAGCCACACGGAAGAAAATAATGAAGCCCAAAGCACTCATGGAAGCTATAGAAAAAATTGAAGTATGAAACCTGCCTGGTTGACTGGATTTGCGATTCATTGACCGTTCTGTATTCCACACATGCGCCAAGTGTTTTCCACAACGGTCTCCCTCTTTCTCGCATATCGAGTTCTTTTGGGACCACTGTAAAGACCGGTCGTGGAAAATCCCAAAAAACCACTGAAGTTTCCACGTTTCCCTAACATCACTCACTTATTTATACTATTGGCTTGTTTTATTCACCGCTTGTTTTACAAACCAAAGCTAGTTTGTTCGCGCCCAGCGAGCTGCTCTGCCATATCCTTGTCCTGGACCTGCGTGATGCACGTGTTCCTTTCTCGCACTTCGCAACTTAGTTCACGTTTTTTGAGTCCATGTGATCTCATTATTGAGGTTTGTATCCTTTGGTGTCATTGTTCATCTGATAATCTAGTATCGTAGAATATCACGGGTAATTGCCTTTTGATTTCGGGATCCGTTGTGAATTTGGCTACGCATCGCTCCAACTTGTCTCACAACCACTAGCTGCCTTCTCCATATGGCTGACTCTCCCTTGAGGTTTTTGCCTGGCAAAACCTGACCTCCTCCGTAGCCGGCTCATTTGACCTCGTAACCTGCAACTGCGTGTGCTCAAATTATTGCACAAACTTCTTTGGCCCTTTTTTCTGGATTTTTAATGTCTTTCACGTGCCCAGTCCCTGTTGCTATACCTGAGTATCGCAAATAGATGCGCTAAATTACTTCTCCTCAGGGGGAAAATTGTTTCACGTCTCGGTTTCTTGGCTACTCTCTAACCCACACCCGAGTTCCGAGGGTTTAAAACCGCAATCCTTCTTTTCAGTGTTCGTTGTGTTCCTTTCGGCTCTTTGGTGACTATTTATTCGTCCTTCGCAATTACAATGGGTGAGCTCAATGTGCGACAAACGTCAACACCTATATCCAGCATATGGAACGCGTAACATGGACTGAGGTGAATTGCAACTTAAAGAGGTGAAACAGTGCCCCACGGAGACGAACGGCCTCTTATGCCCGCTGAAGTGGAACCAAAGAAGCGAGAAACACTGTTAACAATGATGATAATGTTATATTTCTCGGCCATGGTCGACAGGCTCGCACAAAAGCATGATCGGAGTTTACAGCACAACTCAGTAAAATGCAAAATTCACAAATTTTAAGAACGAAGCAGCACATTGTTTTGACAAAGGAATAAGGCTGGGGAGAGTTTAAGTAAAGTGAAACGACAACGAAGCAAATGGTCAACATGATTCGATTTCGAGTCAGCGGTGCAGTGGTAAAAAGTTTCCCGGATGAAAGAATGTGTAGACGAAAACCGTCTTATGATGTAGAAAATAAAATATTCGCTTGTTTGATGCAAGAAAATAGTCGGTGATGCATACTCGTGCCCACTCAAAAGAGGATTGGTGATAAGGCGAGGAGACAGGTACGCGGAGGATCACCAAATTTCATAGAATTTTAGGTATGAAATCAATAATGTTCCCTGAAGAGGTGAGATAAGTCTCACGAAAAGTAGAAAGTATTATCTCAAGTTAAGGATTCGCAGCTGGTGAAAGAACAATGGGGTTCCGAGAAGGAATAATCAGCAGGTGGAATATCGTGTCCACTGGGAACAAAATAAAATAAGAAAAAAGTGTGGAAATCCCTGCAATGGGCCAGATTACAACGATAAAATGACTAATTCATCTTTTTTAGTTTCTTTTAGCGTTTTTGTGTTCGTTTTGGGCTTTATGGGCGACGGTTGGCTGCCGTTTATGTTTGCTATTTCACCATTAGAATGAAGGGGACATCGCCAAGCCTGTACCGCTTGCTGTTCAATCAGAAACTCTTGCTTGGCGGTTTCAGTGACCTCAGCATCTGAGAAGTCTTGTAGTTAGGAGTTTTCAGTAAGCCTCAGAGAGGCATGTGCAACAAAATCATGCCTTCTTGTGGGTAAAACCTGGTCACCAGGTCGCTCTCGCGGCAGCCAGCTGACAGCTTGGTTGTACACTGGTATAAACGACTAACGGACTGCGCGATATATTACAGCCAGGGAACACGATGGCAGGGTGGTTCTGAAATTGATAAAGGAGGGTTTGTAGTCTGATAGGTATTCCAACCGGGGATTAGCCAGAAAAAATACCTGATAGGGGTGCCTAGGCTTGAAATGGGGCAAAATGGTCTTGGCAAAAAGAGAACTCATGAGTATCGTAAGTCGGAGTTTGCAAGGGCCGAGAGCTCTTGCACTATTAGGCCTGGCTATTCTGAGAACCCTAATTGCCGGTTTGTCTACTGTGTCTTGGGGATGTACGATTAATCCTACGGCAAGCTTGCAAAACGACAATATTCCGACGGTTTCCCCGATGCCACCAGCAGTTATAAGTAAATGGCTCATTTGAATACGAATACTGACCCATTTATTAGCAACAGATAAGGTCTTCAGTGAAGAAGCCGTTATCTCTGAGAGACAGCCACGAATAACAGGTTTTTGTTTTGTTTCTGGAGCAATAGCTTCAGGTAGTATTTATTCCATTGGACTGCTTGTGACGTGCGCCACTTTCCGCTGATGCTGAAAGTTCACCTTTGAACTCCTTGGAAGAGGCTTTTGTTCGTTTTTAATTGTCTCTGGTTCAACATAGGGGAATTCCGGGGGCAATCAGCGGAGGTAGGCCAAGCTTTTGTCAGGATCCAAGAGCTTTATTGGGTACATCAGGGAGTGTCCCAACACAGATTTGGATAAAGGGCTTTACATTCATATGGGACTGGATAACATTCTGACCAGACGGCCAACAAACATTACCACAGTCCTTGATGAAGTCAACGTTCAGCTGAATTGTGGAGGTGCTTCAGTTTATCGTCCCTCTAGTACGCAGCTGTGGCCGGTACTAGTGTATCGACCGGTCGTGGAAAATCCCCCAAAAACCTTTGCGATCCCATGTCTTTTCAAAATCACTCACTTGCTTACATTACTGACGTGTCTTTACAAACTGTTTGTTTTTATGGACCAATTGTTGCTCGTGCCCAGAGCGCTGTTCTTTCACATTCTTGTCCTGGACCTGCGTGATGCACGCGTTCCTTTCTCGCACTTCGCAACTTAGTTCACGTTTTTTGAGTCCATGTGATCTCATTATTGAGGTTTATATCCTTTGGTGTCATTGTTCATCTGATAATCTAGTATCGTAGAATATCACGGGCAATTGCCTTTTGATTTCGGGATCCGTTGTGAATTTGGCTACGCATTGCTCAAACGTGTCTTACAACTAGTTAGAGTGATCAAGCTTGTCTGCATTTCAGTTGTCGACATCGGGTTTTATTGCGGTTTGGCCAAACAGCCGAATGTATCAACTTTCATGGGTGAATGCTTGACGCAGCTGGGCAAAAGTGTTAACCAAAGGAATACTGATCTGTTATACTCCGGCCAGGAGTTAAACAAGTTAAACAAGTAAAAGATCCAACCGGATATTTTGGTTGTGATAGGTGTATCCAACGCAGCCTGTATTGTGAAAAAAGGATGATTTTTTCCCTTGTGATATGCAAGTTCTTTGACGAAGAGACACTTCATGCCGCGCTGCATCAGAATCATTACATCGGCGTGGGACCTTTTGTTTCTCTCCCCAATGACATGATTCGGGCTTTCTCACTAGAATACATGCACCCAGTCTGTTTGGGCGTGATGAATAAACCTCTGGATCTCTGGTTGCACGGTCCTCGCAACCCATTTGGCGGCGTATACAAAAATGCCTGTAGGAACCTAGGCAATTAGATACTCCACTCACAAGCCGCCACACCGTGTGATTTCCGGCGGCTTTGCCCCCATGTTCATAATACTGGCCGGTGGAAAGCCACGGAACTTCTTACTTTCCAGCTGTATTTGGAACTTTTCTGCCTAAAGAGCTTGCCGGGTAAAGATGGGTATGAGCATTTCATGCAGCACTCGATCGCCACTTGTATTTCGTCCCATTGAGTCTTGTGCATATCATCCAGTGCATTCGCGGAATCTATTTTGCGTACATTTGCGCAAAAATTCTCCCCTTTGTGCGGTGTCTCCAGCATTGCGCACAATGTTCGTTTGTTATTTCACCTGCTCAAAGAAGCTTTAAGTCATGGAACACCAGGCAAGTTTTCCTGTTTCCCATTTGAATCATACCTTCACCACTTGACTTTTAGTATTTTTGGTCCGTGGAACCCTTTCCAGCAGTAGTATCAGCTTTTTCCCCCATACACAGGACGATGTCGGACAACAATTTCATCGTAGCCGTGGGTGCAAAAAAAGCTTTCCAAGTGAGCCACGTCATCTTTTACCTCAACACGCCGAGCACCATCGCCATCGCCGACGATGAACCGGCTGAAACCGTCGACGTATATGGGGCATCGGTTATTGTGAAATATTTTAAAAACCCGTGTCAGTTTTCAGCAGACCTATACAATCTAACTACCTGTACTTATATTCCGCCGAAGGTTTGCACGAGGATATGGTAACACCTTGTGTAAGTAGCGTTTTCTATAAACTCTTTCTCATATCTAATGTCAGTCTTCATGTAGTCGTTCCCACATTACATACTCTTAACTATTGATATTCCACCTGTCGATATTTATCTGGTGCTTGAAACATATAACGAATATTCACACTACGTACTGCCGATGATTAAGAGTTTTACATGTGCTTACTGGTTGTTTTATTTTCTGATCATACTGTGGCCATTGGCCATGGTAACTGACCGGTGGATGACAAAAGAGTAGGTTAAACCAAGTCGTCCACCTTCTGTGTCTATCAGCAATTGCTCTAGAGGATTCAAAATCGGCATATGGTGTTCCTGATTATGAAATTCATAAGATACTCACTCAGATAAAGTTGAAGTATACTCTTAAACTGTCAGATAACCTAAAGGACGCAGTGGATTTCGAGGGGGAGTCCATCGGCGAAACAGACAAATCAGCGTCGTCGGATGATGCATTAACAAAGAAGCCCTTTGCTGAGCGCTATTCAGCTCGCCACCAGTGAGTTATCACCTCGTTTCTTATCCCCTAAGAGTATTCATCACTATCACGTCGGAAGAGAGTGCTGAGGAACTCCCTCTGGCTCAGTGGATTTGTATGGAATCTCCCGCACAATCACCATGGCCTCTAGGGCCAGTTTTGGACTTAGCCCACCCCTCATTAGGGTAAATTAAAGGCGGCTTTCCTCATCGCGCCCCTACGTAGTCCGCCAAGGCTGACAAATGAGAGGAACCTTAGAAGTTCGGAGACCAGCCGCATTAGTAACCCCGGGACTGGTGGTCTTACAGTTCATGCAACAAGAATATTTCGTACAGCTGGTCCTGTCCATTAGCCACGGGTCAATGGGCTTGTCAGATACAGGATTTCCCTTAGAGATGGCAGCGTGGTAGCTTTATTAACCCTACTTATGACACACACACTATATGGAGAGCATTCTCTCCCGCTTGAATGGCCTGCGGATTGACCATTCCCTTCGAATGGGGAAAACCGGGTTTTGTTGGCCGTGATTGGGGAGGCCAGCCTCCACCTAAGAGCCTTTCCAGGCAACCGATGAAGTAGGGCTATGTAATCTGGAAGAGACCTGAAAGTGAACAGCAATCTAAGCTGCACCGTAGGTTGCACAGCTGCTTCAGCTTAAAAATGAAGGTATACGACATACAGCCCTAAGCTGGCACCGATCTCAGATCAACCACTTGTCCCTCACATCCTTGGTTCCCAACAATGATGCCGAAGATCACTGAGAATCAATAAGTCAATATATTTGTCAGCATAACAGAACAATAAGGCGCGAGCCTACAAGGAGATTTTTCGCTCCGTTTTCTCTTCCAAGATTTCATTTTTCTTTCGATCGGTATCCAGCTTGAAATTGACTCTTCACCAGTTAAAGGCCTTCAAGTTGCGCTGCCTCTTTCTGAATGATAAAGGTTATTGATCCCGAACCTAAACTCACCTTATATATGGATTGCTTTTTCCTCCACATTCATCAACGTTGCCTGTCCATTTCCACAAAGTTTCCTCATGTCCCCTCGTTTCATGATGAACTCCCTCTATTAGAATCGGGAATATCCATCATTCCGGGCCAACTTCATCTCCATAGAGAGCCACTCTCTTCATATTCACCAAAGTTCACGGTTGTACTCCCATTCACTTCTTTAACCTCTCCATGTCCATTACTTATTCCGTGCATAGAACCCGCAATAGGCCACAGTTACCCACATCTTGCATTATTATGACTTATAACGCATCCCTAGCGCTATATTTTCACGATATATTTTGTATTTTCACGGACCACTACCAACCAGTCGAATCCGAAACCAAACCGTATTTGCCGCGCAAACCTTTATAATTTCAGTCGACTCAAACTATCTCTAGCTATATTGTTTTGCTTCTGACGACTCCA
This sequence comes from Fasciola hepatica, assembly GCA_948099385.1. Classification (NCBI taxonomy): domain Eukaryota; kingdom Metazoa; phylum Platyhelminthes; class Trematoda; order Plagiorchiida; family Fasciolidae; genus Fasciola; species Fasciola hepatica. The sequence goes on along the minus strand of CANUEZ040000120.1, from coordinate 10,623,757 downwards.
CTCGCTTTCTTGAAATTCGTGTATAGTTCATTGTTTTGAGTAACGTTGTACATCATGATCATGCGCTTGCGCATGCGTCTCGACCATGGTCGAGAAATATACCTTTATTATTATTATTATTATTATTAACCGTGTGAAGAATATTGTCTTCGCTGGGTGGAGAAACTCTAACGCTCCGGTGCAATTGTACCGGAACTCCCGGAAAGGTATCATTCGGAAGTTATCAATTTCCCTAAGCTGTGACGGGTAATGCTGTTTCATCAATACCACACTTAACTTCATAGAAGCCTTCAAGACGACTACCGGGTTCTAAGAGGTAGCATCTTAGGATATCTGTCGTCTTATAAAAAGGTGGTCAAAGGATGCCCGAGATCAGGGTTTCGGTCGTCGGGTTGCCTGGCAGGCTCAAGTTCCCTCGTGAAACACACCTACAACAAACCATTTATTTAGTTTGTGTACCACATTTTACCCATTTTCACATTCTTTATGTATGTAGCTAAGTTTATATATAACATTGTTCACTTTGCTAAACCGTTGTTTCATTTGCGTTTTCCATTCCAGAACTAGCTGGTACACAACGTGATATTGCGAGAATAATTATAACCTTTTCTAGTACAATGACCTTCATAAACATTTAACAGTTACGTTTACTTCTCAATTTTGTACCCATTAGCGCCATTATTATAATTTTGTTTCCGATCGTGACTGGGACTTTAGGCATCAGCTACAAAAGTGTTCCTTATTGTACATGGAACATCGATGAAAGCGTTGCCAGTAAAACAGGAAATTTGGTGCTTTTCACTTAAGTAGTTTCCTGGCCGGTGGTTGTAAGCGCTCTTAGATGTCAGCTAACAAAGCGCTGCTAATTTAGGAATGAGATTTGGAATTTAAAGGTGCGTGGACTTGGAGTATGGGCCGGAGGACGTCGATTTTTGCTTGCCCGTAGTTTACCGTAAGGTACCAGCACGGTACCGGTAGCCTTTCAGGAAGACCACCCGCATATCTCCGGATGATTACCGGAACCGGTCCGGTGCCGGTCCGGATCCGGTATGGTACTAGGGTGTCCAGAGCAGTGGGACAAGAGCCAGAGCCACGGTAATCTTGTGGCGGACGTCCACTTGCGTGCCGGGCGTGCTTAAAGGGGCATGTGCTGGTTGAAGCCTAGAGCGGAAGGGGGGTAAGCGCACGTGGGGAGTCCAGTTTGCTGCCACCCAGCCACTCTCAGGAGTAAGAACCAAAAGCAGGTCATTGGTGCTCTGAAAAAACGATGTGGGAGAGTGGCAGCCTAGGCGGGTTGCAAGCCACTTACGAGCGGGTATCCAGGACTGAATTTAGAAGGGTTATTTTGCGTATTATTTTTGACCGTAAACAAGTGCTGGTGATAGTAGCTCAACGTATCGACCGGGGGGATTATGAACATAGCTGATTCTTCGGCTATGCTGATGTCTAGAGCTGTCAGTCTAGCACAGAGGTGGCCTCACTAACTGCACGTACGTTAAGGACAGACCACCGTTACGGGTAGTAGAACGAATTCCAATCGAACAACCGTGTTTATCGACAGTTCGTGGCTCTAAACAATACAATAAACGTTAAAGTACGGTAGAAAATGACTTACAGCCAGATGACAAACCAAGAACAATGGGCAGTAACTTTCTGGAAACCGGGACAGCGCGGAAGATAAAACAGCCCACTCAGCAGGCAGCCGAGCGGTTCTGGAGAGCAGCTGGGTTGCGGCACAATCAGTAAATCGGGACACGTTCGTCGTCACGAGTCAACAAATTAGGTACAAAGGTGTGAATCAGACTGTAGCTGCAATACGAGAGAGGGTTATTAACAAATAAGTACAAATAAACTAAACCTGTGGTGCAAAGGAGAGCGCGTTTCAACATGAATGGACAAATCTGGCACCATATCTGTTAAAGCCGTTCTTGTGGTATGGCTATTGGTGAAGTGCAGTGACGGAAACGCTAAAGCTGGGAGTTTGAGCCTAAGCTCGGCACCACAAATGAAACTCTCAAATATTATATGGCAGTAGAAGAGTAGACTTTTGAGGAAACAAGGTTATGAATGAATACGCAAACTGATCATGCAATGGGCACCGTGGGACTCGAGTATAACATAATGCGATACCTGACAAACACAGAAAATGCATTACGAACGTCCGGGGCTCACGATGTATGTACTCACTACTGATAAATAACTTTACAGAAAGGAGAAGGGCAGACCCTAGTTAGGAGTAGTAATCGGTAGCTGAATTCACGTGGTTAAACTCTGGGAAGCTTTCACGGACGACGGAATTCGGCGTAAGCTAGCTGGTCGAATATGAAATAAGGAAACCAGGAGGCTTCAAACAAAGAGAAGTTAGCCGGTTTCATGTGAGGAGCTTATTCGGCACACTATAACCCCGTCCAGGGTCAGACAGAAGTACTGACAGGCCATGCTATGAGCAGGGTCGGGCCGTAGCTTTGACGGGGAATTTATCCGTTATTGAAGGGGAACAAAGCATGAACCTTGTACTTTGGCAGCCAGAAGTATTTTTGGCACCTTGGTGGTTTCCTGGAGTTTTTCAAAGCAGCAGGAGAGCAAGCTTGCCCCGTAGGGCATAATTCCTATTTCTCCTCCGCCCGCCGTTCTTTCCGTATGACCCACGGGGCCGCCACTGCTAGGGTCGGCTGTTTTCCCCCGTATACGGAGGCTACCACAGACTTGTCACTGTCTTCCCATCTGTGGTGTCACGGCCTTTATCTATGGAAGAGAATGTGGGACACAGAAGAACAGAAAGATTCCAACATTCAGGGAATGTATCGTTGACTGCTCGCTTCAGATAAGGCCAGTGTCTGACGACTTTCAGTTTATACGTGCGCCAGCTGCCACCATCACAACCGGCAGTGATACAACGAGATGACCTACGGATCGTTATGTGTTTTGGTTGCAAGTAGTAAAGGTTTCATGGTGGCCAATCATAGTAGAACTTCGTGGTGATGATGGCAGACGGTGATAACTTACGACAAATTGGTTTAGTTCATATAAATGGGACAAGGATAATGTCTCATTTGGATGGATAGCGGTATCTGTGCCTTATTCCGATCTGAGTTTTAAGTCACATGTCTAAACAGTGTTGGGTGTGAGGGGATTTAACTACATCACTGCAGGTGTTTGGGTCTGATTGTGAGTCAGGATTAGGGGATAGTATAGTAAACAGTGAATTATCTGTGTGGGGTGCCTAGGGATTATCACTAGGGATGCTAATGGGATATCATAGGTTGGGTTGCAGTCAGACTCGATGATGCGTGAGTGACAAGAACAAAATACGGAATGTCACTTGGTTGTTGGCTAAGACGAGAAGAATGATGTCCAGTTTAGAAATAGGATTAAAAAGAGGGTGGACTATGTGGCCTAGTGAGAACAGGATGGTTGAGCTGGCAAATGTGTCGTGACAGCGTTATAGTTGAATGCCCCTTTCAAACAAGTGGTTTACGGAAATACATTCATCTGTCAGGTTGACCGCACTGTGAAAGTAGAAAAATTCGTCTAACGTTCGCCTGAAAGAAGGGAAATTGGGCGGTGTGTATCTCAACTGGGAGTTTTATTCTATACTTTACCATAGTGAAGGAGGAAGAAACTAGTGCTGGATTTTGGGCTTGATGACGATACAGATGAAAGCGAAATACGATTCAGCAGCGAGTACACACGGTCGAAAGTAAAATGTGAACGGAGGATGGAAAAAACGTGCCTGTACACAAGTTTAAGTAGCAAATTCAATTTCAGCTTCGGGCTCCGTACCCAAAGGGGCTCTAGTTCGAGATGGCCACATCGCTGAAGATGAGTCAAAAGTGAGCTTGGTCCAATCAAGCATTCCGTGAATAAGCGTTGGAAGCTTTCAATTGCGGTGGAGGTGGTCTTCGTTATGTTAGAGCCAATGAGAGAGTAGTATTCAAGAAGTGGCCTAACGTGGGAACGGTATAGTGTAAGGCGGCTGTCTTTCAGCTTAAGGCGGCGAAAGATCAGGCCAGTTAGCAGTTTTGCTTTGGCTAGCCGACGGGATGCTTGCATGGAGAAGTTGAAAAAGACAAGTAACATAGGCCGAGATCTCTTACTGATTGAAGGCTTGTGATTAAGTGACCACTAAGCAGGACGAATCCAGGACTTATGGTACACTTTTAGTTAGTTAGTTAAATCTTGGACGCCGAGAAATGCTCGTGCCACCTGTGGCCCCAGTCGTCGAAGGAGATTAAATCTTCGGATGTGTTAGCTGGTGAAGCAGACAGGTTGCGTGAGTAAATTACATATACCATCTCAATATCATCAGCCAATAGATACAGACTGCCGCGGTGCACTGCGGCAGAGACATCGTTTCCTTGGGTCACTCCATTCGTAATGGAGGTAGATGATGGCTAGTGGTCATTGTAAGACACGCTCGAGCAATGCGTAGCCAAATTCACAACGGATCCCGAAATCAAAAGGCAATTACCCGTGATATTCTACGATACTAGATTATCAGATGAACAATGACACCAAAGGATATAAACCTCAATAATGAGATCACATGGACTCAAAAAACGTGAACTAAGTTGCGAAGTGCGAGAAAGGAACGCGTGCATCACGCAGGTCCAGGACAAGAATGTGAAAGAACAGCGCTCTGGGCACGAGCAACAATTGGTCCATAAAAACAAACAGTTTGTAAAGACACGTCAGTAATGTAAGCAAGTGAGTGATTTTGAAAAGACATGGGATCGCAAAGGTTTTTGGGGGATTTTCCACGACCGGTCGTTGCACAGCCCACCAAAATCCTCTCAGATCCTTAGCAGAGTCAAAGGTTTGGAATGAGGGTACTGACTCTTCCTACCCACCTAAACCCTGCTGTCAGTGCGCGTGCCCAATGCTTGTCGTCAACGTTCTACTCACGTTCGCATTTGAGCCGGTGGCTACATCGACGTGAGGTTATTCTACGTCGTCCGTGAAAATGGTTGCACGACTGCGGGCGTGAAGGCGAGACGTCGGTGCTGTCCTCGGATGAACCGTTGCCCTTCGGCCGCGTGGGTTTGTGTAAGTGTGTGGGTGGGAGCGGATATCATGCGTGAGCACTATGGTACCTAGGCGAATCGTATCGACCATCACTTACGGGGAGATCTTCCAAAATGTCAGGGATAAACGAGGAACAGTCAGCCTTGTGGCGTGTTTTGATGGAGCTCATGAAGTATGAACGTGTGTTATGTGAGTGTGATCGGTGTGTGTCTGGGTGTATGATAGAATCACAGCTACTACTACACATGCCAAAGGCCCCCTGCAACGTCAACGAAAAACTGCGGGCTCTGCAACATGTTTGTCAGAGTTCACATAGCATAAACATGTATCATGTAAGTGTTTATGTGTCACGGTGTATGATAGATTGATACGTCAGTGTGTCGTGAATGCCTCCACATATGGGGTTACTTTAACTACCTTGAAGAGGAATGAGGGACGGTCTGCTGCGTTTCCTTGTTAGTGGCTTCGCAGTCTCCCCCCTCCAGGAAGCTGATACTAAGTACGTCGCGGATAAGCCTTCCGTAGGCGGTCTCCACCCCCACCGTTCTCATCACCTCGTCGGAGCCGTCGATGGTTTCCATAACCATGCCCAAAGGCCAGGTGCTGAAACGTGCGCGTTCATCTGCGATCTTCATTACGTCCCCAGCCCTGAATGGTCTCGCTTTGACCGGTCACTTCCGTTAAGCTTGCAGAGCCGGCAATTACTCCCGAAGCCATCGCCTCCAAAAGACCTTGGCAAGATGGTCGGCCTACTTCCATCCGTGGAGGTAGCTCCCACGAAGATTTACCGGCCCTTGGAAACCCTCGTTAGATCTTAACACCAATACGTCGTTCGGGGTGAGTGCCAGATATGTGGGGTCGTCGTTGGTCACTGGAACCAGTGGGCAGTTGTTCAGAATTTTCTCGACCTCAGTCATGACGGTGTTCAGCGTCTCGTCGTCAAGCGGCTGTTGCTCCATGATCGACAGCAATAGTCGCTGGTAGACCGGATCAGGCGTTCCTATACGCCACCGCGATGACTGGCCTGCGGGGGGTTGAAATGCCATCGTATGCCGTAGGCCACGGTTTGATCCTGCAGCCCGTCCCTGTTCATGTTTTTGTTCCAGCGCTGCAGTTTCCGTTGAGAGCCCATGGAGTTCGACCCATTGTCGGGGTATATATCTGCCGGTACGCCTCTTCGGTTGATAAATCTCTGCAAGGCCCGTAGGAAAGAGTCGGTTGTCTTTGAATGTGCGACTTCTAAGTGCAAGGCACGTGAATTCATGCACGTCATGATACACTCGTACCATTTTTCCAACCTCCTCCCACACATGATCCACAAGGGCTCGAAAAAGTCCAACCCGACGTAGCTGAACGGTCACCAACCTGGAGTCACCCTGCATTCTGGCAGTGGGGCCATGAGTTGTTTGCCAGCTGCGGCATTGCGTCTCCTACAATGTACACAATGTCGGATTACGCGTCTTACAGTCGCTCTTCCTTTCAGCGACCAAAGGCGCTTTCGGATGACGCCCGTCACGTAACGTCCCCCGGCATGTCCCTCCACGGCGTGGAAGTGTTGGACCATTAGCTCCATCACAGGTTGTCGAGCCGGCAGCAATATGGGGTATTTCGTGTCAAAGCTTAGGTGAGTGTTGGTCAGCATGCCGTCTACCCGTAGTAATCTGTTTATGAGTGTGGGGTTTAAATGCTTCAATTCGCCTTTCGGAGATGATATCTCTTTGTCGATTGGTCCCCCTTCTTCCACTCTCTGGGCTTCCCGAGTGAAAGCCTCACTTAGTATAATCTTGAATATGTAGTGTTCTGTGGCTTTTAATTCATCGGGACTTATGAAGCCCACTCGTACTCGGCCGGAAAGGTGGACCCCATTCACGACTAGCAAACTTCCCTTAAACCTGGCCAAGCAAGCTTATGAAAGAAGTGTCCTCATCCAATAAGAAAATCTGACCAATCCTGACAAAATGAATGACGCTTCGACGACCGTGGCCGTCATCACCACTCCTCTGACCTTCAGTTTCGATTCCGGAGGGGAGTTCGTTCACACACGGGCCAGTCCTGTTTAGGCGTTTGCAAGAACTTCGGTCCTCCAGTCCAAGTGTCGTGTTGCCGGAAGTTGGTCGCACCCCGGGAGCACAGACCTGTTGGGTTATCGACAGACCTGAGAGCTTCCACTGGTTCATGGCCGATTCGTCGGGGATGGTCGTGAGCCGGTTACCCACTAAAGTACTAAAATGGCTCCTGACGTTGTTAATGCAGTACAGTACTATCGTCGAGTCCATCCAGAAACTAGTGGACCAAATGTAGAATTTAAAGCATCTCTCTGCCGCTTGTACCCCCCTGACCGCTAACACGGCTGCGCCGAGTTCGAGGCGCAGGATCGAAACCGCCTTCAGTGGGGCGATGCTGGCTTTTGCAAATAGAATCCTCGCAGCATATTGGCCAAACCCGTGCACCATCGTCCGTATACCACGGCTCCGTAATCGATCTCGGATGCGTCGAAAAAGGCGCGTAGTTCTCTTGTCCGTGTTGCATGACCAGGGGGCAAATATCGTGGAATCCTTATGTCTTCATATTTCTTTAGGGTGTTCAGAAATTTGTCCCTTTCCAGCCGGTCTTCTCGGTCCAGTGACTGATCCCAACCGGCTTCCTTACGGCAGAGCCGCTGCAGCAGGATCTTTCGGGGTAACAGCCAGGGACAGGCAAAACCGAGCGGACCGAGCAAAACAAGAGACGGCAGAAAGTGTGTCACGACGGGTTACTGACAGCTCGGGAAAGTTTAGCTCGAAAACAAAGTAGTCCGTTTCCGCGTTCCACTGTATCCTTTTGGTGCTTTTGGTATGGAGTGGACAGCCGTCCAACTATCTAACCCTTTCGACCCTCTCGCGGTACGGAATGATTTCGAGCCCTTCTGGGGAGTTCGACATCCGTTTCACCAGACGGAAGCCGCCCTCCTCTAGCAACCTTGTCAGGCCCCTGAACTGCGCTAGAGCCAAATCTACATCATCGAATGACCCAAGATAGTCCTCCAAGTAGAGGTTTCTGCTGACGCTATCTGTCAACGACCGGTGGACCAAATCTCCAGGTTTGTTCGCCGAATCTCCAAGGGCGTAGTTGGCACAAAAAGATGATGATATGGCTCCGAGGGGGTGGAAGGTCATCCCATAATTTATCATTGCTTTGTACCGGTTGTTCTCTTCCCCCCACAGGAAAAGCAACGTTTATCGTTCTCCTCTCGGTATTTTCACCTGATGAAACATTTCCCTGATATCCGCGGACAAGGCCACTCTACACACCCTGAAACGGCATAAAACTTAGATCAGTGGCGTGGCCCAATCAGGTCCTTGCAGTAGGCGATCGTTTACCGACTTGCCCTGGAACTTGGCTGCACAGTCGAACACCACCCGCAGTTTTCGGGTTTCTTGTGGTTCATAACCGGTTGGTGAGGTAGATACCAGATCCCCTTCAGATGGTCGGTTGTAGGAGGCACCTTTTCAACGTGGCCGAGAGCTTTGTTCCGCTTCATTAATTCTGCATATCGTTCCCATAGATCCTGGTCTCGGACGAAGCGTTTTTTCAGTCAAAGTAGTCTTTGTAGAGCATAGTTTCTGCTGTCAACCCAAGGGTCACCTGGTGTGCGCCGTGAGAGGGGAACCTCGAACTGTTTTCAAGGTCCTTAGTTCCTAGCCGCACTCGATACTCCCTCGTCTCCGATGTCCTGAAACTCATCTTCATACGGCCGCTGCGACTGATAATCTATACAGCTCATTTTGGCTGATACGTAATTCACGGAACCGCGTCCCCCTACTGAACTGTATAACATTCATCCCAGAGTCATGAGTACGGCATAGGGCGCTTGGCGGTCGCCCAGTCTCTAGTCAAGTACTCAGTGTGCTTCTGGTACGTAGCAGCCGATGAGGAGGTCCACTTTGTCGTCTTCCCAGCCTACATCGGTTAAATCCTGCACGTGGAGCCACCTAGTCAAATTGCGGTGACCGACCTTGGTGCTTGCATGGGGAGATTAGCCGTAGTAAGTTCCTCCGGTGGTTCGATTTGCTCGTTAGTGTCTAAGGAGATGAGCCGTAACCTCGACCGGCCGGCAGCCATTACTTGTGTTTCGCCCACCGTGCCCACCGCTAACGACGTCATGCTTTTAGCGAGCCCGTGTCTGTCGGCAAACCTTGCTATCACCAGGTCAGTGTCCGATCCACCGTCAACGAAAGCCAACACTTTGACCATCCTAGTTGGGGTCACTACCCCCAAAGCAACTACTCCTAAACATACTGGTTTACTGGTAGACCGCGAGGTTGAACAAATCACACTGGGCTTGGTGTTCGTCTCTAGTGTTGCTTCTCTCGCCTGGTGTAACAATCGATGGGGTCTGCCCGCGCAACCCTCGTGACCTCATCTGGTCCTTGTTCGACAAGCTGCCGCCCGGTGTTTGGTGTTGAGGCGTATAAAACACGCTCCTGTAGACCTCGCCACTCCCAAACGTTCGTCTATCGTGGCACTGATGAACTTGGGGCATTCTAGTCGCCTATGGCTAGTGTCACAGGACCTGCAACTTGGATGTGCTATAGCCTCGCGTGAAATAACTTGTGCATTAGTCCAATGCTGGTATTTCGGATGTTCCCATGAAGTGGTCTGAGCCTGGCTTGTGCTAGATTTGTTTACTCGGTTACTGTCCCGGATGAGTCGGCCAAATCTACTGTCGGGTATCTTGGTCTGCCTGTCCAAGTATTCGGTTAGGTCTTCGAAGTTAGCCTCCCGGTCGCTTCGGCTTATCCGTTCTGCTTCTTCGCCCACCGACCCCGTAGTTCGGGAGAGAGGTGACGGGCTGTGCCTTCCAAAGTGTGCATTGCACCTAGGTCAGCCTTGTAACTTAATGGTCGAGGACTATTGAGCAGTTCTGCATCTTTATCACCAGGTCGGCCATTGTGTAGACATCGCCCTTGGTTCTCTATGCCTCTACCATCACGCCCTCCATTAGGTTACGGGCTACCTTGAACGGCTGGCCGAACAGGTCCCGCAAGATCTTCTTTGCTCGCTTGTAGCCTTGTTCTGGGTCGAGCGTGGTACACCCATCGATAGCTTTTCTTGCTCGGCCTAGACGGCAATGAGTCAGGTACAGAAGCCTTTGCCCGGGGTCGGTCATCTTGTTTTCGAGGAAGTTTTAAAACTGCCTGAAGAACTTGCAGTAGTGTTCAAACCGTCCGTCGGAAGCTGTCAGTTCTACTCTTGGCAGATCAATTGTTGGTGGCGTTGAACTTTTATATTCGACAACCGGCGCAGAGTTTCCTATTTGAATCTGTCCTGATCTGTCGGATAGGTCTGTGTCGCGGACCTTCTACTCAAGCTCGTTCTGTCTATACTTCTCTCCCGCTTCCTGGGCCTGCTGTCTGGCTGATAACAGTTGTTGTTCTAGGTCTAGTATCCTTAGTTCAAATAGATAAACCATCTTAAGTTCCACACTACCCTGAGTAATACATGGGCTAGCACTGAAAGGACTAGGTGACCCAGCATTAACTAAAAAATCAAAAGTACCCAAAACCTCCCCAGTGACCTGCCGTATTACTCTCTGTCCAGATTCCAATTGCTTTTATTCTTTCCTTGGCATGTTGCGTAGTTTCTCCCTCCAGGTTGATCAATTGAGTGTTGTAGGACACTTTTGAGCAATGCTTAGCCAAATTCACAACGGATCCCGAAATCAAAAGGCAAATACCCGTGATATTTTACGATACTAGATTATCAGATGAACAATGACACCAAAGGATACAAACCTCAATAATGAGATCACAAGGACTCAAAAAACGTGAACTAAGTTGCGAAGTGCGAGAAAGGAGCACGTGCATCACGCAGGTCCAGAACAAGGATATGAAAGAACAGCGCTCTGGCGCGAATAAACGAGCGTTGGTCAGTAAAAGCAGGCAGTGCATAAAACAAGTCAATAGTGTGAATAAGTGAGTGATGTTAAGGAAACGTGGAAACTGCAGTGGTTTTTGGGATTTTCCACGAAAGTCTGTTACTGTCATCGATCAGAACTGCTTGAAAGCGGGAAGACAAATGAGATCACAATGAAATGAGAGGACCAGTAATACCAAACGAGCAAACTTTAGATAGTAGGTGGGTATGTGAAACCTTTGTCAATGCCTCAGTCCTATCCAGAAAGGAAATGACTGCTTTCCGAGTGTCTGTTGCAGTAGCAACCTTATTAAGAAACCGGAACGCACAGGTGCTGCGTGGTCCGGTTTAATTGAAGCCACATTGGAAGGGGTTAAGTAGGTGGTTGCTAAGCAGATAATCGAGGAATTCCTCTTTAAATATGCATTCCATCATCCTGGACATAACAGCAGTATGGTTGATGGGGCGGTATTTGTCGGTGTCATACGGAGATTGTGTCTGAAAACGGGGAGCGATAACGGAGATCTTCCACTGATTTGGTGCTGGGTTAACATTCATGGACAACGTGTATGGTTTCATAGGGAGAGGAGAGGCCAGTCCCACTAAAAGTAGCAGATCACGGGGAGTTCCATCAGGACCAGGTCAAGAAGATGGCTTCTTCAAGCCAGCTATCTTTTGGATAAGTTCAGCGTCAAAATAGGTGCTGGACATGGTGGTCTCGCTTAACGGTGGCAGAGGAGGGCGGGGAGGCTACGTTGTAGTAGTGAGGAGGATGGGACATGGACGTTAAGCGCTTCCAATACAGTTTCAGTTGAGTTTGTGAAATCAAAATTGTGGAATGGGGTCTTGGGGCTAGAGAGTGAATCACGCCCAGACCGTGAGCTTAACAATCTTGACAAGCTTTCGGACCTTTGCGGGTGGTTGAGAAAGGCACTTTCTTGACTGAATGACCGTCTATCCTTGGGGCTGCTGAATGTCTCCGACAGTGACTTCAGGCGGAGAAACATAGACAAATCCCTGGACTTTGAATAACTGCGCGGAAATCCTACCTTCTTGAGCTCTATTTTCGATTTTCTGGGTGTACCTCGGGGATGATGGGCAGTGATAGAAGCGAGCTTAAACAAACACTCAAGAAGGACAGTGTACAGACAATCAGCAGCTAACTGGAGGTCACCAGCCGGAGGAAAGATATCCCAGTTTAATGAACGAATAAATGGGGAAACGGGACGCCAATTCATAGTTTGGGGCGGTAGAGGGGGCGCCGAGGTTGGTTGGCGATAGGTAGGGAGCAGCAGTGTGCAAAGAACCATTTTTTTGCTTGCTACCAGGGAAGCGATAATGTGCCCCAGTCTTAGCTGCAGTGAAGCCAGGGGTGAAAACTAGGTCCAGGGTGTTGTTGCCTGTTGCCGGGGATTTGACAGTTTGGCACCATAGACCCAGGCGCATACAGAAGATGAAGTTCCGTAACTGAGGGAGGCCGGTAAGTGACCACCAGCAGACTTGTAGAAAACTGAAATCTCCTGCACTGGTTTAGTAAATAGAGGCGTGGTCAGTGGCAAAGTTGAAGGCATCGAAGACGGCGTTTATACCATGTGGGTCAGTGCCAGGGGGACGATATGTGCGACCTAGTAAGCAGCTACCGTTGTTGCAATCCAAAGACAGTCATACGGTGCCTACGATCCGATCGTGAGTCGGATGGGGTTTGGCGTACGTGTGAATAGAGCAACAAACGTGTGCCAGGCATCCACCAACTCTTCGGAAAAGCCCGGAATAGAGAAGGTATGATAGCCCAAGATACCAATGGAACTGGTATGTGTGTCGTGGGAGAGGCAAGTTTTGGACACGAAAACAATGTCTTGGTTAGCATACGTTGCCATGAGGTTTGGCAAATTGATTTTGTGTAGTCTTGAAGTCCTGAACTCTTCAAAAGGCTCATGAGTAAAAGGCTAAAGCCGAAGTGTTCCCGGATCTTGGGATTACCTTTTTATCTGAATGTCACCAGTGAGCTGGAAGATGGATCGCTGGATAATGGGGCAGTGGCAAAAGGAGTGGGGGTTCAAAATACAGGTCTGGACAGTGTCTTGCATCCTGCGCTGCCGACAAACTGGAAGGTAGACCACTTAACAATGCGAAAGGGTTCGGAGCTTCATTCTTGACGGCTTCTTGCGTCTTGTATTGCCAGTTATCTGAGAGATAGGCCGCTGGACAGTGGGAGAAAGCTGGGCCTTACGGCAGTCCGTTCAGCTTAACTGGCACGAGGGATTCCATCACGGAAATTCTGTCAAAGAGCAAACAGCAAGATTTCTGATCCACACTTACTGCGCGGTTTGAGGCTGGAGAGTGGATTATTGATCAGAAGGTGGAGGGCGGTAGTCATGGAGCAACCGTGGTCTTGATGTCAGCCTTGTGAGGAGGGTGGCGGATGGTATGGTAAGTGGATTGAGGCAGGACGAAAATAATGTTATCGGTAGAATTTGTTGAAGCGGTAGGCATCTCACAGGGCTTCACGGAGTGACAGTTAAGGGGGGGGTGGTAGCTAAAAGGCTGACGATGGAGGAGGCTATTTTATGAATGGTCAGATGGCACAGTGTGCAGTAGGATCAGAGTAGAATATGGCGATGTTTGGTGGTGGGGGCAAAGGGGGCTAAAGTTGCGGGGGGATAATTTGGGGATACCATGGGGCGGAAGAGGGTCAGCCTTGGTCCAAATATTGTGGTCCCGGTTGGCAATTATGCCGGTGACTCGTCTCAAATGATTCGGGTTTGGTTAGACTAAGGATTGAGATGGTACACTTGGAGGAAAAGTTTGGATGTGGCACTGCATCTATAGACATGATGGAGGCTGCGTCGGAGTTGATATGTATGGCATGTGGAAGTGGGGTGCGCGGACCTTCGGGGGACTAAATAGATGCGCCGGGGGACTGGCACTTGGATGAGCTATGCTATCCGGGGATTATCCCAAGCTGAAAGAAGTAGATGGGTAATGGGCTGGCTAGCTCTGGAGCGACAAATCTTGGATCGGTGGTCAAATAGATCTGGGAACGTGACGGTGTCACGTCAAGGGAGGTCTTAGCAATTGAGAGCAACAGATGGAGGGGATGGTGTTGTGACCGAAGCACTAGGAGATAACATTATAGCTGGCCGGATGGTGGGCTGTGGCGCTTGGGACTATGGCGATTTCTTGGATAGTTAAACTGATGAAACAGGATGCAAAAGGCTGCCGGGTGAGGAGGGAGGTTGCATTACCCGGTTGTGGGTAGACAATGGCGGAGACTGGGGTTCAGCATGGATCCGTTTGAGGGAGCTTCATGGTGTTGGAGATGAACGAGACAAATTCATGGTCACATTTTGCCCTGGTGCACAGGTCGGCAGAGGCGGTTACGAGTTGTTGACGGTAGTAGATTGTTCAGGGAGATTGGGTGGCACCAGCCCAGACGGTGGTGGCAATACCTGATTGTTGGCTGTTGATCTAAGGACCTCCATCTAGAGCAGGGTTGTATCGCGAGTAATTTTTACATTTTTTAATTAAGTGGAGTTCGTGATCGACTTGCTCTTCCTAACGAATTATATGGCGGCGCCTTCCCCCCGGAATTTAAAAATTGAGGGCACATGTTTCGCAGCGACCTTTTTTTAGCCTTTTGCAGCAGGACTTGTGGGGTGATATACGGTACTCCATAAGCAATGATAGTTTTATCCAGGAAAAAAGGGAGACGGCCCGAGCCGAAAAAACTTCGGCAATTTTAGAATTTCTTAAACTTCGGTGGACCTCGGACGAGGCTGAGTCCAGGCAGTGGCTAGCACACAAGAAAATTTCAATGCCTGGAGACTTTAGGGGTCGACGATATACGCAAGTGGCCAGAGCACCACGTATGGAAGGTTGCTGCCCCTCTAATGATAGCAGGTTTTGCTAAAGCGCGTTATATTTCTTTCTGGTTTCACCGTATAAGTCGACCGGAGGTAATGAACAAAGTAAAGACGAGAGACAAAGTCGAGGAAGTTTAGTGCTTCTAGGGTAAGTGTGATCGACCATTCGGTAAATAATACGATTAGTGGTCGATTCAGGAGCGACATGGCAAACGGTTCCTATAGAAAGGGATTTGTAAGTCAGTTGCTTATTTCGTGTTATTATTCAAAGAGAAACCCTCATTACAAGACCATATTATTATCCCGAGAATATGATTCAAAAGATAACGCCCCAGAAATCATCACAGAAACTGTATCAAACACAGCAAGCAGGACGACGCGGTGAACTATTGATACTGCTTAAGTGCCTCATCTCGGTTGCTACACCTGAGTATTGCAAATAGATGCGCTAAATTACTTCTCCTCAGGGGGAAAACTGTTTCACGTCTCGGTTTCTTGGCTACTCTCTAACCCACACCCGAGTTCCGAGGGTTTAAAACCGCAATCCTTCTTTTCAGTGTTCGTTGTGTTCCTTTCGGCTCTTTGGTGACTATTTATTCGTTCTTCGCAATTACAATGGGTGAGCTCAATGTGCGACAAACGTCAACACCTATATCCAGCATATGGAACGCGTAACATGGACTGAGGTGAATTGCAACTTAAAGAGGTGAAACAGTGCCCCACGGAGACGAACGGCCTCTTTTGCCCGCTGAAGTGGAACCAAAGAAGCAAGAAGCATTGGCAATGTTGCTGATAATCGCTGTGCTTTCACCCATTTTATTCCTCAAATACCTTTAATTTGGCGATTTTTCCCCGAACAGTTTTGAAATTATATTCAGTTTCAATTTCATGTGCCATTCAAACGGAAGCAAAAATGCTCGTCATAATTTCATTTTAAAGTTTCATGAGGAGCGTATTTTTGAATCCTTATTGTGAAGTTTTTCAGGATTTTAGAGGACAACGTTTATCCACAGTTTATGGAGTATTCGCTTCCACATCCTTCATGCAAAAGCGAACGCTAAAACATTCCATTTTGCATTGGTAGTCGATCAGATCCAGTATTGTTGCGTTTTATTATTCTGCGCCCCACTATAAGTCTCAAAGCCGGTTTCTAGTGACTAACTGAAGTTCTATACTCTCGAGATATTTGGATGGTTATATTTTCATGATTGCGGTGATTTATGACCCTTTTTGATTGCGCAACATCTCAGTACATTTTGACATTGCATTTTGCATTCATTCTTTTCGCTTCAGGTGGTTATCCTTCGCTCAAGCATCGGACATCCTCTTCATAAACCTCTTCGCATTACGGTAAAGTGTGAGTGTGCACCCCGATTCTTCAGTAGACGAATCAGCCATGATCGACGAAATAGTGTGTTTGGGAGATTTGGAAGAAAGTGCAAAACAGGAGCCCAGAAGTGCAAGGAAAAAATGAAGCGAAAGGATCCTGGCCGTCGCACTCGCCGCATAAAAAGAGGGACCAATGACTAGGAGTGGCAACTGCGTAGATAAATGGATGAGCTATGGTAGTGGAGTTAGGTATGTAGGCTGATGATCATGACCCCCACCAAACACTAAAATAGATCCACTCCAGCAAGCTTTTGGCCAGCCTTGCAAATGATGTGTCCAAAATTGCTCCTTACGCACGGCACCCTCATTTGTACATAACTCGAATCTACTCGCTGTGAAGCTCAGGTGCTCGCAATACACACCTGCTTGTTCATATGACACAACCCTGCACATTTGAACTTGGTCCTGGCCGACTTGATACCGCTTGTGTGCGCTTACTGAACCGGACTTTGACTCTCAATGTGAGTAGTTGGGAATCACGGTTGAAGTTGTATATGATGTCCAATTGTTGCTTTTGTGACTCAGCACCACAGAATCCGCGAATCAATCTTGTTCTGAATTCATGATCCGTCTGATCAGGCCATGTGTTGCTCGAATTGCGATTCTTGTGGCTTACGCTGAATAGCCCCTCTTGATAGCCCCCCAGCTCTCTTCCAGGAAATTGTAAGCTTGGTTCGGTGTCCATTGTGTTTCTTCCGCTGATGCGCTCAATTTGTCCATTTTGACTACGCCGTAGAGCTGGTGTAATGCATGCTCGACTGGTGTCTCTCTGAGATTCCAAAAACTCATTAGGGCCTCCTGGGACGTCTTTTGATGATATCATTGCGGAAACAAATAGCAACGGTAGGTGTGACAGCGACTGAATATACCAACATCAGTGACGGCTTCGATCATGAGGAGTGGACGTACGACTCATGGCTAATTTGGAAGCAATCGGGCGAAAATTTCGGTTGATCGGCCGGATCTAGGGATCAGGTTGGCTACCGGTATACTCTCGGAAGCATTCAAGGTGGAAGGTATTGGTATGTTTCTCTGCCATGGTCGAGAACCGCACGCAAGCTCATGATCATGGTGTACAACGTTACCCAATACGATGAAATATTTACAAATGTTAAGAACAAGAGTTAAAAGAGTCAGCGACATAGGAAAGTACTTAGCGATAGTTTGAGTGGATCACTCTAATAATGGTTTGCACGGCAATTTTGACCCGTTTCGAGTTTGAGTTGGGTAGTGGTGCATGGGGAGATACCGAGAAGATCGCTAATACATAGTGCTAAAGATGCATTGTAAACCAGAATGATGCAAACCATGGAAAACGGAGGCCCACTGGGGTACTGCGAACAGAGTAAGTTATGAACTGGAAGGATTGGAGGAAAAAGAAAAAAAATTGTATGGAAGTACACTCGGGAAAGTCGATGAATGCGAAGAGAATACCAATTCATGAATAGGATGCAAACCTTGAATGACGGATCTACCGAGGTTCCATGAACGGGATGAGTTTTGAAACAGAGAGTCGTAAAACCAATTTTACGAAAGTGCTCTTGGGAACATTGGTGAGTGTAGAAGGAATAGTAGTCCTCAAAAAGGCGAGTTTAATTTCAGGATCAGTAACCTGTATCACTCAGAGAAGAGGAAGCACAACCGGGGGGGTTCTGGAAAGGTGCAGAATCAGTTTCCAGCCGGCCATGGTTCGAGGGAAAAATGAACTCTGGCGACGGATGCTAAAGTGGAAAATTTATGCATAAACTGGAGCTTTATTATGCCATTTAGATGACGAATGTATATTGACCTTTTGAGCCTTGGTTTTATTCAGCTTCCTTACTGGTAATGTAGGTCATCCACTGGATGTGATTCGCTTTGCGGCGTAAGGGATATGTCAATCTATCAGCCGGGTTTGGCGAGACGAGACAGATTATGCTGATGACTGGTATTGACCGGTGTATTAGAAGTTTGCCCGTGAACTGTTATTTGCGTAGGCTCCAATAGTGCTATCGGCAGGAGAAGCTTTGCCTAACAAAATTCTCATCGATCTACTGATAAGCATTTGACGGTATTTTATGTCGCTTGATAGCAGTCCCATCTGCCAAGAAGGTTTCCACTTGGGTCTCTTTTGGTACAAATCAAAGTGTCATCCCTGGTTATCCAGTGTGGCAACTGAGACAGTGAGAGAAGGCAAACCTGAAATAACTGGGCTTGGCAGTCTGACGTGGTCTCAGCTGTGGTTTACAGTAACACATGACGGAAATAATAATAAACAAGTCAGGTTTATGTGAATGGGGCTAGGATGGAGTTTCATTTAAGCGGTCAGTGGCACTTACTCCACATTCTGGGTAAGGTAGGCTAGCCTGGAATCGCGCTATACTGCTAGGGGCTAGCAACGTGTGCACACCAGTTGGGCAAATGTACACTCATTCGAAAGGATTAGTGGTTTGCAAGTTAGCATTGTGGCACTCGGACACTGAGAAAACCTAAGGCTTTGCGGTTAAGAGGAATTATGGGCGGTAAACCCCAACATCGTTCGCTTACGCAGAATGCAGTTCAGCACCCAGGCGGTGAGATAGGTCTGAAAGAACAGTATATGAGTGAATGGGACTGCTATCCCGGTAGCATAGCACTATACTCGTTACTGTCGCTTCTGGTATAGCGGTTATTCCGTATTGAATAACTTCTGAGGAACCTCAAAATGGGAGAAACTACTAGGGTGTCGGTGATGACGCATTAGAAAAAATTGGTCTCGTGCCGGGAAACGTTGACGGAAGTTCGTCTGCACTCCTAATCGATGGTGCTAGAGTACTGAGATTGCGCCTGAGTGTGAGCAAGTAAATCTGATGTAGTGGTGATTGCATGGTCATCGTGGTATCTTTGTCATCTTTAGCACTGTGCAAAGCAGAATAAAGTCAGTGTGGGGACTGGTTCGGCAAACCGTGAGAGGTGCGAACTGGATAGGGCTGAATACTCGTCAGGGAAGCGAACTTTAACGGTCTAGATTCGGTGCTCGTGGTAGGCGGCGCCAGAGCCTGCTTCACGTAGGGAGGTTTCACGACGCACATCCACTGACAGTCAGCACTTGGCGCTCCAACAGTGGTCCTTACTTCTTAAGACCCCTTTGTTATTCTTATGGTTTTGTCACTGTCAGTTGTCTGGCTGTCAGAGAAGGCGGATCTGCCTCTGGTGGGTGACCACAACACCCACACCCCAACCAAAACGTGGACCGCATGTAAGAAGCCACGATGGGAATAGGTCAACCAAGCCGGCCAATCAGTAGCAACACTGCAGCCCGGGGACATAGATTACACATGACGAACCTGGTACGCCTGGAAGACAACGCAGCCGGGTATTTTTCCCTTTTTTGTGCTTGTTCCACACTTTTATTAATAATAATAACCATAGTGACAGTTTTAATAATGGTGTATTTCGGATGCCCCCGGAGCATGCCTGAGTGCATGATCAGGTGATTCAAGTGACGTCAAAATCGGAATGTACACAAGGGTGCAATATGTGTGCACGGAGTATTGAAGTGGGTTTTAAAGTGGACTTAAACTGTAATGATGCCCAGTAAATCTGAAGGTAAAGGTTAAATGATGGGATCGGCTGGTGTTCGGGGCCGGTGAAAAAGGTGGGAGTATATGCGTGAATAGAGCCTAAAATAATCACAACGATAAAAATGCAAGCTGTGTCAGGGATGTGTCAAAACCGGAGAGAAAAATAAACTTACAAAGAAGACTTCAAACGGTCGTTTGTGCGCAGCACGGTGTGAATAAAACTCATGTCGATGCATAGATTTTCCTATTTAGCATCCGTCGCCAGAGTTCATTTTTCCCTCGAACCATGGCCGGCTGGAAACTGACTCTGCACCTTTCCAGAACCCCCCCGGTTGTGCTTCCTCTTCTCTGAGTGATACAGGTTACTGATCCTGAAATTAAGCTCGCCTTTTTGAGGACTACTATTCCTTCTACACTCACCAATGTTCCCAAGAGCACTTTCGTAAAATTGGTTTTACGACTCTCTGTTTCAAAACTCATCCCGTTCATGGAACCTCGGTAGATCCGTCATTCAAGGTTTGCATCCTATTCATGAATTGGTATTCTCTTCGCATTCATCGACTTTCCCGAGTGTACTTCCATACAATTTTTTTTCTTTTTCCTCCAATCCTTCCAGTTCATAACTTACTCTGTTCGCAGTACCCCAGTGGGCCTCCGTTTTCCATGGTTTGCATCATTCTGGTTTACAATGCATCTTTAGCACTATGTATTAGCGATCTTCTCGGTATCTCCCCATGCACCACTACCCAACTCAAACTCGAAACGGGTCAAAATTGCCGTGCAAACCATTATTAGAGTGATCCACTCAAACTATCGCTAAGTACTTTCCTATGTCGCTGACTCTTTTAACTCTTGTTCTTAACATTTGTAAATATTTCATCGTATTGGGTAACGTTGTACACCATGATCATGAGCTTGCGTGCGGTTCTCGACCATGGCAGAGAAACATACCAATACCTTCCACCTTGAATGCTTCCGAGAGTATACCGGTAGCCAACCTGATCCCTAGATCCGGCCGATCAACCGAAATTTTCGCCCGATTGCTTCCAAATTAGCCATGAGTCGTACGTTCACTCCTCATGATCGAAGCCGTCACTGATGTTGGTATATTCAGTCGCTGTCACACCTACCGTTGCTATTTGTTTCCGCAATGATATCATCAAAAGACGTCCCAGGAGGCCCTAATGAGTTTTTGGAATCTCAGAGAGACACCAGTCGAGCATGCATTACACCAGCTCTACGGCGTAGTCAAAATGGACAAATTGAGCGCATCAGCGGAAGAAACACAATGGACACCGAACCAAGCTTACAATTTCCTGGAAGAGAGCTGGGGGGCTATCAAGAGGGGCTATTCAGCGTAAGCCACAAGAATCGCAATTCGAGCAACACATGGCCTGATCAGACGGATCATGAATTCAGAACAAGATTGATTCGCGGATTCTGTGGTGCTGAGTCACAAAAGCAACAATTGGACATCATATACAACTTCAACCGTGATTCCCAACTACTCACATTGAGAGTCAAAGTCCGGTTCAGTAAGCGCACACAAGCGGTATCAAGTCGGCCAGGACCAAGTTCAAATGTGCAGGGTTGTGTCATATGAACAAGCAGGTGTGTATTGCGAGCACCTGAGCTTCACAGCGAGTAGATTCGAGTTATGTACAAATGAGGGTGCCGTGCGTAAGGAGCAATTTTGGACACATCATTTGCAAGGCTGGCCAAAAGCTTGCTGGAGTGGATCTATTTTAGTGTTTGGTGGGGGTCATGATCATCAGCCTACATACCTAACTCCACTACCATAGCTCATCCATTTATCTACGCAGTTGCCACTCCTAGTCATTGGTCCCTCTTTTTATGCGGCGAGTGCGACGGCCAGGATCCTTTCGCTTCATTTTTTCCTTGCACTTCTGGGCTCCTGTTTTGCACTTTCTTCCAAATCTCCCAAACACACTATTTCGTCGATCATGGCTGATTCGTCTACTGAAGAATCGGGGTGCACACTCACACTTTACCGTAATGCGAAGAGGTTTATGAAGAGGATGTCCGATGCTTGAGCGAAGGATAACCACCTGAAGCGAAAAGAATGAATGCAAAATGCAATGTCAAAATGTACTGAGATGTTGCGCAATCAAAAAGGGTCATAAATCACCGCAATCATGAAAATATAACCATCCAAATATCTCGAGAGTATAGAACTTCAGTTAGTCACTAGAAACCGGCTTTGAGACTTATAGTGGGGCGCAGAATAATAAAACGCAACAATACTGGATCTGATCGACTACCAATGCAAAATGGAATGTTTTAGCGTTCGCTTTTGCATGAAGGATGTGGAAGCGAATACTCCATAAACTGTGGATAAACGTTGTCCTCTAAAATCCTGAAAAACTTCACAATAAGGATTCAAAAATACGCTCCTCATGAAACTTTAAAATGAAATTATGACGAGCATTTTTGCTTCCGTTTGAATGGCACATGAAATTGAAACTGAATATAATTTCAAAACTGTTCGGGGAAAAATCGCCAAATTAAAGGTATTTGAGGAATAAAATGGGTGAAAGCACAGCGATTATCAGCAACATTGCCAATGCTTCTTGCTTCTTTGGTTCCACTTCAGCGGGCAAAAGAGGCCGTTCGTCTCCGTGGGGCACTGTTTCACCTCTTTAAGTTGCAATTCACCTCAGTCCATGTTACGCGTTCCATATGCTGGATATAGGTGTTGACGTTTGTCGCACATTGAGCTCACCCATTGTAATTGCGAAGAACGAATAAATAGTCACCAAAGAGCCGAAAGGAACACAACGAACACTGAAAAGAAGGATTGCGGTTTTAAACCCTCGGAACTCGGGTGTGGGTTAGAGAGTAGCCAAGAAACCGAGACGTGAAACAGTTTTCCCCCTGAGGAGAAGTAATTTAGCGCATCTATTTGCAATACTCAGGTGTAGCAACCGAGATGAGGCACTTAAGCAGTATCAATAGTTCACCGCGTCGTCCTGCTTGCTGTGGTCGGTACGGTTTTCTCCATGGTTTAGGAGAATAACCAAGCAGCTGTTTCGTGCATGAGCGCTGTACTTTCTCTGAAGTTACTCCGTCGTACTGGAGAGTGTTAGTGAATATGATGGGGCATTACTCTAGGCAGGGCCGGACATGGGACAGATATGATATGGGTTTCGTGTTGTGCAGGACAAGAGATCCGCATAGAAATCCCAAGGATTTGTTCGCCTTGACAGTTTTGGAATACACGGGTAATGTAACCCAAGACCTCTTACTGATGGCTTGCGGGTAATAGTGCAGTTGCGTATAAGGAAAGAGTTCGGAGGTGAGTGACTGCGTAGAGTCATAAAGCTGCATTTCTGAACAGGGAGTTCAATTTTCCAGGAGAGTCACCATTGTTCAGGGCGTTCTATATCTTACTGTATATTGGTAATTGCGTCAATAAGGTTCAGGGGTGAGAACCCATACACAATTTTTAGTTGTTCGCAAATAGGATCGGAATAACCGTGGAAACACTCGCCATATCCGTTAAGTGAGAACACCAAGGCGGTTTACATTGGGCAGGAAATGTGGGGAAATGTAGAGTCGGCCACAGCCTGCGATTATCCGAGGGGGTTCACGTTCTTCGGAGCACCAGTTAGCACAAAGATGGGACACTACTTGCAGGACTAACGAAGCGGTAAAAAAGGCTGAACATGGTGGATTAGGTAAAGACCTTAAGTTGCTTTGGACCGGACATCTAGGTGTATGGCTAGCTTGCCAGCTTGCTTTAAAACAGATATTTGATGGTAAGGAATTGAGACCGTTTTGCAGTCTCGGAAGGTGGGAATGAGCCCCTGAGTTCCCTAATTGATGTCGGGAGGAGGCCAACCGTATGTAAGTCGAACTGAAACCAGAATGTCTAAATCGGTTATCAGTTTTATTTGTACCCTTTTCCTATCTGAAAGACCTAAGCCCTTGAGATTTGAGGAGAGCACGTCCTGGTCAGCGTGTTCATCTTAAGGGCTAAGCAGTTTTTCTTGTCTGAAAGCCACCGATGTCGGTGATAATGCCCTATTGCGTTTTGTTAGGTTGTTCCACATTGAAGAGTACCAGTTGATGAGGCAGTTTGACCTGAGTGCAAGCTTAGCAGAAGGGACGGAGACCAAGAAATCGTTGTTACTTAAGGAACAATTAGAAGTGGTTCTCATCTGCGGTGCTGAACTTCATCCTTAATTGATAATCCAGTTGTTGGAGCCGGCGGTAAAGTAATCCCATGTTATTACTCATGTGAGTGATCTGGTCACAAAAGTTCTCGAAAGGCAAGTTTCAGAAAAACATCGTGAGGGAGGCGACTGTCTGGCAGCCTTATCAGCTGTGAGTTAAGGGGGTATAGGACAACAACTGCAAGCAGCCATCCAGGTGTCCCATTGAAATAATGATCACAGAATGGGACACAACGTTTGAGGGGTATATGCTACAGCTAAATGGCGGAAAGAAACCAACGGAGAACTGACGTGAAAACAAAATTGTCTTAGTGCCAGCACGAAGTTCCAGAGAGAACCGGCTAAAACGGTAATATGATTCATCATGCAGCTTGAACGCTCAGCTCACCATTGAAAACCATGGAAGCACTGTGCAGCTGTTTCGTTCTTGTTAGGAGTTATCAGTAGTCCACATCCGTTGAGTCCCCACGGGGACTCGAACCCAGTAAACAAGCTCTGTAG
Source organism: Fasciola hepatica (assembly GCA_948099385.1). NCBI lineage: Eukaryota > Metazoa > Platyhelminthes > Trematoda > Plagiorchiida > Fasciolidae > Fasciola > Fasciola hepatica. Next base: position 10,599,346 of record CANUEZ040000120.1, on the reverse strand, counting down.
GTTGTTCATAACGGAATGCCTTTGTTGCACTTAGGCCCTTACAGAGAAGTCATCCATCGCGGGAGTCGGCTGCTGTACGGGAAGCGGGTTGTTACCGTGCAAATCCAGTGGATGAAGTGTGCTATATCGTGTAGTGAAGGTTGCCAATAAACCGTTCGTAGCCATCCCCGATAGTCTTGTGGTTAAAGTGTTCGACTCGCAGTCGTTCACCCCGGGTTCCAGTCTCCGTGGGGACGCGGTAGATGTGCACTGCTGATGAGTCCCAGTAAGGACGAAACAGCTGTACAGTGCTCCCATGGTTTTCAATGGTGAGTTGAGCGTTCAAGCTGTATGATGAATCATATTATACAAATCTAATCTCCCACTACTCAATTGAAAAAGGTAATCAAATTTGAATGCAAATGGACGAGCGGCACCATAACATGGAGACGGTGAGGCAGATTTGAAAAAACTTGTACTTCCCGAGGCAACAAGTACCTAGAATTTTTTCTACTACCGCCTGACATCTAACTCTTCATAACTGACATTGAGTCTTTTTTAATTATAACGGTCTCCGTTCTTTACCTTCTACCGAATCTTCCTACTATTATTGTTGACGGGCCCAAGTTTCTCCATTTCTGTCTTAATCATCCTCTAGGTAGGCTGGCATTTCAGTTCCATCGTCCCCCCCCCCCATCGAAGCAAACTTGTACTCCATGTTTTTATCAGTGTAATTATGCGCTTTTTCAGATTTATTCAATGCGTTCCTTCACCAAGTTCGATTCTTCTGTTGCCCAAATCCTTCTTTATCTCATTCACGTAAAAACTCAAAACTTTCATCCACCCCCACTTTATCCTATCAGATCTAGTTATCTAAATTTGAATCTCAAACTTGCCTGTTAATATTATCTCTTCTATCACTATGTACATTTAGGTTTCCTCCTAAACGTTTGGCTCGCTCACATTTGTCTGCGTTTCCTCTAACATATGTAGTTCTCTCATCACTCGTATCATATGATCGTATATCCGGCATGCCTCGGGTCTACTCAAAATCAACTGTTATTACCGTCATTGCCATCGCGACTATTTATGCCACTACTGCTCCTACCAGTACGGCTGCTACTGGCAACAAGGCTACTGCGTTTGCTACTACCGTCACTAACACGGATGCTACCCACGCCACAACACTGCTGGAAACAAGACCGCAGCTACGTCCGCCGCGACTGCTACCGCTTTTACTATACATACGGCTAGGACTACTAAGGCCACTGTTGTTACTGTTGCTACGAGTGCCGCAGCAAACACTACCGTTTCTGTCAATACTACCATAACCATTGACCGGTCGTGAGTGACTGAGTTCCCTCTTCTGGAAAAGAGGGCTGGTGTCGTGTTACGGGCACTCGAACGAGATTCTCTCTTGCTCCGTTTGCTTTGAACTTGCGCGTGCAATGCCTGTCTGCACCACAATCTGCTTTAAGCGGATCTATCAGCCGTATGCTAATAAATCCAACGGTGCGTGACGCAGTAAGATCCACCGCCTTGGCTGGTGCTCATCGGGCGTGCAAATGGTCTGCAAAGACTTGCGAAAGCAACTAGACTGGCTGGTCGCATCTCTCGTCTCTGGAAACGGTTTTCGGGCTGGGTGTCCAGCGCACGGCCAGCCCCATCCACAGGTACCTCTTGTGGATTGAAAAGTTCTATCCTTATGCTCGCCCCGCTGCCGCAAGCACTCGCTCCTTTCCTCTCCCATTGTCACCGACCTCCCTTCGAGCCTGACCTTCATATTGACGTTACACCCTGCCCCCTTTTATGCCCAGCACAATTTATCATTTTCTCTGTACGCATCAGTGAGTGGCTCTCACCACAACCTACTATCCACCTTGTCTTATGCACGTAGCGGCTGCTTACGCAAATACTCGCCGTTCTTGGCAGTTACTACAAAGCATAACTTCTCTGAGTCGCAAGCCTGCCTACTCTTCTTCCCCATAGGTACTCATGTCCGTTCCCATGTTAGAATTCGCTAACACTGTTCAATCATTGACACATTTATTGTCACCTTTCATTGCCTCATCAGTCAACAAAAGACCTCCGGCGCTGACATTGCAACGACCTGTCGTGAAAAATCCCCCCAGAGGCACTGCAATTTCATGTTTCCTTGACATCACCCACTAATATACACTATTTGCGTGATTTATGCACTGTATGTTTTCATGAACAAACCCTTGTTTGTTCGCCTCTAGAGCGACACTCTGTCAGGCCCCATTTTGGACCTGCTTGAGGCCCATACTCCTTCTTCGCACTCCGCAATTCGGTTCCCGTTTTCTGAGTCCCTGTGACCGCATAACTGAGGCTCGTATCTGTTTTACGTCATTTTTCATTTGAAAATCTAGTGTCGTAGAATTCCACAGGCAGCAGCGTTCTTATTTCAGGATCAGTTTCGAATTTGACTGCGTATTGCTCAAGGGCTTCTTACAGACATATCTCTCTGTAGCCCTCCGGCGGTCAACTAGGTGACTAGTGATTATCTGCACTCTTCATCAGTCCATCCAATCTCCTCTACAGTGCTATACCATTGAGTTATTCGGATTTTGCCGATCACCACGTTTCCTCCATGTTTGAAAGTCTCCGATATACTTCTCCTGCAGCTTCTCCGCTCCTTCGTCATCATTTGTCACACCCGCAAAAATGGTGGTTAGAAATGGAACACCCGCCGTCCACTTACTATGCTATCACCTTTCTTGCACCCTCAATCTGGCAGTTCCTCTCTCCCCCCAGATGTGGCACTTGTATGTTATGTTACCTAAACCGGCCATGTATCCACCCCTAAGTTCATCACTACACCGGCTGATGTGTTTTATTCTATGGCCGATGATCCACTGCCGCCTTCCGTGATATACGTGGGCAGCTTTATTCTTCTGTAATTTGTGCATGGTAGACATTATACAACACCCGTCTATCGATGTGCGCTTTTCTGTGAACCACTGTACAATCTCTCTTGCAAAAATAAACACATTTGTAACCGCCGTAGCCACGAATTCCATATTGAATCATCTTCCTTTTCCGTCGTGGCTTTTCTTGCCAACCCTACGTAAAGGTAACAATTTGTTGTAGGCTTATATTTTTCCCCTGCTGTTTCCTCCCACCACTACCCTGGTAGTCTACCTCTATCAACATACGTCATTCAGTTGCTATGTGTATGATTCCTCCAGTATCCAGCAGCCACCTTATATCCCCTCCTTTGCAGACCGATACGATTCCACAACGATGCCTCTTGACATGCCCGTTATAAAGTGAGTATTCGCCGAAAGCATCAACGAGATTTCTATCCATATACTCTTGATATTTTGCAGCCCTTAAGTAACTCTTTAGGCTCCACTCCATGAATTCTCTTTTTCATGAAGGTCAGCAACATATTCTTTGAATATGTTCGAACTTTCACGGACGGTTATTATTTCCCATGCCATTTACGCATGTACTCCGGAATCACAGCCTACCTGTGGGATTTGGAGGGTCGATATCAGAAATGGCGATTAGAAGCAGGTGAAAAATATCGGCCAGAAGGAATTGAGTGTTGACTGAAGGGGAGTTCAGGAGGCAGGGTTGAAAATGACTGAGGAATAGGGGTTTATGTTGGTGGGTTAAGCTGCACATTATAGGAGGGGCAAGGCAAGTTGGGCGGAACACCATGTATGGAGCAGCGGGTACCGGGAGCAGCAGAGATAGTTGTCAGATGGGGGGTACTGCGAGAGGCAGAGTGAACGGCGTGTGGAGGCCGTATTTTGGTATTCACAGGCAGAGAACGCGGTGAATTTGCAGGAGCCACTAATGCATAGGAGCAAGAGATGTACTTTAAGGTCGAAACCGGATTCGGTGAGTTAAGGCGAGTTGACTTAAGAGGAGACAGTTGAATGAAGTAGGGGTTTGTGAGAAGGGTGGGAAGACTGGTAAACCCTTTTCCTCTGGACGGCGAGTAGTTTATCACTGGAGGGAACGCACAGCGAATTAGACCTGGGGGTGTGCCCAACAGGCGATGAAGTGGGAGAGCGAGGCAAGAGTTGGCGCCTTTTACTGGGTGGCAGTAAGAAGGGAGAAGCGGAGATGTCTAGATCAACAGTAATGGGATCAGATTCCAAAGAGTTCAGTGCGGGAGCAGACGAGGAGGCAGCCGGTGGTTCTGAGGAAGCGGAAGGCGCGTGTGAAGATAAAGCTGTGAGGACTTGAGGAGAACCGATGGAGTGATCAGCTGTCCGTGTCGAAGGCTCAGGACTATCAGGCGTCTTTCTCGTTGGGAAAGTCCAGAGAGGTCTAGTAATTTACCTTTGGAGAGGGGTTTTATCTCTGACCGTTTTTGTTTTTATGGAAGGAATTAGAAGCCATAGTGTTACACATTTTAGTGAACTCTTTGGCAGATAGATCACCCACAAATCGCATAAGGATTGGACAGTCGAAGAGCTGAACGCGCTTACGTAGCTTTGATATTTGACAAGAAAGGCGGGCCATACCACTGCATTCAACAATGTGTGCTTGTCATGCTCGAGGGGTATTCTCTCTGGGACAATAAACACGACTGTATCACGAGAATTCCCCGGTCTTATGGGAACTTCGGACGCAACAGAGTCGATAAAGCGGCCAGCAGCCGTCAGGTTTTTAGGGTAGAGTGTTCGATGCATTCAGTTATGCACTGTAACGGGGCGAGTTTAGATACCGTATCTTCCAACTTCAGAAGCTGAGACTTTATATCTGAAATGCTTTGATCTAAAACAGCTGTTATTTCCGTCGCCGAGTCCACAAAGTTACGGAGGTCAACCAGGCATTGTTCGCAGGCCACGGGAGTTTAAATAAGTCTATTTTTCTTAGTAACCGGAGTATGAGTGGGTGGGGTATAGTTGGAAGTATTCTTTACTACAACGGGGATATTGAAATATCACAAAGACCCTGTGAGTGGGGCGGAACGGTAATGGCAGACTGAAGCCAGGTTAGAATTTACCGCTGAGAAAACATTCCCTGAATTTCCTGTACCACTTATGCATGTACTCCAGAATTTCAGCGGACATCACTCAAAACTAGCCGAACCGGCTACCTGACCAGGAGTCTTCTATTTGCCAGGAGTTGTTATCGTTTTAGTTAATTTCAGTGGTTTCCTTTAGTTCCCTTTGTAAACTTATTTATCCTGCTGCAAACTCCGATTCAGTCATCGAATTTACCACTTGTGCTTACGCTGCAGCATGTGTCGGGTCCATCCGAAATACCCAATTTTTATGATTATTGCTACTAACCTAAACAGCCAACTTACTTGAATCCTGTCTAACTCACCTGTCAACTTTATCACTCTGCTCCACAAAAAGCTCATGATTGGACGCCCACTCCGCGCCCCAATATGAGTTTTGCCCCCGTAACCTCCCGCTGGATGTCAGTTGTTCAAATTCAATTTCACCGGGTACCTTTTCACGCGACCACTGAAACCTCCGCACTCCTCTGTATTGCATATATCCAGCTGACTATCCAAGAATCCCTACTGAGAGCTCACTTGTGCCACATGAGCATGCAGCCGAGCATGCCTCGGGTGTCTCCGAAATAAACCACCAACATCATCACCATCATCATCATCGTCGTCATCACCATCATCATATTGGTTGACTACATTTATCATCGTGTCACTTCTTCGTGCTCGTGCTTACCATGCGCCACAACTGAGTAAACTTCCGTTCGTAAACACCCGTTTTCATTCTGTTGCTGAATAAAGGACAAAACAGAAAAGACGTTGAACTCGCAGCCCCCCCCCCCATCTTCCATTGCCATGGATACAATTACTGAGCTGTTTTTAACTGTGAAGCCGCGTGGTGTCCGCCTCAAAAGTAGTGCGTACCGCATACCACAAATCGACGTTGTCTGCTCTGGAAAACAAACGGTGTACGGGCAAAGGCCAAGTGGCCACCGTGCTTGGTGGCTCCAGCTCAGGTAAACACTGATGTGTGTTAAAAAAATAACCAAGGTTGAAGTCCACTGTTGGATCGTGGCCGAAATCCTCTTGGACTGTTAAATATTGTCCAAGTATGTTTCACCTAGCTGGAACACGAAACGCTCTGACATATCCCGGTGTGTTCGCTAAAGTGACTTATACCAGTGTCGCTCGGTTGGGAAGCCGCACTCATAGGCCACACAGTAAAAATCCGTTTATCGTAGCGCTTTCTTGTGACTTGCTTTCGCGAGCTGTACGTAGTTGTGTCGAACTGTGAGCAGTGTTTGTCGTGCATCCGATTTCAGCTTGTTTAGGTCAGCCATGCTGTTGTGACGTGGTCCCTGAACTAGGAAACGTATTCGCTCGGAAACTACCATTAAACAGGACCCAAAAAAGTTATTTCAGTCACAAAAGCTAAATGAAGTCTTGAGGTAACACGCGCTCAAGAACCCTATTGGAGTTTATACCTGCAAGAGCAATGGCCTTCTCCGGCTTCAAAAACGCAATGTCATGAGTAACAAAGGCCCAAATAATACAAATATATGGAAGTGTGATTGCCTCAAGTCACATGAAGCGCAGTGTAAATTGGACCAAGTTGAGCTGAACTAAACTAAGTTGAACTATCAAGCTCACCGTTTCAAACAGTCAATTTGTTGTGGTAATAGGTACGCCGAGGCCGAGGCTGAAAGTTGGTGTCATTTCTGTGATTAGTTCATTCCCGTTTCCTCTCGTATCTGCGTTTCACACATGAACACCGACATCGTTGATACCCAGCAACTGGAAAAGACTGTCGATCTCCCCATAATCCTCCCGTTAGTTCATGACTGTGTCCCTTTGGTCCTTCTGTCCAGCTTGATTATTGACTTTTCCCCAGGTACGCTCTGCTGGTTTCCGTGATTTTCTTCGTGTGTAAGCAGGCAGTGAATGACTTGTTGGACATCAGTCCGGTATTTGTTGATCAAGCACTCATTGAGATTTTCTCGTGCTCATTTCAGACCAGTCGTCACCTCGCTTATCAGCCCAGATACGCCTTGCGTTATGATGTTCGTTCTTTGGATAATGTCGGCTCTGAGTTTAATAAACGTTTCAGAACCAGTAGAGTTCGTTATTGGAGCACTTCTAAGCAACGAAAAAGTGGCTTCTAGTTTCGAGAAACTTGTTAACTCCGTTAGTGAAAGCATTGGCGACGAAGTTATTCAGTTTAAAGCTAGAGCCGAGGTACATGTTCATTTCCGTGTAATGTTTCAGATTCTTTCACTTAATGCATTAAAAGCTACAGAACAAGTCTGCAATCTTTTCAACTCAACGGATGGCCGAATGCTTACGTTAATTGTGTCTCATCCATCGGGCGCACCAGGGGTTGCACCACTGTCCGTCTCGTTCACTTCGTCGTTCTACTTCTTGCCAACGATTGGAGTCAGCGCTCGACAAGCTGTATTTAGCGATAAGTATATTCATGCGAGTTTTCTGCGTACCGTGCCGCCTTACAGTCTAGAGGGAAGAATCTGGGCCGACCTCATAACTGTATTCGGATGGAGAGAAGTGTGCTTGATCCACTCGGATGACCAAGATGCGAAGGCTTTGATCTCCAGTTTGGAAATAGCGTCAGTGAAAGTTTCAACGGGAGAGAAGTTATATAAAGTATGTCAGTTTGGGTCTAAAAGTGGTACTGAAATACGACTGCCTAATTTACATGGTACTGTACAGTGCGCTTGCAAGTATGTTACTTTGTTTACCAATCCCTGTTTTTCGAATGTAGTAATGAATATTGTCATGCACTTGTTTCATCCTAGCGTACGTTTCTTCCTGTTTCATTATTTCATTGTGCGTTAAAAGTAACTTATAGTGGTCCTTGGTTCAGTATACCACAAAGTACTCTACAGTTGCATCTTACGGAGAGATATATGTATCCTACTCTGGTGTATACCAGAGAAGTCTTTTAATCATTGTTGTCCAGTAGTGAAAACCAAATGGTTTGACGGTTATCTTTCAGTCTAGTTCACCACGTGGATTGATATTCCTCCCGGTGACGTTTGAAACCCTTCCCTGCCTACTTTTTGTTGGATTAGCGGCATCGATCTTAGATAACAAACTACTTGACCTAGGATATGCGAATTAGTTTTCGCTTCTGAGTGAATGTCGAAGTAAAATACAAATTTTCTATGCCGTCTAAACCGTAGTGTAGCAATGCTGAAGATGCATTTCTCACTTTAAATAAAAGTGTAGAATTCCGCCGCATGGCCGAGGTGGCCCTACAATTAACTTCATTTTGTCAGCAAAACCATTTGACAATATAGACAAGTTTTGTTACCTGGACAGTTATGTCTCCGTTTTTTGTCGGATAACAGATTAAGTGCCGTCGCTTATACCGAGGGCCCGTTTGATTTTTACTAGGCCACATTACCCGTGGCGTCGATGTGACATTCTTGTACGTCATGGGTCGGGTGTAAACTATAACAGTCCAGTCAGTCCTCCTATATGGCTCAGAAATGCATCCGTTATGGGCAGAAAATATACACTGGCCTTCGGCTTTTGAGCACTTCTGTTCTGTTCGGACAACTATTAACCATGCACTGGGTGCGGTGGCTTTGGTTGCTATCTCCTAGCGGCAATCTCAAGGATATAGTGAAGGGGAAAAGAGTATAAAAGGAGTAAGAGGAGAACTACATTATTTGAATTAAGTTGACGAAGAAAGTCTGTGGACTAAAGAGCGCCACTGATCGCGGCATCTAGCCATATCCCCCAGCTTATCTAACCATTGAGCGAGATGGTCTCTTGGACCCCACCCAGGAGGTCTAACACGCTCTATATGGCCAATCCCACTACTTAGGCTTTTCACACCTTTCCACGTCATGGATTGACCACCCTTACTCATTTTCCAACCGGTACCCGCCTCAGCAAACAAAGCACAGCGAAGGATCCTGTCAGGAGGCATGCGTAACACATGTCCAAATCATCTTAGTCTGGTCAGCTTAAGTGTTTCATCCAATGATTTGATCCTTGAACCTCAGACTTTCCGCCGAACCTCAGAATTGTTCACACGGTGTTCCCACCAGATTCCAGCAATACTACAAAGACATCGATGTTCAAATACCTACAATCTTCGCATGTCCTCCACCCGCTGTGTCCATGTCTCCGAACCATTCAGAAGCACGGGCCTGACTGCTGCAGTGTACACTCGACCCTTGATAGGTAAACGGATGTCATGTTGACGCCACAGATGACAGGTTAAAAATTGCCAAACGGGACTTATGTATACACCAAGACACTTCATTCGATATCCCGCCTTCAGGTGAAATGCAGCTCCCTAGATAACAAAACTTGTCTACCACGTTTATAGTCTCCCCAGACACTGAAAGGTTTGGCGCTGGACCAACTCAGTCCTGAAACAGCATCTTACACTTTGAAGGTGCAAAACGCGTACCGAACATTGTTACGCAATCCGTCAAGCTGTCTAGAAAAGCTTACAACTTACCTGGATCTTCACTTAGAAGAACTATGTCGTCCGCATACTCAAGGTCTTATACCTTTCCACCCGGGAAAAGTCCAATGCCGCTAGCCTCACCCGACAAAAGTGCGATCTCTAGGACCATATCAATCACAAAGTCGAAGGGAAAAGCAGAGAGAGGGCGACCCTGACATACATCACTTCTCGTGAGGAACTCAGGGGAAAGCGCCGTAAACCCGAATTCGGCTATTCATGTAAGGGAATTTTACGATAGGAATGGATTTCTCTGGTACATTCTTCAACAAGGGGCAGCGCCGAAGAACTGTGCGTCAACTGAGTCAAGGGCCATTTTAAGATTTAAAAAAACGGAGATAGTGGGCCCACGGAAGGTGTGTCTATGTTTTAAAACTTTTCGAAGAGTGAAGATGTGGTTAATACAACCTCGACCAGGTCTAAACCCAGCTTGATTCTCGTGCGAGCGTTAGACGAGCGGTGGAGAATAATACCAGCGAGAAGTTTGGATGCGATGCTAACCAGACTTATTCCCCTATGGTTTTCACAGGAGGACCTGTCGCCTTATAAATCGGTACGACCGCCGATTCACACCAACTCTTTGGAATTTGTTTCTTCTCCCATTTCAAACCTATCAGGACCCTATGTGGTTCTTTTCCACTCCAAGTCTCAAGGTCTGGCTGCCGGTTATCCCCAATAGTGTAATGGGCTTTCGTGGCTATGGAATAAGTGCCCCTTCCACTGCAATTATGAGCAAGAATGTAATAAAAAAATTTAAAAAACCGAGGAGTTTCGTCAACTCTAGAAAAGTTTTGGGCCACCGTCTTTGGAAGTAGGCGGAGGCAACCCATCCGGTCCGGTAGCATTGTGTCGTTTAAGATAGCTTAGCTCAGGAATAACCTCCGCTTCCGACGGAGGACTGGTATCTACAGCGAGAGCTGTACCCGTTGCGCTAGTGAGCAAACTTGACGCAAGGATAAAGACCAATTAAACTGCATCTCAAAATGCTCCGCCCAGCGAATTAGACGACGCTCCTGAGTTTAAATCAGTGAGCCGTTCTCCTCTTTGATCGATTCGATAACGCCTGGTTTATTTGGACCGGTTTGTCTAATCAGACGAAAAAGGTTGCGGTTGTTGCCAATCGCCGCAGCTTTTCCATCTCCCTATACTTTGCAATCCACCACTGCTCATGGTTGTTTCTTAGGCTACGAATCAGTTGGGGTTTAAGGCGTCTCCGTGCCTCATCGTATCTGGAATCCGGAGGAATCGATGTGCGAGTATCTAACGGTACAACTGAGGATGTAGATATCCATGGTTTCTGTGTGTGTCTAGTTGTTGGACCTTGGGTACCATCAGCAGCTGCACGTGCAGCCTGTTTGATCTCTGTCGATCGCTTTTCTGGATCCTGGGCATTTGACTGCATCGATAACCTGGTGGATAATTCTGTTCGGAAACCAGATCGTTGATTATCGTCCAGTAGCAACTGCAGGTGACGGTTTGCTTTGGCGTTGTTTCGGCCACCAACGAGGCGCAAGCTGAAGTGCGCGCGAACAAGAGCGTGATCAGTGTCTACATAAGTGGATCAAAATGATCGACAGTCTTAAATTGATCTGCGTCAGTGGTAACCGACAGCAATATGATCGATCTGAGTCCAACGCTGTGAAGGCGCAGGAGGACGCCAGGTTAGACGGTGTCGCTTTTTGTGCGAGAGATTTTGTACTCGCTAGGAATAGTCCATGGTCGGGACATAGTTGAATGGTTCGATCGACTGGAACGCATTATCGGCCCCCCCATATTCCCCTCCGTCTCATCTAGGGTTCCAACTTGAACAAATAGAAATCCCCAGCAACAACCATGATGTCCGTAGAGTGCACTCTGCTAAGCAGTTGAGACAAATCTTGGTAGAATTCGTCTTTAGCCTCAGGAGAGCTACAGTCAGCTGGGACATACACAAAAATGACAGACAGGCATTGGCGCTTCAGTCTAGTGCTGTTGACATGCACAAGATCATTCAACCGAACTGCACACAGATGGCTGCTGACCGGGATCCAGTCGAGCAGTGAGCGCTCAGCCTTCACGCTCAGAGTAATGTCAACGTCAGCCTGACCACGAGCACTAGACACCATATCACCCGACGTGCGAAGAGTGAAACGAGAAGCCGAGCTTGTATCTGGGGGCAAAGTGTTAGTCCTGAAGTTAGGTCTTGTATGCGTGTTTCGGAAACACAACACACATCTATGTTAAAGATTTCAAGAGTCCTAGCTAGGGTAGCCTTTTGCCCCGTTTAGTAAAGTGTGTGAACGTTGAAAGCAGCTAAGTGGAGAGAATGCTTAGGTCGGGGAATGGGTTCTCTTTTTTCCCCTGTCTCTAATTTGCTACCCTTTTGAGAGTTAGAAGTTCACGGTCACGATTCATTGTGACTACTCGTACGCATCTAGAATCGGAAGGTAAAGGATGAAGAGCAGAGAGGTAAGGAATGTTCCCCGATTGACCGCTGGTGTCTTCTGGGCATATCATACTTTGTGTGTCCCACACCACACAAGGGGTTTTTCTTTGGAAACCCTAACATGTACCTTTGACTCAAAAGCATTGATGTTTTTTCCCTATATAAATAGGTTATGGTGGTATAGAATACGAATGGCTAGTGATCCACAAATTTCTTCTATTATGCCTCGAGATGATTTACCAGCGAAATTTTCTCGAATAAACAGAGAAGATCCGAGTCATTGACCGGATGTATGGATTCGTTGTACGTATCGTAATACTGGAATTGTACATGTAATTCAAACGAGATGCAAGACCAAAAAGTGTCGAGAGATTACGGTCAGCGAATAACCAAACGTGTGTAAAAGCCGGTTTTGATCAAAATCTTGTGATTTCACAGTTTTCTAAAACGCCTGTAGTCGAACAAATGCAGTATAACTAAAGTCAATCGCCAGAGCGGATTGTTGGAAAAACATCAAAAATGGTTTCACAAATATGTTCATTTTCTCTGGACGATATGCTGCTACAGTGTTTGGGACATGTGTGAAACGTGTCAACAGATAAAATTCCTTCGTTTGAATTGTTCTTAAAGGCATGTAATGGTTTGTGGGATGGTTTAAAAAAGGTCATTTTATTCTACGGCGAAAATATAACAAACCAGTGACCCGTTGGCCCTACAGTGTCGAATATGTCAGGTTTCCGGGTTCAGACTGTGAAATTTACCCATCAACGTTGATTTTCCTGCGCTGCTTTCTGAGTTTAGTCAAATCGACAAGGGCTGATTTTATGTGGTACATCGACTTTTCAGTCATCTTTCTGAAATATGTTGATTACGACTTGTACAAAAGCAAAGTCTGCATTTCATGATAGTGATACACAATCAAAATAAGTCAGTTGTACTGGAGACCAAGTAAACAGCGCTTCCATGCGAAACGACCAAATCGTGTTTAGAGAAGCTGAACAGTTTTAAGAGCACTCGAGAACACGGGTTTTAATGAGAATGGCACACTGGCCTTCCACTGCCTAAACTTTCGTGTGTATGTTTTCCTTCTGTTAAAAACTTCGAATACAATTCAGACATTTTTAAAATTCATAGATTCAGCAGCTACAATCTGCATGCTGTTTAATAACTGCTTTTTTCGTTCGGTTAGTTGTTCAAACAATAAATATTGCTCCCGATGCGTTCCTTTCATTGGGTCAGTTCCACAGATTTTACGCTCAATGTACTTATTGGCTAAGACATCATACACGACTAAAGCGCGATGCGAATGGGTTTAGTACCAACGGGAATACCGGTAGTATCCATATGGGAGAGGGTCTACAATGTCATAGTGCACATTAGTTGTTTAATGTTTTTGACCCTAACTGTTTCGCTCTGAGGATGCTCGGCAACTTTCCTCATTGAATCACCGGTTTTCCCGAAGCATTTATCGCTTATCATGGCAATACCGTACGAGAAGTGATGAGGTTCTTCATCGTGTACTGCTTGTGAATAGCCGCCTTCTAACAGAAATAATCAGTATATATGACATCCGATAATTTGAACTCGTTTATGTATGCCTGCCTACCGTCGACCATCAAGTGCACTATTCTCGCCTCCTGTGTATGGCTGGAAAAAGCGATGTAGCAGTCAGACCTTGACTTGGCGTGGGGGTATGAGGATGCTGACGTCAACTCGGACCCTAGTTGGTGCATCCCAGTTTTCTGGTTCAGCCCCAAAGGATGGGGATTTTGCTTGCTGCTATGCCGTGTGAAATGAAATAATCAGTGACTTTTAATTCACTGTCCTTTTCTTGTTATCCCTTCCTGTTTTCGTGTTGTTGGCACCGTGCTTAACTGCAGGCTAGATTATATATATATATATATATATATATATATATATATATATATATATATATATATATATATATATATATATATATATATATATATATATATATATATATATATATATATATATATATATATATAATCTAGCCTGCAGTTAAGCACGGTGCCAACAACACGAAAACAGGAAGGGATAACAAGAAAAGGACAGTGAATTAAAAGTCACTGATTATTTCATTTCACACGGCATAGCAGCAAGCAAAATCCCCATCCTTTGGGGCTGAACCAGAAAACTGGGATGCACCAACTAGGGTCCGAGTTGACGTCAGCATCCTCATACCCCCACGCCAAGTCAAGGTCTGACTGCTACATCGCTTTTTCCAGCCATACACAGGAGGCGAGAATAGTGCACTTGATGGTCGACGGTAGGCAGGCATACATAAACGAGTTCAAATTATCGGATGTCATATATACTGATTATTTCTGTTAGAAGGCGGCTATTCACAAGCAGTACACGATGAAGAACCTCATCACTTCTCGTACGGTATTGCCATGATAAGCGATAAATGCTTCGGGAAAACCGGTGATTCAATGAGGAAAGTTGCCGAGCATCCTCAGAGCGAAACAGTTAGGGTCAAAAACATTAAACAACTAATGTGCACTATGACATTGTAGACCCTCTCCCATATGGATACTACCGGTATTCCCGTTGGTACTAAACCCATTCGCATCGCGCTTTAGTCGTGTATGATGTCTTAGCCAATAAGTACATTGAGCGTAAAATCTGTGGAACTGACCCAATGAAAGGAACGCATCGGGAGCAATATTTATTGTTTGAACAACTAACCGAACGAAAAAAGCAGTTATTAAACAGCATGCAGATTGTAGCTGCTGAATCTATGAATTTTAAAAATGTCTGAATTGTATTCGAAGTTTTTAACAGAAGGAAAACATACACACGAAAGTTTAGGCAGTGGAAGGCCAGTGTGCCATTCTCATTAAAACCCGTGTTCTCGAGTGCTCTTAAAACTGTTCAGCTTCTCTAAACACGATTTGGTCGTTTCGCATGGAAGCGCTGTTTACTTGGTCTCCAGTACAACTGACTTATTTTGATTGTGTATCACTATCATGAAATGCAGACTTTGCTTTTGTACAAGTCGTAATCAACATATTTCAGAAAGATGACTGAAAAGTCGATGTACCACATAAAATCAGCCCTTGTCGATTTGACTAAACTCAGAAAGCAGCGCAGGAAAATCAACGTTGATGGGTAAATTTCACAGTCTGAACCCGGAAACCTGACATATTCGACACTGTAGGGCCAACGGGTCACTGGTTTGTTATATTTTCGCCGTAGAATAAAATGACCTTTTTTAAACCATCCCACAAACCATTACATGCCTTTAAGAACAATTCAAACGAAGGAATTTTATCTGTTGACACGTTTCACACATGTCCCAAACACTGTAGCAGCATATCGTCCAGAGAAAATGAACATATTTGTGAAACCATTTTTGATGTTTTTCCAACAATCCGCTCTGGCGATTGACTTTAGTTATACTGCATTTGTTCGACTACAGGCGTTTTAGAAAACTGTGAAATCACAAGATTTTGATCAAAACCGGCTTTTACACACGTTTGGTTATTCGCTGACCGTAATCTCTCGACACTTTTTGGTCTTGCATCTCGTTTGAATTACATGTACAATTCCAGTATTATATATATATATATATACATATATATATATATAACTTTTGATGTCCAAGAACATTGTTATGAATTGTAACGATTGAGCAACGAACTTAGAGAGAAGATGGATCCAAAAGGAGGCTTTAACCTTTTATCAATGTGAGAACATGTGCTAACAAGGGAAAAAAGGAAACCGTTACTATTAAAAGACGAGAGAATGGCGGACCATCGTCAAACTATTTCATGACATTCTCCCTCGCTGAATTAATTTCGGTGTAGTATAAAACTTGGTCACTTTACAGCCACCTAAACTTCACGACTTCGTAAGTTATATGGTTTTGTTCGTTTTTGGGCTTCCAGAAGTTTTTTTGTATATTTATATCACGCAATCGCTTGCGAGTAGTGTGTGGGACTGATGAATTTGTTTGGTTGTTGCTGAACATTTTTTTGCCGGATTAAGAATCTAAAATAACAGAGGACCTTCGTCTTTGATTCCAGATGTATGATGTTGGGAGTCGGACATGTTTTCAGATGATTTGGCGGCTGGAAAGACATGATCTGTCTCCCTTGATGTGAGATATTTGAGACGACCGGTTTAGGAGCAAGGTGGCTCAGTGACACAATGCTTTCGTTGCCATTTGAAAGACGGATGCGAGCGTTTTGTTTATTGCAGCTAAAAAGCCCTACGTCTTCCACCGAGGGGTCGTATTTCGCAGATCGAGCCATTCTTTTTAATAGGACGCCCAGGTTTTGACAACCAGGTAGGGAGGAAGATTCCGCTTACAGACTTTTAATGGAAATTAAAAGGCGCTCGTGAGGTGTCTAATTGGTTGCGGTGTATAACAAGAAGCAAACTGAGCACAAGGCATCCAAGAGCACGGGTTTCCAGTGGCAAATGTCTAATTGTTGTGACTTCAATGCATGTAATGGCTTTTCATTTGGTCCCATTCAACCGCTCCACCCGACCGTTCTCCCCGGGGCTGTGGTTGGCTGTTACTCTTTTGTTGTGAAGAAATATCTGAACTTCAAATGACATGAAAGCAGTGTTGCAGTCAGAGTGGACCTAAGGGGGCATCCAAAATAGAGAAAACCGTTGGGCAAGGCAGTGGGTAACTGTGGAAAAAGATGAGTCTCAACAAGCAAAAGCGAAAGGAAATCGTGAATATTCGTCGGTCATCGTCAGAAGGTACTTGTTACGGGAGGTAGATGGTAGGGGGCCTTTAAAGTCAATACTGGTTCTTTCAAATGGTTGAGTAGCTTTTTTAAGTTTGCCAAGCTGTTGTTTACCAAAACTGGGTTTTATTTCTGCTTAAATTTCACATTGATTGACAACTGCTCAAACTTCGTCAATGAAACGGTAAATATTTAAAACGAATAAGATGTAGCATGCGTGCGGTACCAGGATGACATGGTCTGTTGTGCATACGTTTTAGATCAACGTGCGATACGGTGGAAACACAACTGTTTCCATGGGGACGTGTCGGCCGCTTTCTTTTGGACTCTAGAACGATATTGAATGTCATAATGGTAACAGGAAAGCTCCAACTTCCACCGCTGAATTTTGTCATTCTTTATTTTGTTCTTATTTAGCCGGTCGTACATAAAGACGACTAAGTGTTGATCAGGGATGAGAGTAAAGTGATTTCGCAGCAGATAATGCCTTTATTTTCTCAGAGCTTCTACGATAGCACAGTCTTCTTTTTCAATCGCTGGATACCTATGTTCGTCTGGAGATAGAGTGCGTGCAAAGAGAACAACAGGACGGCCATCTTGGTTTAGTGTGGCCGCAATGGCGATATCTGATGCGTCCGTTTCGACATTCAGGGGACGACTAGTCAATAGTATACATGCCAGCTCTCTCCAGTTCTGAAGATTTTGAAAGGCCGTCGTAGCATTATCAAGAGCCGTAAATATGAGGTTGTGAACCAGGGGGTGTATCTTAGAGAAGTGTGGGACCTAATTGGTATAGTACACTAGCATTCCCACTATTCTCTTCTGTGAGCAGATATCCCGTGGAGGAGAGAGTTCTCTTAGACCCTGAACACGTTCAGGGTCTGGTTTGATCAAGCCTCGAGAAATTTCGTAACCGAGAGGTCACACTTTTGTTGCAGCGATTACATTTTTGCCCTCGTTGAATATGATACCATGCTTCTTGACAATATCAAGGAAGTTCCGCAGATTTCTGCAATTTTCCTCCAAATCGTGGCCACACACTGTAACGTTGTCCACGTAGATGTATGTGTCTCGTAGGGATTATTCACTTATGATATTATCAATAGAGCGTTGTAAGCAGGCTCCTCCATTCGGTATGCTGAACGGTATGCCACAGAACTGGTAAAACTTCCCACAGGCTTCGAAGGCAGTGTACTTTTTTTCATCCTCGCGTATGGAAATTATCGGCTTTCTGAAGATCCATTGTGCTGAAAATGGCGTATTGAGACACCTTTTCTATGAGTTCGTCTATCCGAGGCAGAGGGAAGGCGTCAAGGTACGTAAACCAGTTATTGGTTTGGTTGTAATCGACCACCATGCGTTTCTTATGTTTTTCGTTCGTGGTGACCAAAAGTTGGGCTCGCCAGGGAGATTTTGAAGGTTCAGTGATGTTTTTCCTTAGCAGTCGATGAATTTCGCTTTGAATAAACTTTGTCTGCAACAGAATGATGGTGGGACTGAGTGACAATAGGTTCACAATTGGGAGCCAAATTGTTAAACAGAGATGGAATGTTGACTGTTGCAGCAGCAAACATGCAAACAGAGAGGTGATCGATCACCGTCCAGGAGAATAGTCATTTTAATCCTGGCTGAGAAAATCAAGACCGAGGACGGAATGAGTACACAAACCATCTAGGAGAGGAAATTTACCGGGCTTGTAATGAGTGTTTTTGTGTCTAACAGAAGCGTATATATGCCCTCGGGTGACACAAGGCAGTTGAGTTGACGCCATAGGAATCGTACTAGTAAAGGGCACACCGATGTTGTGCACCGATGCTACTTAAAAAGCAACTTCCAGTATCGCTTAGTGTCTTCAACGATACACCGTTAATCAGAGCCTGTACCGTAGATTTAGATAAACCGGTAAAAGATATGGCAACAGGAAATGAAACGATAGGTTTAAGTGAGGACGCAATACGTTTATTTTGGGGGTTCGATCGACGAACCTTCTGAAGATGCCCCTTTTACCGCAAGAGTTACAAATGACTTCCCGGGCCGGACATTTTGAGCACGGATGCCAGATTTTACCACAAAAGAAGCAGTTGTTGCAGTCATTTTCTTGGTTTCCAGCTGTAACTTATAAGCGCATAGAGAGGGAGTTGATGTGGCGCCGCATGGCCCGTAGGTAGTCGAATCATAAAGACGAGATTGCTGCTGAGCATGCTCCGGCATATGAGCTTCGTCGAAAACGTGTTGAGGTGTAGCGTTTGCTTTTCAATTATCCGTTGACGGGTGATATTAGACTGCAGCCCCGTGATGAACGCATCACGGATAGCCTCGTCGCGTTATTGGTCAACAGAAACCGCCTTAAATTTGCAGTCTTTAGCAAAACAACGTAATTTCTGTAGAAGTTAATCTACTATCAGGCCGGGTACTTGTTTGGTGGTAGCTAGCAAATGCCGAGAAAACACTTCATCTTTCGGCTTAACGTAAATTGATCCAAGAGTTTGTATGTCGTCCTCCTAAATCAGACGATCAACCACATGCTGACTGATAGACGGGGAAATGAAGTTCACAGGGGATTTTTTCTGTCGAGATTAGGCACGTCAGTGACAGAAAGAAAGTTTGTGAATGTTTCGTATCAATGAATTCACTGTTCAGCAGTCGACGAAGGGTGTGGATCAGCTTCAAAGCGTTCCGTACGGAATGGGCGTTCCATGGATTGTTAGAAGATTAAATTGTTATAAACTCGGGGGATTGAGCAACGAACTTAGAGAGAAGACGGATCCAACGGGAGGCTTTATTCTTCTAACAATGTGAGAACATGTGCTGAAAGGGGAAAAAATGGCGGACCAACCTCAAACTAGTTCATGAAACCTTCAGAACCGAACAGGAAACACTTCCTTTGAAATTTCACCCCCAAACAAGAAAAACCTTCGGTTTAATGGTATTTGAAAACTTTCTGCGGAACAAAATATCTCAAGCACGTCCTGGTGATATGATATCAGTTAGAATCACTAGACCACTCTGTTTGTTGAATTCTTATCATATTGACAGAGTCTGATCTGGTCAGTCATTATTAGTAATACAGACTTCATTTGAATGGGGATGGGAGGGTTTCACTCTCGTGCTAAGACCCCTATATTTTTGGTCTCTCCAGGTGAGACTGATGAAGTAAACAGTAATCACGATAATACTAAGCCGTTTTTTTACCAGATTTTGATGAACTTAGAGATAACGCATTGTAAAATCCTGAGTCGCTCAGCATATCCCGTGTCGATGAGTTTGGTTCGTTGTTTAGAAGCATGCCAAACGGAAGTCCTTAGCAAATAGGTGAAAAATTTTATGGCACGAAAAAAGCAAAAGATCGGTTGACAATGATGTTGTGTTTTAGTGCACTTAGTGAAAAGTAAGAACCGTTAGTCGTCAACAAAGGTGCGAATCCGGGGTGTTTTAAAAACCAGCTGTTAATTGGAGTTGATTGAGAATGTAGTAAAACTCCTGAACAAGAGGCACATTTTGGACATTTTGGTCTTCGCTGTTAGTTTCTCTTACTGTATACCCACATCTTTGCGAGAGAAAAAAAGCTTCTAGAATGTTATTTAGTCTTTGTGTGAATCAGTTACAGCGTAGACTTTGCTACTTTGATTCAACGAAACAGTTTCGGAAATAAAAGATGAGAATGCCGGATAGTAAATGACTCTCTTCATTAGGTTTATCTCGTAAAATAGGTGAGAGATTAAAAATACGTACTTTTAGCAAATAACCTTAAAACCGGTATCACTTGTGACTAATTCCTTTTGGTGATCTCCCTCCCTGAATGCAATATCTCTCAGGAAGAAGTAGTTTGAGTGGTTCTTACTGTAGTTTCTCGGTTGGGAGGAACACTAATATCCGCTCGGGAAGAAACCGATATTTTAACCAATAGATTCACGTGCATGTTTTTAAAAATCGTTGGTTAAAAGACGTTTGACAGCGAATAGAAATCGGAATTACGTCGACTCACAAAATTGAATATAGCAATAAATTACGAGTGAAATATTGCGACAACATAAAGTTGGATCCCAATGTGACTGAGACTATGATTTTATGTTCACTTTATAATTTGACAAAGTGTTGTGCATGAATTGTATTCTATTTTTGCACTAAATTAGTGTTCTTGATTGTCTTTTTAAATTCACAGTTTACTACTTCACATGTGGAATTATGTTCCCACAACCACGGTATTTGTAATAAAATTCACGACTACATTTGCACTACACGTTATTCGTTGTTTTACATGCATTGAGTGAAATCAATTTTATCGCTCGCGCTGTCGTCGAAATAAAAAGCGGAAACGCATTTTTTTCCAACTATTTTGTGTGGAAATCAGGACGTTCTGTCGATGTTGTTAGGAGGTCACATAAATATCACACTTTACCACATAATACTGTAGTTGTATGAGGTAACATTTACCTTGCGTCGTTTTCTTTTTGGTGCTATTTTGGATTTGCACTGCATTTTTCGGTTAAACGCTCCAGTATAATCTCACCAGGTATAAATTGATATCTTGTATAAGCCCTTTTCTGGACCGATTCCCAGTTCTAGAGAGAAAAAACTTCTCTGCTTCGGAGCCATCTTGGTTTATTAATATAGAACATAATGTTTACACCGATTTCTCGGTGACTAAATCAATTATTGTACAAAATGAAAGTGGTTCGAATGGTTTTCGGGACGTTTCTTTTGACCGACTGATTTTTCTACCAACAACCGCTTGACAGATTTCCTTTCTCAGTTTGGCAATCAACGCCATCGACCCACTGTCACTTTTGATTCCGTTGACTTCAGCCTTGATCTCTGTTCTGGACCGGCTAGGCTTGCGCAGCACGTGATTTACAGTGATGACTCCGGTCTGCTATCCCAGGAAGGTTGTGTATTGGCTATGAGCTAGTCAATAGCTACACAACCCTGTTCTAACAATGTGGATTTGGTATAATACGCGCGTAATATCACCACACAAATGCATTCGCGGTTTATGTGCGGCTTCCAAATTGCCGATATCCGTGAATAATTCCTGTTAGCGTGGTTCCATTAAGTACCTCGTGCGGGTTTTGATATCCTCTCGCTCTGACCCACCACTTCTCATCAAAGTTCAACGGTGTCCTTATATGTAGTTTAGCACCTAGGCCTAACGATGCCTACTTTTTCCAGGGATCGGCTCTTCGGGTGATCAGCCGTTAACGAGACTTGGGCGTGACAGTAACCCTGTTGCTAAAAACCCCTTATCACACTGACAGGGCTTGTGCCTCTTCTTGGAGCATAATGGGTGCCATCCGCCGATCGGTTAGCAGGCTATCTTAAGATGCCTTTAAACTGCTGTACAATTCCCACTGCTGAAGTTTGGTAGCAGGTTCTTAAACTCTGACGCTCTAGAAAAGACAAGTGAATGACAAGGGGTTCGGTAACTGGCCAAGGTATAAAGTGACACCCATGGACCAAATATTACAAATCGATCCACGATAACACTGCTCTTCAGGAAAACCTATTTGAACCGCTATCATAAATTGTTATTTGTGAGGTTGGTTCATGCCTGAACATTAGAATGAGCGTTTTGGCATAGAGCATTGACGTAAAATAGGCTGCTGTCAGTCTGTTAATGTGATATGAAAGATTTGTGAAATTCGTGTTAGGCGCATGTGACAAATGTTAAATTACGTTGACCTTGGTGGGATTCGAATCGATTTATGAAATTGCTGAAGCCCATCTTTGTCAACCCTGTTAGATCATTTGGTGGGATGCACGTGGTACTAAGGCGTGGGTTCGAACCCCATCAAAACTGGCTACTTTCAAATTTAGATCAGTCCAGTATAAATGATTTGTTTTTGGCACTTTGCCGGCCACACGTTTAGTTTCCATGTGGGAACTGTCTTGATAGCTGCCAATAACACCATTCAGGCGCGAATCGTTCGTCCTGTTGCGATGATTCCCTAGAAAAGTTCAGCATCTTTGTTTTGCAAATCGTTGCAATTGACATAAATTTTCAAATTAACACAGTCGATCATTTTCACTCCGTTGTTTGTTTGCCTGATTTTGTTTTTGGAAACCACCACAATAACTACATTAGAACGCTAGCTTTTCATATGCCATCTCATCTTCTTCATATTTGGTAAGATTACTCGACAAGTTGTGATCAACACGGACGAGGAAATTGCAGCTCGAACGAGAGATTTTGTCAGTTTGCTCCGTCCCGTTCGAGATGAGCAGACGCGGGCGATTTTTGTCTTTCTTCGTCGGTCCTTTGCCGAGCACGTTTTTGCAGCAGCTCGAAAATTGGGCATGCTCGAGGCCGAGTGGGCATGGATTGTAACCGAGCCGGCACTTCAGGCGTCAAATATTCCCCAGGGTAAGGGGAACTCTAGTCTTGTGAATCGTTGTTTGTCTGAAAAATACCCATTGCATCATATAGAAGTCCAAATCGGCTAGAAAATTGTTTTTCAGTAGTTCATTCTCAAGTCATATACAGGTTACATAGTAGACATTAGACAAAAGATCATGAACATAGATATGGAATAAACACCAATCATGGGCAGGAGTTTGTCAGTCAAATTATCCTTATCATGTGATTGGTTTATCTAGCTGACGCCCTCTAGGTAACTGGTGATTGGTGTTTATTCCGTGTCTGTGTTCACGATCTTTTGTCTAATGTCTACTATGTAGTCTGTATATGGCTTGAGAATGAATTACTGAAAAATAATTGTTTCGCCTATTTGGAACCGTTATTTCTTTTCGAATGATTCGTTCCGTTGATTGGGCATGTACCGATTTACTGTGGTCAGGTTGGTCACAGTGCTGTTAATATCTTGGATAGCACACGCCTGGACGCATTCGTGAGTCTGACTTTCCGGTATTCGTTTAGGAACTCAGATTCTCACGACAAATAAAACCGCGATAGAAGTCTCCTCGGTGTGTATTGTTGTCAGTCAGGTGGCAGCTGGAAGATAGTTTGAGTGGGGAGGAGCAGTTCGTGAAGGGGCATAATGGTGCTGCTTTCTCGGATAGGACGCCTTAAACATTGAGGTTGGGTTTCACGAGATCTGTTCATCGAATGGCTGAGGACGCCAAGAGACATAACCGTATGTCAGTGGCATACTTTCATCCAGGCTTTTTTGTCGTCTATGTGGTTTCCACTTGTGTTTCTTCGCTTCTTTTTAACTCAATATTTGTCC
Source organism: Fasciola hepatica (assembly GCA_948099385.1). Classification (NCBI taxonomy): domain Eukaryota; kingdom Metazoa; phylum Platyhelminthes; class Trematoda; order Plagiorchiida; family Fasciolidae; genus Fasciola; species Fasciola hepatica. The sequence continues at coordinate 10,575,591 of CANUEZ040000120.1, read as the reverse complement.
TAACTGCTACGAAATCCCAATCAGTGGTTGAGTGACTCGCAGGAAGCCGATAACTCTTTTAGTCTGGAATACGAATTATCCAACTACTGCGTGTACTATAGGACCAAAGTCAAACAAGATACGTGTACATACCTCAGTTGTGAATGGTCCGGCAATAGTAACCGGCGATAAACGAACGACAGCCTTGACAAGTCAAGTTTAACCAGGAATGCGAACGCGCAAGTCGCAGTAACAACGAAAGTGCGGGGAGATATACCGCCGAAACGAGCCAGTCAGAGATGTGTGACGGATTCAGCGCGCAAGCAAAAGTAGTAAGTGCTGGAGTGATTGGACTCTTGTACAGTAAAAGGGGTTGCAACCCTAAGGGAGACTGGCAGGTAGCAGACATTCACAGAACCAACAAAGGAGGAGGCGAAATGGCAGATGTCCGGGTCGCAATCACTACGCCCAGGTGTGAATCTAGTTGGCATGGCAGGGGGGAACAGTGGGAGCTCAGACAAACAAGCACAACATGAGCAGAGACAGAAGTGTCTCTGATTTATGGCGGGCGCACACAGTAGGGGATTGGTCTAATCAAGTGGCGTGGAATAACGTAGACTAGCCAGGGGGGAAAGGCAGAGCTGGTTAACAGGTGTCAGTGTTTTGGTAGGGAGAGATAGAGAGACAAAGGGGTCACAGAAAACCAGTCATACAGAAGAGGCGAGGCGTGGAAAGAACGAACACTCAAGATATTATCGAACAGCGGGAGTTTATGTACACCAGCAAGTAGGACAAAAGTTCATGACTGGCCCGATGAAGCGAAGTACCAACACATCGAAAGATTGTAACAATAACATTTTGCGAGTGGATGACATTGCGAGAGACCAACCAAAACTTAACTGAAATTGTTTCTTATGGTAGAATTTTATTGCTCAATAACACAGCGTAGTCGAAATCGTTGGTAGGTTGTCGACGTTTCGGTCATCACGGGTAACCTTTTCCAAGACTGGTTTCTTTCGTTTGTAAAACCAGTCTTCAAAAAGTTACTCGTGATGACCGAAACGTCGACAACCTACCAACGATTTCGACTACGCTATGTTATTGAGCAATAAAATTCTACCATAACATTTCACATGGCGCATCAATTTTTCGATACACTCCGAACCGATCTCGGTTCTGACACATTAATCCTTATCACCAATCGAAATTGTTTCTTATTCCTGATTCTATCCGTCAGTTTGTTGTCTGTTGTTCACCGATCACCTGAGTCGATGAAAATGTCGGCCGATCGACCGTCATTGTGCATGGTGTGGTCCCCTTATTATATACAAAGCGTCTGATTGACTTGCTTTGTTTTCCAGTTGTTTTGTTTTACACAGTTGGTTGCAGATGATTTTCAGGTAACATTTTTATTCTGAACTTCGTTGCTGCAACAAATATCTTCAAGATCCTCAAGATTCACTGCTCCACCCCCCTAATTTTTTAACTGGAAATGATCAGACTAGTAACCGTGCTCGTTAGTTTTTTCGAAGTCTGTCAGGCGAGAATGCTTCGAATAACGACAGCTCAACGTATCAGTTCTGGGAGATTGAAATTGACTTCGTTCTGTTTCGTTCCAGGTGTCATTGGTGTACGTCTGTTGCAATCGGGTGAACTTGACCATGTCAACGATGCTATCCGCGTGGCCACGAGTGGCATTCTCTCTATGGCACGCGCCTTCCCGAAACAAATTAGTGTGTTGCGATCAGTCAAAACATGCACAGAAGATCCGTTGGAGATCCAATCGGAACCGTCGGACGGTGGGCAAACTTATCGATGGAACCAGTATGCAATACATTTGTATGAGTGAGTTTTATGTTAGTTCGACGACTGGAGATGCGTTGAATAATCAAGCTCACTGGAAAACTTAACACCCACTCATGGTTTCCTCATTGGTGAAATTACTTCTGTGTCAGAACTTATTGTTTTTTCATGGATAAAGGATTAAGATCCCAAGAATTGGTGGGAATCGGTGATCGTACCTATTTATAAAGCGCCAGGTTTTACTATGAAAACCTCGGAGGAACAAGCTTGGTTAGCATCACATAGACTGATGGTTGCCATTATTGTCCGCCGCTTGTCTAGCAATTGCAAAGATTACTAGCACAAAAACCAAGTTGGGTTTAAACTCGGTCGAGGCTGTGTCGAAGTGGCGAAAACATCTACTGGGAACAAGTGGAAAAATGGGTTAAGATGATCACAATTGCAATGCGCAGTGTTCCGAATTACTTACTTCATATTTTTGTGCAGAAAAACTTCCGGTAGACTGACATTAAAAACACACTAAAAGTCAACCGGTTTTAGTTTTCACAAATACACTTTACCTTTTTTCCGGTCCCGAAGTCACCGAGCCACTAGCAAATACAGAAACCCCTTGCTACATTTATAAGTGATGCTACGCGTCCAGATTTAAAATTGTAGACTATTTTTCCGGTACTGAGGTTGCGTTGACAGAATTCAAATTTCGGACACCCGAGGACCCGACATTTCTGCTTCTTCCTCCTAAAAACCATCTTCGACTCTGTCAACCGCATAATACCCTGAAGGTACCTTTTATCTAGTTTGTATCAGATGAATTCATTTTCATCATTAAATTTATGCATGAACAGGAAAACGGCCATCTTTCACCCGAGTTCTGGAGAAGTGTTTTACGTTAGAATTACTCCGTCGCTCCCTGTTTAACTTTAGTGAGATTGTCTTAAAGACCATATTGTTGTTACTTGAGAATAACGGTGTTGAACATTTCTTAGGAGGAAAATTGTTAAATCTCCGGTTCGTCGGTGACATAGTACTACGTGAAAATCCAGATAAGTTTCAGACCTTTCTGAACAGCGTACGTAACTGTGTTCGTATATGCTCGGTGAGCTTTTTGCACCTTCGAGCTGCAAGATGCTGCTACAGGACTAGTTTGGTCCGACATCAAACCTGACGTTATTAGGAAATACTATAAACCAAATGGATAAATTCTACCTATTCTATTTCATCGGGAGGTTGGATATCGGAAAAAGTTCCATTGCGTAAGAAGAAAGTGCGTCTGACTCTTGCCAACCTCGGATATTTGTGGTATGGACGCTACGTCCGTATACCCTGTCGGGAGTCCGGTGTAGGCTGTGAGTGTCTGCCGGTCCTTCTAGATAGCTCAAAACCGAGATCATGCTGGGTGGAGGATACACAAAGATTGTCGGGATTTGATAACCGATATCTTCCCAGTATTGCTGCTTTCTGTTTGGGACACTGTATCCATAATACTGAGTTTATACGCAGAGAATTCGGTGCCGCAAACAAGCCAATGGATCAAACAATAAGGCTAACCAGTTTATGTTGGTCTGAACATGTGCTTGTCCTCGGATCCACTGCATCAGCTTGATACGTTTAATGATACGGTTGGTGGTTCTAACTCGTTATTCTAAACCGTTTTTCCATAGTTCAAATTTATCTCTGCCAAGCTTTTACTCGAGTGTATATTTTGACCGATTTCCACGTGTCTTCGAAAATTAGTTCGTACCCTAGTTGGTCATCAACTGTCATCCTACGGTGAGCAGTTTAACCCAGAAAAAAATGCAAATCGGAACCAGCCAATGAAACTCTCAGCTCGTTTCTTCGTTTTAAATCACTTTGTATTGTGGTCGCTGTATTTTGCTAAACTATAATGTGCATACCGCTTAGTAAAATGCATTTGCATTTCTTAGAAACACATGTTCCAGTTCACACGTTGTGGTGATTGCTCGCAAACAGTTTGTGTCTGAGCCCCGTTGTCTCTTTCCTCGACTTCCCCCTTACGATTTGTTTCTGTGTGGATGAATACAAATGTGTGAGTGTTCACCGAGATAAGTGAATCAATAACGCCGAACCTGTGGCTAGTAAAAATCACCGTGCGTAACACATGAACTTTATAATTAATGGGAGTAATCCATGCACGTGACTAAGACAGGTTGAAATCTTTCACGAACCGGTCTCTGCGCTCACAGTGAGTGGTTTGTGTTTGGAGCATAAAACGAATTACTTCCCATAGCTATATTGACAATCCTTAGAAACCACACATCCAATCCTCTCTTTTTAACTAGATTATTTAATCAATGATTTTGTTTCCACTTCACTCTGACACATTAAATTGTTTTATGGTGCTGTTAAAATGCCTTGACGGAAGAGAAGAATAACAAATTATGGATTTAGCAACTATTCCATATTCTGTGAAACTACCCTCCATTTTATCTCATGTTTATTGGAAATGAAAGTAAAGTCATGTCGAAAAATGCTTAAAACCGTCCATGTTAATCTTTCTAGTAATTGAATACTCTACAAACAGTTGTTTATATAATACTAGACATGCTTATTTCCCACCTACCGTCCTTCAGTGAAGAAGTGGTAACTTGTTATTCAGAAAAAAAGGAAAACTCATCATGCATGTTTTGTTTTTGAAACTCGATATGTTCCGTAGCCATTAAGGCTGTAGTGAAAGCGCTGACACGGTGTGACTGTAAACGTGTGTATTCGAAAAGTGAACGATCAAACCAGTACACGAAAGGACCGTACGAGAGTGGACGGTATAGCAGGGTTGAGAGAAAAAATCAAAATCGACAAAACGTCCGGACCGAGGCGTAAAAATCAATACCCGCTCTACAGTACTCCCTCCTCCCCCCAGAGCATCGGACAAATGTGTATAGAGATGCTCGTGGAAAAAAACCATGGGAGTTGAAAACGAACAGGCCTAACAGTCTTGCGGCCGGAACCGGTTGTGAGAGGAGGGACAGTGTCAATCTTTTGCAAAGTACTTAGACTGTTAGAAACACGAGGACTGCCAAAATTGGACACAGAATTAGAAGTTTTCATGGAGGGAACTGAAGCCATATAGTCCGAATCAAGGTATGCTACTTTGAAGCGATCAATACTGACAGTATCTGGCCAACCAGCCTTAAAAATGACAACAAATTTTCGTTACGGGAAATGACGCGAAACGGGCTTGAATATGCTGGATGCAACGGGGGTTTAGCAGCATTACGACAAAGAAAAACACGAGAGCACGTAGTTAAGTCTTTGGGAATGTAAGTGGGACGAACGGAGGACCGAGTTGGAAGCGACGGAGTGATTTCATGTACAGTTGTAGTGGGCGAACAAATTGGAGGGGTCAGTAACATCAGGAGTGTGTCCGAAAAACTCACCGGCCAATTGCGGTGGTGTGCCGAACACCAAGTCAGCGGGACAAAAACCAAAATCTTCCTTTAGGGTTATGCGCATGGACAACTTGATTAACGGAAGGGCGTCCGTCCACTTTATAGAATGAGAGGTGGAAGTGAGAGAAGCTTTTAATTTTCTATGAAAACGTTCCACTAATCCATTGGATGATGTGTGATATGCAGTTATACGAGTATGTTGAAATCTAAGGAGAGAAGTAAAATCATGGGAGAGTTTGGATTTAAGTTGTACACCCCTATCCGTGGCGATCGTAGATGGAACACCAAACATAGAAATCCAATGGTGTAAAAATCAATACACGCTCTGAAAGGCTGTGCCTTTTGTACTATCATTGAAACCGAAACTCAAAGTGTTGCGACAAACATAAGTTCTCATCCTCAGGAGATTCACAGGCAACTACCTTATATCAGCATGTCACACCTCACCCCCCTAAGTTACATTGATCCAGTTACTTTATTCTGACAGCTGCTCACGAAAGAAAGCATTGCAAAGTGTCCTCTGAGGCACTAGCTTCTCCATAGGTGACAGAAGTCCCGTTTTTGGTTCTTTAAGTGTTCTTAGTGGATTGCATCCTCTCCCCAGTTGCAGCATCCACTGGTAGATCCTGTCCGCTGTCTTCCGGCAGGGTTTTTTCACTGAATTGAGAGGGCGAAATTCGAAGCTGTAGTGAAAATGATGTGCCAATAACGTTCCATCTGAAAGGGGTTAAACTTGGTTTCAAATCAACCACAACGAAGCGTACAAACTTCTACAAATGCAGTCGCAGGCTGTATTTGCGTATACAGCCCGCCACGCCCCGATGCCCCGCCGGCAAAACTTTCGGTTGACGTTTTGGTACGAGGTGGTGTTAGTCACCCACCTACCCCGACTTGTGTGATTGAGTAGTACATTGGTCTATGGTCCATGACTACAAACAAAGAAGTTTTCATCGTCTGTTTCACCCATTTTGTCAAGTTCACACTGCTCCTCTCCTCAGGTCGATGTAATATGTAAAATAAAAGATGCATTTTTGTTACATTTTCGAGAGCCGCCATTGGTTATGTAGGTGATCAGGATAGTGGACATCAGTATGACAGACGGAATGTAAATCGAGATGCACGAATGTCCAGTTTCGGTCAGTGGAGTTCATTCGTGACGGGTTAGTTCGAGTCGATTTATGGGTCATTGTGGAAATATATGTTTATTATATAACTCAGTTAACTGATCGCAGCTTCTCGGAATAACTGGTTCGACACCTCTGATCCAAGACCATAGTCTCTTCAAATGGACGGGTGTGGTTCAACCCTAACGAGTTGTGACGATTTTTGTACTTAAGCATGAAGCATACGTGTAGTTGAAGATATAAACACTGCAGTTGAGAAGACCTGCGGATAACAAATGTATTCAGGAAGCATGGAACGGTGAATCACCGAAGACCTTAGTGGGTCGAGCATGATAGTGAATTCGGGTGACGACAAAGATGTCCACAAAAAGGTGATCACTACTCACTGAGAGAAGGCACCTCAGTCAATGACAGTCGCCATCCGATCATTGTTTTCTCGCGGGTACTCCAATTAGCCATCCGTAGTGTACCCTCCTTTCTCATGCCCCCCCCCCCCCCCTCCTAATACCCCGCGAATAGGCACATGCTTCGTGTTAATCTATCTGATGGTCGAACCGGGCAAGTTGAATTCGATCGGAAAGGCGATCGCGTACGTCCAATTTATGAGATTGTGAACGCGCAACTACTCGATCCTCAAGGTGCATTATTCACTCAACCATTGGACAAAGCGTTTGAATTTAAACGCCCGGATCTGGTTTCGGTTGGACGATATGGAGTACCTCAGGTAAGCGGGAAACAGTTACTTTGGACACAATACTTTAGTACCTCCTCCTCCCTCCCGCACGTGTTCAAGGATCTCTGGCTGATAGTTTGTTTCCGTTTATTCCATGAGGTTTGTAGGATACTCAGACTTAGATGTGGCACTTGGATTGCGTTCGAACGTCTCCGAAAAAGTTGTTCATTCAGGGAAAGAACCCTGGATGTACAGAATTGCCGTCCAGTAATTGAGTGACTCGCAGATAGACGAACCCCAAGTTCCAAGGCAGAAAACACAGGCTCGTTTTACTACGTGTACTGTAAGACAAATTACCAGACAATAGAAATAACATACCTCAAATTGTGGGCAAGTCAACCACAGAATCAAGACAGTCAACAAATGCTTCGAAACGCCCGGGCAACAATAGGCAGGAAACGCTCGGGACGACGATGCAGGAGCGAGTCAAGTGGTTTGCAAAGAAAGTCATTATTTATGGAATGCATTTTGACCAGTCAACCGTCTAAAGAGCAGTAATTGTCTAGGGAAACACACACACACACACACACACAAGCGTGGCGAATATCGAACGGAATAGCATGGCTATGAGAAAGTTGCATGATCATAGAGGGATGGCCAAGTTCAATCATTCACACAAATAAGACAGATAAAGCAGAAAGATAATGACGTCCAAACGTTTGAGTCTCGTCAAGTAACCCAGGAAATTATGACATAATGATGGAACGGGTCATCAGCACCAGTGGCTCAGTGCCCAAGGGTTTCAAAACGAGGAAGCAAGATCACTTAAGTGGTAAAATCTGTTTAGAATCAGAGTTAACTACGAACGGATAAGATCACATTTAGACAAATGACGATTAAGGTCAATCGACACTTGACAACGCAATGCGATTGAACAGACGAATTATCACGCGAGTGTGGAAGCGAACGTGTGGTGGTCGGCGTGGAAACTGGTGGTTAAAGTGCATGGAAAGCAAACGAAACTGTTTGGTAAAGACAACAGTTGTGATGGATAGCATGGGATCTGGACTAAACCAGTTTGAAGGAGTTTCTCGATATGGCGAGCTGAATTTCCATGTCGAATTTCAAAAAATGTTAACACTGGAGTTCGTATTTTCATCGTGTTGCCTGGCAGGTGACTCAACACAATCTTCTGTATTGTTGTTTATGGCGAATATTATTATCAATCTCTGTGTCAGTTAATGGACTCATCTGCCTATCATTACTCACACATTCAGTCAGCTAAGCAAACCGTGCATCTGTAGTTGCTTCCTAAGAACTGATGATCATTGCGGTCCGTTTATGATGGTGTTCCTGGTCATTATGATCACTGATTAGGCTATCTGTTGACTCTGCAGACTAAATAGTACCATATTTTTCACCAAATAAGAGTCTCAGCATTAATTACATTATCTATTGGCAGGTTGTTAGAAACACTCAGGTGAATTTACGATTTAGGAAACTTCCAGTGGATTGCCACTGACGGTCTCTGTGTTGGAGAGTTCACGTGACTATTTTGAAATCATATATAAACGGTGAAATTCTGCAGGTTGCATGTGGTGTTCTGCTTTGCTGGTTCGATTTAATTTGTTCATGACCATATCCCCAAAAAAGACTTCCATGAGGTATTGAGTACAATGTGTATTAGTTGTACAATGTGAGTTACTTTTATGAAAGTGAAAGCGAATCTGAAGCATGAGTATCGTGAATTTGGCATAGTTATTGGTGCTGTAGTTTAATTCGACAGGTTCGTCGCATCGTAACATTAATACTAGTAGCACCCATAGCGATAAAACGAGAGAAAAAAAGAAAGAAAAAGTGGTCCGTCGAATAAAGCCTTATGTCGAACTTCGTGCAGGTTTATATGAGCACAATCAGAAACTTATCCTCTTGTCCATTGTTCCATGTCTCAAAGCAACATTTTCAGGCCTACTTGTTTTGGTTCCGTCAGATGTTCATCTGAAATTATTTATGACTTTTCCCATGAAAGCCTTCACTGACAAAAGCACCGTTACTTTTTTGACTACTTGTGAGTAGTTCAATACGGCCAAGGAAAATATCACGGCGGGAGTGAAGACCCAATTGCTCACTAAACGCGGAAAGAGTGGGTTCTTCCGAATAAAATGCGTAACCAAAACACGGAATAAACATCAGACTGTACCCGCCGCCGCAGGTCAATTTTATTTCGCCAGCCTGTAGCTGGCCGAAACCCTCTTCCCGAATTGTGTCGTATTATTGTGTGATTAAAGGGGATGTAAACCATAATTATTATGACTAATGTTACTATTACCTAAACGCACTTTCATAATTTGGTCTGATGGACTGCCATAATTGATAATATCTTCCAACACACCGAACCATTTCCGTCCTAATAAGAAGAGTGAAAATCGCTCGATTACCCTAATCTAATACTGTTTACTTATTATTTTTGGTAGTCTACGCGCGTCTAGCTTCGTTATGGTTCAGAAAATTGTCAACCATGTTCCAGTTATACCTTTAAAAAACTTCATAAGGGATTTACATTGTATTGGTTGCGAAACCAGTCACACTTCGACGAAACTTCCGCTACCTGTTTGCTAAGTACTATTCGTAATTAGAGCTTGTCCATCTCATTTTGTGTTTAGCTATTCGCAACGGTTCTCTGTCAAATAGTGTCCTGAATAATCCTCTGTATTGTAACTCACATTTTCCCAAGCCTCATCAGCCTCTGAATCTCGACTTTGAAGATCGATGTCTGCTGCGTAAGTGAAACGCGTATCCAGGATTCGAGCAGTGTAATTCAACTAACTGCTCCTGGTACCTCATCGAGGTATTTTCTGCGCACTTCAGGAGACGAATCAGCTAGAGCTGTGGGTCAACGTGGTGAAGGTATAGTCTTGACCGACAAGGCTAAGGCTTTCCTTTTAGATCGGATCCCTGTTAATAGTCGTTTATGTGCTGTGAGTCTCCGGGGGTCAGTTTGTGTTCAAAAGGATAATTGTGTTAAGCGCAATTTGTTTGTGATCTTGGCGTGCACCCCAACGGACTGCAGCTCTGACACGCAAAAGGATGAGTTTTACGATGAACTCACCACCCTTGTTCGCAGCAGCAAAGGTTCTGACATTGTAGTGCTAGCTGGTGATTTCAATGCACAAGTTCGCAAACTTAGTCCATCGTAAGCTAGCTTGGGTGAGTGTTGTGCTTTACCCACTCAGCGCACAGATAACGGGGATAGGCTTCTCCAGTTTTGTGCTGACAATCGGTTATTTCTGTCTAGTGCAAATTTCCGACACAGCTTGCGTCGCACAGCGACATGGCGCTCTGACGCTACAGGTACTGTGAGTCAGACCGATCATATCGCAGTAAGCTACTGGTGGCACAGTTCTCTTCAGAACTGTAGATCCTACTGGTCCACGTACGCAGAGTCTGACCATGCATTAGTCTTAATGTGATTGTCTCTCCAGCTCCATGGTCATCGACGCAAACTGCAAACCCGGTTAACTGTGCAACATTTGTCTGATCTAGAAGTTCGCACCCGTTATGAGCAGAAGTTAGAACATGAGCTAGGATCTACGACGAACAGTAATGTAGATGAGCATTGGGCTCATATCAAACAGGCGATGCACGTTGCAGCAGGTTTTGCCTGTGGTCCTAGATCCCGGTGTCCATCAAAGACACTGGATTTCTCAAGAGTCAGTCAGTCTAATGAAGCAAAAACGTCAGTTCTTGAATTTTAAGGAGATAAATAAGATACGAAGTAACCTACAAAAGAAATTTACGGAAAGCCTTAAGAATGATTGCGAAAATTGGTGGGTCAAGGTAGCCAGTCAAAGACTGTTCAAACTTATTCGTGACACCAGTGGACGGCGAACCACTGTCAGTTAAACGATTTGCGATAGAAATAGGGAGCCTGTTCATGACAGAGAGCAAAGGCTGGACCTTTGGGCCGAATACTTCAAGGAGCAGTTTAATTGGCCGCGCGCTAATGTAGTTGTTCCGACCTCAACAACTGCGATTCCTTGGGGAGTATCACTTGAAGTCCCATCGGAAGTTGGAGTAGAGTGGCGCATCCGATTACTAAAGCGAGGAAAAGCGGTAGGTCCCAACGGACTCTCTCCAGTTCTCAAAATGGGTGGTGGTGCGTTCATAAAATCACTTGTCACCTTCACTCATGACGTTTGGAAAGAGAAACGTATTCCGTTATTGTGGGGCGAGTCATTTATTGTGTCCATCTTCAAGAAGGGAATACGCAATGACTGTATTAATCATCGTGGGATTAGCTCAATTCCGATAGTCACCAAGGTATTAGCCTCGATTTTGCTGTATCGTCCTACACCGGCTGGCGTGATGAACGCCCGCGAACAACAGGCCGGATTCCACTCAGGTTGAGGATGCATGAACCAGATTTTTACTGTTCGCCAATTACTTGAGGCGCGTCACACACACCGTCGACCGAAAATAATGTTCTTTCTAGACTTGAAAGGTGCCTTCGATTCAGTTGACCGAACAGCGCTATTCAGTGCTCTTCACCGGAAAGGTGTGCCCTAGAAGTTCGTGAACCTACTTAGATCATTGTATTCTCATACTTCTGGCCGCGTAAGGGTTTGTGGTGAACTATCTAGTCCATTTGAAACGACCAGGGCTGTTCGACAAGGATGTCCCATTTTGCCATTCCTGTTCAACTTCATAATCGAGGAAATAATGGAGAATGGCTTGCGAAGTCGAACTAGGAAATAATGGGAAGCTATGTGACCTAGATTACCCGGGCGACCTTGTTTGCTTGTTCACATGCACAGAACATGCACAACGTGCACTAGTCTTCGGTGGTTGGGGCACGTGTTACGAATGGCAAACACGTCTACCGTACCATGCCTTGTTTTCCATTCCTCCTCTGAAATGGAAGAAGTCACGTGGAGGTAAACAGGTGGCGTGGCAACGGGGAATGAGAAAATGTACAGAGAACTTAGGGAAAGTAGGTGCCTCACGTCTTCGTGGTTGGGGTCCGAAAGATCCATGAACCAGTTGACTGGAGGCACTGAAGGATATGGCAGCGAACTGTTAACAGTGGCAATCGTGTTTTCCCTTTCTGTCAAATCAGAATAATTGATCAATGTGCGTTAGCACAGTTTGACTGTTTATTCCGTGTGTCGTCTGCTAGGGCATTCTTTCCTTTTCCCACCCCTGTAAGTCCACTCCCTGTCCATCTTGTATATTCATTCTTTGTATAACTACGTGCAACATGGTGAGAAAGGCTGGTCGGCGGGGCTTGCTTTGCTGTTCAGCACTGTACGATGGTAATGATGACGTACATCGTGAACCTCGGGCATTCGTAACGTATCTTCTCCGTTTCTAAGGTATCGTATTGGTTTATACTAGCATTTTATGATGCCTATTACATGAACAGTTCATGTATTTATTCATAACTTTGTTTCCTCGAAGGTTTTCACTTCTACTGTTAGATAATCTTTCTGAGTGTTTCACTCGTACAGCCTAGCGGAGGCTCGAGCTCTCAACTTTAACGTTTCTGTCACTGCACTCTGCCATTGACCACCACACATCAAAGCCATTAACAGATCTAGCGCCAGATTCGTCCATTCATGCTTGCACGTGTTCTCGGTTGCCCTACAGATTCAGATTATTTGTACTCATTTGTTATGAACTCTCTTTCGTATTGCAACTACAGCCTAATCCACACTTTTGTAATCGACTTATTGATTTGTGACGGTAAAAGTTTCCTGATTTGCTGATTGTACGGCAACCGAACTGCGCTACAGTTTTGTCTAGCTGCTTGCTAAGTGGACCGTTTTAGTTCTTGCGTTGTCCCGGATTTCGTGAAGTTTTTGCCCTCTGTTCTTAGTTTCTCACCTGGCTGTAAGTCTTTTTCTTGCTATATGTTCATACTTATTGTATTGTTTTAGAATCACGAATTATCGATAAACACGGTTGTTCGATTGGAATTTGTTCTACTATCCGTAGCCGTATTCTACCGATATCATGCGCAGAGCTAGTGAGACTAAGTTTCCGCTAGATAGACAGCCCTAGACATCGGGATATTTGCAACGCTCTTAATATCTTTCTCACTCTCATCTTCAGCCTTGTTCTTTGCATTCATCTGTTTGGTATCCCCTTTTCACTTTTTCCTTCTGTAGACGATATTCTCTTCCAATCTCGTGTCTTAATCGATACGGATACAGTTTCATTTCAGATTTCAACTTCGTAGTGCGCTTCAGTATATGTCCAATGTGCTGACGGTTTATATTTCATATCTGAAAAGCTATGTTGCGCGGCACCCAAATAAATTTGATGGTACCGGTAATTTTAATGCCAACGATGTAGCTTCCGAGGCGGCTTTCTCGATGTGTACGGTGGCCGCACTAGATATTAGGCTACTACGGCGAACATGAATCATGGGTCTAAAATACGGAATAATCCCTAGTTGTATCCCTTCATGGCTGATGCCCGATGCGCAAATAGTTTGCACACTGTGCGAGATGTCTCTGTACGGTCACAGAGGTTGTACTATCACGTCGAAGATGGATTCCTATGGTTTAGAAACTAGGCAAGAACGAGATAAACCTACTAGTGGTTTGACATCACGTTCTGGACTTGTTGATGAACGATTGTAACCGTTTATGTGTATCATTTTGTGTAATAGCTATCAGGTACTCGAATTAACTTACTCGCGTCTAACTCGTCCAGTTTATCCGTCCACAAGAAAATCTTGTTCTCAAGATCGTAGATTTTCTTGCTGTTCCTAACAGTTCCTATATTTGCGCATACCGTTTATATGTAATGTTCCCCGATTTAATTTCAGTCATATTGGAGGATTTCTTGATACCTATACCACAACATTACCCACCCAAGGTTCAGCTTTATCTAATCTAATTTTTTGACGTAAAATAAGGAGAACAATATCAAACCACAGCCGGTCCTGTTCGTGGCTCACACTGACGGTTTTCATAGGCTGGGCGTAGTTTTTGGGTCGCGAACAACTCATCATCATAAGTCGGGGTGATATCATCATTGCGACTGATGCTAAAACCTTTTTTGACCTAAACATCAAGCTCATAGATCAGGAGCCAATGAAAAAACATCTAAAGACTTTCAATATCGTTGTTTCCTATCACTCATGCTCCTCTGGGTTAGGATTGGTTAGACCGCAACGAACTGATGAAACTCTTGCAAAAATGTGGTGTTTAAACTAAAACTCAGTCATGCTTTCCCAATTCCTGTTCTTCATCCCTGCCCTCATTCCTGATGCCATGCTGAGTAGCCGACACCGTTGGAATGGACTTCAGATATCCCGTATCCGACTATGCTGTCCATCAATATGAGTGCACTTATCTGGCCAGGTAATAGTATGGTTCAGCGAAATCAAATGGTCTGTGTTCAGAAGGACACAGCCGGGATATGCCAGAAAACTGAGAAGCGTTTGATTTCTGCCGCTCCAATCAGTTTCAAGAAAAAGCGACATTTAAGGGTAAGTATTCTCATGACAAGGGCGGATATTCTTGTCTTTTATTTTTTACTATGAGTATGTGTTGTGTTTAGTCCATTCAGACTATACATAACTTAAAAAACGGAAACCTATTGATTCGATTTGATTTCAATGGTTGTCCAGAGTATTTCACTGAATTCCGCCGAAATCAGGTCACATGGTGTTTTGACTTCTCTGATGGATCGCAGACTTCAAAGCACACAATCACAAAAGGTGTCTAAGCTAGACTTCACACGCATACACACACACCCGATGAACACAACACAAACCGGACACCTGAGCCCGCAGTCGCACAACCGCAGTATGTCATTGTGACCAGACGTTTTGCATCGTGAACAGAGATGTCGGCAGACGGGACAGAATGGATGAAAATGCCATCCCCCACAGTGTTCGCATAGCGACAGAGTTAGTCGGTAGCTCGGAAGTGAAGGATACCTCGAGCGTAGTGGAGTCTTCTTGCACTTCACGGTGTGAACCGTTTGCGTAGATCGATCTGGTTGCTGAATCATCACTGAATCGTGTGTAAGATCGACAGCGCGTTCGCATTCGTCTATCATGTGTTGAAGCCTAATGTGAAGCTCCTAATCAATTTTAGTCAGTAAATGAGTCCTCACATCCTCAATATATCCGGGGTACGAGTAAAATACAGATGAACGCGAGAATTGGTCTTCCCTGCGGGACCCCAGGCTAATTCGTCCATATTCTCTGTTGATTTAGTCACCATGATTGAGGAAGCCATGGACATCTTTTTTTACCGGCTGGTGACAACTAAGTCGGCCGCTGAAAGTGACAAAGTCTGGCCGAAGATCTTTGTCGATGTTTTCACAGTGTCATTGAAAGTCAGGCTTCTGGGCTGAGTAGGGAGAGTGTATATCAAACGTGCTCAACAGGACCCAACTTCCGCATCAACAATCGAACCTCAATCTCTTCATCATGGAGTGAGAGTTACACGATAAGGATATCCTCACGCCCTTTGTACCATGCCTCGAACGATACTCCCGCATCGGGGTTGCAGTGAAGATTTTGGACGTTGCACATGATATAGTCAGCTGTGATGGAATCACCGGTAGTCTTGAGCCCTGTGGACAGGAGCCCCATTATGCGTAACTGCGCCTGCATCGACGTCCTCATGTGTCAAAGAATTCCTGTTTCGCCATAATTTACAGGTTCCGTCGCTAGATATTCTGTCTTTCGAAGCACACTAAAGACGTCTAAACTAAGAGTTATACACGGTGAACACAACGCGCAGATCGGACACCTTAGCCCACGGTCGGACAACGTTTCAGCCTTGAGCCAAAACAGAATAACAGACGCGCGAGAATCAAAGCTAGACCTCGCAGTAAATTGAGAAAGAACACGTTCAACACACAACCAAACGTATATCGGCAGTACAACAGGACAGGAGCGAAAACGAGTCTAAGCAAGGATATCAATTGCATATGTAGTGTTACTCGGGCCGGGGATAACCGACTTCGTAAATCAATGCAAATTGGAGGAATTAACCAATCAGATGCGAGTAGCAAGATCGATGCGCGAAATTCAAATTATCAAAAGTAAAAATATGGAACTTCTCTGAAAGTGGATATTTTCAAGGAAATATAATGATCGTGATGAAATCAGCGTATCGATACTGGGGAGGGAAGCAGTCGTCTCCCCAACAGTTCCCAGACTACTCCCTTAACGAGATTGATGTCACGTTCTAATCATTGTTAATGACTCTTCCTAGAACACCCAAGGGTAAATTGATTTATTCATCTGGACGATCCTATACGCAGTCTCCTTCGTTTTGCAATCAGTCTTCCACAGTATTTCTCGAGTCTTACACCATAGTTCAGGATCCAGGCACCACAAGTTTGCGAAATCGATGTGGAAACACACTACCCCATTTATTGTAACAAAGAGTAATTATAACTACGCAGTTGTTATACTATAAGTAGTGAGGGTATTGATCGACTCGGTGTCAGCATACAGCTTGTCTTTCCTATCAGATCAGCACCGTCACTTCGAGTCAGATGATACGCAAGCATCACTTGTCCAAAACTGGGATCAAGACCGGCGCCAACAGAATCACGGACGACAGCAAAGCGGATCGATAAGTTGAGAGAGGAAATCTGTCAAACGGTGATTGGTTGGATCGCAAGCCAGTCGAAAGGGGCGGTCCTCGAACCACTCGAATCAGTTCGTTTCGTGCAGTAATTGTCTAGTCACCCAGCCTCCTATATACACATCATGTTCTGCACTAATAAACCGAAATGGTTCGGAGGCAGAGAAGTCTTATTCCTAGAACTAGTGGTCCAGCTCAGAATAAATAGTTTTTTATTAAAACTCATTTCTCCTAATAGAACCAATCCGTGTATTTCCATAGACTGACCCTAAAGTGCTCTCGTGAGTTTTCCTTTCTTCTCTTAAAAAGCTTTCTACCGAACCTCTAAAGCAAATAAGTACCCTTCCCAATGGATTGAAAAATTGATCAAAAGAATAAGTAAGAAGAAAAAAAGTTTCACCAGCCGACGGAGCTTCAGGCACACATCGATGTTTTGGATCATTGTTCAGTGGTCACCTTAAAGTATCTCCTCAGACGTGAGTAAAAATATTACATCGGTTAGACCGCTTGGACGATAGATTAAGTAGTATGTTGATGGAAGACGAAGTTGGACGGTATATTCAATCCATATTATGTGACACCTATTACAATGAAGGATTTTGGTTAGGAACAATAGCAGTCATTACTGATCACCGGATCTTCAGGGCAGATACTGGGTTCTTCCGTAACCACATTCACAGGTGCTCCTGGAACACAAATGCCGAAGAACAGAAGGGAACATCATGTGCAATGGTTGACTCCATGATTCGACTGTAACACGAGCAGTCATATTTAAAAGTTTTGCTCTGCAATAGCTCAATATAAATCTCAGGGTTGTTTGTTAAATGCATGAAATACTCTAATCAAACAACGTATACAGGGTGCGAATATAAGATTCTCTGAGCGCTCACGCACTTTTTGTCCGCACTCTCAGTGGGCTTATTGAGTTGCTAAGTTTTCAGCTCACTTGGTCGGTTGGACCGCTCAGTCACGACTAACAGTCCTTTTTGGGCTCGATCAGCATCTGGATAGGTCCGATATAAATGAGGATATTTGATGCAAAACGGGTGCCTTTTTATGTAAACTAACACACTGCCGTCGGTTTGAATCAACTTTTGATTGAGTCTAGTCTTCAACGTTATGTTTACCATTAAGCAGTGTTAGTCACAACGCCATCAAAATCAACGTGTTGCGCGTAATTGGATCGATTGAGAGGTTTTTCACGAAATTTAGATGTAGAACAAGGACCTGTGTTTCGTTTCCTTTTTCAACAATCTGGGACTTTTAAAATGAGTCCTCTCATTATCGATTTTCCTCCTTTCACTTTTCTTGTGTTCTCGCCCGCTCATAGGTCATTTACCTTTCTTGTTAACAGGTCGTAACTGTTCATAGTATCCCATTCATTTACCATCGTTTGAAACCGCCGGGCACCAAGTGCAATGAGTCCGATGACCCGTTGGCGCCCAAAATGGAAGTCGAATGTAAACACACAGACCCGGTAACCGGTAAGTATGTTTCTCCATCCCCATTTCACGCAAATATGCAAAGATGGACAGCGCGGTAGTAATTTGCACATGCTATCTCATCCAACACAATCTATTAGTCAAGTTAGAACCAGCTTGAAAACTGTTCATGACTACGTTGGCCGAAGAACAAGGGATTTTTTGAGTTTTTATTACGCACTGGCAAACGAATGCACACTAGAGGGGACAGACCTGTTCCGTGATCGCCCACTAGTTCTAGTAAGAAGACTCTCCTGCCTTCGAAAAATCTCACTTTATTGGTAAAAAAAGACCGTTTATTTAAGATGCATGATGACCATAACAAAATCCTTGCATGAAAACTTACTGGTCCGCTAATATTCCTAAACGGCTCTTCTGGTTGGTTTGTCTGGTTGCACCCGGATTGGTTAATTCGGTTTCGGTCGGTTCAGACAACTGTTAGCCGCCGATTGGTCCATTAATCACCTTGACTGGGTCCGTTCTTGTCTTCGATTCTGGACAGCCCATGACTTCCACCTTACCCTTGATTCTGGACGGGCGATGGCGTGTTGTCTGCTAACTGAATTAGGCCGTCTATAGTCCACGTGCCTGTTAGTATCCTCACAAAACCCCATGGTTTCAAAGGATGACTGAACTAGTGGAACTAACTAGTATGGCCGAGGGACTTGGATTGTAGAACCATATATGAACCCGATAGGGTTGGAGTGGTAACGAATCGGGCCCCAGTTGTTTTCTGTCTATCACCAAAGTAACCGACGATGTAAATCGAACCTCATGCCTCCGAATGATAGACGCTTAACCCATTTTCTCGCCCGTTAGATTACCTTACTTGGGAATATGGTTGGTTATTGCTTTTCGTCTTTACCGTACAGTATTTTGTGACCACCGCCCTTTGCATTTTCAGTTCTATTCATAAGTACCATGGTTCGTTACACTGAGAATCACCAAGTGTAGGTGGACGTCCACTGACTTCTTGGTCTATCGTGTTGCACTTTTTTATGTGAATTATTATGGTTGGATCTCTGGGTGTGGGCTTTTTTTGGAATGACGCAAATTGACTTTTCCTTATGGTAAAAATAGAAATAATAAATGTGTTCTCGGCTGGTTCTTCTTTGCTATTGAGATGGACGAATCAACACAAACAGTTTGAGCAAATTTGATACTGATCATCAATTTTTTATGCTCCATATCAGATCTTAGTTATCAAGATAGACTGAGTGAACATAATAATTGCATCGGGATTAACCTTGGCCGATATCCTTATGAAAACTTCGAAAACTAAGTTAGAAAACGAATTATCATTATCGTTTTGCACATGGCACGCTGTTAAAAACCTTGGACGTGGAGGACGTCCGATTCCTGTTTTGTAAGTCGAAGAAATGGCACGAAAGCACTCTGCTCACATTGGAATGGTAAAACAAAGGTTCTGTGTCTTCCCCGGATTTTCTTCTGAGTTTTTTAGGATACGGAACCCTTCCATGACTTGTTCAATACAAGATTCTTTCGACGCAACATTATTCACATTCTTGTAGCTTTGGTTTCAACCAAGACAGGTAGGGGTTGATAGGAAAAACTCTGTTCAATAGGTTTTAGCGTTCGTCGAGGTAAGAGATATCATTACATCATTTGAATAAGATGATTGACAATTTATTGAACAACAGCCATACCTTTTCAACAGTCCATACAATTCATATAGTTAACCCAGATCGAAGTCCCCTGTTGCAACCCCTTGTGTTCTTAGGGTTATTTCTCATAGGCAGTCTTGGTGCACGGTCTTAACTTTTCAGTTACTATTGCATCAACTCTGGTGTGAACCAGAAAGCGTTAGTAATGCAGGGAAATTTTTTGTATGACTAGACAACACGATATTTGGGGTACAAATGGGTAGATCCGGAACCATTCACACGTGCGTCCAGTTGGGTTGCATCTTTGCCGGTCTAATTTGGATGGTAAGGCGCCATCTTACGGGGTTGGTTGTTTTTCGATCGATTTTGTGGGATGTTCCCGCACGATCGACCTGCTCCAGCATGTGGTGTAGAGACCGGCCGATTGGGCAGTTCGGTGTGGCACTTTTACGCTGAAATAATCTTTTTGTCTCGAGAAAGATTTCTTCAAAAAGAGAACTTTCCTCCCTAGTTTGTCTTTACTGAATGGTAAAGAAACCGGGGAAATCGGTCGTTGACTCCCAAAAAGTTGTCATAATCATTGATCCAGAGGACTCCCGTCCAGGCTTGGACAAAGACGGTATTTCAGTCACCTTCCGTTGTTGGATCTATTTATTTTGGTGTACTCTTGATTTGAACTGCATTGGAAGGACTGATGATTGGAGGTTCACTATGATCAACCAGCAAGTTTTGTGTAACTGGTCTTCTAAAGATGAAAGATTCCTTACAAGCGCAGTAGCTTATCATGTGCGAGATGCCGAACATCACATGACAGAAACCTGGACGTGTCTTGCCGTTGCAAGGTCGCATCGTAAATGATACATTTATAAACGGCTTCAGTGAAGGCGATTTTTCCGCTCCAGATTGCCTCTTCTGTTCTCTCCGTGCTTTCATTTTTTTGCTTCTCTATCCCCAAAATAATTTGATCGAGGTCCTTTGAGTTTTTTACACTCCCACCAATCCTAGGTAATGTGACAGTATATTGTTGTTACGGCTATTGCGTGGATCTGTTACGTCATTTGTCCAATCGCACCAAGTCAGAACTTAGCTCCACCGTGTTCACCTACGATTTACATCTGGTTGGTGACGGTCAGATTGGCGAGGAAGTGGAGAAGAATGAAACACGTCAATGGACCGGAATCATGGGTGAAATTTTGTCAGGAATGGCCGATTTAGCTGTGGCACCTGTGTCTATCACCCCGGAGCGTGCTGCCCGAGTCGAATTCTCCAAACCATTCAAGTATTTAGGTATCACGATCCTTGTCAAACGAGTAAGCTTTTCGATTGTATCGCTCTGTGATATAAATTCTGCAGCACGCGAGTTGTCAACCTTTTTAGACCATATAGTTCTATCGTTACTAGCTAAGTGTAAGATATTTAGTATTCTCGCTTCATAATACGCATCATTACGTAACTAATTTGCACAGAATTGACGTGGCCACACTTCAGTTTTCAATGAGTGGCTATGCTAAAATGTTCTCAACTCTTGTTCAGAGTATGTTGAACACGAGGTTCTTGTGACTTACGGCGCCAAATCTATAGTCATAGTATGAAGCGATTCGTTGTGAGTCAGCCTGAATAAGCTAAAGACAACACGATTAACATCGGTATTCAAAGTCACGTAAGATTTTTGTTTCTATCTTCTTGGCTTTAGTCGCCACACGGAGACTTTCAAGCTAGATGAGGTTTGGGAACATATTTGCCGTTAAGGTTGACCGACTAATCATATAATGAATGCTGTCAACTTGAAGATATCATCAGGTGGTTTACGCATAGCTATACCGCCTGATAGAACATTCAGTTCCGGTGAAATATCATGTTTCTGCAAGTTATCCTGGAACTTGCTGGCCAATGGATAATGTTCAGTAAGCAAATCTTCCACCCGTGCTCGTAATGCACAAGGTCGTGTCTTGTCCGCACTCATGCGCATAGTTACTTGGTACAACGTCTTCGTAATATGAGTCACATGAATAGTCATCGATTGTGACAAACTACATTCTCTTACTGCCACAAAAGGGCCGCCATAATAAGTCGTAAGATAATTTAGCGATTGTATTATCACAGCGATGGGGATATGAGTTGCTACTCCCAGTGCTCTTTCAGTAAGAGCGATATTGTATCCGTCAGATACGACCCACTGAACGAGCGAAACTAGCTTCACATTTTGTTAACGCAGCTGTATCAACACTTATATCGATGTTCCATCTTGGTTCCGCCTTCTGGAACACAGTTTTTGCTCCTCACCCAAGGACATCGAATTGAGTAATTGCGTCGATGAGTGGCAGACGCGATTCAGCCTCGTACTATACGAGTGTCCCCAAATGGCTTAGCTCATGAACATCACCCAGTGACTAATAAATGACAGAAATGTTTGTATGATAATGTTAGCACGCTAAATCGGTTAAATATGACAAAACCTTCGAATAATGACACAAATTGTGGCCTGGTGTTCCAGTGAGCTATGTACAGAGACTTTCATACTCACCCGTCATCATTGCCGCTCCTTTTTCTGTGTCACCTAGGAGCGGCCTAAATCCAATCTGGGTTCCTTCTTGCAGCCGTTTGAAACCACTCTTTGGGTTCTCGTGGCGTTGTCTGTGCACGCAGTAGCGTGGGTTCTTTACCTCCTCGATCGTTTCTCTCCGTTCGGTCAATACCGGACATCGGCAAATACCAAAAAGATCTATCCGAAACGGAAAAACAAATGCATCGACACGTATCCCCAATCCACGGAAAACTTATGTACCCGGGATACCAATACACTAGAGTCCCAGAGATCTGACTCGCGCTCTCCTGCGGCTGATGAGGCCAAGACGTGCCTCATCCCCGTCGCCTCAACTTCATCGTCCTCACCAAGCGAAACAAATGAAGAAGGTTTGTCTCTCAGTTTGGCATTATATTTTGCCTGGGGTGTGCTACTCAATTCCGGGATTGGAGAAGGTACGCCCCGATCATTCAGTGCACGTGTACTGGGTATGGTTTGGGCCGGATTTGCCATGATTATTGTGGCCAGTTACACAGCCAATTTGGCCGCGTTCCTCGTACTCGATCGTCCGGAATCTTCTATTTCCGGGATCGATGACATGCGCGTGAGTCTCCTTACTCCACCCCGCATGTAAGCGATGTATCTTTTCCCATTATCCCGTGTTTAGAATGAATCATGACATGTTCGTCTGATATGTTCACAAAACCCCATATAAATAACCATGAACCTCAACTCCAACTGAACGTGACAGCAAAGGTGATGTAAGTAAACCTGTTCCTGAAAAACAAATCTGCCATTCCAGAACGCGCACGCATGTATACAGTCAAACTGCATCATTATCAGGTTCATTGGTTGGTAGATCATTATTTCATACTATTGGTTGATCCAACACGCAACGGAATCTCGTATTCCTTCAAGTATAATTAGCCCACTTTGGTCGTTGACTGAGAAGGCTCCTCAAACCATTACTGAACTCTTGTCGTTGTTTCTTTGACTGGAATTTGTTTCTTTTCTGATATCGTGCCAGTAATAATTCCAAGCCTCCGATTCGCCTAAATTAAGTTTGTTTCGTTAGTGAAGTGGACATTTTCTCATCTGTTTGTCCATGCTACGTGTGTTTCAGCCCATAATAAACGGTGTAAGAGCAATATATCTTCATTTTTGTAATTCATCCACGGCACAGCTTTCAGCGTTCTTTATAGCGTTCGTTTCAAAACGCTGACTCCATTGAAAGTTTTAAGTGTCGACATGATGCATATGTTATTGGAAGCTAGACAAATTAATTGGCGTTGGTCCGAATTCGTTAGCCTTTTTGAGACGGTCCATTCGCTTTTCAGGCGCACATCCCTCGTTCCGTTACGGATATCGTCGTACGATGTTTCTCGATCTCTTGCATTTCCCGGTAATTTCAACTCAAACTGAGTCCCTTTTGGTATAATGCAGATATTTTACCTTTCTCGAAATATGTTTGTTTCTTTCCTCACGTCATTGTGCAGACCATTCGGTGTGAGTTCTGATGTAAAAGTGCAATCAAAGTGAGTGAAAGTTGCTGGGATTGACCACAGGCAACTAGGATGCATTACGTGCTCTGGTACACATGACTCACGTGATCCCGGTTCTCCTGGGTTCGTCAGTCACCAATTCCACAAACCGAACTAATCAACTTGTTACCAGGCTCAGTGGTCCGTCTGGTTCTGCGAAATTTTCCATAGAATAGCGCACCGTAATACGGGATTCTGTACTTTTGTCACCCTTGTTTTTCACGTTTTCTGCTCTAATTGGTACAGTACATATTTTCTTTCTGAAAAATTGGTATGCCCTATCGTACCGCGCATTCGATTGTGCTGACCAGATATGGTTTCGTTAGAGATTATAAAAGCGGAAAAATGATGAGTCCTATACTTTTGCCGCGCCCTGCATTATTCCAACTCTGATTGGTTGTTGGTCGACCAGCGGGTCGATCGTTCATTTAGACTTTGTGTAGTCGTACGAGATTCTTGTTAAGTAAATTTGACTTGTACATTCCCATTTCATGTTTTCAGCTCCGAAATTCTCAAAAAGACTTCACATTTGCTACTGTTCGAGGCAGTCCCGTAGAACAGTACTTCATGCGTCAAATGGAATACTCAACCTTGTACCGAACAATGGAATCAAATAATTACGATTCTATCGACGAAGCGATCCAGGTGGGTTTTTATTGGCACCATTTGAGATTGACATATGTATTGGAACACATAGAGCTAAGGAACTTGGTTATGTTTGAGTCTTTACGTAATTGTGATCGAAAACTTTTGGACCAGTGTCACGGAACGCCATCAGTAAGTCACGGAATTCGGGGTATCAAACGGTTACATATGTATATAATATGATTCATCATGCAGCTTGAACGCTCAGCTCACAATTGAAAACCATGGAAGCACTGTACAGCTGTTTCATCCTTGTTGGAAATCATCAGCAGTGCAAATTCACCGAGCCCCCACGGGGACTCGAACCCGAGGTGAACGATTGTGAATCGAACACCTACAGAGAAGTCATCCATCATAGGAGTCGATCGCTGTGTGGGAAGCGGGTTGTTACCGTTCAAAGCCAGTGACGGAAGGGTGCTATATCATGTAGTGTAGATGTTCAACAAACCGTTGAGAGCCAGCCCGGATAGCCTTGTGGTTAAGGTTACATATATGTTAATGATTTGATTCACTCATGGGCGGGATAAACATAAAAAAGTAACGAGTCGGGAGTTAGTGTGATGAAACTTCGGCGTGCATGGATGGTAGTCGGTCGGCCGACCCAATCAACAGTCAACCAGTAATGATGTGGGTTGCGACGGTTGTGCGAATTCTTGGATGTGGGAGGAGTGAGTAACAGATTTTCAGGTTGGTTGTGTGAATAAGCATGTAGGAGATGTAACGGAGTCTTTGGCTCGGTACAAATGATGACGTGAGAAACCTGAAGAGTAGTCACCGCGTTGTCACACACTGCTAGTTAATTTGGCTTCAGTCACATTATACAATTATGACATCCCATTGCCGAGCCAATGGAAATCAATGCGCTAACCTCCGGTGGACACTGCAACAGACCAGTATCTGATTGTGAGTAGTAGATTACATTTTATATAATATGAAGTTCATCATGCGGTGTGAACGTTCAATTCTGTATCGAAAATTATGAAAGCATTATATGTCTGTTTCATCCATATTAGTAATGATCAGCAGTGCACATCCACCGAATCCTCCATTATGACTGGAACCCGGGGTGAAGGATTCTGAGTCCAACATCTAACTACATGATGAATCATCATCACAGAAGCCGATGGCCGTGCGGGGAACTTTCTGCTAACGTCCAAAGCCAGAGACGGAAGGGTGTTTTGTCACATAGTATGTGTTTAACAAACCGTCGAGAATCAGCCAGGATAGCCTGGTGCTTAGGTGTTCGACTTACGATCGTTAACCCCGGCTTCGAGTCCTATTAGGGGCTCGGTGGATGTGCACTGCTGATGATAATGACTCCTAACAAGAATGAAACAGCTGTAAAGTGATTCCACGGTTTTCAATAGGGAGTTGAGCTTTGACATTGTATGACGAGTCATATTATGCTGGACAGATATGAGGAAAACTGCGTTTACTGAATTATCATTATTATTGAAAACCTCCGATGGGATTTGTCTATTCTACCTTATGAGAACATCAAGAAAATTAAGTGAAACAATGCGTTTATTGGAAGCGACCATACGAGTTACAGTAAATTAGGTTGCTGGTAATTTCGGCTGTCTAACAATGTGTGTTGATGAACCTAATTGACATTTAAGTCTTTGATTCACAAACGCGTGCACACACACACACACACACACACACACACACACAAGTAAGCACAATGCGATCTGCTGCTAACTGTGGAATGGCGCTAGTCCTTGGCCGGAGGAGAGTTCAACCAGTAGCCCAAGGTGACGAACCATTGGATTATACACGGACCAGCTAGCTTTGAAGTATAATTCTTTAGCCGAAAAGGGCGATGATGGAATAAGTTGAATAAAGCTTTTTCAGTTTTTGATGTAAGTAGTATTTCATTGTATCTGAATATATATATATATATATATATATATATATATATATATATATATATATATATATATATGATACCCCGGGTTGAGAAGAAGCAACACCAGAAAAGAATTACAAAGTAGGAGGATAATTGAGGTCAATATAAATATTAGAACAAGTAAAAACATTTTTTCAAATTTTTCTCACATCACATTTTGTAAATTTTGTTTGTTTATTGATTTTTATGATGAACGGGAAGTCAATAGGCAAGCCGTACAGCATTCGAACCACTGGATTCGTTTGCGGGCCATGTCTTTCAGCGACTCTAACCAACCGTAGTCCTCAACTATTGGGCCCCAACCGGCAAGGCGGGAGGCACCAACCAAAGTCAAAGCCGAAGCTAGTCTCTTCATGCTGCTACGCCAAGTCATGGCCTGACCGCCACGCCGTTTTTTTCAGCCTGGCCTAGCACGAAATGGTAGACGATGGGCAGGCATACCCTAAACACTCTCGAGCCATTGGAGGCGGTGTAGAGTGATTATCCCGGTCGGAGGGCGACTATCAGCACCAAACACACGACGAAAAACCTCGTCATTACTCGCCCGGTGTTTCCGCCAGATACGAGCAACGCTACGGAGACATCAGTGGTTGAATATAGAAAGCCGCCGAGCATCATAGACGCGGAGGGGCCAGGTCTCGCAGCCGTGGTAGTGTACACCCTTCCCTTGAGGGGAAGCCGGATGTCATGGCGGTGCCACAGATGGCGTAGGTTCGCGAAAGCTGCTCTGGCTCTCTCAGTTTGTGATGTGATCTCCCTAACACTACCATCAGCTAGGATAAATCTCTCGAGGTACTTAGAGCTACTGACTACCTCTAACTGATCGCCACAAAAGATGATTGCAGGCACAGATTCCTTTCAGTCTTGAAGAAGTATATTGCATTTTGAAGGTGCAAAGCACGCAGCATATCTGGTCACCTCAATCGCCAAGCGGTCCAATGCGTGTTGAATTGCCTGTGTACTGTCAATCAGCAAGGCGATGCCATCGGTATACTCTAAACCAAAAACTCTGTTCCCTGGGAGGACTTTAA
Organism: Fasciola hepatica; assembly: GCA_948099385.1. Lineage (NCBI taxonomy): Eukaryota > Metazoa > Platyhelminthes > Trematoda > Plagiorchiida > Fasciolidae > Fasciola > Fasciola hepatica. The sequence continues at coordinate 10,548,229 of CANUEZ040000120.1, read as the reverse complement.
CCCCACCGTTTGGAAGACCGGAAAAAGCGTTCTGTAGAATATTCTTTATAGTAAAGTTGAGAAGAAATGGAGATATAGGGTAGCCTTGTTGTACTCCATTGGAGACGGCAAAGGGCGACGGAAGCTGGCCACAGACCCTAACCTGACCTGAGGTATGACGATACAACTGTTTGAAGACCAACAAACTTTCCAGGTACACTATTCCCTAACAAACAGTGCCATAGTGAAGACCTATCGACAGAGTCGAAGGCCGCACGAATGTCTAGAAACACAACGATCGTTGGCCTATGGAAAGCGTAACGGTGCTCTAAGAGTTGTCGGAGAGTGAAGATGTGATCGATGAATCCATGATCGGTATAAAGCCTAGCCTGTTCCTCGAGAGTTTGCTCATCACATGTGGTGTACAACCTGCGAAGAATGACAGACGCTATCGTGATTAGGTGTATATTCCTATGGTTGGTGCAGTCACTGCGCGAGCCCTTCTTGAAGATGGGGGACAACGATCGATTCCCCTCACAAGGAGGGAACTTCCTCGGAGTGCTAGACCTTGAAGAACAAAGTTTGAAGTTTTTTGACAAGTTTCATTCCGTCATCTTTAAATAGAGCTGGGGAAAGGCCATCAGAGCCCGGCGCTTCGTGACGTCCTAGGGTTTGGCTTTCTTTTTCGGATCGCTGCCTAAAAAAGTAAATCCATCGAAACAGACCATGGGACGTGTGGCGGAACAGCTATGGGGAAGGCCGAAGCTGGAGGCCAGCTAAACTGTGCCTTAAAGTGCTCCGCCCAGCATACAAAACGTCGCTGCAGACTCTGGATACGCGAACCGTCAGCTTCGCAAATCGTTTCGCTTACACCCAATGACTTCCTACCGATGACTCGACTGAGATGAAGCAGCTTTCGGGGATTTCCCACAGCGGCAGTATGTTTCATCTCTGGTGCTTTTTGAGACCTCCAGATTTCGCGATCCCTACGCAGACTTGCTTTGAGTTCATGCCTCGTTGTGAGCCGTGCTGCATTATGCTCACTACCTGCCGGGATGGCCTGGCGTGCATCAAGAAGGTGCCGAGACTCAGCAGAAATCCAGGGTGTCACGACTTGGCGAGTCAGGCCACAACTCAAACTACCAGCAGAATGCAAACGGATTATAGGTCGGTTTAGGCAAAATGTGCCGGTGGTAAAAGAAACAGCCTGAGAAGGAACGAAAGTATGGGTCAGTGAGTAGAGTATGAAAGTGGATTTGATAAGCCTAAGAGGCATATGGAACAGATCTGTGAACGACATCCAGTGCTTTCATAAATATCGGAGTTGGGCGGAAAATCGCAGATGGCTCGCGAATTAATTGTTGTTCAATTAACTCTGTTTAGGACAGCCATGAACTTTTCAACTGATAAGTTCGTTTTGGTTGCTGTTCCCAAATTGCCGTTGCCTTCCTACCATTCGTAAGGAGCATATTTTTCAGCTGCATATCAAAACGGATGTAGCTGTTGCGAATTATGCCCGATCCTGAACGGTCAAACATATATCACGTCGATGTCGCGCCGATTCCCATTCACCGGATAGACTGACTGGATAACGAAGTTTATCTAGCACTTTTGTTACCATGTCCGTGTAGAATGTCTCGTGGAAAATGTATTACGTAGGAGGGGATTTTGATTTGTCTGTTCAATGTTTCATCACGCAGTACCAACACTTTCTTCACCATTGAAAACCATAGAAGCACTGTAGAGCTAATTGTTTCATTTTGTCTGTTAAGACTCATCAGCTGCAATGCATATTCATCAAGTCCCAAGTGAGGCCCGAATTCGAGTTGCATAATTTTGAATCGCATTCACACGCACACACGTACACACATACTTGTTACCACTAGGCTGTCCGAGCTAGGTCTTGGAAATTTGTTGCACGTCAATAGACTACATGCCATGCAGCCCATCCGTCACAGGGTCTGGACGTTAACAACTTGTCAGCCATAAGACGATCGAATTCCCTGATAGATGTCTACTCTGTATGAGCCCGAGTTTGACGAAGGTAATACAAACAGCCAACAGCAATTGGTTACTTGGTTAATTGTATTTTCCCGGTTCAAGTCCTGTTGCGTTCAGGGTAATTCCATAAGACGGTGGTAATTTAGTGAATTTATTTTGCCCCAGATTATGGCATGCAGGTTCAAGTACTTGGCAACGGTAAGCGTATAGTCTTGTCACATTAACAAGGCAGGTTCGAAAACGTCTCAATGTCACTGATCTCGGGATAAATTGAAATATACGGATACAAGCGGGTGTCACAAACGTGAGTGTGCGTAAGCAAGTGTGTGAACGTATGGGGCTGGTGTTGTATCAGCCGTGTACGATTTGTAACAGGGACGCTGTGTTAAGTCCCAGTTTGAACTTGGTAGGTATGTTAGAAGAACAAGAATAACAATGTGTGCAGAATTGTTGCTGTTATTCTTGTCCTACTGAAATGAATCATTGGTAGACATGTGTTGTTAGTGGTTCCTACCACGCCAGATGATATAGCTAAATTGTGCTTCCATGAGTTTTCAGTAGTGAATCGAGCCCTCGTGCCATATGATAAATCATTTCTGTTGTTGGAACGCATTTGCTGTTACTAGCACAACCCACTAACATATATTGCCTGGTCAGAAACATATTTTCAACTTTGATACAGTTTTCTCGTTGTCTTCTGATTCGTCTCACTTAGTTTCCCCCTTTATCGGTCAGCGTTTCGCGGTATTCTTTATTGTTCTTAAATTTGTCGTTATTTATCCGTGCTAACAATGGCATATATATTGCACATCTTCAGGCTGTGAGAAAGGGGACTCTGAAAGCGTTCATATGGGATTCAGCTCGACTGAATTATGAGGCCGCTATGGACTGTGATTTGATCACCGCCGGGGAAGTTTTTGGTCGCATGAGCTATGGACTGGTTATGAAAAAAGATAGCCCATGGTTACATGAGCTTTCACAAGCTGTGTTAAATTTTCATGAGCGTAAGTTCTGGTTTTTGGGTTGCTTTCCTAATGAAAAAAAATTAAAAATATCTCAGGAACAATACTGTGTGGCTTGTACTCATGAGATTCAGTTTCAAATCTCTTCGAGTGTACAGTTTACTGCCAATCACCATGGTTCGAGTCAGTTTATATGGATTTTTGTCGATAATCAACCCGGTGAATCCATCGTTTCTTACAACGTTCTCCAGTTCCGACAGTCAATGTTATACATTATTCGCTTCGGAAAGAAAGTTTCCATTCGTCATACAGTGAACTGGCTCGTCATGGATTGTTATCCCATCATTAGGTCCTCATTGTTCCTAGTAGATTCGGTGGAAATCCTGTCATGTTCGTCGATCTTTGATGCAATTTTAATGCTTACATCGGCTCCCAGATGGGACTCGGTGGTTATGCACTGCACTGGAGATAGGTTAACACGGAGGAACCTGCTGAAGTACTTCTGTGGTCAGTTGAGCGTTGGAATTGTATGATGAACCAGCTCATCAATGCACAATAGGCCTTGCAGTTCCCTCCACCGTGTCACCACTTTCTGTGCATACTATAAATACTTTTCGCCATCGCCTATCACTACCTATTAATCACGTGTAGGTTTACCCAAATTCGAGAAACGTTACCCAATGTACCGGGTAGGGTTTCAGGCGAGTCCGTTAATATGACCTGACATGACTATCTATTTATGATTTGTGGGATTTCTCGCTTATTTAACCTATTTTAGACCGTTCACTGATGATCAGAAGTTGGATCTCTGTTGATCCAACACTTTTGTCTGCTTATTGACTTACCGTGGAGACTCAGTGTATCACTCACGGTAAGGCCATGATAGCACCGTTTAGTAACTGCATTCGACACGTGTTACGGATTATTAATGTACTGAGGAGACGAGGGTATGTTGAGTGAACATGGTAAACCATTCCGTGATTCTCTTCATCGTCATTTGGTTCGGTAAATCAAGATCCATAATAAATCCCGTACGCCTCATCTACGTGACAGGTGGCTACATGGAAACTTTAGATTCCCGTTGGATTCACGTGCGTGGGGATAATTGCGAGCGCACCGAGACCAGTCCGGCTACTTTAGGCTTGACCAATATGGCTGGCGTATTTATCATGGTTGCCGCCGGTATTCTGACCGGTTTGCCGATCAGTATGGCCGAGATTGCATGTCGTAAGCGTCGACGTATGGAAGAACGCCAATCGGTTGTGGCAACGGCTGCGATCAGACGATGGAGAGAGAATGTCCATGTAAGTTCAATCGGAATCACCCGTATTAGATCTTACAAAGACTACCACTTCCGATTTTTTGGGGCATCGGGTCAAATTTGTCAAGAATCGTTATCCGATTGCCTCGGTCGGAATGTCATTCTGATTGATCTGGAATCCGACATATTTGCCTCCCCTATCCCCACTCGGGTTAGCAGACGCGCTTCACACTCGACGTCCACGCATCGTCCCACGGTGCGCGGAGAGAATACCAAAACCTAACCGAATCGCAGTCGATCATTCGCACGGCATGCTAATTTTAAATTTCCGAACTGGACTTAACTACTTGATTGTTAGATAAATGTGAATTATTCGATTTTCCCAATCGATGTGATGACCTGACACGAAGCGTCGCACTCGATAAGAGTTGTAATGGTGAATTTTGAAAATGAATTGGTTTCACTGCATTGCAACTTCAGTTTGGTTGCCACCCAATGAGTCATTCGTGGACCGAAATGAGACTTCGTCTATCTTATCTTTTTATCCATTATACTGAGAGGTTTGTCTCCGCCCGCTGATTGCTGGGTAATTACTCAGTTCTGTCACTGGTGGTCACCGAGACCTTGGGCCTCGATCACCACAACATTACGTCCACGTACGTCATTGTATCATTTCGTTCAGGATTTATGGATCGACGAAAAACGTGCAGTTTGGTCGCCGATATGAATTCCAGATCAATCAGAATGACATTCTGATCAGGTCAGTTGGGTAGCGATTCTAAATACAATCCTACATAATTCGAAAATAATTTACAAAACGATATGGCCCAACTTTCCTTTCGTTTGTTATCTTTCAGTCACCAATAAAGGACTCGTGTTATGGTTAGTTCATCAGAGTAGAACATGTTTTAGAATAATCAGTCGGCTGTTCAGCCAACCCACCAGTTGAACCGAGTGCGAAAGGGGAAAGGAAAAGATGCCGAACATTAATTCGTTTTTGTTTGTTTTTTCTTTGTTGAAATCGCGCATACATTGCATCTTTTTATCCACAGAAATGGTGTAAAAGGCTGAAAATCCACCCTTTTGGGTGAATGAAACAACTGCTGACTTGACTCGATCGCTGATGTACACTTGCATTCGAATTCACTCTCCGTTTGCATGATTTTCACTTAGGGCATTCTCACTGGTACGCTTTTGCTCTTTGTGCTTCAGTTTATTTCCTTCTCGGCTGGATGAGACTCAATTCAGTTCATTCCGAATAAGTGTGCACCGTGTGCAGTGAAATAGTCTTGAGGCTACCTCTCAACACGGGTATCATTCAGGGACCAAAAAATCAAGTGTATGAGAAAGTGGAGAAGAAACTGTGTGAATACAAGAGAACTATCGGTCGTGACAAACCACCAGTGTTCTAGCGAATCTTGTGCTCCCCGCCCAGGTACCCTAGCACGCTCGGTCGGGTGTTTCATACCCCTAATCCATATCATGGACGGTACCCCTTTTAGTCTTTCAGGTACTTCCTACCTCAACGAACGTAGCAAGCCGGGGATACAGTTGGTGATACTGTGAGTTGGCAACTTTTATCAGAGCATTGTAATTTGAAGTCAATGTTTTGATGAAGTGAACTGATATGATGTTGCATTCTTGGCTCCCCAAGTGGGCTGTACGACACCCATCCATTCCACGGTTCGAGAATTTCGGTGGAGAAGACCGAGTATGACCAAGCACATAATCTAAAAGTGCTTTATTATTTACACAACTTACGAGTGCATACAATATTTTCCCTTATGTTTCCGTACCCCATCATTTATTATTTGCCCAGTGACCATAGCCAGATCCGTTCCGTGTCTTACGTGACTAGTATTTATCCTAACTTAATAGTTGAACTGAAAAAATTCGTCTCTTAGGCGAGAAACGTGACTTACATTTTTTGCTCCTCATTACATCATTCAATGAGGTTATCATGTCTCATCGAGCCTCCTATTTTATTGCTCAGTGACATCTGTGACAAATGACTTGACTTTTCTTGTGTCATTTCTGGTACACATCCTTTTAACAACAACCCATACTACACACCGTATACTGCAAACATATCTATGTCTTCACAAAATACTGAGTCTTGCTCTCCCGTTTTTTCTCATCCCAGCGTTTTTTCCCAAATCTTCCTAATCTCTCCTTCTGGTTTTCTTCACACAGATACGTCGCCTGCAACAAACGAACAAACTCAAGGGTGTTGTAAACAGTGGCTAGATGATTCGAATTCGACGCACCATTCTTACTTTACCTCGCCGTTGTCACGCTGCCCAACACAGTATTTATCCGTGTGCACTTATGATGATACACATGAACCAAATCAAAAAGTCTTTCCTCACCGTTTTCTTCTTTCCTTTCTTCGTTTGCTTCCGTAATTAAACTCTTGAAATCTCAGTGTTGTGTTCTTTGTTCTGTTATTATTTTGATGAGTTCACACAGGTGTATTTTACAGGCACTTGTTCTGAGCTGGCCTGTTTAGTTCAAGGAAGAAAAGTTCCGCGCTTCCGAGCATTTTGGTTTTTTAGTGCACAAAATACTGTTTCTATTAGAATGCCGAGTGACCGCAACCAATTATTGCGCAAGACCGATTGGTCCAACTGGTTCTGGAAAACACCTCTTCTGATTGGCTGATGTTATGGTCAACCACCGCTTGCTGGTTTCCTTTCTCAGCATGTCGACCAACGCAGTCGATCCGCTGGTCTATCACGCAAGGCTCCTTTGGCTCGATTCTGGCCAGGTGATACTTACTCATCACATGAATCACAATGATGACGCCGGTGTGCTTGCAAAGGCAGGCTGTGTGTTGGCAACGGATCAGTCAATACCATTACACTTCCACCTCCGTGGTAGCATCCATTTCCCTCTTCTCTTTCAGAAACTGACTTGATCATTTCGACTTCTGTTCCTGCTGTGATTTCACTGTACTTCATTTCATCCGCTGGTCGCTACCTTTATCTTCATTTGTCACCTTAGGTCGAACTTTATTGGGTAATAGGATTAATGTGACGAATATTATCACCACTTCAGACTAGTGATTTACCTACTTACGATCTATCCTCCGCATGTAATCACGTTCGCTTCTCGTTGATGCTTCGTGTAATCATGTTTTTGAATCCGATTTCCCCTGGGAAATTAGCAGCTGATCGCGTAATATGATCTCAGTGGGCTATATGAGATGTAAATTTTATTTTGGTGTCGAACCGCTTTTTTGGTGTAAGCCTAAACTCAATCGCGAACATGAGACAAGATGAACCAGATATCAGTCTTCCATAAAAGGCAGGATGGGGTTGAATTTCTCGTGAAATAGACCATTTTAGACGAATGTAGTATTCCAACCTCAACGGTTATTTCAATTGATTGTAACGGGGTCTAATTACTGCTTATCCCGGAACAGTCTTTTAAGCGACATGCACTTTGCAACTGCTACTGCGACAACCGTATGCTGTCAAACCAGAATGCCTCTTCAAACAGCGTTGGAAAGTATACTGAATGGCTCGATGGCGTGGTATTCAAAATACACGGATTGACTGGGTTACTAGGTCATCGGTCACGTGATTGGTTATATTTCACCCAAATCCGTGAACTAGTGGACCATGCTTTAGAGCTGAATCAATGCATTGAGCGGTGGTGGATGGACGACGGTCCGTTATGGTGCGTTCATGTTCAACTAGGGTCATTGTTTCGTAGAGGTTCCCACAATTCCCTAACATCTCTTTTGAAAAGGCATCTCAGTGTAGGACCGCAGGTCTGGACTGAACTGGGTCGTTCTTGCTCGCTTCTGATCAGATCTTCTGCACGATGGAGAGGATTATAACTGCACCCTTGGTACTGTTGTCTGAAATTTATGACTCAGTTTTGCTTAATTCTGTCATGTATCAATTCTAGAGGAAGCCGAGTCTGGATATAGTACGCCAACACCATCTATTAGTTTGTCGTACCCATGGGCTTGATCCGACGACTATCTATCCCGTAGACGATGTTTCTACATCTTCAATAGACGCGCCCAAGTGTCCTCTTTTCTTGGTTTCCCCAATTCCTCTTTACAAACCTTTCTTGGCCTGAAAAGAGCGGGTTTTGACGGGTTTCTTGGCTTTAGTTGAGCTGTTGCTACGTCAATGTTGAGTGAATGGCTTCTTCAGTTGTTCTCGAGCGAATAGCATCACGTGAAGTACGAAGCTACCTCAGCAACAGGGTTTCAGCAGGAGAATTTTTAACGCTAGACCCAGCTATAACAAGCTGCTGAAAAAGGAGATTTACTGTTTGGATAGCTCAACAGGAATGTCTCGAGAACTTCGTCTTTGGTCCACTTCTGGACTTTTGCGGTGCTTGTTTCAGTGTGTCAACGCAACGTTTAACCTGCCCGTTGGATTGCGGGTCACCATCCACGCTGGATTGACCTCTGATTGGGTGTATAGTTCGACAAAGGTGGCGAACGTAAGGCTTGTTTCAAACCGTTTTACCAACTCGAGTGAGGAGTCCATTCTGCCCACAAATCATCTCAGTTTATTAGCACAGAACACTGGTTATATGGGAACGAAACAATCGCCGTCACCAATCATTGCAACACAAACTAACTGGTTCATACTTGCATCAAGTAGCCTGTCTTTCGATTGGTGACATGACCAACTACCACTTGGCAGGAATCCGTTCGTGTCTTATCGATCCGCCACCTTGACGTTTGCAAACCCGCTGACCTCGATTCTGGACAGGTGCTGACGAGATATGGCTGACTATCGGTCATGAGTCAGCACATGCCCTCACAAAACTGGTCACTGCTACAACTGAACAGTGCCTCGGAACGGTCAAATGGATTGAATAGCAGCCACAGTGTGTTGGCTGTAGTTTCAGCTGTTGTGCATCCCATGGGGAAAAGTTGTGACCATTTAGTGCACTCGTCAACGGCACTGATTTTTGACCTTTTGTTAGCCTCACAATCGACATGAAGCTTCAACCAAGGTTTATTTTAGTATGCATCTTCATACTGGCTTTTTTTTCCTTACGCCGACGCAGACCACCCTGAGGGGCCGATGTAATTTCTTTATGTCGCTTCGATGTCACTTCTGGAGCCAAATGAGATGATGATGATGATGGACTCTGTTTTTATGGTTATCGGTTATGGCACGTATGGCGGAGTAGAAGGCGAATCGAGAAGACCCAGTTTCTCAATCCAGTTAAGACCAGATAGGCTCATATTCGAACGATCGGTCAGATAACGTGTACATTTGAAACGTATGTCACTGAAGGGGCGTCGCCCTTCAGTTCGTCCGTGAGAGGAAATGTCATTTACCGTTCATCCTTTTGTTAGAACGGAAGGAAGACACTAGTCCCGAGATGCAAACATTTCGTTTACTGTTGTCTACCGCGTATGTAAAACATACCAGTTTATATATGATACAACACTACAATGTATGCATCACCACAGCTGCAAGTGAACTGATAGACAAGATGACGATCGGGAAAACAGTGATTTTTGAAACCTAACCCATTGGTCGTTTATAGCAGGTGTAATTGCGTCACTGTGTACGAGTGCCTCAGGGATGATCTTAGATTCATTCTTATTTGTTTTTGGAAAATCCACTTGCATTCTTCACATCGAAAAGTAGGACGCGAGCAAGCCGGAATCGAACCGGCGGCCCTCTGCATACCGAGCGGATGCTCTACCAGCTGAGCTATCGTTGTCCGAAGAGTCCGGTGTGAATAACGGGTCATATTTATTCGGTTAAATAAGTGGTTGTCTTTAAATTGTAAAGCTAATAACTTGTATATCGGTCGTAATTGGTTTTTCACATGCTCTTCCCGGCTTTCGGTGTCGTTCGGTCAGCCTTCTTAGCTAACCCTTGACCGGCAACGTTCTTTTTATGATCTCTTCATTTTGCTCTTGATCATTGGTGCAGGTTTTTTGCGCTCTTTTGGCGAGAGTTCGGACTAAATCATTTTTGTAAACTATTGGTGTGAAGCCGGAGAATTGCGATTAACGTCCGCCCTAAGTTGCTTTACGATAAATACTGCATTGCAACTTTCCATCCGGACGTCTGGCTGTTAGAATATCTAAAAAGGGTAGGCTATTGTCACGTTCTTCTTCGTGGTTAACGGAGAGAATAGGATGAATAGAGTTTGGGATGTTAAAAGCAATTAAACATTCCTCACTCGGGAAAAAATTCGAATATTATCAACATGCCCCTGTAAAGAAAAAACTGAGAGTGGCCATCACAGTTTTCTTTCGATCATTCCCAACAATAAGTCGGACCCAGTGGACCTCCCATGGTCACACCATCAGTTTGCTGATAAGTTTATCCTTCAAAATTAAAACAGATATTCTCTATGCATAAAAAAATGAGGTCTTTGGTGTATTCGACAGGAATGTGTAACTGAAATTTACGCGAAAAAATAAAATCACAAATAATCTACTGTCTTACGAAGAGTTACCTAAGTAAAAGGTGACCCAATATTAAATGCGTACATTTTGTCAGAACTCGCAAAAATATTATTTAGTGTGTCTGCGAGTTCAAACGAGCATTTTAGACAGAATGGTTATAGAGGTTCCCGAATGGGACAAAGATATCAAAAAGCCAGCATGACAGTTTGTGATATGCCGAGTTTTGCATTCACATTATAGTCCCCAATGGAACTCCAGACTTGTGGACTTTTGATGATCCAACTTAACCGGTTTCAACGAATGTTCTTTACTGGGAAATATGCCAGGATTGACTGACTTTATGCGAAGATGCGAAAACAAATTTCTGGGGGCTATTTTTGTACAAAAAGCTGGCTTCACTCTGATGTTGATGACGAAGTAGTCAAAATTGATGGTGTAACGACCAAAACGCTCAAGTCCTGGTCCGAGTGAAGCCTGACCAACAATTCAATTATCGATTCACCGACTAATAAGCTTCACTCGTTCTGGATAGCACCTTGGAGCCTCAAAGCAACGCGTAGCCCAAATCGATGCAGAACCCAAATCAAGAACACGATTGCTCTGCAAATTCTACGGTACTATTAGCGAGTAAAAATATAAGTACAAACACGATCATACCTTTGACAGTGAGCCTCAGTCACTATCCAGCCAAAAAGGTAGTCAATAATAGGACTAATTCTGTAAAAAGGGGAACAGTTGGCCAAAAAGAGTAAATAATAAATACCTGTCCTGAAGTCCAAACGAATAGAACAAGTTCTCCACGCCTAATCAGGCCCAGAGAACAATTTCCTGAGCGTGGAAGCCAAAAATCAGCGTAAACGAACTGAACGTCTACGGTCAGTCGACGTGAGCGAGAAAGTGAAACCGAGGAGTAATAAAACAAAACTGTGTTGAATCAGTGCATCTCACTACCGTACCAACTGTCCTCAAAGTAATCTCAGTAAGAAAGCACAACCATAAAAAGATAAATTAAGTGCACCAAGCGTAGAATAATTGTCGACCGCAAAACAGAGTCAGCATGAGTTAGGTTAGAGAAGGCAGTCCAAAATTGGTCATAGAGTATAGGAATGTGAGCAGAAGAGGAATTTTCCAATCAACATGGACATTACAGATGGTCTAGTATTTCGCGTCGACCTTTCAGTCCCCGGTCGAAAACGTGGTGATGGTGTCATGACGTACGTGAATAAAAGTAGGGATAGATTTTCCCACAATCTGTTCACATTTTCCACGGCTGACGTCAGCGCTTCCATTGTTAAGAGTAAGCCTAAACAATTCAGTCATCATCAATCGTTTATACTGGTCAACATTTACATTTCCCCAAATTATCCTGCTACTGATCTGGATGAATCCTCTGCCGCCATTTCCTCTAATTTGTTAGACCATCTTGACTCTTCCTCATGTGTAATATGCCTTGCTTTCAACAGGTTTGAGATAGGTTCCCCTAGTGAACTTGGGCCTGAACAACATTGTTACTTTCACACTAGACTGGATGCTCACCTAGACCTTTCCCTTGTAAGCATCTCCAACTCGTTTCATATTGCTTGTCGCCCAGCTATAGGGATCTCTGATCATGCCGTAGTGGAAGTTTTTCCGGTGACTTATTGCAAAATTAACCGTAAGCTCCTCACCCAGAGTCGCGACTGAAAGATCGTAAGGCGACAGTGCCATCTGGACAAGGTTTCCAGACTCAATGAGATGATAACCAACTCTGATCTGAGTGTATTTCTTCAATCCGACCTGTCCTTATCCTTTGACAGAATATTTAAACTTTTGCTGTTATCTATGTTGTCCCGCAGATTCGTTATACTTCCGTTCCGATAGATTCTCATCTCCATATATGAAACAATTACGTCGAAAGAAGGAACGAGCTTTCAAGGCTAAAGATCATGCCGCGATCAGTAAAGTATCCAAGTCTATCGAACTGGAATCACGCAGACTGGACGCTCTATACACAAGATCCATAGTTTCCAATAAGAACTGCCCTGATACCTGGAAAACTACTATCCAGTTAAGTGGTTCAAGATCTGATAAGCGTCCATCTCCGGTAGATGTTGAATAACTTAATCGCTGCTCCACTGCCGCGGCTCAACCAGAAATACCACTGAATTCAAATGTAAACTCACAACAATACTCTCTCTCCGATTTTATTTCACCCTCATAAGTTCATAAAGAACCAAGTCAACTCTCGACAACACAAGGCTAGGGGTTCCGACGGTCTACCGGCGATAATCCTAAAGGAGTACGCAGAAACACTCTCCAATAAAGTCGGAATTATTTAACAGATGTTTAGTTCAAAAGCACGTTCCTGGCTGCTGGAGAGTAGCTTCTATTATTCCGGTGGCTAGAAGTGGATCGTCAAAATTACGTCCCATCGTCTGTATGTCAGTTTCCCTCAAAGTGTTCAAAAAGCTAGTTCTGTGTAGAATATCCCCCCAGATCAATGTCCCGGATCACATCCAGTTTGCATACGGACGCCCCCGCTCGATATTGGATGCTGTAGCATCACTCACCCATTTTACCTCTATCCTCATTAGATCGCAAAAGTCAGACAGTCCCAGTGTACATTTTTGACTTTAGTGATACAGTTAACTGTGTCGACAGGTCGAAGCTACTCTAGATTCTTGAGGACTGCGGAGTCAGCACATCCCATATTCATTTACTGTCTAACCACTGATACAATCGCCAACAAATCACCCGATTTAATGAGTAAACCTCTTCAATGCTTTTTCTACAGCAAGTGTTTTACAAGGAGCCATTCTTCCACTCTTCCGTTTTTCTAATTATATTTCCTCCATGCCGATATACGATGACAGTTTGCTTATTATGTACGCTGATGACGTAATCCTTGGTATGCCTCCATTAACCCTCCTCGAGCACAACCAACTGGTCCTCCGGTCTAAATCTAGGAGTGAACTTTTTTAAGCTCTCCGATGTTTCATTTCACCTTCACAATAGCACCAAAATATTCTGGAGTCACTGTCAGCCGTGATCTTTCATGATCCTATGATGCTGCTGCAGTTTTCCAAAAAATCGAACGTTTAACATTTTACGTGCCACATCTGAAGTCCTTTTCTACTCCACTTCATTTGTTGGAACGTTTTACATTCGCATGTATCTTACTACTTTGGCTTTATGCTTCTCTTGTTATCTTTTCAGGTTTGCTTGGTAAAACTTTAAACCTATTGTCAGATCCATCAAATATCTTTCACGTAGTATTGGGATCTCCCAAGTTCAGTTCTGTCAGCATATAATATTCCAACACCAACATGCTTTCCAAAAATGTACTTCAGAAATGCTAGATAACCAATCACATCCTCTTTATTCAGATCTTATTAAGTGTTTCTACATCCACAACCAAGTTCAGCTACGAACACTTGTTTGCCTGTACCACAGCTGATAGATCAGCGACGGTTTCTGTAGGAATCGCATCTAACCGGCCAATCGTACGTAATGAAATAACTCGGACTCGGACTACGCGCATTGGGAGAACGACAAGACCAGACAAGAACAGCATGAACGTTTTCTGTCCCATCGGGTAGGTACTAACTCGTTTATATACAAAATTAGGCATGTAGTTATTGGGAGATAACGTGCTGACCAGTCACAAGGCGACTTCGCTGTATCTACACGATCTAACAGTTACGGCCCGGCTTCACCTGACTGGATGCTGGAAATGAAGCTGTAGCTCACTGGACTGTATGCGGAGACAGTCGAATCACTACAGTTTCCTATCTCACTGGCTTCCTCACCAATGCTAACGCTGACACAAATGAATAGAAAAAACCGGTTGAGCTGAATATTTTTTCCATTCTCTCAGGACTTTTACCCAATTATCCCTATGTGTAAAAGTCATGTAGCTTCTGAATTTTCACCTCCTGCTCAATAAAGCAGTCGTTTGACTTTACTTGACTGACTTGAAATAAGAAGTCTGTGCCAACTGGTTTCATTTTCTAGTAAATGTTTTGGGATATGATTCCACGCAAGTTCTATTTCCGTTCTAAGTATATTTCCATTTACGACATTGATATCAGAAACCACATCAACCTGTAGAACAATTGATGTGCCTTTGATATGGATCCTAATATACCCCCACCGAGTCTCGAACGTGACCATGATGCGGTGGCACTTTGATTGGACATGGTTGACGGACCCTTGGGTTGTCTAAGCTTCTTTCTTAGCACCTTGAAAACGGAAGATTATTTGGCTTGAAGGTGATGCGCCCCGAGACCTCGCAAATAGCAGGTATACTTCCTGAAATGGCAAAATTACATAAAGTACCAACATGCGGTTGGTTGCTTGTTGTACATTGATTTTGGGACTGGTTAACCGGAAGTGGTGATAGGTCCGGGTTGCTCCACAAGTGCAGAATCGTGTTTCAAATTACTCAGCCGTGGAGAGTCAGTAGTCCTTGTCCGTAGAGTAGCACTGACATTTTTTCCATCTTTTTGTTCAAATGATGTCTCATTTCCGTATAGTGTTGCCCTGTTGAAACCTATCCTGGTCAACCCGAAGAAGCTCCGCATTGTTAAGGAAAGGGCATGCAAATATGGCTGGCATCACGCCTTAAAACACCTACCCACACTCATCAAAACTGAAGTAATGCGTCTGAGTAGTGTGTACTTAAACGCCGTGCTAGGTAACAAGAAATGCCAAAAGATCTGACAAGCCCGAAAATAGTTGTTTTGCTGAGCCCAAGCTGAAGCTTAATGTTTTGAAGCACCAGTTCACTGTAAGCCCCGATGTATTCGTCCTTCCTCCTCTATGTCTTGTCTCGCGGGAACCCAATCCCCGTGATACTCGGCTGGCCTTAATGTTCTGCAAGTGCAGTGGTCCCGACTTGCCATCTCCACCGTTACCGAAAGCACGGTCTTTCGAACTCATCCATTTCGACTGACCTACGCTTACAATGTCTGACACAAACTATCCGACCAATCAAATTTAGGTGCTTATCAGGAAGCGGTCTTTGTGTTCATCGATCGTTCTTCCTGTCTCTTATTTTCCCGGGTTTGTCTCCCTGACCAATCGAGGCGCATTCGTTCTGATCACAATGCAGTCTGTCTGTTGTAAATCGATCCCTTTGGTCCGTAATGATACTGTTATCTCATTAGTCTGAGGGAGTTGCTTCTGAATTACACAAGTTATGGTGTTCTAGATTGGCCGTTCAGAGACTGAAGACAAATCCCATACCATTGTGTTCAATAAATCAATAAACAAAGACGCCATCCCCCTCCCTCCGCTAGCAGAATGCAGTCTGACCTAAAGTAAGAGAACAATAAAAAAATATTTTGGTTAGACTAATATCATCCCTCTCCATATGAACGAAAAAGCAACACAAAGTGCCAGTCCGTGTGTAAAACAGACTGATGTTTCAAAACCAATTAAATAGGGGTTGTCAAAGATTACAGGGAGTGTCGATCTTGAAGCATCCGAAAATTTACCCAGTATATATTTCGAGCTTCGTGAACTGAAAAAGGTACACCAGGCCATCCGGTAATGAACAAAATTCATTCAAAGTCTCCTCTCATTTGCGGTGATTCTTGGCTGTACTACGGCTGGATGAATGTATGTAACCTTGGTTGCCAGGACAAGTAAGATAATAAAAAAATGACAATTTATGGAAATACAATGAAACTGATAAACAGGACGGCATAAATCATCCTAGGTTATACTTAGATAAGTTTATTATTTGAATATTTCAGTAGAAGCATTTTTTCCGTCAATGTATTTTTTATGATTGTGTCCATACCATAGGGTTTATAGAAAATCCTTCATCATTTAGAGATTTCGCTATATGTGTGGTTTAAAAGGCATTTAATCGCTTGTATTGTTATCGCAATAGCGATGAAAAGATCCCCTAAAAATGGATTTTCTCGACACCTCTATAAAGAGGATTAAAGCAAAATTACAGAGGCCTATAATTTTGGATCTATTTTTGTCGTACCTGGCTCAACGTATTAACGGGGGTAGGAGTACCAATTATCGAATAAACCACAGGAAAACCGGCCCAAGTACACATCTCAGAGATAGAAGAACCAGCGAATCAAATGAATCAGACGATTTTATATGCATTATGATCAAAAAACAGTCCCGGAAATCTCTGTCCTTAATCCAGCACGAGAATACTCCCAGGCTCACTCACTCCCTGTTGGATAAAAGGTATCCACGATTTTCAATACGGCTTGTATTACGTAGTATGAAGGCTGCACTACAAGTCCAATAAATGAAGGCATATACTGATTTCATCAGGGAATTCAAATCATTGGGTCTGTCATTTTGGTGACGGGTTTGTTTCCCGTATGGGTGCGTGGTATATGACGTGCCGAAGAAGGCTCACAAAAACGCCTTTTGATGTAGGAATTTCCCCCGAAAAATTATACCGCCGGACAATATTGATTTGGATCTGAGGAAAACACGTTTAGGTTTGTTGGTGGACTTCAGTTGAAGACGCCTCGAATGTAAGGGAAATCTTCACCGTTCTGATTGAAAAAAGGCCCCAAATTCAACGAAAAGAAGTTACCTGGATGGGCGATAGTTTTCTCAGGATAACTCTTCGTGCTTTGTTTCACGAAAGATTTGTAAATAAAGTCAGGCAGATCAATTTTTCTGGTAATTATTCACTGTATGGCTTGTAAGTGTATGCGTAACTTCAAGATCCACTTCATATAATTACGTTCTAATAGCGCGGGTATAAATTTATACGTTAAAAATTCTCTTTTTTGAAGAGAATATTCAATGGACTACCTACACACTGAACTTTGGAATCAAAAGTGGGAAATCTGACGGCGCAGAAGACGGAGAAGTATTTCATCACCTGCATGGTAGACTCCATGCCAATCAGACTGACAAAAATCCTGAAGACTGAAGGCAACCAAATGATTAGTACCGTGTTGAGTATTGTGCTCAGAATAATGTTTGGGTTAATTCAATGTAACAAAATCTTGTTCCGTTTTCCCTCAGAGGCTTATAATCCGTCATAGTTGAGACCCACGAGCAGTGACAAGAATATGGTTCCGTCTGCATTTTGAGTGTGACTATTCATATCATACAAACAGACCACAAGGTTTATAGTTCCTAAAACCTCGCCTCTACTTGCTAGTTAAGGTACATATAAAACTACGTAGTTTTGCAATAATGCTGTCGTGTACCAGCACAAAATGTACTTATCGGACACCCATATGCATCAATTTCGACAGTACCTGTACACAAGATTCAGTGTATACTTAGCCCAGTGTGAATTAAAGTTGGGGAAATAAACCCATAGCTTCTGGGACCATTAATAACCCAGCAGTTCGCCACTTAGTCAAACCAGAAATAAGAAGTGTTCGGTGATATTTCGCATACCCTACGAGTTGACAGCAGTTCTGTCCCAGACGAACCAATTAATATATTCAGACGTTCTGCCGCTTGTACTTCTGGTTGAACATTGCCGTCAGTTTGTTAGATCTACTGAAGTCTGTTCGACCAAAATAGTTCAAGTAATATTGCACTGGAGACTGCTGCGATAAAAGAAAGATACGATTGTGAGATTGATCGTGTCACCCCAACTAAGACCCATGAAGAATTGGCTATTTTGAAAGCAGTCTGCTGTAGACAAAACGAACCCTATCCCCAGGCAGTCAAATCTCAACAGGATCCCATGCAGACGGATAGATGGGCCAAGTTAAGAACCCCATAACAGAAAGCCACTGGAGAAAACCTAGCTGGAATGGCGTGCATGAGAAAGTGCTCAGTGCCAGCAGGCATGTGGCCACAAGGGAGCAGACAACAACGAGTAGCGGAGGAACCAATCTTGCAGGAGCGAGGACGGAAAAATTGGTTGTATAGACATCCACAACTGCTTTGCCGTTTTGAATTACCTGGCTCAGTAATTACAGTTGTCTCGACCCCGTTTGGCCTTCTTGCTACGTCATGAATCTATCTCTCACCTCTCGATCGATATGATCCGGAGCACTGCGTACTGGTTGTCTCGCAGTTGGAGATACCCTTGCTCATGTGAGACGACCTGAATTAAAGGTTCTCGATTTCTGTTCCCTTTAACAAACGTTGACTTTCATCATAGACCAAGTTAAAAAGGGTTTAATTCTGAACAGAGCCTAAGTTTCCAGTCATTATTCGCGTGATTGTTTGACTATGACTCCAGTTACTTATGAGTAATACGCAAATCATAAGCATTTGTAGTAGCATATTCGCCGAAAATAAGTGGGAGCACAGGATTACTGGGCGTTTTTTAAGTTAGTCTGGGACCCAACGCATGAAGCCTGATGACGTCTCAAAAGGACTACGTGGTGCCGTATGGGACAAGTCAGCCACACCTGATTAGAGCAACTTTGAAGCTGGAATCCAGTTCACCTGCCCCTCACGGGAGGCACGATTAATTCAGATCGGCCATGGAAGAGAACCGCACATCACGCACGGACGAGGAAACGTATGGTTCGCCACTGTTTAGGACATGCATCATTTAATGCGCACTGTATGTGTATTGGTCAACTGTGGGCAGTGACGATTTGTATTTGATTGAACAGTTGACAGTCATTCGATCGCCGGTCTGGCCTAAACCAAGAGCGTAGTAATCCCTTTAAAATACAATTGGATTAGTCTGCTTCTAAGTCCAGCCTAGCCATTTGCAACACGATTTGTCTCGGTCTCTACGCACTCCTTCTGAAATGGTGATAGCCTGCACGGAGTGGGGTCACATTTGAGATGACAGGACTCGCAGGAAAATCAAACGGTTTCATATATAATTTATTGACTGGTTTTGTTTTCAGAAGACACCATTCACTCTCTAGTACTCGTTGTAGATAAAACTAAGGCTGTTTATTTTAGGTGGCTAAAAGTAGTGGATGGACTGATCATGGAATAGTCTTCTATTACCACAGTAAGTTTGACTGAACAACACTTTCAACCTAAAATCTCGTGACCCTGAGCCTCTCTTCAGTGTGAACAAGCTGCACGAAGAGCACGAACTGAGGGTGAATTTCCGGGCTGGAGAACAGCGTGGCTCTCAGGAATTTTGTGGTGGGATTGTGCATCGGAGATGGAGGTGAATTCAACCATGGGTCAAGTTCACTCGTGATTCATTATCCTTGATGTTTGTAAGAGCCAAAGGAAGAAACTGGGTGATTCCAGACAAGGCTTTTGGGAACCCATCGAATATCTGACCACCGTGTGAATCACGAAATAAATGACCGACGAAAGCAAAATTTTCCGATCCAACAAAACGCATGGCAAGAGTTTTTCAGCGCCACTGCCTTTGTGATCTTCAATATTTCGTTTTCTACTGGGACAACCGATGCTAAAGGAATTTCTGCTTCAGTTTAATATTTGGGCTTTTGGTCTACACTTTGCCATGAACTACCTTTTTGTTCATTCATCCTCTTCAGTTAGATGAACCGTGGGATCACAATAACTTGTAAATGGCGTTGAACAAATAGCCAGTTCTTTTGTCTTTAGGCACGAAAGACGCCGATGAGTGTGATCATGGAAATGAAATGTTTCTAAGTGTGTGCTGTCTCACGATGTGTGCTTGTCATCAAAAACAGTGGAATAACCATATAGTCTTCCTCCACAAGTCGCATCCATATCGGCTCCAAACCCCGTACAAGATTCAATAGTTCGACCACTGAATGATTTTCATGTAGTTCCCACAGAAAGAAAGAAATGGTGCTAGTTTTTCACGGATTGAAACACTAATACCATGCAGATTTTAATTTCGCCAGAGTGAGTCTTGCCCCTCAGCATCGTCCTAAACACTGAAGTGAATGGAATACTACTACTGTTACATTCGATACATCTTACTGATTGTTACATGTAGACTTGCCCAATGTGCTGTTTCGGGTCGAACCAACGACCTGAGATCATGAGTGAGAAATTTAGTCACAGCCACTGTTGGATTAAAGTGACGATTGCCCAGCTCGGGGAATAGAGCATCAGCAACCTGCGGAACATCATTTTCGACTCTTCTACCAAATCATGGTATCTCGTTA
Source organism: Fasciola hepatica (assembly GCA_948099385.1). Lineage (NCBI taxonomy): Eukaryota > Metazoa > Platyhelminthes > Trematoda > Plagiorchiida > Fasciolidae > Fasciola > Fasciola hepatica. The sequence continues at coordinate 10,527,598 of CANUEZ040000120.1, read as the reverse complement.
TCTCTATTCCCATCAATATGAGGTTACAGCTGACAATAAGACTCACATTTTGAAAAGGATTTCGCATCAATCAAGCGAATCTAACGTGCCCTGAATCACTCAAAATGTGAAAGTAACAATAAACGGAAAATTTGAGACTTCTACGGTAATTATTACCCTCCTCTAACTCCATCAAGAAGACTACTTTTTCGATAGCACGCAGATGACACTAGTTTGTAATTTTGATAAGCGTTGAATACAGTTGTTTAATATAGATGAAGAAGGATGACTGGAAGGGAGTAAAATGATCACTGACTTCCATTGTAATCTCCATGGGCAAATCAAGTGGTGAAATTCAACAATGCTTTTGGCATGAATTTTTGAAGCGATCCAAATCCGTAACACAGTCGTCCACTAACTGACTAGTAATCCACCACAAAAACTCAATTTTTCCTCTGAGTGTCCCTAATGAGACACACTGTGAATACTCGGACGGATTGCATGACCGGAAGAAATGTTATTCATAATCATAATTAGTGTAACTGGGATCTGAAACGTATTTATTTTATGAAAATGACCCAGTAAAGAAGCAAGAAATTCTTCTCCAACAAACTTTTCAAACTGTATATATGAACACAGATACTGACACATTTTTCCATCACGCGATTGGGAACAGTGCCTATTATGAACTGAAATCAATGGCTGTGTTCACAGCATTTATATCAAGTTTTCCGTTTAAAAGAGCACGCTATTTGTGGCTGTCCCCCATTTTTCAAATAATTGTGTTGACTACTCATTAGTAGCATACCTTATTAAGCACAAAATCACACCAGAGGGCACTAGCAAACCGAAGGGAACATCATCTGTCGTTTTCTGTAAGTCCACCCGGCAGCATGTAAACCCGGACTGCAGCGGGATCTTAAGGAGTTAGAAGCATGAATCAAAACATTTACATGGCTACTTTTCTGTTTTATTTAAAACTTTGGTGGCACGATTTTTTGAGAAAACTTTCATAATCTCAGCCATTAACATACGTGATGTATCAGTTATGACCTGGTGCACATTTGACTCGTGCTAACGTCATTCAATCATTCGTGAATTTGCACTTCATGCACGGCTAAATATATGAAAATTTATCATAAGATACCGGCAAATATAGGTATGGTACCAAGCCTTCTTGATTTTGATTTTTTCTGTTAGCATACATCTGTTCAGTTATTGATAGACGGCCAATTTAAAGGTCAAGCGAAATATTGTTTATTGCTACTGAACTGTGCAGAATGCGAAGAAGAACAATAAAAATTAGATTTATTGAAATCTCGGGCAGAGGTTACCGGTTCGATTCTTGTCACGTATACCTTTCTACAATTTTTTCCTACAAAACTTCACTACACTTTTAAGAAGTTATGATGAGAAAGAGAACTTTCCAGTCCGTAGGAGGATTTAATTGAATGGCGTCTATCTGCGACTAAAAGGTCGACAATCAGACCGTCGCATCCATGACCGTTCAATCGGATCGTTCTTGACATTTGTATGTGAATGGGGATTGATTTAAGATGAACTGTGCTTACCGGTATATGCCGGTGCAAAAGATTTTATAACATTTTATAGAAACCAGCGCCACTTGTTTTGTTTCGGAACGGTAACAAACGTGTACGGAATATCTATCCGAAGTTCTATCCGCCTGAGATGGCTATCCGATTTGTCCAACATCCAGTGCGGTAAACACGACCCAACACATCCACTGTATAGTCTTTTCCTCTCTATCACGTGCCTCTGTCTCCACATTTGACGGAACTGAGCAGTAACATGGTAACTGATGTCCCAAAACATGGGTGCGGAGACAGGCCTTTCGGCCTGTCAGCCGGCTGTCACGTTCCGAGTGAGGCCGAAAGCAGACTTAACGAGTGAAACCTCATTGTGGTTACCATTGTACGCAGAGGGCAGTCAGCAGGCTGGGGTGTCTGCGCAACCAAGCGAAAACAGGTAAAGGCTTATTTTAACAGATAAGCATCCTGCAAGGAGCGAAGTCGGTAACTGAGCCGTCACTCAAAAACATCACGTCACAAATTCGACTATTTTTAGGCCGGTCAGTGGGGAAGCAACAAACATTCAGCTGTGGAAACCACGGATGTTCTTTTTCAATCTCGCTTATATGCACATACATAAGTTATAGGTATCCGATCGAACATGATCATTCAGATCGTTTTATGATCTTTTCAGACTGCTACACACCTCCTGTGGGAGGTGCACGTGCGCGTGTACCTCATGAGGACATAGAAGACGAACGAATTGCGGCCCCCGAACATATCTTCTACTGAGTCTAGTAGCGATTTACGAGCGAAATGGATTACGTTCATTAAAACGCATGCAAACGAAAAGCAAGCTTCGGGGCAGATCGCAGAGAAAAGAAATCCAAAATGGTGTCTGGAAAATGTTTTTTCCGAAGGATCGATGTCACCACAAGGACAACTATGGTCCCTGCTAGCAGTTGTGATTACGTGAACAGTATGGGTTAAAGCACTGTTCAACAAACAAAACGACCACATATAGGTGGCTTTCCATGGGGTGAGAAAAGAGATTGAGGTGTTGACAGCCACTACGACCAATCACATTTTCTTGCGCACCTGATACATGTGAGTAACGCACTAATGCAATGCACTCTTGACCACATGCTCAACGTTGTCCGTAAGTGCATTTGCACCGCCTCACCTGACCGCCTAATAAATCCTGCCATTCACGCAAGACATTCCACGCGAAGTGTTGGGAACCAAGGTATCTCGCCGACAACACGATTGGTCTGAACCGCTCTCGTTCTGTGCAAAATGAACTGATCTGACCCGAATACCTATCCGCAGGACATGGCCAAGAGCTGTGAGGCGGTGCCCGAAGGCCTCGAGGGAAAAGATGCCGTGACCAGGATTCGAACCTGGGTTCTTGCGGCCACAACGCAATGTCCTAACCACTAGACTATCACGGCGCGTAGGTGGGCTTGCCGGCGACAAGTTATTCGGTCACGTCTTTGTGCGGTTTTTATCTCTTATGCCTACATTTCCGTCAGTAGAAGGATGGTTGTTTTCACTGATCTTAGCTACGTTTTATGTGCATTCATGCATCTGTATTAATTACAAGCATCATCTCACAAAGCGAGACCAATCAGATCAATTGCGGTTTAGGGCTGTGCTTCAGCTATCGAACCAGAAAGGTTCGTATAATCTTCAAGTGTGTGTTGTCGTGCCGTCATGACGGTTTCGAGAGTTCAAGTGGTGTGACACTGATCAATGGCTTTTGGTGGTGAGCTATCTCACGGTGTGTAACGTAACGATCGTCTGACTAGCTATCCTCGTTTACCGGTTGTTCGAATCCTTGCAAGCACAATGCGTGCATTCAGCTGTGCGCAGTCTGAGGAATGCACTCAGGGTGTTATGACCAACTCTGCTTAGCATGTCATGATAGGCCTTGAAAACGACGTAGCCTGAAGTACAGTCATCAATGAACTGCTTTGGCTCATCGAGGACTTCAGTGTCTTACTTTTACCACTCATTGATTAGTCTCATCTTCGATTAAACGTGGCTTTTGTTTTAAACCATCCCGCTAACCCGAGTGAGAATTCAGTTCTGCCTCAGAATCATCCAGTTTCATTAACGAAAAACAAAGACTACACTGGTTGCTATCACATATGCCCACTCGTCCGACTGGTGTGATGGGCCACGCCTTGAGGCTTAAACAACACTGACAGGACTCGTCTCTCATCTATCGGTCCATTCCAGCGACCGGCTGTCTTGTCACTCGAGATTCCGTTGTCTCAAGCCTTGGGCTTGGTACCGCACCAGTGCGGACTGCAAACGTGACTTGGCAGCCCGCCAACGCTGGGTTCACACGTCCCCTCACATCTGTCCTGTTATCAGAGCTTTCCAAGGCTAAAGTGTACAAAATTCACATTTTAATAAACAAATAAGACCACACAAAACGACGCATTCGTAAGTGAAAATGGAGTTTGTTGATTAGACTAATCGTTAGAGGGCGCACCTCGTCTTGATGACCCACCTATTGCCTCGTTCTTATTGGGGTAATATTGTTCACGGATTCAGTACACCACACTTAGTCCCTTACGTCACGCGAATGTTTAGCCTTTGCGATCTGCCTCTAGTTCCATCTCAAATGTCATGTCTCATAAATCGAAGAATTCTGATATGTTTTACTAACTATGACGATTATATAGAATGGAAATTGATAATCCTCGAAGAACTAACACATTGATCTAAACAGCTAAGCGTTATTAAGAAATTAATCCAAGGTGAACTATTTATTTTACTGATAAACTGCGAAATCTGCCGTTTTTAAAGTCCACGGATTAATTCCATTAAGGATTACATATTCCTCTCCTGGCTGTGAACAAACGAATAAGGAAAGCTTCATAGAGGTAAATCCACGATTTTGTCCACAACTCTGGTCGTTGAAGTTCATCGGAATGGAATACGTATTCCACTCCTGGTACCTGTATTTAATGTGATTCTCAAGAATAACCCTTTCCCTCAGTCATTCTCACTCACTCACAAGCCTCATACAGCTATGGATTGTTTCTGGAAAAGTGAATGAGTTTCGTTCAGACACCAACATCCACCTACCCCTACCCGATTAGTCGAAGGTTAACAGAATTGTGAGCAGTTTGATATTACAAAAGTTACCGGAGGCTGGTTCACTGTGCCTCATGAAGAAGAATACTGGCGTTCGATTCAACTAATTATCTCGTTTGCTTATCACCAAGCTGAAAGTGAACAAAAATCAAACTGTTTATAATAACTTTCATCTGTTAACTGATGCACACAGTGAAATGCCTAACGATGAAGGACGAACGATGAACTAACAGAAGAATCTCCAGCCAATATCGGTGAAATTTGAGAGCGGTAGACTTTTCAGTTCTAAATTTTGATATAGAATAATGTCAGATTTTACAAACCAACATAGCCATAATGAGCAACTGAGGATTACCGTTTATGATCTCATGCTATGAGCCAATCAGCTTTTATAAGATGCTCCGAGATTTATATAATAATACGTGTAAACCTCCATTGTTGTACCATCTGTCTACTCGTAAATCTTGATAAATCTTTCCTCCGTGATTATTGTTGACTGTGTTTGAGTACCTAGGATAGGTGCAATGGATCATGCATGTGAAAACTATTGCGCGCAGGACTAACGAGACGAATGGCGTACGGACGCTGTAGATAATTGCAGTCACGAATCGAGTGATGCTTCGCTAGCAGTCAGAAGAACCAAAGTCGAGACACAGAGATGTTTATGCGAACCTGCAGAGCAAAGAGTACAGAACGAGAAACGATCAGAGAGGACTCACAAGTGTGTGTGTGTGTGTGTGTGTGTGTGTGTGTGGTTGTACTTGGCGGTTGAACCAGGAACATCTCGGTTCGGAGTGATAAAACAAAGTTTATACATAGGGGGGTGGGGGGCAATAAACATGATGATTACCGGAAATGAATGCAGTATCACTACAAAACTTACCAGAGATGCGCAGCCGTACTCGTGTTAGTGAAGAACCGTGTGCTTTGGTTGTGTGTGCTGTTGCATTTTTTCTAAAACTGAGAACTCTCAGTATGATGCATAGAAATGAGGATGATACACGGCCGTGGTGTGGGAAATCCTTGTTCGTGAGTATTGAGGATGGATGATATATGTGGAGCAGGATAAGGTTTGTGTGTGTGTGTGTGTATGTGTGTGTTTGTGCGTGTGTGTGTGTGTTTGTGTGTGTGTGTGTTTTACTTTTCAAATATACGTATAAAAGATTTGAACATTGTGGAATGAAGGATACTGCGTCAGCAAAAGGAACGGGTTTGTTGATTACTTGGCCGCGATTGTAAACTTGGGGAGGCGGCTCTGAGTTGAGGATCGTGGTCGGACGGTTGGTCGATTGAGTGATCGGCTCGGGAGTAGGTGACGTTGGATTGGCCGGTTTTTATAGATGCTAGTCCGCGAAGGTTTAGTAAAGTGGAAAAGTGGAAAAGGACGGAATGGGTTCCACAAGGAGAACCAGTTTAAGATGGGTTATGGTAACTGTCCTTTCTATCGTTATGGTTGATGATTAATGCCTTTTCGAGATTGCATAGAACCTTATGGAGGTCGGAATAGGTAGGTTGTAAAGGGACTCTTGTCCCTTTGTTAAGGAATACGTGAGTACAAGCATGGAGATGTGGGTGTACGTATACCGTCGTGTTTTTTCTTCGCGTGTGATGGTAAGGGACAACTGACGGATCTGGTGCGTTGACCTGGCCACGTAATCGGCGTATTGGAAAGTGATCATGCAGTTTGGAGCAACCATGTCACTAGGAAGGCGAAGTGCGACAAATTGACAGCCGTCAATATAGGTGGTTTTAGATGTTCAGTATTTATGAAGTGATGTGGATGCACTAACCATCCCTGTCGGCCCTGTGGCCTAATGGATAAGGCGTCTGACTTCGGATCAGAAGATTGCAGGTTCGAGTCCTGCCAGGGTCGCCAGACTCTTGGACACAGCAACGATGTCGACTTACAACGTCCTGTGGGACCTCGAGAAATCCGCTGGATGAGTTAACTTGATTCGAAACAAAATTAAACATTCAACGCTTTGCATCAAGGGGTGTCTTGTATTCCATATGGCTAAGCTTATACATATATCTAAACAGTCATTTGGGGACGGATAATGGGGGAGATTGTGGATCTTTTCCTTCATAAACCACACGATTTCGCATTTCGGAATTCGCAAAATTCTCATCGGAATCTAACCAATTTGCATTCATGATTTACTCACAGATCTGCGAAATTTGCAAAATCTTCGAAAAATCCTGTTCAAGTGTCTATGTTTATTCTTTCAATTAATACGTATGTTCTCATGCTTTCAAGTGTGAAATCGGTTAGAAAAATGTTGTCAATGAAAAGTCTATTGTTCTTTTGGGGAAAGTTAAAGACATGCAAGAAATCAGTTAAATATAGGAGGACACACTCCCTCAGCTTGTACGATCAACCTTTGTTAAGGAGATCATCGAGAAGATATGGTGCAGTCTCAACCGTGGTGTCCATTTCCATCTTGCTTTCGGCCCTCTCGTAAGCACTTGTACACGAGTTGTACCATCTGTCTACTCGTGAATCTTGATAAATCTTTCCTCCGTGATTATTGTTGACTGTGTTTGAGTACCTAGGATAGGTGCAATGGATCATGCATGTGAAAACTATTGCGCGCAGGACTAACGAGACGAATGGCGTACGGACGCTGTAGATAATTGCAGTCACGAATCGAGTGATGCTTCGCTAGCAGTCAGAAGAACCAAAGTCGAGACACAGAGATGTTTATGCGAACCTGCAGAGCAAAGAGTACAGAACGAGAAACGATCAGAGAGGACTCACAAGTGTGTGTGTGTGTGTGTGTGTGTGTGTGTGTGTGTGTGTGTGTGTGGTTGTACTTGGCGGTTGAACCAGGAACATCTCGGTTCGGAGTGATAAAACAAAGTTTATACATAGGGGGGTGGGGGGCAATAAACATGATGATTACCGGAAATGGATGCAGTATCACTACAAAACTTACCAGAGATGCGCAGCCGTACTCGTGTTAGTGAAGAACCGTGTGCTTTGGTTGTGTGTGCTGTTGCATTTTTCTAAAACTGAGAACTCTCAGTATGATGCATAGAAATGAGGATGATACACGGCCGTGGTGTGGGAAATCCTTGTTCGTGAGTATTGAGGATGGTGTAGACTTTCGGGAAAACAAGGTTACGAACAAATACGTGAACTGTTCATGTAATAAGTACCATGAAACTCAAGTATAAACTGATGTGATACCTTAGAAACAGGGAAAATACATTACGAATGTCCGGGGTTCACGATGCATGTACTCACTACTAATAAGTAACTAAACAGAAGACAAAAGGAAAAACTCTAATTACGATTCGTAATTAACAAGGAGTCTTGTCCCTTTGTTAAGGAATACGTGAGTACAAGCATGGAGATGTGGGTGTACGTATACCGTCGTGTTTTTTCTTCGCGTGTGATGGTAAGGGACAACTGACGGATCTGGTGCGTTGACCTGGCCACGTAATCGGCGTATTGGAAAGTGATCATGCAGTTTGGAGCAACCATGTCACCAGGAAGGCGAAGTGCGACAAATTGACAGCCGTCAATATAGGTGGTTTTAGATGTTCAGTATTTATGAAGTGATGTGGATGCACTAACCATCCCTGTCGGCCCTGTGGCCTAATGGATAAGGCGTCTGACTTCGGATCAGAAGATTGCAGGTTCGAGTCCTGCCAGGGTCGCCAGGCTTTTGGACACAGCAACGATGTCGACTTACAACGTCCTGTGGGACCTCGAGAAATCCGCTGGATGAGTTAACTTGATTCGAAACAAAATTAAACATTCAACGCTTTGCATCAAGGGGTGTCTTGTATTCCATATGGCTAAGCTTATACATATATCTAAACAGTCATTTGGGGACGGATAATGGGGGAGAATGTGGATCTTTTCCTTCATAAACCACACGATTTCGCATTTCGGAATTCGCAAAATTCTCATCGGAATCTAACCAATTTGCATTCATGATTTACTCACAGATCTGCGAAATTTGCAAAATCTTCGAAAAATCCTGTTCAAGTGTCTATGTTTATTCTTTCAATTAATACGTATGTTCTCATGCTTTCAAGTGTGAAATCGGTTAGAAAAATGTTGTCAATGAAAAGTCTATTGTTCTTTTGGGGAAAGTTAAAGACATGCAAGAAATCAGTTAAATATAGGAGGACACACTCCCTCAGCTTGTACGATCAACCTTTGTTAAGGAGATCATCGAGAAGATATGGTGCAGTCTCAACCGTGGTGTCCATTTCCATCTTGCTTTCGGCCCTCTCGTAAGCACTTGTACACGAGTTGTACCATCTGTCTACTCGTGAATCTTGATAAATCTTTCCTCCGTGATTATTGTTGACAGTGTTTGAGTACCTAGGATAGGTGCAATGGATCATGCATGTGAAAACTATTGCGCGCAGGACTAACGAGACGAATGGCGTACGGACGCTGTAGATAATTGCAGTCACGAATCGAGTGATGCTTCGCTAGCAGTCAGAAGAACCAAAGTCGAGACACAGAGATGTTTATGCGAACCTGCAGAGCAAAGAGTACAGAACGAGAAACGATCAGAGAGGACTCACAAGTGTGTGTGTGTGTGTGTGTGTGTGTGTGTGTGTGTGTGTGTGTGTAATTGTAGTTGGCGGTTGAACCAGGAACATCTCGGTTCGGAGTGATAAAACAAAGTTTATACATAGGGTGGTGGGGGGCAATAAACATGATGATTACCGGAAATGGATGCAGTATCACTACAAAACTTACCAGAGATGCGCAGCCGTACTCGTGTTAGTGAAGAACCGTGTGCTTTGGTTGTGTGTGCTGTTGCATTTTTCTAAAACTGAGAACTCTCAGTATGATGCATAGAAATGAGGATGATACACGGCCGTGGTGTGGGAAATCCTTGTTCGTGAGTATTGAGGATGGATGATATATGTGGAGCAGGATAAGGTTTGTGTGTGTGTGTGTATGTGTGTGTTTGTGCGTGTGTGTGTGTGTGTGTGTGTGTGTTTTACTTTTCAAATATACGTATAGAAGATTTGAACATTGTGGAATGAAGGAGACTGCGTCAGCAAAAGGAACGGGTTTGTTGATTACTTGGCCGCGATTGTAAACTTGGGGAGGCGGCTCTGAGTTGAGGATCGTGGTCGGACGGTTGGTCGATTGAGTGATCGGCTCGGGAGTAGGTGACGTTGGATTGGCCGGTTTTTATAGATGCTAGTCCGCGAAGGTTTAGTAAAGTGGAAAAGTGGAAAAGGACGGAATGGGTTCCACAAGGAGAACCAGTTTAAGATGGGTTATGGTAACTGTCCTTTCTATCGTTATGGTTGATGATTAATGCCTTTTCGAGATTGCATAGAACCTTATGGAGGTCGGAATAGGTAGGTTGTAAAGGGACTCTTGTCCCTTTGTTAAGGAATACGTGAGTACAAGCATGGAGATGTGGGTGTACGTATACCGTCGTGTTTTTTCTTCGCGTGTGATGGTAAGGGACAACTGACGGATCTGGTGCGTTGACCTGGCCACGTAATCGGCGTATTGGAAAGTGATCATGCAGTTTGGAGCAACCATGTCACCAGGAAGGCGAAGTGCGACAAATTGACAGCCGTCAATATAGGTGGTTTTAGATGTTCAGTATTTATGAAGTGATGTGGATGCACTAACCATCCCTGTCGGCCCTGTGGCCTAATGGATAAGGCGTCTGACTTCGGATCAGAAGATTGCAGGTTCGAGTCCTGCCAGGGTCGCCAGACTTCTGGACACAGCAACGATGTCGACTTACAACGTCCTGTGGGACCTCGAGAAATCCGCTGGATGAGTTAACTTGATTCGAAACAAAATTAAACATTCAACGCTTTGCATCAAGGGGTGTCTTGTATTCCATATGGCTAAGCTTATACATATATCTAAACAGTCATTTGGGGACGGATAATGGGGGAGATTGTGGATCTTTTCCTTCATAAACCACACGATTTCGCATTTCGGAATTCGCAAAATTCTCATCGGAATCTAACCAATTTGCATTCATGATTTACTCACAGATCTGCGAAATTTGCAAAATCTTCGAAAAATCCTGTTCAAGTGTCTATGTTTATTCTTTCAATTAATACGTATGTTCTCATGCTTTCAAGTGTGAAATCGGTTAGAAAAATGTTGTCAATGAAAAGTCTATTGTTCTTTTGGGGAAAGTTAAAGACATGCAAGAAATCAGTTAAATATAGGAGGACACACTCCCTCAGCTTGTACGATCAACCTTTGTTAAGGAGATCATCGAGAAGATATGGTGCAGTCTCAACCGTGGTGTCCATTTCCATCTTGCTTTCGGCCCTCTCGTAAGCACTTGTACACGAGTTGTACCATCTGTCTACTCGTGAATCTTGATAAATCTTTCCTCCGTGATTATTGTTGACTGTGTTTGAGTACCTAGGATAGGTGCAATAGATCATGCATGTGAAAACTATTGCGCGCAGGACTAACGAGACGAATGGCGTACGGACGCTGTAGATAATTGCAGTCACGAATCGAGTGATGCTTCGCTAGCAGTCAGAAGAACCAAAGTCGAGACACAGAGATGTTTATGCGAACCTGCAGAGCAAAGAGTACAGAACGAGAAACGATCAGAGAGGACTCACAAGTGTGTGTGTGTGTGTGTGTGTGTGTGTGTGTGTGTGTGTGTGTGTGTGTGTGTGGTTGTACTTGGCGGTTGAACCAGGAACATCTCGGTTCGGAGTGATAAAACAAAGTTTATACATAGGGGGGTGGGGGGCAATAAACATGATGATTACCGGAAATGGATGCAGTATCACTACAAAACTTACCAGAGATGCGCAGCCGTACTCGTGTTAGTGAAGAACCGTGTGCTTTGGTTGTGTGTGCTGTTGCATTTTTCTAAAATTGAGAACTCTCAGTATGATGCATAGAAATGAGGATGATACACGGCCGTGGTGTGGGAAATCCTTGTTCGTGAGTATTGAGGATGGATGATATATGTGGAGCAGGATAAGGTTTGTGTGTGTGTGTGTGTGTTTGTGTGTGTGTGTGTTTTACTTTTCAAATATACGTATAGAAGATTTGAACATTGTGGAATGAAGGAGACTGCGTCAGCAAAAGGAACGGGTTTGTTGATTACTTGGCCACGATTGTAAACTTGGGGAGGCGGCTCTGAGTTGAGGATCGTGGTCGGACGGTTGGTCGATTGAGTGATCGGCTCGGGAGTAGATGACGTTGGATTAGCCGGTTTTTATAGATGCTAGTCCGCGAAGGTTTAGTAAAGTGGAAAAGTGGAAAAGGACGGAATGGGTTCCACAAGGAGAACCAGTTTAAGATGGGTTATGGTAACTGTCCTTTCTATCGTTATGGTTGATGATTAATGCCTTTTCGAGATTGCATAGAACCTTATGGAGGTCGGAATAGGTAGGTTGTAAAGGGACTCTTGTCCCTTTGTTAAGGAATACGTGAGTACAAGCATGGAGATGTGGGTGTACGTATACCGTCGTGTTTTTTCTTCGCGTGTGATGGTAAGGGACAACTGATGGATCTGGTGCGTTGACCTGGCCACGTAATCGGCGTATTGGAAAGTGATCATGCAGTTTGGAGCAACCATGTCACCAGGAAGGCGAAGTGCGACAAATTGACAGCCGTCAATATAGGTGGTTTTAGATGTTCAGTATTTATTGAGTGATGTGGATGCACTAACCATCCCTGTCGGCCCTGTGGCCTAATGGATAAGGCGTCTGACTTCGGATCAGAAGATTGCAGGTTCGAGTCCTGCCAGGGTCGCCAGACTTTTGGACACAGCAACGATGTCGACTTACAACGTCCTGTGGGACCTCGAGAAATCCGCTGGATGAGTTAACTTGATTCGAAACAAAATTAAACATTCAACGCTTTGCATCAAGGGGTGTCTTGTATTCCATATGGCTAAGCTTATACATATATCTAAACAGTCATTTGGGGACGGATAATGGGGGAGATTGTGGATCTTTTCCTTCATAAACCACACGATTTCGCATTTCGGAATTCGCAAAATTCTCATCGGAATCTAACCAATTTGCATTCATGATTTACTCACAGATCTGCGAAATTTGCAAAATCTTCGAAAAATCCTGTTCAAGTGTCTATGTTTATTCTTTCAATTAATACGTATGTTCTCATGCTTTCAAGTGTGAAATCGGTTAGAAAAATGTTGTCAATGAAAAGTCTATTGTTCTTTTGGGGAAAGTTAAAGACATGCAAGAAATCAGTTAAATATAGGAGGACACACTCCCTCAGCTTGTACGATCAACCTTTGTTAAGGAGATCATCGAGAAGATATGGTGCAGTCTCAACCGTGGTGTCCATTTCCATCTTGCTTTCGGCCCTCTCGTAAGCACTTGTACACGAGTTGTACCATCTGTCTACTCGTGAATCTTGATAAATCTTTCCTCCGTGATTATTGTTGACAGTGTTTGAGTACCTAGGATAGGTGCAATGGATCATGCATGTGAAAACTATTGCGCGCAGGACTAACGAGACGAATGGCGTACGGACGCTGTAGATAATTGCAGTCACGAATCGAGTGATGCTTCGCTAGCAGTCAGAAGAACCAAAGTCGAGACACAGAGATGTTTATGCGAACCTGCAGAGCAAAGAGTACAGAACGAGAAACAATCAGAGAGGACTCACAAGTGTGTGTGTGTGTGTGTGTGTGTGTGTGTGTGTGTGTGTGTGTGGTTGTACTTGGCGGTTGAACCAGGAACATCTCGGTTCGGAGTGATAAAACAAAGTTTATACATAGGGGGGTGGGGGGCAATAAACATGATGATTACCGGAAATGGATGCAGTATCACTACAAAACTTACCAGAGATGCGCAGCCGTACTCGTGTTAGTGAAGAACCGTGTGCTTTGGTTGTGTGTGCTGTTGCATTTTTCTAAAACTGAGAACTCTCAGTATGATGCATAGAAATGAGGATGATACACGGCCGTGGTGTGGGAAATCCTTGTTCGTGAGTATTGAGGATGGATGATATATGTGGAGCAGGATAAGGTTTGTGTGTGTGTGTGTGTATGTGTGTGTTTGTGCGTGTGTGTGTGTGTGTGTGTGTGTGTGTGTTTTACTTTTCAAATATACGTATAGAAGATTTGAACATTGTGGAATGAAGGAGACTGCGTCAGCAAAAGGAACGGGTTTGTTGATTACTTGGCCACGATTGTAAACTTGGGGAGGCGGCTCTGAGTTGAGGATCGTGGTCGGACGGTTGGTCGATTGAGTGATCGGCTCGGGAGTAGATGACGTTGGATTGGCCGGTTTTTATAGATGCTAGTCCGCGAAGGTTTAGTAAAGTGGAAAAGTGGAAAAGGACGGAATGGGTTCCACAAGGAGAACCAGTTTAAGATGGGTTATGGTAACTGTCCTTTCTATCGTTATGGTTGATGATTAATGCCTTTTCGAGATTGCATAGAACCTTATGGAGGTCGGAATAGGTAGGTTGTAAAGGGACTCTTGTCCCTTTGTTAAGGAATACGTGAGTACAAGCATGGAGATGTGGGTGTACGTATACCGTCGTGTTTTTTCTTCGCGTGTGATGGTAAGGGACAACTGATGGATCTGGTGCGTTGACCTGGCCACGTAATCGGCGTATTGGAAAGTGATCATGCAGTTTGGAGCAACCATGTCACCAGGAAGGCGAAGTGCGACAAATTGACAGCCGTCAATATAGGTGGTTTTAGATGTTCAGTATTTATGAAGTGATGTGGATGCACTAACCATCCCTGTCGGCCCTGTGGCCTAATGGATAAGGCGTCTGACTTCGGATCAGAAGATTGCAGGTTCGAGTCCTGCCAGGGTCGCCAGACTTTTGGACACAGCAACGATGTCGACTTACAACGTCCTGTGGGACCTCGAGAAATCCGCTGGATGAGTTAACTTGATTCGAAACAAAATTAAACATTCAACGCTTTGCATCAAGGGGTGTCTTGTATTCCATATGGCTAAGCTTATACATATATCTAAACAGTCATTTGGGGACGGATAATGGGGGAGAATGTGGATCTTTTCCTTCATAAACCACACGATTTCGCATTTCGGAATTCGCAAAATTCTCATCGGAATCTAACCAATTTGCATTCATGATTTACTCACAGATCTGCGAAATTTGCAAAATCTTCGAAAAATCCTGTTCAAGTGTCTATGTTTATTCTTTCAATTAATACGTATGTTCTCATGCTTTCAAGTGTGAAATCGGTTAGAAAAATGTTGTCAATGAAAAGTCTATTGTTCTTTTGGGGAAAGTTAAAGACATGCAAGAAATCAGTTAAATATAGGAGGACACACTCCCTCAGCTTGTACGATCAACCTTTGTTAAGGAGATCATCGAGAAGATATGGTGCAGTCTCAACCGTGGTGTCCATTTCCATCTTGCTTTCGGCCCTCTCGTAAGCACTTGTACACGAGTTGTACCATCTGTCTACTCGTGAATCTTGATAAATCTTTCCTCCGTGATTATTGTTGACAGTGTTTGAGTACCTAGGATAGGTGCAATGGATCATGCATGTGAAAACTATTGCGCGCAGGACTAACGAGACGAATGGCGTACGGACGCTGTAGATAATTGCAGTCACGAATCGAGTGATGCTTCGCTAGCAGTCAGAAGAACCAAAGTCGAGACACAGAGATGTTTATGCGAACCTGCAGAGCAAAGAGTACAGAACGAGAAACGATCAGAGAGGACTCACAAGTGTGTGTGTGTGTGTGTGTGTGTGTGTGTGTGTGTGTGTGTAATTGTACTTGGCGGTTGAACCAGGAACATCTCGGTTCGGAGTGATAAAACAAAGTTTATACATAGGGTGGTGGGGGGCAATAAACATGATGATTACCGGAAATGGATGCAGTATCACTACAAAACTTACCAGAGATGCGCAGCCGTACTCGTGTTAGTGAAGAACCGTGTGCTTTGGTTGTGTGTGCTGTTGCATTTTTCTAAAACTGAGAACTCTCAGTATGATGCATAGAAATGAGGATGATACACGGCCGTGGTGTGGGAAATCCTTGTTCGTGAGTATTGAGGATGGATGATATATGTGGAGCAGGATAAGGTTTGTGTGTGTGTGTGTGTATGTGTGTGTTTGTGCGTGTGTGTGTGTGTGTGTGTGTGTGTGTGTTTTACTTTTCAAATATACGTATAGAAGATTTGAACATTGTGGAATGAAGGAGACTGCGTCAGCAAAAGGAACGGGTTTGTTGATTACTTGGCCACGATTGTAAACTTGGGGAGGCGGCTCTGAGTTGAGGATCGTGGTCGGACGGTTGGTCGATTGAGTGATCGGCTCGGGAGTAGATGACGTTGGATTGGCCGGTTTTTATAGATGCTAGTCCGCGAAGGTTTAGTAAAGTGGAAAAGTGGAAAAGGACGGAATGGGTTCCACAAGGAGAACCAGTTTAAGATGGGTTATGGTAACTGTCCTTTCTATCGTTATGGTTGATGATTAATGCCTTTTCGAGATTGCATAGAACCTTATGGAGGTCGGAATAGGTAGGTTGTAAAGGGACTCTTGTCCCTTTGTTAAGGAATACGTGAGTACAAGCATGGAGATGTGGGTGTACGTATACCGTCGTGTTTTTTCTTCGCGTGTGATGGTAAGGGACAACTGATGGATCTGGTGCGTTGACCTGGCCACGTAATCGGCGTATTGGAAAGTGATCATGCAGTTTGGAGCAACCATGTCACCAGGAAGGCGAAGTGCGACAAATTGACAGCCGTCAATATAGGTGGTTTTAGATGTTCAGTATTTATGAAGTGATGTGGATGCACTAACCATCCCTGTCGGCCCTGTGGCCTAATGGATAAGGCGTCTGACTTCGGATCAGAAGATTGCAGGTTCGAGTCCTGCCAGGGTCGCCAGACTTTTGGACACAGCAACGATGTCGACTTACAACGTCCTGTGGGACCTCGAGAAATCCGCTGGATGAGTTAACTTGATTCGAAACAAAATTAAACATTCAACGCTTTGCATCAAGGGGTGTCTTGTATTCCATATGGCTAAGCTTATACATATATCTAAACAGTCATTTGGGGACGGATAATGGGGGAGAATGTGGATCTTTTCCTTCATAAACCACACGATTTCGCATTTCGGAATTCGCAAAATTCTCATCGGAATCTAACCAATTTGCATTCATGATTTACTCACAGATCTGCGAAATTTGCAAAATCTTCGAAAAATCCTGTTCAAGTGTCTATGTTTATTCTTTCAATTAATACGTATGTTCTCATGCTTTCAAGTGTGAAATCGGTTAGAAAAATGTTGTCAATGAAAAGTCTATTGTTCTTTTGGGGAAAGTTAAAGACATGCAAGAAATCAGTTAAATATAGGAGGACACACTCCCTCAGCTTGTACGATCAACCTTTGTTAAGGAGATCATCGAGAAGATATGGTGCAGTCTCAACCGTGGTGTCCATTTCCATCTTGCTTTCGGCCCTCTCGTAAGCACTTGTACACGAGTTGTACCATCTGTCTACTCGTGAATCTTGATAAATCTTTCCTCCGTGATTATTGTTGACAGTGTTTGAGTACCTAGGATAGGTGCAATGGATCATGCATGTGAAAACTATTGCGCGCAGGACTAACGAGACGAATGGCGTACGGACGCTGTAGATAATTGCAGTCACGAATCGAGTGATGCTTCGCTAGCAGTCAGAAGAACCAAAGTCGAGACACAGAGATGTTTATGCGAACCTGCAGAGCAAAGAGTACAGAACGAGAAACGATCAGAGAGGACTCACAAGTGTGTGTGTGTGTGTGTGTGTGTGTGTGTGTGTGTGTGTGTGTGTGTAATTGTAGTTGGCGGTTGAACCAGGAACATCTCGGTTCGGAGTGATAAAACAAAGTTTATACATAGGGTGGTGGGGGGCAATAAACATGATGATTACCGGAAATGGATGCAGTATCACTACAAAACTTACCAGAGATGCGCAGCCGTACTCGTGTTAGTGAAGAACCGTGTGCTTTGGTTGTGTGTGCTGTTGCATTTTTCTAAAACTGAGAACTCTCAGTATGATGCATAGAAATGAGGATGATACACGGCCGTGGTGTGGGAAATCCTTGTTCGTGAGTATTGAGGATGGATGATATATGTGGAGCAGGATAAGGTTTGTGTGTGTGTGTGTGTATGTGTGTGTTTGTGCGTGTGTGTGTGTGTGTGTGTGTGTTTTACTTTTCAAATATACGTATAGAAGATTTGAACATTGTGGAATGAAGGAGACTGCGTCAGCAAAAGGAACGGGTTTGTTGATTACTTGGCCACGATTGTAAACTTGGGGAGGCGGCTCTGAGTTGAGGATCGTGGTCGGACGGTTGGTCGATTGAGTGATCGGCTCGGGAGTAGATGACGTTGGATTGGCCGGTTTTTATAGATGCTAGTCCGCGAAGGTTTAGTAAAGTGGAAAAGTGGAAAAGGACGGAATGGGTTCCACAAGGAGAACCAGTTTAAGATGGGTTATGGTAACTGTCCTTTCTATCGTTATGGTTGATGATTAATGCCTTTTCGAGATTGCATAGAACCTTATGGAGGTCGGAATAGGTAGGTTGTAAAGGGACTCTTGTCCCTTTGTTAAGGAATACGTGAGTACAAGCATGGAGATGTGGGTGTACGTATACCGTCGTGTTTTTTCTTCGCGTGTGATGGTAAGGGACAACTGACGGATCTGGTGCGTTGACCTGGCCACGTAATCGGCGTATTGGAAAGTGATCATGCAGTTTGGAGCAACCATGTCACCAGGAAGGCGAAGTGCGACAAATTGACAGCCGTCAATATAGGTGGTTTTAGATGTTCAGTATTTATGAAGTGATGTGGATGCACTAACCATCCCTGTCGGCCCTGTGGCCTAATGGATAAGGCGTCTGGCTTCGGATCAGAAGATTGCAGGTTCGAGTCCTGCCAGGGTCGCCAGACTTTTGGACACAGCAACGATGTCGACTTACAACGTCCTGTGGGACCTCGAGAAATCCGCTGGATGAGTTAACTTGATTCGAAACAAAATTAAACATTCAACGCTTTGCATCAAGGGGTGTCTTGTATTCCATATGGCTAAGCTTATACATATATCTAAACAGTCATTTGGGGACGGATAATGGGGGAGAATGTGGATCTTTTCCTTCATAAACCACACGATTTCGCATTTCGGAATTCGCAAAATTCTCATCGGAATCTAACCAATTTGCACTCATGATTTACTCACAGATCTGCGAAATTTGCAAAATCTTCGAAAAATCCTGTTCAAGTGTCTATGTTTATTCTTTCAATTAATACGTATGTTCTCATGCTTTCAAGTGTGAAATCGGTTAGAAAAATGTTGTCAATGAAAAGTCTATTGTTCTTTTGGGGAAAGTTAAAGACATGCAAGAAATCAGTTAAATATAGGAGGACACACTCCCTCAGCTTGTACGATCAACCTTTGTTAAGGAGATCATCGAGAAGATATGGTGCAGTCTCAACCGTGGTGTCCATTTCCATCTTGCTTTCGGCCCTCTCGTAAGCACTTGTACACGAGTTGTACCATCTGTCTACTCGTGAATCTTGATAAATCTTTCCTCCGTGATTATTGTTGACAGTGTTTGAGTACCTAGGATAGGTGCAATGGATCATGCATGTGAAAACTATTGCGCGCAGGACTAACGAGACGAATGGCGTACGGACGCTGTAGATAATTGCAGTCACGAATCGAGTGATGCTTCGCTAGCAGTCAGAAGAACCAAAGTCGAGACACAGAGATGTTTATGCGAACCTGCAGAGCAAAGAGTACAGAACGAGAAACGATCAGAGAGGACTCACAAGTGTGTGTGTGTGTGTGTGTGTGTGTGTGTGTGTAATTGTACTTGGCGGTTGAACCAGGAACATCTCGGTTCGGAGTGATAAAACAAAGTTTATACATAGGGTGGTGGGGGGCAATAAACATGATGATTACCGGAAATGGATGCAGTATCACTACAAAACTTACCAGAGATGCGCAGCCGTACTCGTGTTAGTGAAGAACCGTGTGCTTTGGTTGTGTGTGCTGTTGCATTTTTCTAAAACTGAGAACTCTCAGTATGATGCATAGAAATGAGGATGATACACGGCCGTGGTGTGGGAAATCCTTGTTCGTGAGTATTGAGGATGGATGATATATGTGGAGCAGGATAAGGTTTGTGTGTGTGTGTGTATGTGTGTGTTTGTGCGTGTGTGTGTGTGTGTGTGTGTGTGTTTTACTTTTCAAATATACGTATAGAAGATTTGAACATTGTGGAATGAAGGAGACTGCGTCAGCAAAAGGAACGGGTTTGTTGATTACTTGGCCGCGATTGTAAACTTGGGGAGGCGGCTCTGAGTTGAGGATCGTGGTCGGACGGTTGGTCGATTGAGTGATCGGCTCGGGAGTAGGTGACGTTGGATTGGCCGGTTTTTATAGATGCTAGTCCGCGAAGGTTTAGTAAAGTGGAAAAGTGGAAAAGGACGGAATGGGTTCCACAAGGAGAACCAGTTTAAGATGGGTTATGGTAACTGTCCTTTCTATCGTTATGGTTGATGATTAATGCCTTTTCGAGATTGCATAGAACCTTATGGAGGTCGGAATAGGTAGGTTGTAAAGGGACTCTTGTCCCTTTGTTAAGGAATACGTGAGTACAAGCATGGAGATGTGGGTGTACGTATACCGTCGTGTTTTTTCTTCGCGTGTGATGGTAAGGGACAACTGACGGATCTGGTGCGTTGACCTGGCCACGTAATCGGCGTATTGGAAAGTGATCATGCAGTTTGGAGCAACCATGTCACTAGGAAGGCGAAGTGCGACAAATTGACAGCCGTCAATATAGGTGGTTTTAGATGTTCAGTATTTATGAAGTGATGTGGATGCACTAACCATCCCTGTCGGCCCTGTGGCCTAATGGATAAGGCGTCTGACTTCGGATCAGAAGATTGCAGGTTCGAGTCCTGCCAGGGTCGCCAGACTTTTGGACACAGCAACGATGTCGACTTACAACGTCCTGTGGGACCTCGAGAAATCCGCTGGATGAGTTAACTTGATTCGAAACAAAATTAAACATTCAACGCTTTGCATCAAGGGGTGTCTTGTATTCCATATGGCTAAGCTTATACATATATCTAAACAGTCATTTGGGGACGGATAATGGGGGAGAATGTGGATCTTTTCCTTCATAAACCACACGATTTCGCATTTCGGAATTCGCAAAATTCTCATCGGAATCTAACCAATTTGCATTCATGATTTACTCACAGATCTGCGAAATTTGCAAAATCTTCGAAAAATCCTGTTCAAGTGTCTATGTTTATTCTTTCAATTAATACGTATGTTCTCATGCTTTCAAGTGTGAAATCGGTTAGAAAAATGTTGTCAATGAAAAGTCTATTGTTCTTTTGGGGAAAGTTAAAGACATGCAAGAAATCAGTTAAATATAGGAGGACACACTCCCTCAGCTTGTACGATCAACCTTTGTTAAGGAGATCATCGAGAAGATATGGTGCAGTCTCAACCGTGGTGTCCATTTCCATCTTGCTTTCGGCCCTCTCGTAAGCACTTGTACACGAGTTGTACCATCTGTCTACTCGTGAATCTTGATAAATCTTTCCTCCGTGATTATTGTTGACAGTGTTTGAGTACCTAGGATAGGTGCAATGGATCATGCATGTGAAAACTATTGCGCGCAGGACTAACGAGACGAATGGCGTACGGACGCTGTAGATAATTGCAGTCACGAATCGAGTGATGCTTCGCTAGCAGTCAGAAGAACCAAAGTCGAGACACAGAGATGTTTATGCGAACCTGCAGAGCAAAGAGTACAGAACGAGAAACGATCAGAGAGGACTCACAAGTGTGTGTGTGTGTGTGTGTGTGTGTGTAATTGTACTTGGCGGTTGAACCAGGAACATCTCGGTTCGGAGTGATAAAACAAAGTTTATACATAGGGTGGTGGGGGGCAATAAACATGATGATTACCGGAAATGGATGCAGTATCACTACAAAACTTACCAGAGATGCGCAGCCGTACTCGTGTTAGTGAAGAACCGTGTGCTTTGGTTGTGTGTGCTGTTGCATTTTTCTAAAACTGAGAACTCTCAGTATGATGCATAGAAATGAGGATGATACACGGCCGTGGTGTGGGAAATCCTTGTTCGTGAGTATTGAGGATGGATGATATATGTGGAGCAGGATAAGGTTTGTGTGTGTGTGTGTATGTGTGTGTTTGTGCGTGTGTGTGTGTGTGTGTGTGTGTGTTTTACTTTTCAAATATACGTATAGAAGATTTGAACATTGTGGAATGAAGGAGACTGCGTCAGCAAAAGGAACGGGTTTGTTGATTACTTGGCCGCGATTGTAAACTTGGGGAGGCGGCTCTGAGTTGAGGATCGTGGTCGGACGGTTGGTCGATTGAGTGATCGGCTCGGGAGTAGGTGACGTTGGATTGGCCGGTTTTTATAGATGCTAGTCCGCGAAGGTTTAGTAAAGTGGAAAAGTGGAAAAGGACGGAATGGGTTCCACAAGGAGAACCAGTTTAAGATGGGTTATGGTAACTGTCCTTTCTATCGTTATGGTTGATGATTAATGCCTTTTCGAGATTGCATAGAACCTTATGGAGGTCGGAATAGGTAGGTTGTAAAGGGACTCTTGTCCCTTTGTTAAGGAATACGTGAGTACAAGCATGGAGATGTGGGTGTACGTATACCGTCGTGTTTTTTCTTCGCGTGTGATGGTAAGGGACAACTGACGGATCTGGTGCGTTGACCTGGCCACGTAATCGGCGTATTGGAAAGTGATCATGCAGTTTGGAGCAACCATGTCACCAGGAAGGCGAAGTGCGACAAATTGACAGCCGTCAATATAGGTGGTTTTAGATGTTCAGTATTTATGAAGTGATGTGGATGCACTAACCATCCCTGTCGGCCCTGTGGCCTAATGGATAAGGCGTCTGACTTCGGATCAGAAGATTGCAGGTTCGAGTCCTGCCAGGGTCGCCAGACTTTTGGACACAGCAACGATGTCGACTTACAACGTCCTGTGGGACCTCGAGAAATCCGCTGGATGAGTTAACTTGATTCGAAACAAAATTAAACATTCAACGCTTTGCATCAAGGGGTGTCTTGTATTCCATATGGCTAAGCTTATACATATATCTAAACAGTCATTTGGGGACGGATAATGGGGGAGAATGTGGATCTTTTCCTTCATAAACCACACGATTTCGCATTTCGGAATTCGCAAAATTCTCATCGGAATCTAACCAATTTGCATTCATGATTTACTCACAGATCTGCGAAATTTGCAAAATCTTCGAAAAATCCTGTTCAAGTGTCTATGTTTATTCTTTCAATTAATACGTATGTTCTCATGCTTTCAAGTGTGAAATCGGTTAGAAAAATGTTGTCAATGAAAAGTCTATTGTTCTTTTGGGGAAAGTTAAAGACATGCAAGAAATCAGTTAAATATAGGAGGACACACTCCCTCAGCTTGTACGATCAACCTTTGTTAAGGAGATCATCGAGAAGATATGGTGCAGTCTCAACCGTGGTGTCCATTTCCATCTTGCTTTCGGCCCTCTCGTAAGCACTTGTACACGAGTTGTACCATCTGTCTACTCGTGAATCTTGATAAATCTTTCCTCCGTGATTATTGTTGACAGTGTTTGAGTACCTAGGATAGGTGCAATGGATCATGCATGTGAAAACTATTGCGCGCAGGACTAACGAGACGAATGGCGTACGGACGCTGTAGATAATTGCAGTCACGAATCGAGTGATGCTTCGCTAGCAGTCAGAAGAACCAAAGTCGAGACACAGAGATGTTTATGCGAACCTGCAGAGCAAAGAGTACAGAACGAGAAACGATCAGAGAGGACTCACAAGTGTGTGTGTGTGTGTGTGTGTGTGTGTGTGTGTGTGTAATTGTACTTGGCGGTTGAACCAGGAACATCTCGGTTCGGAGTGATAAAACAAAGTTTATACATAGGGTGGTGGGGGGCAATAAACATGATGATTACCGGAAATGGATGCAGTATCACTACAAAACTTACCAGAGATGCGCAGCCGTACTCGTGTTAGTGAAGAACCGTGTGCTTTGGTTGTGTGTGCTGTTGCATTTTTCTAAAACTGAGAACTCTCAGTATGATGCATAGAAATGAGGATGATACACGGCCGTGGTGTGGGAAATCCTTGTTCGTGAGTATTGAGGATGGATGATATATGTGGAGCAGGATAAGGTTTGTGTGTGTGTGTGTATGTGTGTGTTTGTGCGTGTGTGTGTGTGTGTGTGTGTTTTACTTTTCAAATATACGTATAGAAGATTTGAACATTGTGGAATGAAGGAGACTGCGTCAGCAAAAGGAACGGGTTTGTTGATTACTTGGCCGCGATTGTAAACTTGGGGAGGCGGCTCTGAGTTGAGGATCGTGGTCGGACGGTTGGTCGATTGAGTGATCGGCTCGGGAGTAGGTGACGTTGGATTGGCCGGTTTTTATAGATGCTAGTCCGCGAAGGTTTAGTAAAGTGGAAAAGTGGAAAAGGACGGAATGGGTTCCACAAGGAGAACCAGTTTAAGATGGGTTATGGTAACTGTCCTTTCTATCGTTATGGTTGATGATTAATGCCTTTTCGAGATTGCATAGAACCTTATGGAGGTCGGAATAGGTAGGTTGTAAAGGGACTCTTGTCCCTTTGTTAAGGAATACGTGAGTACAAGCATGGAGATGTGGGTGTACGTATACCGTCGTGTTTTTTCTTCGCGTGTGATGGTAAGGGACAACTGACGGATCTGGTGCGTTGACCTGGCCACGTAATCGGCGTATTGGAAAGTGATCATGCAGTTTGGAGCAACCATGTCACCAGGAAGGCGAAGTGCGACAAATTGACAGCCGTCAATATAGGTGGTTTTAGATGTTCAGTATTTATGAAGTGATGTGGATGCACTAACCATCCCTGTCGGCCCTGTGGCCTAATGGATAAGGCGTCTGACTTCGGATCAGAAGATTGCAGGTTCGAGTCCTGCCAGGGTCGCCAGACTTTTGGACACAGCAACGATGTCGACTTACAACGTCCTGTGGGACCACGAGAAATCCGCTGGATGAGTTAACTTGATTCGAAACAAAATTAAACATTCAACGCTTTGCATCAAGGGGTGTCTTGTATTCCATATGGCTAAGCTTATACATATATCTAAACAGTCATTTGGGGACGGATGATGGGGGAGAATGTGGATCTTTTCCTTCATAAACCACACGATTTCGCATTTCGGAATTCGCAAAATTCTCATCGGAATCTAACCAATTTGCACTCATGATTTACTCACAGATCTGCGAAATTTGCAAAATCTTCGAAAAATCCTGTTCAAGTGTCTATGTTTATTCTTTCAATTAATACGTATGTTCTCATGCTTTCAAGTGTGAAATCGGTTAGAAAAATGTTGTCAATGAAAAGTCTATTGTTCTTTTGGGGAAAGTTAAAGACATGCAAGAAATCAGTTAAATATAGGAGGACACACTCCCTCAGCTTGTACGATCAACCTTTGTTAAGGAGATCATCGAGAAGATATGGTGCAGTCTCAACCGTGGTGTCCATTTCCATCTTGCTTTCGGCCCTCTCGTAAGCACTTGTACACGAGTTGTACCATCTGTCTACTCGTGAATCTTGATAAATCTTTCCTCCGTGATTATTGTTGACAGTGTTTGAGTACCTAGGATAGGTGCAATGGATCATGCATGTGAAAACTATTGCGCGCAGGACTAACGAGACGAATGGCGTACGGACGCTGTAGATAATTGCAGTCACGAATCGAGTGATGCTTCGCTAGCAGTCAGAAGAACCAAAGTCGAGACACAGAGATGTTTATGCGAACCTGCAGAGCAAAGAGTACAGAACGAGAAACGATCAGAGAGGACTCACAAGTGTGTGTGTGTGTGTGTGTGTGTGTGTGTGTGTGTAATTGTAGTTGGCGGTTGAACCAGGAACATCTCGGTTCGGAGTGATAAAACAAAGCTTATACATAGGGGGGTGGGGGGCAATAAACATGATGATTACCGGAAATGGATGCAGTATCACTACAAAACTTACCAGAGATGCGCAGCCGTACTCGTGTTAGTGAAGAACCGTGTGCTTTGGTTGTGTGTGCTGTTGCATTTTTCAAAAATTGAGAACTCTCAGTATGATGCATAGAAATGAGGATGATACACGGCCGTGGTGTGGGAAATCCTTGTTCGTGAGTATTGAGGATGGATGATATATGTGGAGCAGGATAAGGTTTGTGTGTGTGTGTGTGTGTGTTTTACTTTTCAAATATACGTATAGAAGATTTGAACATTGTGGAATGAAGGAGACTGCGTCAGCAAAAGGAACGGGTTTGTTGATTACTTGGCCGCGATTGTAAACTTGGGGAGGCGGCTCTGAGTTGAGGATCGTGGTCGGACGGTTGGTCGATTGAGTGATCGGCTCGGGAGTAGGTGACGTTGGATTGGCCGGTTTTTATAGATGCTAGTCCGCGAAGGTTTAGTAAAGTGGAAAAGTGGAAAAGGACGGAATGGGTTCCACAAGGAGAACCAGTTTAAGATGGGTTATGGTAACTGTCCTTTCTATCGTTATGGTTGATGATTAATGCCTTTTCGAGATTGCATAGAACCTTATGGAGGTCGGAATAGGTAGGTTGTAAAGGGACTCTTGTCCCTTTGTTAAGGAATACGTGAGTACAAGCATGGAGATGTGGGTGTACGTATACCGTCGTGTTTTTTCTTCGCGTGTGATGGTAAGGGACAACTGACGGATCTGGTGCGTTGACCTGGCCACGTAATCGGCGTATTGGAAAGTGATCATGCAGTTTGGAGCAACCATGTCACCAGGAAGGCGAAGTGCGACAAATTGACAGCCGTCAATATAGGTGGTTTTAGATGTTCAGTATTTATGAAGTGATGTGGATGCACTAACCATCCCTGTCGGCCCTGTGGCCTAATGGATAAGGCGTCTGACTTCGGATCAGAAGATTGCAGGTTCGAGTCCTGCCAGGGTCGCCAGACTTTTGGACACAGCAACGATGTCGACTTACAACGTCCTGTGGGACCACGAGAAATCCGCTGGATGAGTTAACTTGATTCGAAACAAAATTAAACATTCAACGCTTTGCATCAAGGGGTGTCTTGTATTCCATATGGCTAAGCTTATACATATATCTAAACAGTCATTTGGGGACGGATGATGGGGGAGAATGTGGATCTTTTCCTTCATAAACCACACGATTTCGCATTTCGGAATTCGCAAAATTCTCATCGGAATCTAACCAATTTGCACTCATGATTTACTCACAGATCTGCGAAATTTGCAAAATCTTCGAAAAATCCTGTTCAAGTGTCTATGTTTATTCTTTCAATTAATACGTATGTTCTCATGCTTTCAAGTGTGAAATCGGTTAGAAAAATGTTGTCAATGAAAAGTCTATTGTTCTTTTGGGGAAAGTTAAAGACATGCAAGAAATCAGTTAAATATAGGAGGACACACTCCCTCAGCTTGTACGATCAACCTTTGTTAAGGAGATCATCGAGAAGATATGGTGCAGTCTCAACCGTGGTGTCCATTTCCATCTTGCTTTCGGCCCTCTCGTAAGCACTTGTACACGAGTTGTACCATCTGTCTACTCGTGAATCTTGATAAATCTTTCTTCCGTGATTATTGTTGACTGTGTTTGAGTACCTAGGATAGGTGCAATGGATCATGCATGTGAAAACTATTGCGCGCAGGACTAACGAGACGAATGGCGTACGGACGCTGTAGATAATTGCAGTCACGAATCGAGTGATGCTTCGCTAGCAGTCAGAAGAACCAAAGTCGAGACACAGAGATGTTTATGCGAACCTGCAGAGCAAAGAGTACAGAACGAGAAACGATCAGAGAGGACTCACAAGTGTGTGTGTGTGTGTGTGTGTGTGCGTGTGTGTGTGTGTGTGTGTGTGATTGTACTTGGCGGTTGAACCAGGAACATCTCGGTTCGGAGTGATAAAACAAAGTTTATACATAGGGGGGTGGGGGGCAATAAACATGATGATTACCGGAAATGGATGCAGTATCACTACAAAACTTACCAGAGATGCGCAGCCGTACTCGTGTTAGTGAAGAACCGTGTGCTTTGGTTGTGTGTGCTGTTGCATTTTTCTAAAACTGAGAACTCTCAGTATGATGCATAGAAATGAGGATGATACACGGCCGTGGTGTGGGAAATCCTTGTTCGTGAGTATTGAGGATGGATGATATATGTGGAGCAGGATAAGGTTTGTGTGTGTGTGTGTGTATGTGTGTGTTTGTGCGTGTGTGTGTGTGTGTGTGTGTGTGTTTTACTTTTCAAATATACGTATAGAAGATTTGAACATTGTGGAATGAAGGAGACTGCGTCAGCAAAAGGAACGGGTTTGTTGATTACTTGGCCACGATTGTAAACTTGGGGAGGCGGCTCTGAGTTGAGGATCGTGGTCGGACGGTTGGTCGATTGAGTGATCGGCTCGGGAGTAGGTGACGTTGGATTGGCCGGTTTTTATAGATGCTAGTCCGCGAAGGTTTAGTAAAGTGGAAAAGTGGAAAAGGACGGAATGGGTTTCACAAGGAGAACCAGTTTAAGATGGGTTATGGTAACTGTCCTTTCTATCGTTATGGTTGATGATTAATGCCTTTTCGAGATTGCATAGAACCTTATGGAGGTCGGAATAGGTAGGTTGTAAAGGGACTCTTGTCCCTTTGTTAAGGAATACGTGAGTACAAGCATGGAGATGTGGGTGTACGTATACCGTCGTGTTTTTTCTTCGCGTGTGATGGTAAGGGACAACTGACGGATCTGGTGCGTTGACCTGGCCACGTAATCGGCGTATTGGAAAGTGATCATGCAGTTTGGAGCAACCATGTCACCAGGAAGGCGAAGTGCGACAAATTGACAGCCGTCAATATAGGTGGTTTTAGATGTTCAGTATTTATGAAGTGATGTGGATGCACTAACCATCCCTGTCGGCCCTGTGGCCTAATGGATAAGGCGTCTGA
Organism: Fasciola hepatica; assembly: GCA_948099385.1. Classification (NCBI taxonomy): domain Eukaryota; kingdom Metazoa; phylum Platyhelminthes; class Trematoda; order Plagiorchiida; family Fasciolidae; genus Fasciola; species Fasciola hepatica. The sequence goes on along the minus strand of CANUEZ040000120.1, from coordinate 10,498,991 downwards.
CTTCGGATCAGAAGATTGCAGGTTCGAGTCCTGCCAGGGTCGCCAGACTTTTGGACACAGCAACGATGTCGACTTACAACGTCCTGTGGGACCACGAGAAATCCGCTGGATGAGTTAACTTGATTCGAAACAAAATTAAACATTCAACGCTTTGCATCAAGGGGTGTCTTGTATTCCATATGGCTAAGCTTATACATATATCTAAACAGTCATTTGGGGACGGATGATGGGGGAGAATGTGGATCTTTTCCTTCATAAACCACACGATTTCGCATTTCGGAATTCGCAAAATTCTCATCGGAATCTAACCAATTTGCACTCATGATTTACTCACAGATCTGCGAAATTTGCAAAATCTTCGAAAAATCCTGTTCAAGTGTCTATGTTTATTCTTTCAATTAATACGTATGTTCTCATGCTTTCAAGTGTGAAATCGGTTAGAAAAATGTTGTCAATGAAAAGTCTATTGTTCTTTTGGGGAAAGTTAAAGACATGCAAGAAATCAGTTAAATATAGGAGGACACACTCCCTCAGCTTGTACGATCAACCTTTGTTAAGGAGATCATCGAGAAGATATGGTGCAGTCTCAACCGTGGTGTCCATTTCCATCTTGCTTTCGGCCCTCTCGTAAGCACTTGTACACGAGTTGTACCATCTGTCTACTCGTGAATCTTGATAAATCTTTCTTCCGTGATTATTGTTGACTGTGTTTGAGTACCTAGGATAGGTGCAATGGATCATGCATGTGAAAACTATTGCGCGCAGGACTAACGAGACGAATGGCGTACGGACGCTGTAGATAATTGCAGTCACGAATCGAGTGATGCTTCGCTAGCAGTCAGAAGAACCAAAGTCGAGACACAGAGATGTTTATGCGAACCTGCAGAGCAAAGAGTACAGAACGAGAAACGATCAGAGAGGACTCACAAGTGTGTGTGTGTGTGTGTGTGTGTGTGTGTGTGTGTGTGTGTAATTGTAGTTGGCGGTTGAACCAGGAACATCTCGGTTCGGAGTGATAAAACAAAGTTTATACATAGGGGGGTGGGGGGCAATAAACATGATGATTACCGGAAATGGATGCAGTATCACTACAAAACTTACCAGAGATGCGCAGCCGTACTCGTGTTAGTGAAGAACCGTGTGCTTTGGTTGTGTGTGCTGTTGCATTTTTCTAAAACTGAGAACTCTCAGTATGATGCATAGAAATGAGGATGATACACGGCCGTGGTGTGGGAAATCCTTGTTCGTGAGTGTTGAGGATGGATGATATATGTGGAGCAGGATAAGGTTTGTGTGTGTGTGTGTGTATGTGTGTGTTTGTGCGTGTGTGTGTGTGTGTGTGTGTGTTTTACTTTTCAAATATACGTATAGAAGATTTGAACATTGTGGAATGAAGGAGACTGCGTCAGCAAAAGGAACGGGTTTGTTGATTACTTGGCCACGATTGTAAACTTGGGGAGGCGGCTCTGAGTTGAGGATCGTGGTCGGACGGTTGGTCGATTGAGTGATCGGCTCGGGAGTAGGTGACGTTGGATTGGCCGGTTTTTATAGATGCTAGTCCGCGAAGGTTTAGTAAAGTGGAAAAGTGGAAAAGGACGGAATGGGTTTCACAAGGAGAACCAGTTTAAGATGGGTTATGGTAACTGTCCTTTCTATCGTTATGGTTGATGATTAATGCCTTTTCGAGATTGCATAGAACCTTATGGAGGTCGGAATAGGTAGGTTGTAAAGGGACTCTTGTCCCTTTGTTAAGGAATACGTGAGTACAAGCATGGAGATGTGGGTGTACGTATACCGTCGTGTTTTTTCTTCGCGTGTGATGGTAAGGGACAACTGACGGATCTGGTGCGTTGACCTGGCCACGTAATCGGCGTATTGGAAAGTGATCATGCAGTTTGGAGCAACCATGTCACCAGGAAGGCGAAGTGCGACAAATTGACAGCCGTCAATATAGGTGGTTTTAGATGTTCAGTATTTATGAAGTGATGTGGATGCACTAACCATCCCTGTCGGCCCTGTGGCCTAATGGATAAGGCGTCTGACTTCGGATCAGAAGATTGCAGGTTCGAGTCCTGCCAGGGTCGCCAGACTTTTGGACACAGCAACGATGTCGACTTACAACGTCCTGTGGGACCACGAGAAATCCGCTGGATGAGTTAACTTGATTCGAAACAAAATTAAACATTCAACGCTTTGCATCAAGGGGTGTCTTGTATTCCATATGGCTAAGCTTATACATATATCTAAACAGTCATTTGGGGACGGATGATGGGGGAGAATGTGGATCTTTTCCTTCATAAACCACACGATTTCGCATTTCGGAATTCGCAAAATTCTCATCGGAATCTAACCAATTTGCACTCATGATTTACTCACAGATCTGCGAAATTTGCAAAATCTTCGAAAAATCCTGTTCAAGTGTCTATGTTTATTCTTTCAATTAATACGTATGTTCTCATGCTTTCAAGTGTGAAATCGGTTAGAAAAATGTTGTCAATGAAAAGTCTATTGTTCTTTTGGGGAAAGTTAAAGACATGCAAGAAATCAGTTAAATATAGGAGGACACACTCCCTCAGCTTGTACGATCAACCTTTGTTAAGGAGATCATCGAGAAGATATGGTGCAGTCTCAACCGTGGTGTCCATTTCCATCTTGCTTTCGGCCCTCTCGTAAGCACTTGTACACGAGTTGTACCATCTGTCTACTCGTGAATCTTGATAAATCTTTCTTCCGTGATTATTGTTGACTGTGTTTGAGTACCTAGGATAGGTGCAATGGATCATGCATGTGAAAACTATTGCGCGCAGGACTAACGAGACGAATGGCGTACGGACGCTGTAGATAATTGCAGTCACGAATCGAGTGATGCTTCGCTAGCAGTCAGAAGAACCAAAGTCGAGACACAGAGATGTTTATGCGAACCTGCAGAGCAAAGAGTACAGAACGAGAAACGATCAGAGAGGACTCACAAGTGTGTGTGTGTGTGTGTGTGCGTGTGTGTGTGTGTGTGTGTGTGTGATTGTACTTGGCGGTTGAACCAGGAACATCTCGGTTCGGAGTGATAAAACAAAGTTTATACATAGGGGGGTGGGGGGCAATAAACATGATGATTACCGGAAATGGATGCAGTATCACTACAAAACTTACCAGAGATGCGCAGCCGTACTTGTGTTAGTGAAGAACCGTGTGCTTTGGTTGTGTGTGCTGTTGCATTTTTCTAAAACTGAGAACTCTCAGTATGATGCATAGAAATGAGGATGATACACGGCCGTGGTGTGGGAAATCCTTGTTCGTGAGTATTGAGGATGGATGATATATGTGGAGCAGGATAAGGTTTGTGTGTGTGTGTGTGTATGTGTGTGTTTGTGCGCGTGTTTGTGTGTGTGTGTGTGTTTTACTTTTCAAATATACGTATAGAAGATTTGAACATTGTGGAATGAAGGAGACTGCGTCAGCAAAAGGAACGGGTTTGTTGATTACTTGGCCGCGATTGTAAACTTGGGGAGGCGGCTCTGAGTTGAGGATCGTGGTCGGACGGTTGGTCGATTGAGTGATCGGCTCGGGAGTAGGTGACGTTGGATTGGCCGGTTTTTATAGATGCTAGTCCGCGAAGGTTTAGTAAAGTGGAAAAGTGGAAAAGGACGGAATGGGTTCCACAAGGAGAACCAGTTTAAGATGGGTTATGGTAACTGTCCTTTCTATCGTTATGGTTGATGATTAATGCCTTTTCGAGATTGCATAGAACCTTATGGAGGTCGGAATAGGTAGGTTGTAAAGGGACTCTTGTCCCTTTGTTAAGGAATACGTGAGTACAAGCATGGAGATGTGGGTGTACGTATACCGTCGTGTTTTTTCTTCGCGTGTGATGGTAAGGGACAACTGACGGATCTGGTGCGTTGACCTGGCCACGTAATCGGCGTATTGGAAAGTGATCATGCAGTTTGGAGCAACCATGTCACCAGGAAGGCGAAGTGCGACAAATTGACAGCCG